>CM070009.1:22231300-22901300 GCA_036247105.1 Cirrhinus mrigala | reverse complement strand
AAGAAAACAAGGAAGGAAGAAAGCAAGAAAGAAAGAAAGAAAGCAAGAAAGAAAGAAAGAAAGAAAGAAAGAAAGAAAGAAAGAAAGAAAGAGAAAGAAAGAAGGAAAATGAATAACTAATTCAGAAAAATCATCACACACTGAAAGAAAGAAAGAAAGAAAGAAAGAAAGAAAGAAAGAAAGAAAGAAAGAAAGAAAGAAAGAAAGAAAGAAAGAGAAAGAAAGAAGGAAAATGAATAACTAATTCAGAAAAATCATCACACACTGAAAGAAAGAAAGAAAGAACAAAAACAAGAAAGAAAGAAAGAAAGAAAGAAAACAAGGAAGGAAGAAAGAAAGAAAGAAAGAACAAAAACAAGAAAGAAAGAAAGAAAACAAGGAAGGAAGAAAGAAAGAAAGAAAGAAAGAAAGAAAGAAAGAAAGAAAGAAAGAAAGAAAGAACAAAAACAAGAAAGAAAGAAAGAAAACAAGGAAGGAAGGAAGAAAGAAAGAAAGAAAGAAAGAAAGAAAGAAAGAAAGAAAGAAAGAAAGAAAGAAAGAAAGAAAGAAAGGAAGGAAGAAAGAAAACAAGAAAGAAAGAAAGCACTGGACAAACAGTTTATTAACATATACAAAAGCTATATTATAAGGACACTGAAAGACGCATTTCTTTTATTTAGCTCTATTTTTAATTGTCTTACTAAAATTACAAAGCGTGGCATGGCTGTGCCCTCCACTGATGCTCTCTGGCATTTGGGTGATATTTGCAGAGGTCATGAATAATCAACTGGCCCTGCACTGAAGCAAGTTGAGTCTCTGCCACCAGTGTATTTTCATCAAACAGCCACTCAAAGACTCAATTCATAGTAATCTGTAAAGCTGCCAGAGTCTGTGGCCTTTAGAGTCCCTGCAACTCTATAAAACGCACCTGAGGGTAACTTAAGTAAAAGAGTGGGAGGCAAGCCCACTATAAGGGCCAGAGTAAGCTCACTCTGCAATTTTAGTAGCAGCAGGCAACCTCAAGGGCACAACAGGTGCCACAAAAACATTACTACTTGTTTTAGAGCACAAAACCTCTAACCTGAAGTTACCTTAATGCCAATCCGCCTTCTGCTGTGCGAATACAACATGTAGACATGCACTTTTGTGCAGTGTCCCTCTATTTGAAAGTATTTTATTTTTTGTTCAGGAACTGAACTTTGACACTCGCTTCTGACTACTATCCTATAATGCAACTTCAGGACACTGAATTTGTACAGGTACACTGTGCTAATTTGGATGAAATGATCTGCGTAGCAATAACCAAGAAATGTCAATTACATGGCTCAGTGTCTTAAACCTTTGAATAGCACTTCTGAATGAATTATTGCACACGATTCACTGCATAATGGATAGAAACACATTCAAGATTAGAATTACCACTGGGACCTCACTGCTGGTTTTGTATCTGCAATCATAATAATTTAGTTCAAGCGATGAGTGAGTGGTGTTATTACATCGAATGAAAAAACTTACAACGCCTTTCATTTTCACTGTGCGTGCTGATAAAATGGGTCGAATGCCCTTAGTAGAATTCATTTTAGAACGTGAGAGCAGGAGCCCCATCATGCTCTCCACAATGTACAATAACATATAGGTATATAGCTGTCTGACAAAAGATTAACTTTGTGATCTCAGCACGGCTGCAAATTATGAAGGGGAAAGTTCATTCATAAATGAACTGCCATTATTTACTCACCCTGATGTTGGTCCAAACCCATTTGACCGTCTTCTGTGGAACAGGCTCTGTCTTCTACAAATAAGCGAAGTGAATAAGGATTGGGTCTATCGATGTCCATAATGACAAAAAGGCACCATCAAAATATCATTAAAATGGTGACTCATGTGCTATATTCAAAGCCTTCTAAAGTCATATGAGAGTTTTGTGTGGAACAGACATCAATTTAAAGTCAGCATGAAATGAAAATTCTAAATTCAAGTTACTGATCTTACTCTTAATCTGTTTTTTTGTTTTGTTTTTTCTTTGTGAGCTTGTCATTTTTAATCAGCATGTCAACCTTCCATATGGTGCTTGCATATAAATGTATCTTAGCAGTGTGTGGACACATCCACCCTACAATGATAAAAATCCATTCACTCCTTTTTTAACCCCAATTATCAAGCCATTTTGATTTTCTGAGCAACATGATGTCATACTGCTCAGGCCCCGCCCACAACCGCTGACAAGCGGTATTAGCATATTTCCACCCTCAGCCAGTTGTACGCTGTCTTCCATTTTCTCTGTGCTTGAGCAGCTGTAGCTGTGACAACAATGTCTCGTAAGCAATGCAGGTGTTTTGTAGTTGGGTGTACAGTAAAAGTGAACATAAGAGTCTTCATTAGAGATACTGAGGATGCAGTGGATTAGTTTTGTTTTTGATGGTAACACACCACCAAATACACACACAAAAAAAAAAAAAAAAAAATGTAAGAGAAGGGGTGGAGTGAAAATTTTTGATTTTGCTAATATTTATTCTGAAGAAAGATAGTCATGTATAGTGATGAAAGCTAAAATATTAAATGTCATGGATGAATATTTATTAAATATTTATGATTATTTAATCCACTATTTTGTACTTTTTTGAGGGAGGTCAAAATGGCAAGTTTCCCCTTGAGATTCAGAGTCAAATTACAGGCAAGTAAAAATGACTTCAGAAAGATGTTATTTTTACACAGAGATTGGTAGGTCTGTTAGTAAAATCTGTTGATTTTAGCAATCTTTGTTGCATTATGTGCCAATGGTGACCATTCAAAAATGGGGAAACGGCACTTTTCAAGTTTTTCTCCAAAGTTTGCATGCCTGTGACTCAGGAAGTATCAGTATAGATGTTGGGTCTTAACAAACTTTCCTTTAGGCAACTTTATTTTTTAATGCCCTATGAGAGATATTGGAATTTCAATATGGCTCCAGGTGAAAATCGTTAAAATGTATAGATTTTCAGTGGTCAAACACCAAATGTGGCTCAGGTTGGTGAAACTATGAGACTTCTTTTCTTTTAAAGAGGAATGTCTGAAGAACAACAAAGGTCGAAACTAGAGATCTCGTTAACTTCTGTCAAGACAACTGCACTGAACATACCTGAGTGCCATAAATATTTTTTTCCAACGTTTGCATGCCTCTAACTCAAGAAGTATTAAATATATTGCAATATGATTTTAGATTCTAGTTGTTAATAAACTTCTCTTTTGGAATCTAAATTTTCAAGGACCTACATCATTCGGTCCCAAAGATATGGGGATCTCAATAAGGCTACATCCAGATTGTTGAATATTACCCATTTTCAGTGGTCGAAAACCAAACGTTGGTCACTTTTTATACAGCTGATACTTATTTTATTTAAAGAACAATGTCAGAGGAAGAAATAATGTGAATTGTATCTTGTTGCCCTCTATCAAAACAATTGCATACTACTGTCACTAATAAGGGTTAGTAGAAATGCAGCTCTAATGTTAATTATAGTGACTTGTGGAATGTGTTAAAGGATTCATCGGATGCAAAGTTCACTTTTACATGTTGTTTGAACAAATGTGTGTCGGCAGTGTGTGTACACAAACACCCTTTAATAATAAAAATCCACCCAGTGGTTTTTATTTAATCTGTAAAAATAATTTCCCCTTTTTCAAATCAGGCCATTCTCAGCATCGGATCGAACAGGATGATTTTTGCAGAGCTGATTTTGGCAAGCTAAAAAAGGTGTTTTTCACACTACCACTGAGAAATTTTAACTAAAGCATGTTATAGACTTTTCATTTAGACTCTAAAGAATCATATCAACTTGTGAAAAAAATGGGCATCCGATGACCCCTTTAAAAGGACCATCAAAACAAAGTGAAATCGAATTTTTCAATCAGTTTGTCCACTTAAACTGCTTCCACAACTGACTGCAAGCTTACATTCAGATCTACCTCCTTCCAGCCCATATTTTTGTTTCTTTTTCAATAAGCCATTACATGCGGAGTTACGTCCATTTTATTGCGAGTTTCATTTGTTTAACAGACTAAAAAATTAGTGTAGTAAAGCTACTAAAAAAGTCATGTGAAATACAAAAATGGCATGTAAACACTATTTTATGTGCTATCTTGGTCTGAGCTGTCAACACCACAGATCTCGTCACAGTTGCTGCTGATGGGTCCTGCGATGAGAATAGAGGCCAATCCTTGTAGCACATAGCGGCCATGGGTGTCGCACATAAACTGACTGTATCTTGGACCTGGAAACTTTATTTAGGTTTTTTTAAAGGCACATTAACCTATCCAAAAAACACTAGAACAGTGTTATATATTTTGCTGACTTGTGTACTTACATTATCCTAAATGTTTCCAAGAATGTTTAAATCCAGAGGAATAAGCAATTTTAACTATTGTAACATACCGTGTCATTGCGTCGCCTGCCAATAACGTCATACAGCCTCGATTTTCCTAGTTTTCTTTTGTAGAAAACATGGAAACCCCAAAGACCCTTTAATATGTTATGCATTTTATTAGACAGGTGATGAACGCACAGCATAGCATTATAACAGTACTTTCACCACACTCAAATCTATCTAGTATGATAAAACAACGTTGTTTTACCTCACATACGCATGACTGGAAGAAGCAGAAGCGCTTGCGGCATAATAAAAGCTCTGCTGCTTTTGAGCGGTGTATCACACTTGTCCTTCATTAGCAATCACTCCACCAACCTCGTTTCACTTCCACGACTTTCAGCCCCACCCTGCATCATACATAATTACCTTAATAAGTCTTTAATACATAGCTCATCCATGGACATGGACATCCATGGACATTTCTGCCTGAGTCTCAACAGATTGCTTTGGCTGTGGGGATGAAGACTACAACTCCTATGATACCATACTCAATCACAGCGTCATCAAACTACGCCTTTGTTTCTTTGTTTGTTTTGAAAATGCATCCTTTAGTGGCAAAAACATACATATTGTGCCTTTAATATACAAAGCTTTCTTATGGTTTTCATTGCTCATAATATAGCATACAAATAATTACATGCTTAGTAGCTTTTTGTCCAATTCCTCAATACATGAAAAAGAGTAGTCGAGACATTCTTTATATATTCACCTATTTAGTTTCACTGTAGAAAGGAAGTCACATGTAGGAGTAAATGACACCATTTTTAATTTTGACTGAAATCATGATAAACTGGCTTCATTGTTATATAATGATAAAAAGAAAATCCATTTTCCCAATTGTACTGTCAGGGACAGTCAAATCTAAAGCAGGCATTCACATCAAGTGTCATCTCCGTTATCTTTACTTAACTCTAATTGCATTTAATGTACAAAAGCCAGATTAGAGTGGATGGGGGGAAAATGAATACTATATTCACAATGTTTCCAGGATTAGACCACCTTTATTTCCCTGGAGATTCAGTGGGGGATGTTTGCCCTCTGAAATGCACAGACGGTAATGGTGAAGGTTTTTTCTTTTTTCTGTCATCCTTCCCACCTGGTCGAGTCAGCTGTGATTTAAAATAGTGAAAAACAGGGCAGAAGGGAATTGCTGCACTGACACTGACACAGGCCAGTCTGCCCTTTGCTTACTGAGATGGGCCAGGATTAGAAATGAACACATTAAGAGATGGAAAAAAATGGAAACCAGGCAACCGTGTGCTGTCTTGAAAGCAGCAGATCTGCAAAATGAATGCCAGCTGCTCCCAGGTTTTGTCAAAACTGGAAATAGCTCTGTGATCTGGTGATAAATAGAGGGCGAAACACAAATTCTGCATGACCTCAACATTGCACACCTCCAGACGGGCACAGAGGGAACTTGGGTGTCATAGCCCTCCTTTACTTTTTCTTTTAGGTTCCACCTTGTTTTATTCGGACCGGGCCCCTTAAGAGATGCCTGCTTGAATGTCTGTGTGAAGAGTTTGCTCATTTGGAAAGTCAGCGTGTCAAAGTGCTCCCGGGGGAGGCTGTCATAGAGAGGTGACCGGGCCTGCGAGCTCGGCTCACCCTGGCATTCAGAACGGGGTCTTATTCTCAAAGGCAAATTCAGAGGCAAAAGGGAATTACTTATAGGTCAGTGGAATTTCAAGCTATGAGCGCTTTCCACCTAGGTTGCAAGAGCTCCAGAAATTGCTCCATTAACTACATTAATGGGACAATGACATTCATTTCAGTGGCCTGTCTAGTAATTTATTCAAAAATGCATTAAAATTCAATTCATACATACAAAGACTTGAACGCATCCTCTTCTATGATGAGCATGTTTTTAATTTCTTAATTAAAATTCATTTAAAATGTCAGTGCAATACAAAATTATTACATTTTTCAAAACTAATAAAAATCATGTATAACCAACATGCAAAAATGAAGAAACGTTGAGTTTCTTTATTAAAAGCTTATGGACAGAGCGAGTGTGATTACCTGCATCTGATACAACATGTATTCTTCCGCTCAGTCTCATATTCACAATAAAATATTAGTTTGAATGTCCGCTGAGGAAGGCAATATCTATGTCGTAGTATCCTTTCATCTGTTAAAAGGGGTCATCGGATGCCCGTTTTCCACAAGTTGATATGATTCTTTAGGGTCTTAATGAAAAGTCTATAATATACTTTGGTTAAAAATTCTCAGTGGTAGTGTAAAACAACACCCTTTTTACCTTGAAAAAAATCAACCTCAATCGCTCAATCTGAGATATTCTTGTCTAACTTACATCCCTGCTCCGGCATCGAAACAGTGGAGGTTGGACTGTGACAGCTGGTCTGAGGTAAGACGCTCATGTCAATCAACTATGGTGGGAGCGGCCTCTGTTGGTGTGACGCCGCACCGACAGGTATCTGAGAATGGCTCAATTTGAAAAAGGGGATATTATTTTTACAGATTAATTAAAAACCACTGCATGGATTTTTATCATTATAGGGTAGATTTGTACATACACTGCCAACACACATTAATGTTCAAACAACATGAAAAAGTGAACTTTGCATCCGATGACCCCTTTAAGGGAGATTTCCGATGACAGCACTGCTTAGTGCATTTGTTGGTCACTTCTTACAATGTGTTGATGAAAGTAAAAATAACTTCCTTGTTTACAACCCTGTTTCAGTCTTTTTCAAAATAAAAGTCTTTACTACTGACTCATTCATAAAAAGTCTCTTTTTGCCATCTAATGGCTGAACAATGTAACTAAAATCACCATCACAAACACACCATTTCCCAAAAATAAATATACTATCAATAAATACTACTAAATTTATTATAAAAATATTATTTATTAAATAGTAATAATTAATAAACAACAACAGCCATCATGAAAGTTGCTACGCAATTCAGTCAAAATTACAAAGGCATAAGTCTGATATACCGCATAAAATATAGTGTGATGAGATTTTGCTGAGACCAAAAAAAAAAAAAATGCTTGTTAGATTTACCCAAAACAAATTATATCTCATGTTTAACCACTATCAAAGCCAGCAACGCATTCAGAAAAACTTGACATTCTTTGACATTAAATGACATTAAAATGACATTCTTTGAGACAAAAACAGTATTATTAATAAAATTATAGTGGATTTGGGTATCCGCCATGACACTCACTGTGAGTAATACTGCAAGTGGAGTGATATAAACGGTCTGATATTACTAGAATATCACACTCTTCACAGCCAATCAGATTTGAGGACCGTAAACAACTGTCATATAAATATTAAAACAATACACACATGACAAATTTCTAAGAACTTTCATGTGATTTAAGCTAAATGTAAATTTTTCCTAGTCTTTACCATTGACCCTCTTAGATGTCATTGACCCTAACGCTCGATTAAACATTCAGCCCTTCCATCATTATCTCCACTACAGTCCAGTTCAGACCCTCATTAGCTTGACCTTGATTAGAGGCCTGATTAGGTGCTTTACAGCTTGTAAATGTGACCCTGGTGGTTAAGGATCTGGTCTAGTAACCCTAGAAGTAAGCTACTTAACCTTAGATTGCTTTAGAAGGACTGTGATCTAAAGTCACTTTAGATAAATGTACCTGCCAACAAATCTCAATACAATCTATTATTAGAAAACTCGACGATAGGAACTTCAGCAGCTAGCGTATTTGGTAAACACTCATGTCGGTCGCCACATAAATAAATTGCTCCCTGACCTCTTATCTGCTGCACATACAACACCTGCTGCTGATAACCAGTGGTAAACCCTGCTGCTAATACAAGCATGCTCCGATTCACATTAAACTCCATAATTGCAGCTTCAGATTTTCAGATACCGCAAAGAGCTTGTGTTTATCGCACACCACTCAGTATGTTTAATTACTGATTCTAGCTGAGAGCTAGAATCACAGCATAGTGATGAGAAACTGATCAACACACTTGTGGCATCCCTGACATCTCTGCACTGAGACAAGAGAGATAATTTACTTCTCATCAAGGATATCAAAAAAGACATTTCACAGAAAACTCTCAGAATGCATAACAGGTAGGAATCAGTCTTGATTATGGGGAATATAGAGTTCACGTGGATTCACAGACTGGTATGATTTCAATCAGACTAAAGCATTTACATAACGTCTGAAGGAATTAAAGTAAGCTAGAAGCTAAAACAGGCTGATATAGGATCACTTTAGGTTATTATAAACCTAAAGGTCTACTCACACCCACAACCCTCTTCATCAGACATCATGTTATGCCACAACTACCTGATGGTCACGCATAATTGTTTTCCAAATTTTAGCAGTGTATTGCCTTATGTTTGATTATGAACTTCTCACCATCTGTCTAGAGCAAAATTTAATGTTCACATTAGCACTTATAATAGCCCACATTACTGTCACACATAGTCCTCGCTCAAAAAATAACAGTGCTCTGTGGTGTAAAGGCGATGTGTGTGGTCTGTACCCTGTGTGCCATGAGCCATTTAGAGCTTATAATGTGAGAACGGTAGGCCTAAGTATGAGAGAAAAGCTAGCAGGAGACAGAGCATTTGTGAATTCAATTTTGTGTACCTTTCATCCACACAGGGGTTCAGGGCAGGAACGTTATGGAGAACGCATTACCTTGCTGTCTTGTGAACTAAAAAATGGGGAAAATAGGTCTGTTAAAGAAGTGCTGTGATCTTGCTATTAGTATCTAGAGGCTACTGCGACAAAATAAATTGTCCATATTATAGATGTACCAATTTCTGATGTTTCCAAAGTTTAACGCCTACATAAACAAAACTTTTTATAAATGTGTTTAAAGGTTGTGTTTGTAAATGTATTTTAAAGAAATCAAACACAGGCAATGCATTCTGGGAAAATGAAGTTGTTTTTCCATTCTGACTCACAAAGCTAATTTATGATGCAGTATATAATGATATCAAAATATACTGATAAAGTGAGATTTTTAAAATGTTTCTTATACTCACCAAGAGTGCATTTATTTGAGCACAAATACAGTAAAAAGTGATATTGTGAAATATTACGGTTTAAAATAACTTTTAATTTTAATAAACTTATGTCAATTATTTCTGTGATGGCAAAGCTGAATTATCAGCAGTCATTACTCCAGTCTTCAGTGTCACATGATCCTTCAGAAATCATGCTATGCTGTTTTGCTGCTTAATAAATATTTATTGTCAGCTGAAAACTGGTTGTGCTGCTTAATATTATTTTTGTAGGAACTGTGATACTGTTGTATTTATAAAATAAACAGTGTAACAGTGTGATATTATACTGAAGTGACATTTCTCGTTATTTACAATCCTGAAAACTGAAGATTCTTAGATTAATGAAAAGTTCAAAAGAAAACAATTTATTTTAAAAAAAAAAACAGAAAACATTTGTAAAATTACATGTCTTTACTGTAACATCCTTGCTGAATATAATATTTCTATCATAACAACTCTCTGAAGATTTTAGCATTATAATGGATATGACAATGATAATGTATTTGGTCTTGGTGGAATAGTTATGCTGCTCTGCTGAATTGCTGCTGCTGTTGGTTATTGCTGATGTCGTAGATTATTGCTACAGGAACTTGCTACTGCCAATACATACGCCGAGTGCTGTGATTATTTAACACATACTACTGCTGCACAAGTAGCATATATAATAACCTGTAGCAGATCTATACAGGTGGAGCTGGGGAGGTGGAGGGTTTCAGAGGAACTCTAAAAGTGGGCTGCGAAATCAGCTTGTGCCAAGTAGTTTAACGCTGTGAATATCATCAGTTTGCGTTAAAGACCCATCAGCCTGCGCCTCTGGAGTTTCATGATAGAACTTGGTATTTATTTCTTTCAAAAACCACACACTTTCAGACCCAAACTTTTGAATATATGTTAATTCTGCTTCCACACATTCCACATTCTATTTGTAATTCAGTATCCTGTTTGCAACCTCAGTTCAAATTGTCAGAACCAATTCTGGAGATTGTTGCAGTATAGCATGACTTTACATAATATCGATTGCAAGCGGCCGAGACCAACAATGCATCAATGCCAAAGACCGCCAATGTCAATGTATCGTGAACAAGGGTGTAATGGACAGTATGACAGTGAGAGAGCCAGTGAGTGGAGACAAGGCAAGAGAGAGTGAACGAGAGAGGAAAAAGTGAAAGTTGCTGAGTGAGAGAATGAACGAGTGAAAGAGTCTGCAGTATAGTCTGAATGAGGAAGAGGCCGAATGAAGCGGGCGCCGGTCGGCACCCCACCCCCACGCCTCTGTTGCTGATGTGATCTGACAGGGCAATAATTCCAGCGCTGCTGACTCTCCCACTGCAGTCTAACCCTCAATCCCTTCCACTGACTCCACTTTAAAAGAGGGCTTAACTTGCCAAATAAAAGTAATGTTGAGTTCAGAGGAAATGGGCTCTATTGTCTCTGACGTTATTGCCGTGAAGTTGGATGCCACGTTCGGATGGATGTAGTGGAGAGGTGTTTCCATTCGTTCGGCTATAAACAGCACAAAGCACTGTCTGCGGCTCTGTGAGAGAGTGGCAGAATTTAAAATAAACCCCCAAAAATGTAATGTGTTCTCTCACTTACAGAGATAAATTGGCAACCATTAATTTGTTCGCTTCAAACGTACCAAGCTCCCCGTGCCAACAAAGCATCTGCTACCTGGCTGACTGGTGATTGTCGCATTAAAATGTTGGCGGATTTGAATTGCGAGCTCTCGCTCGCTCACTAATTTGCTGGACTAAACGAGCCGCATTCAAACTCAGCTATCGCTTTGTGATGGAAAATAATTAGCTTGTCCCTCATGAATGCCTTAAAGGCCTTGCTGTCTGCACCATCTCCATGGCTGGCTGATTTTTAAATGTCAGATGACTTCACCAACTTTGTAAATAGCATTTATGTAGCTAGCTGCTGTATAGAAGGTCTTTGTAAGTAACTTTGTAGTCTGTAGCTTTCAGTATGTAGTGAAATGACTTCATTATTAGTAATAATGTCAGGGCTGGTAAAATCTCGGGGTGATGAATCTTTTCAGCTGCATCTCTTCAGATCAGCTGGAAACATTATTCATGATGAAAATGCAATCAGACTTAAATTTATTTATACATTAATCCCCACTGCCTCATCAAACTCTGTACACAGGCATAAATAAACCCATTTCAGTAATTTAATACCTGTAATTTATGTTGTTTATGGGTTGGTGTGATGTGTCCGGCTGACCAAAAAGTTTGACATAAAGTACTCTAATAACTCTGGAAGCAAAAATAAGAAATAATAAAAATAAATAATAATAATAATAATTTTAAGTGATACCATACTTGTTAACTATTTAAAACAGCAGATCACTGGTTTGATCAAGCCTAAACCAGTTGCCTTGTCCAACTTAGGTTCAACTTATTAAGCAATATGTGTAATGAAATTTCTAACTCGTCAAACACACAGGCTAATAACATTTATATGTAGCCCTCCCCATGCTGTTTCACACAATAACAAGGTATTTTTGTCTCTTATCCCAGTTATGTCAACCTTTCTTAAGTGTGTTTCTTGCGTAATGCTCATATGTTGCTGTAAATTTAAGGCTAGTGCAGTGCAAATGTTTTAGTAAGCTGGGCAGCACTCAGAGCTCACAGCCTTTCACAGAGCGCTTAGTGCCACGTCAGTTCTAATTCTCCTCACCCGTCCCTCTCCACCAGGTCTGAGATGTCTTATGTTCTCTTAGCTCATGAGAGGATAAAAGATACACAATGCATTATTTAACTTGCAAAGAAAGTGGGTGTCAGACGCACAGGGACCGTTACAGAATTTGTATGATCCAACAGAATATCTGCAGTCTTCTGGCATTCATCATACATGCAAGAGATGGATGTTTATCCATCTGATTCCAGCCAAACTGGAAATAATAAGAGAAAGATACAATAAAGGCATTTATAATGTTACAAAATATTTATATTTAAAATGAATGCTGTTCTTTTAAACGTCCTATTTATCAAAGATTACTGGAAAATGTTTCATGACTTTCACAAAAATATGTTTCTGTTTTCAACACTGATAATAATCAGCACCAAATCAGCATATTAGAATGATTTCTGACATCATACAGTTGAAGTCAAAAGTTTACATACACCTTGCAGAATCTGCAAAAAAGTTAATTATTTTACCAAAATAAGAGGGATCATACAAAATGCATGTTATTTTTTACTTAGTACTGACCTGAATAAGATATTTCACATAAAAGATGTCCACAAAAGAAAATAATAGCTGAATTTATAAAAATGACCCTGTTCAAAAGTTTTTATACACTTGATTATTAATACTGTGTTGTTACCTGAATGATCCACAGCTGTGTTTTTTTGGTTTAGTGATAGTTGTTCATGGGTCTCTTGTTTGTCCTAAACAGTTGTTTTTCAGAAAAATCCTTCAGGTCCCGCAAAATTCTCTGTTTTTTCAGCATTTTTTTGTGTATTTGAACCCTTTCCAACAATGACTGTGTGATTTTGAGATCCATCTTTTCACACTGAGGACAACTGAGTGGGCAACATGCTTCTGAAGGGCAGTACTAAATAAAAAATATATAATATTTAGGCAAAGTAAGAAAAATGTACAGAAACAAGTCTTTATTCTGTTAAAAAGTTTACACTCCAGCTCTTAATGCATTGTGTTTCTGTCTGAAGCATCAGTGAGTGTTTGAACCTCCTGTAATAGTTGCATATGAGTCCCTCAGTTGTCCTCAGTGTGAAAAAGTGTGAAAGACTTGGAAAGGGTTCAAATACACAAAAATGCTGGAAAACTAAAGAAATTGTGGGACCTTCAAGATTTTTCTGAAAAACAGCAGGCAGTTTAGAACTGTTACAAGGGACTCTCACTAAAAAAAAAAAACAAAACAAAACAAAAAAAACACTGTGGACCATTCAGGTAACAACACAGTATTAAAAGAAAAGTCCACTTCCAGAAAAAAAATGTACAGATAATGTACTCACCCCCTTGTCATCCAAGATGTTCATGTCTTTCTTTCTTCAGTCGTAAAGAAATAATGTTGTTTACATTTCAGGATGTTTACATTTTTCTCCAAATAGTGGACTTCTATGGTGCCCAGAGTTTGAACTTCCAAAGTGCAGTTTAAATGTGGCTTCAAACGATCCAAAATGCGGTTGTAAACAATCCCAGCCGAGGAAGAAGAGTCTTATCTAGCGAAACAATTAGTTATTTTCATAAAAATAATACAATTTATATACTTTTTAATGTCAAACACTTGTCTTGTCTTGCTCTGCCTGGACTGTTTTTGTTCCGGTTCATGACAGTTAGGGTATGTCGAAAAACTCCCATCTCATGTTCCCCCTTAACTTCAAAATTGTCCTATATTACTGTTTTACCTTTTTTGTTAAGGGTGTTTGATCTTCTTTGCATGTTCACTTTGCAAAGACTGGGTCGGTACTTCTGCAGTGATGTAGGATGATTTTGAAATGAGTTTTGAAGTTGAGGCAGAAAATAGAATCTGAGTTTTTCGACATACCCTAACTGTCTTGAGCCAGAATACACAGAGTTCAGGGAGAGCAAGACAAGACAAAGAGTTTGAGATTAAAAAATATATAAATTGTATTTATTTTAATGAAAATAACCGATCGATTCACTAGATAAGACCCTTCTTCCTCGGCTGGGATCATTTACAACTGCATTTGGGATCGTTTGAAGCCACATTTAAACTGCACTTTGGAAGTTCAAAATCGGGGCACCATAGCAGTGCATTATATGGAGAAAAATCCTGAAATGTTTCCCTCAAAAAACAATTTCTTTACAGCTGAAGAAAAAACGACATGAACATCTTGGATGACAAGGGGGTGAGTACATTATCTGTAAATTTTTGTTCTGGAAGTGGACTTCTTCTTTAAGAATCAAGTGTATGAAAACTTTTGAACTGGGTCATTTTTATAAATTCAACTTTTATTTTCTCTAGCGGGCTATATGTAAACATCTTTTATGTGAAATATCTTATTCAGGTCAGTACTAAATAAAAAATAACATGCATTTTGTATGATTCCTCTTATTTTGGTAAAATAATTCACATTTTGCAGATTCTGCAAGGTGCATGTAAACTTTTGACCTCAACTGTATATGTTTAGAAACTCTATACCTACAGGTTTTTAAATTATGAATCCCAAATTTCCAAAATGGTTCCAGCCTTTTTAAGTCTATGTCTCTAGTCTAGATCATTTCTCTTTTAAACAACACAATGCAAGCACAATGAATACAAACTCTGTGCTGCAGCATCTCTCACTTTCACCTCAAGTTAATTGCATTGTCTCCAAAGCTTGTGATGCTCTATTTTTAGTTGTGGAGTCGGTTATAGTGCTTTGTGGCTGATCTCCATCGCTCACAATCAACCAGACAGTTTAAGATGCTGTGTGGTGCCCACTCTAAAGAATGCATTATAAAAGGCCCATTAGACTCTGCGTCAGTTACATGAAATGTCAGCTCATTTTATACCCTGGAAAAAAAAAGTTTCTCTTGACGATTGGCATCTTGTAGTGTAGTTCTAACTGAATGTCAAAAATACAGTATTTTTACTATTTTAATGTACCTCAGAGGAACCTATTTAAATTGCAGTAAGCAAAACAATAAAACGGGACCTCTTGAGACCTCTGGAATATGAAAATATTCAATCACGTTTGGATGCCAAATTATTACAAAGGAATAGTTCAACCAAAAATAAAAATTTGCTGAAAATTTCCTCACCCTCAGGCCATTCAAGACGTACATTAAATGAGTTTTGTTTTTCTATAAGAACAGATTTAGAGAAATTATCATCACTTGCTCACCAGTGGATGCTCTGCAGTGAATGGGTGCTGTCAAAATGAGAGTCCAAGCAGCTGATAAAAGCATCACATGAAGTCCATTAATTAACATCTTGTGAAGTAAAAAGCTGTGTGTTTGTAGGAACAAATCCATCATTAAAGCATTTTAATGACTCTGATTTAGTAAAATTCACACACAAAATGATGTGGAAAAATTGGAAAAAAAAAAGTAAAGAAAACAGCGTGACTTGCAAATCTACACTTGCTGTCTTTTTTAGAAATCAAGATAAACAGCTCTTTCCTATTCTAGTCTACATTAGAGAATGCTAAAATGTCCACACTCCAGCAGCAGTCTAAAAATAAACAGTGAATTCTTTGTCTGTCGCTGAAACACATGCTGTTCTCAGTCTGTTTGCAGACATGATCCTTCCATTTAAAAGTTTAGAAAGTGTTGCCATTGTTAAACCAACAGGAATAGGAACAAACAAACCTTAAAGGTGAGGATGGCTGACACATCGTGGTTAAATTTAGGGTTTTTTTAATTACATTACCTGCATACCTACATACCTGCTATAGATTAAAGTTTTGTTTGTAGAGAAGAATAAACATAACTTTCGCTAGTTATTTTTTGTGGATGCTCGATTTGGAATCAACCAAATCATGATTCATATGGACTACATTGGCAGTACTACGCAGTGCAGTGTTTCAGAGTATTGCAGTGCTTGCCTTAACCTCCTAGAACAGCCTCATCAAAAATGCACCGAATCTCAGTGTGAGATCGTAAAGGTTCATGATCAAATTCTTCTCTTTTCAACAACTCAGGGTGGTTAGGGTCAGCCTGATAGCCCACAACATAGAAATGAGATCAGCTTTGATTCTCTAGAGTTGTTGTTCCAAACTTGTGAGTCGTTATCCAAAACAGGGTCGCAGGTCTGTTCTGATAGGATCACTGACAACAGGAAAATACACTTCCCGTATTTTAAAATTCCTATTTCACTATATACCAATACTATAACTCTAAATCTTATTTCATGCTAAGTATACTACAAATTAGTGCTGTCAAATGAGCGTGTTAACGCAGGTGAATAATTTTTCCGGTTTAACAGCATTAAAAATATTTAACACAGGGGCGGAGCTAGGGTTGGCCACCCCACTCACAACTGCTGCTTCTGTCCTTTTTTTCTTGACAAGGATTGCATTTGTTTAGATGCAGAGTGTCTTTACGACCACATCAAATGGGAGACTTTTCGGATGCGCACTCCATCTTCACCTTAGTGACAGACGCTAGTCAAACGAATGCGGAAACGGTACAGGTGACGAGGGAGTTTCAGTAGAACAACAGTAAACTGTGGTCAGATGAGATGTTGTCAGGACATTTGTCAGTAAAAACTAATTTACCTGTTCTGTCAGCTGCTATACTGTGCTCGTGGCATGTGCTCTTCAATTGCATGTACAAATGCAGCGGCACACGCTGTAGTCTGTATCATTTCATATTAAGCGCGAATGAATCTATGAACATGCGTGTCAGATCTGCATCACGTTCAGTAGCGGCAGCTCTTAAAGTAATAGCAGCCAAATAACCTAATAAGCCAGCTGCTGTGATGTGTGTTAATTAAAGAACAAAAGAAAATAGAGTTAATGAGTAACTTTTGTAGCTTTAAGGATTCATCTATATTTAATGTAGTATTTAGTGTTTGATAACTTTATTCAATTTCTGTATATTTCCTACTTGCTGAAGGGCACAGGTAAATAATGGGTTTATGCGAAGTTTTAAGTTCACTTAAATTAGAAGTTGTTATTTTTTTAAGTCTAATAAATGTTAAAACTGATAGCTCTCAATTATACTGTACTGTTGAATGGCTATAGTCAATGGTTAGATATTAGGAAAAAATAAGTAGTTTCCTAAAGACATAAGTAATATTGGTATCAGAGATACTCACCTTCAGTCATAAAAAACACGCCATTAAACAGATATTAAAAACGTAAAAACATTACTGTTAGGTGGGATTAATTGTGATTAATCACGATTAATTTCGGAAAAAAATGTGAGATTAATTAGTTTTTTATTTTTTAAACGACTGACAGCACTACTACTTAAGTAAAGTCTGCTAAATTGGGACAACTAATTTTGTACTTAATGCACTTTAATTGTGCCAAATTAGTGCTGAAGTCCAACTAAAGATGTACTGAAGTATATTTGATTGTGCTTAAGTAGAACTATTGCACTTATACTTTAGGTACACTTTAAAGATTTAAAGACTGATATTATTCAAAGATCATACAATCCTCATCAACAGAGACATTAAAACACATTTAGAAATTAAGAAATGTGAATTATGAACAAGTACTCCAAATAAAGTTTAATTATAATTTTATATCAGTAAGTCCTGAGTGATAAATGTCAGTAAATATGGTAATAGATCTGAACTATAATTAGTATGAAATAAATGTGTTTTAAATATATTATTTTTTACTAGGGCAGTTGCTACTATCAAAAATTTAAAAAGGATTAAAAAATAATGACAATCAAACATATGAAAGACTTATTCACATTATAAATCATTATCTTGCCTCGTTATTGCGTATTTTGGTATTGCCATTCAAAAAACATATTGCTTATTGAAAGGTATTATCGCAGAAGTATGTGAAACTGTCCATCAAGATTTCATGATAATGCTATCAGACTTTCATCTCCTTGCCAAATGCATTAGGATTTTACAGCTTTCCTTTTAATTATATATAACCCTAAACCTTCAGGATACCTTTTAGAATATCAAGGAAGATGTATTTTAGAATAAGAGAGATAATGCTCAGAAACTGAGAAACACTGTGGTTTAAAGCACTGTCAATTAATGACTTCTCATCAGGGGTCAGAGTACTGCTAAACTCACATCATGACCTCTGTACATGTGCCATTCATTTTTAATGAAACGAAAAAGTAGATGCGCTCAAGCATAAGAAGCAGACAGTGAGCGCCATTGCCTATCTGCACTTGCATATGTGTTCAATCATTTCCCAAGAGGATATGGGCTTATGGAAATGTGCTTCTTTTTTTGAGAGGGTTAGATTTCACAAGTTCAATTAAAGTTGAATCAGATTTGCTGTGAGATAATAGATCTCTTAGCGCAGAGGCTGCAATCTTCATTCCCAGAATTCGTTATCTTTTTGGAGTGTCTGCTGGATACTGAGAGCTGTGACACCTTTCTGCAGAAATGATAGATGCTGTATTATATCCCTTATCTAATATATCTCTGTTGCTGGACAGTGGACAAAAGAGCATAATATGTGATTCTCTTTAAAATGAATAAATGTCATCGCTTATTATGTAGAGTGGCAATCATTGTCTCCGATTCTGCGTATAAGTGAGATCCGATTCCATGACATTCCATCATAAGGAGCATATTACATTGGAAATGTTTTTTGTCAAACGTCAGGTGGAGGGTGGAAATAAAACTAGTTTGGACCATCCTTTCCTGCAAATGTGCAGGCTTAGTCTCTCTTGCATCATTTGAACTCAGTCAGTGAGTGGCAAAGCAACACAGTCTGTCTTGTACGTCCAGCGGAAGCTGATCTCCCTGGAGGCTGGCAGATATTGTAGAGACAATATGCTTTGGCATCAGGCCAGCCAAATTGTTAGCCTCAGGCTTTCAATAAAAGGTATGGCACATCACTGTAATGTATTCCAGTGTCTCTTGTCTGACATCTTTCAGAGCAAGAGGTTTGGAGGCGGGGAAAGAACACATCCCGCATGTGAAATTCGCTTCAAACTCACTAATTTCCGCCTATGTCAGCAAAACGGTGCTAAAGTCTTGGAGGCGTTCCAACGTGTCAGCTTCTGGAGTAGATGGCCTATGAAAATGGCAGAAAACTGAACTGCTCAATAATGTAATGTTAATGCATTCATTAGCCTGTTTTCTCTGCACTCGCACCCAAGGAATGTTATTTGCCTGCTGCACATTTTGTCGAGCTTCAGTGATGTTTTAGGATTCCGCATGAAATAAGCTCCTAAATCGAAATTAAATGAATTAAACTGTTACTTTATTGCTGAAAATGGAAGATACAGATAAGGTTAACAATATAGCTCAATGGAGCTGCAGTCATTGCATTTTATAGTTGTGTTTATCATTGCAACAAAAATAAAATAAAATAAGTCAATATTATATCAGAGACAATTAAACCATGCCATCAGTGTCCCCAGATATTATGTGGACTCTTTTGGACACTCAACTCACAATTGTCTGATTTTTTTATTGTCTAGTAACAAAGTAGCAACGACTTACTCTTTAATTTTATGAGCCAGTTTGCAATTGTTTTCAGTTGATTTTTAACTATGATCCATAAATTTTTGACAGCCAGAATATGTCTGAATAATATATATATAAGTGATGTGCCGTGGTGTTTTGAAATGAGGTGGCAAAGTCCTCAAAGATGTTTTTTTTTAACCAATTGTAAATTCATGTCCCAGTCAGATTTTCTCAGCTAAATAAACAGAAAAAGAAAAGAAAAGAAAAGAAAAAAAAATCTATTTTATATAATTCTGTTTTATATTTTTACATACAATGTAATCAATATGCTATTTATTAAAGCTATGTAGAAATATCAGCAAGTTGGTGTTTTTACACATTTTACATTTATTAAAATATTTACTCAAGGCAGTAACAATCTAAACAATATTTTATTTGTGAACTTTTCTTCAGATATTCTTTTTAATGATTAACTTTTAACTATAGTTGAATTTTTCAAATCATCAGTCATCAAAGCTCAGTAAATTTTGGTTGCAGACACCGAGATTTACTTTAAATTTCACCAAGCTGATTACTTACTAAAAACTCCCACAGATCATGTTTTCACGCCATTTTAGGTTTTGTTTTAACATAACAAAGTGGTTATGTCTAAATGTCTGAGTTTACTTACCTTTATTAATTAGTCTTTCCATTGAAGCCATTATATTGTTCATTCAGACTGAATCGAGAATGTGGAATGTGCACGAAAACAAGAGACGGGATTTATCGCATGAACCAATCACAGCCAATCATAACCAGTCATATCCAATTATATCACGATGGAGGCATCTCATTATTTTGATCAATATATCTATTGTTTCACAATTTGAAATAAAACAAATTTGTCTTTTAAATAAATTACTTTCATTTTAGTGTCCAAATGCTTTTCCTTTCCTTCTTCCTTCTAGTCTAAATAAACTAATTAACACATTTTGACAAGCTAGAAAAAAAAACACTCTGATTGGTCGCAAAGACCACAACTAAAACATTACTGACATTTAGTTTTATTCAAAATGTAAATGACCTGATCACCTGCGTTACAACAATACACCCTCATTAACGACCCCAGTTCTAACATTACTGCTAATTACCTTGAAGCAATCGTAGCACTTCTCAAAGGCTGCCAACAAACACTTTCCCACATGACATTTCTACATGGCTTCAGGTCAGAATTGCAATGAAACCTGACATTTATCTTATATGATGGTTCAACTGCCTTCTTTAGATTAGCTGTCAACATCCTTTTAAGATCCCACCCTTGCATATACAGCTGAAAACTGATAAAGTGTTTATTTAATTTAATTGTTGCTCTTATTAAGTCAAAATAATCAGTAAACAGCCATATGCACGCACAGCGGACATTTGCATTTCATTAAGATGCACCACATAAGCATCAACAGTTGCATGCAGAATCTTCACGTCATCAAGCTGTTAGTGTTTTCCAAACTCTACGATTCAAAAAAGAGGAGCACGTCAGCTCAAATCCTCCACTTGTTCTTAGACTGAATCTATCCCATGTGACACTGCCAATGGCTGCAGTGGACTGCAGCATTCAGCCCCCCCTCAGCCTCCTACCAGCCCACCATCCGCCTCAAGCTCTCTCACACTTGCCTGCATCGTCTTCTAGATGACTAGATTCAGGCCTCAATGCTGGATTGTGTTTACAGTTCTATTCTTTTCCCAGTGTTGACATTGAGTTGCTATTCTAGGTGCTGCGGTTGCCTGTTATGACATTTTAATCTCGTACCAATGTTGCATGAATTTCCTGCGGAGGCACAAGAGGACTAGCGACACCTAATAATGGTCTTCTGCATTATCATGCTAATGCACAAGCCCCTTAAAATATCACAGTAACAGTTATATTAATAAACAAATATACATGCAATCAATTCTGTCACTTTTGCTTCTTCGCCTCTGGGTAATAATTAAACACGCTTTTATTTTTCTTGTTGCTGTGCTGGATCATACTGAAAATATGCATTATTGTGAATTAAATGCAACAAGTATATGCAACATGCTGCAAAATCAGCTACAGCAACAGATGATGCATTTACTGGTGATTGACAAGCAAAGGCCTGCAGCGAAGTGACACGGGCCTACATGAGTGAGATCATCAGCTGGAATAAAGAGGGAGCAGACCTGCATCCCCGGC
The DNA here is from genome assembly GCA_036247105.1 of Cirrhinus mrigala. Classification (NCBI taxonomy): domain Eukaryota; kingdom Metazoa; phylum Chordata; class Actinopteri; order Cypriniformes; family Cyprinidae; genus Cirrhinus; species Cirrhinus mrigala. The sequence goes on along the minus strand of CM070009.1, from coordinate 22,879,657 downwards.
AATGAGGGAGAGCTGATGAGTTCAGAACTGAATCATTGTTCAGTTGGCATGGAAAATTTTGCTAATTCATTCCAGAAAGCTTGCTATTTGGAGCGTGAACTTCTGCTGCCAGTTTTTATCTATAAGACTGTTTGAACACGCTTTTAAAAATGCATTACAAAAATGCCACTCTGCTCTCCGGGTGCTCCTTGTAAAATCTGAAATCACATGACCCAGTCTGTGATCACACACACACACACTGGGAAGAGAGAATAGATTACATCTGTAGGGTTCCTGAAGTAAACAGCCCATTTTCCCCATGGAGAAACTGATTTGGATTAAATAATCAATGCAACGAATGCAGATATAAATGACGCCTGACATTTTTAAAGGAACAGTTCACCTAAAAATGAAAATTCTGTCATAATTTATTCAACCTTATGTTCTTTCAACCCTGTACAACTTAGTTTTTTTTCTATGGAAAATAAGCAATTTTGCGAAAGGAGATATTTTGAAGACTTAAGTCTGGTTCAGACTACACTATTTTTTGTCTGTTATAACAGTCTCTGTTTTGGATTATGTGATTTTTACTCCTTAAATCTTGTCATGTCGTGAAGAAACATGTCAGACTACACGTTGTTACTTGGCCATTCATCGCTTAGTAATATGTAATATGCATTGTTAGGAACTTCATTTGGACAACTTTAAAGGCGATTTTCTCAACATTTAGATTTTTTTTTTTTTTTTTGCAACCTCAGATAGTAAATGGTACTATTTTGTATTATCCTATCCTAACAAACAATACATTAATGGAAAGCTTACTTATTCAGCTTTCAGACTGATGACCCTATGACTGGTTTTGTTGTCCAGGGTCACATATAGCTAGCAAACAGTGCGTTTTGACCTGTCTTCTCATCAGAAAAGCCCAAAAAAGAAAGAAAACCTGACAGTGGACACAAATCTGGATTGCATGAAGAGGACAGAATGGACTGTCACAGAGAAGTGAGGTACTCTTTTTTACTCTGTCATGGTAGTCCCTCCAAGAAACATCCATTGCCATAGCTCCGCAAACCTTTACTCCATTGTAAAATTCCACCCAGCAGGACCGATACCTTTGTCTCTCTTTTGTTTTGGCTTGTTTGAAAGCATATATGAAGGTGCTTCTGTACTCCTTTTGGCCAGTGTGACAGATGCATCGGTTGTCATCCACAATGGCACACTTCACAAATAGAAACGATTAAATCTTGCATCCCAAAACCCATTGTCAATTACAAACCCCCTCGACACCAATTTAAAAAACGACACAAGTCAATATGATTCTTTAGGGTCTTAATGAAAAGTCTCTAATATACTTTGATTAAAAATTCTCAGTGGTTTTATAAAACAACACCCTTTTTACCTTGCCAAAATCAGCTCTGCAAAAATCATCCCATTCTAAGGAGTTGTTCCTTTAAATGCAAGTGGAATGCTCTTGTGGAATGACGAGTCTGTTTACATTAGCCGCATTTAGCCGTGTTTAGCCGCTAAACTTCCTAACTACCATGTTATAAGGAAAGGTGATCCTTTTTTCATAAAAAAAAAACCCCTTATACTCACTGCTGCTGTAACTGAAGCTAGATCACGAATGATTCGCACGAACATAGACGGATATCTGTAGATCGGGAGGCGCATTCCCTTCACAAACAAATGTAATCCTCAGATGTCGGGAGTAAATGACGACCACTATGTTCATTGTTACATCCAGCAACACAACACCTCAATCGCTCAATCTAACTTACATCCCTGCTTCGGCATCGAAACAAAGAAGGTTACTGGACTGTGACAGCTGGTCTAAGGTAAGATGCAATCAACTATCGCGGGAACGGCCTCGATTTGAAAAAGGGGATATTATTTTTACAGATTAATTAAAAACCACTGCATGGATTTTTTCATTATAAGGTAGATTTGTACATACACTGCCAACACACATTAATGTTCAAACAACATGTAAAAGTGAACTTAGCATCCGATGACCCCTTTAAGGCGTTAAGACATCAAAGGCGCAAAAGACAAAGAAGACAACTCAAGAATAAAATGCCCATTTTAAAGAACCAACCTGTGTCTGTGTTGTCGTGAAGAGAGCTACATTGCCTCAACACACCTGCCAAGAAGTTTCTAGTATGCCTAGTAAGAGCCTGATTAGCCGGTTCAGGTGTGTTCAGGTTGGAGCTAATCTCTGCAGGACACTGGCCCTCCAGGACCGAACTCTGTTTTATAGTGTAAACCAGGCTTTAGTGGGGTTTTTTTCTCCATTTTATTTAATTTTGGGGTGAAAAAGTACCATAACCCAGCGTTCTTCTGTTTATTGATTTGTCAGGTGCATATCCTGAGTATACAGACGTATGTAATATAGTCATAGCCAACAGACCAAGTTTTAACTCTTGTGCTGTGCTGAAAATCCAATTAAATATTAAGTATTAAATACCTAATTTGGTGTTGTTTGACAAACATGACCAGCCTTTCAAAAATTTAGTATAAATGTCTAATTATGCTATATTATGAACAAATCTTGGATTCAATATTTTTCTGTCAACTTGTATTTTTGTTGTTGTTGTTTGTTTGTTTGTTTTTTAATAATACAGGTTTTGAATTTCTTTTTAGAACTGACTGATATCCACTTTATTTTTCCTGTAAGAGTGGGCACGGCCATTTGTAAATTTTATAGGTCTGGCTTTCGGTCTCATCCATGTCCAGCTATTTTTAGCTGTACAAAACAACTCGTTTTACTCCTTGATCTTGCAAATCGGTGTGTCTTATAATATTATTTAATGTCTTATGTTAATTATGAACACATGCCGTTTACTGCAGGTTGTTATTCTTCACGTTATTTCCCTACAGTGGGTAATGAACCAGAAGTCTTGTCCATAGGCTTACTTCAGCGTTGAAGAATAAGGTGGATAGGCTTTATTGATCTAAACTTATGCACCTCAGTTTTTAAGCAAAAAAAGCATTATTTGTAGATAATTTTGGCAATGTTCACTCAAAAAGGAATACAAAACCTGTTCTAATTGAAAGAATAGAATATTTGGTAATAATACAACACAACAAGAAACTATTTTTTTAAGATGGGTAATTTTTGACTGTGAACACCACAGGTGTTACAAAGTAGGGAAAGAATTGAGACATTATTATTCCTTATGTGTGAAGTCAGAAAGTTGCTGTCCAATGTGATAATATTAACTAGCATTTTCGGGAAAAAGAAAATCAAAATGACCAGATCACAACATGAGGTTTAAACTAACAGAGCTACAATGAAACACTCCACACTGCGATTTTCAATTTTCACTAATAAGTGTGATAAAAATGCACACTGTGTGCTGCCACTGCAGCAAAGGGACCCATGGAAAATTAATGAATGAACGCTACACAACTGCGCATGTCTGCAGTGTTGGATATCTAATCTAGTGCAAGGAGACATGAGACGGTTGACCTTGGTGAGCTGGAAGAGAAGTGTCAACACCATCAAACACTGTCTTTTGTGCAGTACCTGGAGTGACATGCACTTTATACTGAGATGTTCATGGGATAACACAGACATCGTTTCTACTTTCCCAACATGAAAGATTGGAGACAGTAGCACAAAGTAGCACAAAGTATTCTTTCTGTCGCTTTTATGTAGTTGGGAAATTTTATTTTATCTGTTCTCATATTGAATTTGACACTATTATTCTACAACTCCTTGGTATTTAACTTGCCATTATTATATAAGAGGAGATGAAATTGTAATGAGGACAAGAAATGCCTCTTTAAACAAAATAATCAATTATTAATGGATTCATTGAAAAATAAAAATGTAACAAAAAGAATAGTAAATAAATATGGTAATATAACAATCATGGTAATAGTAAACAAAGTAAAAAAAAAAAAATCTAAGTTTAACAATAAAAAATAAACTGTTGAATCATTTTCAACTCAACATTTTGGTGCTTCTTCACTCATCAACAGTTGCCCATGAGTCAGTCTAGTAAGGCCTTGTCTGGATTTGTTAACTAACATTTCAAACTTGAAATAAACCAATAGTAGGTCTGTACTTATTTGTCAGTGTAAAAAAGTAAGGAGATCGCTTGGCACTTATAAAGTGAGAGTTACTCATGTGTGGAGTAGTCTACATTTCTCTGCCTGGTTCGGATGACACACAAGCAATGCTCGTAGCGTTCAGATGTTGTTTGCTGTGGGCACTCCTGTGGTAAATGTATCTCAGCTAAATTAAGAAACATCCGCCTCATGCTATCCTTCCTTCCTGAGCACTCTAAAACAGAGAAGCTAATGAATCAAGGATCTTTGTTTTGGGTGTCAGATATCAATGGGCCCTCGGCTCTATACCTCCCTTCTGTGTTGACCCAAGTCGATACGGAGGTATTTTCAGACTAGGTCAGGTATTTTCAGATCAGGTAAAGTCATCAACATGAACATCAGACGAGACTACAGGGCTGAGTGCCATCTTGCACGTATAAAATGAAGTCCGTAAGTTGGAGAAAGTAATTTTACTACACTCTTAAAAATAAAGGTGCTTCACGATGCCATAGAAGAACCTGTTTTGTCTAAATGGTTCCATAAAGAACTTTTAACATCTGAAGAACCTTCCTGTTTCACAAAAGGTTCTTTGTGGTGAAAGAAGGTTCTTCAGATTGTAAAAAGGTAAGAAACAGATGGTTCTTTAACCCTTTAACTGTCACCCCCATTTCTGAATTTTGAATATAGACATGAAAGTACACTATCCGAACTTAAATTGTTATAATTCATGAAGAAATACATTTTCTAATGTGATTTTGAAGTACCTTTTAAATTGTAATGCAATGTCAGATTTTAAAATGGGTTTCAAATGATGCATTTTGAGGTTTTAAACATTCAACTGATTTTGAGAATCAAATCAAATCAGGTTTCTGTATTTTTTTGTATGTATTGTCTTAAAGGTCTGAAAGTAACTCACTTTCAGATTTTTAAGACAATAACCATGTTTTTACCATTAAAAAGTTTTTTTTTATGTTTTTTTAATATGTTTTTGTATTTTTGTTTAAATTTCTTGTGTGCTCACCAAGGTTACATGAACTTGATCTAATAATAATAATAATACTGTGAAATATTATTGCAATTTACAAAATTTTCTGTTTTAATATATATTTTACATGTAATGGCAAAAAAACTGAATTTTCAGCAGCAGTCTTCAGTGTCACAGGATCCTTCGGAAAATTTTCTAATACACTGATATCATTATCATATATGTTAAAACACTTTTGCTACTTAATATTTTTTGGAAACATTTTGTGCTCATTTTTTCAGGACTCTTTGATGCATATGAAGCTCTAAAGAACAGCCTTTATTTGAAATTGAATTCACTTTTGATACATTGTAACTGAAAAAAAGTACTAATTTCTTAAAAAAAAATAATAATTTGGGCTGCCCCCAAACTTTTAAATGGGAGTGCATGTTTTCCTCGATTTAAGTTTTTAAACAAGCCAAAAAACGTCTGCCAAGGTCTGTACACACACATCCTTTAAAGTTTCCATTCATCTTCTCTCTTTTAATTTACATGATCTATTCACATTTTCTCTGAAAGTGCAGAAGACGGTCCATAAGAGAAAGTGCTAATGAAATTTGCTCGTTTAGGACAGAAGCACTTCATGAGCAATTTTGCTTACACCTCCACCTGCTGTATCGCATGAGAGAGATGGAGACAAATGCCTTTGGCCCAGTCCCACCAACACACACTGAACTCTCTCCATGCAAATCGTGCCACTGGCAAACACAGACGAGCAATTTCTGCAAATGACTCTCGTGGCAGGGGCAAGCAGTGTGTCATTTTTGGCTGCCAGCTTTCCAGGGCATCGCTCGGAGGCAGTTGTCGCATTGGACACTCCAGCTCCTTCCACGGCCGTGGAAAACCACACGTGTGTGTGGTGCGCCTTACGCTGGGCTCTGCTCCAGGACAATAGAGCAGGGCGGTCTCTCCCTCATCTGTCACCTGAGTCGCCAACACCTGCTGTTGAGCGGAGAGGCACAGCAAGTGATGGGGAGCTCACTCTAAATCATACCAGCTTTCATCTTCTCTGCCTGGGTTTTATATGTGGCCTCATTTGTAACATTACGCCATTCGCTCTGACTGACGAGCCAGCAGTGATATTAAAAGCAGAGAGATGGCATAAAGGCCTGAAGCTATTACAACCGGCCTGCAATATATAAGCGAGTGTTGCATCATCCATTTGCACACTAAATGGAATCTATCGGTCATTCCAGCAGTTCGCGGTGTTTGGGATGAGCGTGTCTATCAAAGCAGCAGACAATGCTTCTTGGAAGTCCCTTAGAGGAAAGTTAGGCTAAGCGCATAATTTTCTAACAACATAAGCTTGTTACAGTGCATGCCAGGATCAAATATTCAAGCTAGTAGTTGCTCTAAATAATGATGTGTGCTACTTTACTATGCATTTTTGCTTTTTGTAAACTTTAGGACAACATGAAACCAAAATCAGCCCCATTTACTTTCTTAATAGACATTATCTGTAAAGGATAGTTAACTAAGTGCAAATGGCTATAGATTCTATTTACACTATGTTTAAATAGCAGGATTTTCTCCTATTTATACTACTTACTGCAAATAGTGGCAATTATCTGCACCTCAGTATTGTAGTACATTATAAAACACTATGGAATAATAATGTATTGAGTGTAAATGATCATTTTAATTCAAATTATTAAATGGATGCCACCTTATTGGGATAATAAAGCTCTCCTTACACCAAAGGTTGCGCTAGACTTTAACATTGTCCGTCATTTTGAAAAATTCCGTCATAATCTATTATTACCTCTCATTTTAATTGTCATATTTTAATTAGAATAACACATTTAATTGCTTCTGTTTTTGTTCACATTTTAATTTTTAATTTTTAATCATGAACCTAATGTTACAGGACGACAGCGCAGTGTTTAAAAACAACAAAATATGTTAAGGCTGGGTAAACTAAAATATATATATATATATATATATATATATATATATATATATATTTTAGTTTTAGTTTTAAAAAAAAAATAATATATATATATATATATATTTTATTTTTTTTTTATTTTAATATATTCTCATTTTAATGAACCAATATCGATTCTTAAATCCCAATCGATCTTTTGGTCTATGCTGTTTTCAGTTGATGAATGAACAGTACACAGTGTGCCTTCTTTACAATAAATAGCAATAAGCTAGGCTTTGTGTTACTTTTGATATGAAACAAAGTCTCAGATTTCAAATTCTGTCCATTTTATTGCGAAATTCAAGCAATAAATACCGTTTTGGCGCTCTTTAATGTGGCGTGATGGATCGTTGCAGCTTCTGTGTACTGGCCTGTGCCTAATCAAACGCATAGGAAAACATTTGTGACGGTTTCGTTTTTGTTCTGGATACCCTGCTCTGCTGCCACACTGGAGCGCACTCGCCACCAACTGGACAGGGATGGGAATTACAGATACAATTTACAATAGATCACCCTCAGTGTAATCTGTCAAAATGACAGACGGCCTTCAGATTTTTCCATCATTTATGGACAATTTTCGCTTAACGCGACCTCTGCCTTACACCTACCCTAACCCTACCCGATACTTTATTTGCAATATTTGATTATCTCCTTCATTTTTTTTGAAAATAAATTCCTTACCGATGTGACGTGATGTGAGATTTGAAAAGGGAGAAAAAAAAGTTTGGCAAAATGCGGATATAAACCCGGGTCGATCACGACCAAAAAGGCGGGCTATTTGCACTTAATCTAAATAGACTCTCCGTTTTTATTAATGCTTTGAATTAGTTTCTGTTTTTAGATCTTAAGTTGAAGTAATGTCAATACAGTTGCATTTTTATTTCGGTTTGAGTTTTAGTTGTTTTAGTTGCTGGTCCCCACTGACCTCCATAGACCTCAGTATTTCTGTAATATATTTTCCATACTATGGATGTCAGTGGGGTCCAGCAACTGTTTGGTTACCAACATTCTTCAAACTATCTTTCTTTGTATTCAACTGAAGAAAAAAAATGTAGGTTTGGAACAACTTGAGGGTGAGTAAATAACATAATTTTCAATTTTTTGGGTGAACTATCTGTTAGATCATGCCTCCATGCCAGAAGTATCATATCCAGCCCCAAATGCCAGATCCTGTCAGAAAATATTTGTTTTGTCTGGTAACAGAACAACTAGCAAACAAAACTGTCTAATATCCAAAACCTGTTAACAGCAAGTCTTATCTGGTACCCAAAACTAGTGTTTACAGTCTTCAAGTCAGCCAAGAAGTTGACTGAGCAAAGCTAGAGCAGAGCTGAAGCACGAGACGAAGTTATGATGATAAAAAAAAAAAAAAAAGAGCAGAGTTTATTGAATAATCTTAGTTGTGTGTTTCAATGCTCAGACTTTGACAAGTAGTGTTATACAAAACTGCTTAACAACAACATCCCATTAACCTTGAATTTCCATAAACATTTCCTCTTTTCTCTTATTCATGAAGACAAACAGCCCTTGAAACTACACAGTTGTAAGGCTCCTCCCGCTACGGCAAGCCTAGCGGTTCAGCTGAAGGTTTCTTGCGTGTAGGTCTTTTACGGCGCTTCTGTAAAAATTACCTCGAAATATTAAAATTTAGTTTCCAAGCAAAAATCTGACTCCATGAATAATTTAGTCTGACTCCAATTATGAATAATTTGTTAATTCTGGTTTGTATTCTGTAATTTGCTGATCGCAGCTATTTTTTCTGTATAATAATTTAGACATTTGAATATTCTGGAAGACCCGCAGTCTTAATATTTTCGTTCCTTAGGGACTAGGTGCCGCTTTCGATTTACACCCCGGCCGTGGCGAATTCGTCGACACAAGCTCGCCAGTTCTGACTTACTCAGAGGATGTAGAGCAATTATAATATCTTAAAGTGGGCCGCGCCTGCGTGCTCTCAACAAAAAGTATATATTTCCTCAATAACCGCGAGAGTTACATCGTGTTAAGTCAGTGACAACTCAACATCCGGAGCCCTAGTGATGTCCCCATGGCTCATCAGTCGGTGCTTCCGGCGCGGTCTGCCCTGGACGCAGTCTTGCGGTAGCACCATTACACATTAACCTACTAGAAAATCATTTCCAAAAAGTCCAGAATAAGTCAAAGTTAACATTTTATTAGCAGTCAGGTAAAAAGGTATCATGCCAATTACATAGCTTAACAATGAAAATCCAATTCAGAATTAAATTCAGTTCCAATTAAAATGAATACATAACATACTCCAAGATAAATCTAAGAGTGAGAGATGCATACCTGACCGCATAGAGATACACAGCAGCATGTGAGAGATTTGGAGGCAAAGCTCCAGAGACTCTCACACACAGTGTGGGGTTCTTCTGAATACAGAATCCCCCCGTAAGGTTTTGTCACTTCGCTTATATACCCAGACCAAAACAAACAAATCTTCCAATCAGTTGTAAAAACATAAAAGACCTTTTGGCTTGTCAGGAGATCTCATGACCCAGGGTCACACCTGGCTAGAGATTCTAACCCGACCCTAAGGGGAAAACACACCCCTCAGCAGCAAAACACAATTCTACAAAAGTGTTCAGTCTTCCTCATAATATAAGTGACTTCTGTGAAATTGAGACCATTTTACCAATCGCACTAAGACCTTTAGAATGATACCAAACATGAAAGGGAAACTTCAGCATATTCACAAAATGTAACACATGTAGTATATGGACATTCTTAGTGACTTTCAGTGGAACCTTTTGGGGGAAAAGTGTGAGATGCAGGGGGGGGAGAGGAGAGAGAGGAAAGGGGTTGTAAATGAGCAATAGGGGTGGTGTTGTTTGCCCTCTTTGAAGATCTCTTCTCCAGATTAGTTTTATTGTTTTGTTGCATGGCATCTGTTTTTGTCAGGGTTCCTGGACTTTGAATTCATGAGGAAATAATTTCACATCTTACACAGTCATAAGACTAAACAACAACGGAACAATTGTAATGTAAAATCAATAATATAATATAAATGAATAATTAATGAAATGAGTATAAATGGTTTAAAATGATTATTATAAATGATATGTTTAAATGGAATAAACAATAAAAATGATTAAAGGGGTAATGAACTGTCTTTTTTATTAATTTGTACTGTTCTCTGAGGACGCCTTATAAAGTTATAAAGATTTTGACATCAAAAAACATCATAATTAGGAAGTAATAGGCTATTTTCTGTCCTTGATTTGACCCCCCTCATCAAAACACTCTGTTTGAATATACGTGGCGGATTGTAGACTCAGAAGTAAACACCCAGTGCTGTGATTGGCTAACAGTTTTATGTGTATGTTTGACAGCCTACATCCTTCATAGATGGACGCTGATGTGATTTATGTTAAAAATGCATAAATACTCAGTACATATCAAACTATCTGTAATAACAAACAAAGCAATAGTGACCACATTATAAAAACAGTTACTCCCACTTGTGTGGTGCAACATTACTGTCGGATACAATATAGCCAGCGTAGCATCAACTTTTAGTTTCAATCTTTCTAAAAAATCCTATGTTGATTTGTCCCTTGTTTGTAAACGAATCCGCTGTAAAATGAAGTGAACAAAGGACCAAGTTCTTACTGACATGGTCTGCCTCTCATTTTTTCCACTACATGCGTGAAACAGGCAGTGATGTAGAAGCAGGCATTAATCTTCTTCTGTGGAGGCGGTGTTTAGTCACACTATTACATCATAAAGTGGCACATTCAACAACCTGTCATTTTGGCAGATTGGCTTCAATATAAGCTGTTTTTAGACTAACGAGAAAGTTTTGAGTTCTGAAACTTACAGGATGTTTTTATAGTACAATGACCTCTTATATGTCAAAAGATTTTGGCTTCTCAGTTCATGACCCATTTAAATGATAAATAATTATGAATAAATGAATGGAGAATAGATAAATATAAAAGAAATAAAGAAAAACACAACACAATCTATGGTTGCTCTCTTGCAGCAAAACACACACAGTTTGCATTCAAGGATCCTTGGATCCTTCATATGCCTTCCTATAATAATTCTGAGGTCTTAAATGCACCTCTTATTGTTAACAATTTATTAGTTATTCCAAATAAAATAGTTTGTCTTTGTAGTGTTTAATCAAAACCAAATAGCTTACCCTTTCTCGGAAACACCTTTCATTTTGCGTTAGGATGTGCAGGCTATTGTTTTTTTTTTTGTTTGTTTGTTTGTTTGTTTTTTGTTAAAGCTCCATCCTGGTATACTCACAGAAAAAAAGGTACAAAAGCTGTCACCGCCTAAATGGTACATATTTGCCTATTATATTATACTTTTTGAATTATATCTTTTGATAAGGAATTACCCCAGTGACAGCCTTTTTCTGATAGTGTATGTAATGCCCAATTTCATGAACTAGTCAAATTCCTCACCACATTTTTTCACATTGAACATCCTGTTCTACTCAAAATGTGTAAAATAGGCGATTAACACTTCAGTGTCCTATACTGAATGGAACTAACAGCAATGATGTCATCACACTATTTGCATGCTGAATTCCAGTTGGTCTTCTTTTTTGCATTCTAAATTGTATCGTAATTGTCTTCCTCACATGTATTTAAACATTGCACAGCAACTATGTGTTGATTTCTGTGTGCAGTCATCAGAAACAAAGATGCTGAGTGCCATGACAACAAGAAAGCATTTCATTTATGCACAACAGCAGCATAAAACTAACGTAAACCTCACCTGAAACTACTCTTTTTTTTCTGCTTTCCAAGCACTGGTATTTCCTTTGTGAATTGTGAATCTGTTTAGCTAATGTCATTTCTTCCAAAGTTTATTTGAATAGGGAGGCTCAAATTTTGAACATCACACCAGAGGGCCGATAACTAACCAGCCAAACAGCCTTCCAAAACACAGTTAGAGAGCCTTATCTGAAGTAAACTGAATCACAATGAAGAGACGAGATGAGTTGGCCCTATAATTTCATTTCCGCCTCTCTTCCTTTATTATTACAGAGTTAATTTAATTAGACCACTTTTTGGTTTGTGTTCTGGTATATTAAGATGTTTGTTTGTGTGTGTAACACCATTACATTTTCTTATTTTTTATATTTTTAAATGAACTGCTTCGAACCAAAATTAATCATAACATACAATTCACAATAATGATGCTTCGCATTGACAGTACAATGAAATAAAATGTTGCACCGTGAAGACAAAACTCATTAGAGCATCTTGTTAGTATGTGAGTCATCACACTGTAGCTTCATAAGTTCAGCGTCTCCTCCAAATGTGCTTGCCGTTTGTTTGCTCAGCAGTACTGTTGATTTGCAACATCATGCGTCAGGTTAAATACCCACAATGCTGTAGTCACTGTACAGAATAGAAAAGGAGTGGAAGATGCTGTCAGCTCAGTGTCCTGTTGTGGTACTAGGAGCCACTGACACAACCAGATGGCTGTGGACAGGGACAAGCTACGTCCAGTTTGTCTGGCCCACCGCTTGTCCGGTGCTTTGTTTTAAAAAAAAGGTGACCTGTCTGTCAGAGGGACAAAAAGTAAACAAAATCCAGAGGATATGCAAAGTTTGTGACCTGAAAGTGTGCTGCACTATTGAACAGTTGGACTCCAAATTCTGTATAGTTTTGACTCTTTGACTCTTTGAGTCACACTTGAATATGAAAATAAAATACTGTAAATATTATGCAGTGTTGTGTGGTGATGTTCTGAAAGGTTTTATTTTTTATTTATTTATTTTTTAATCAAATGTAAATTCATGTCCTAGTCACATTTTCTTGGTTAAATAAATGTTACTTACACTATCAGAAAAAGAAAAAGAATATATATATATATATATATATATATATATATATAGATTATATTTTTATATTAACAATGTAATCAATATTCTAATTATTAAAGCAAAGTATGAATCTCATCAAGTTAGTGTTTTTAAGCATTTTACATTTATTCCAAAATAATAACTCAAGGTAGTAACAATTTAAACAATATATTTTATTTGTGAACTTATGTTCAGCTATTGTTTTTAATAGTCAACTTTTAACTATTTTTGAATTTTTCAGATCTTCAATCATCAAAGCCCTGTAAATATTGCTCACAGACACTGAGATTTACTTTAAATTTCACCAAGCTGATTACTCACTAAAAACTCCCACAGATCATGTTTTCAGGCCATTTTAAGTCTTATTTTGACTTAACAAAGAGGTTATATCTAAGTGTGTGTGTTGTTTACTTATTTTTTTTAATTCAGACTGATTCGCAAATGCAGAACCCACACGAATACAAGAGGTGGGATTTATCACATGAACCAATCACAGCCGAACATAACCAGTCATATCCAATCATATCGCAATGGAGGCATTGCCTCCTCTCATGTGACTTTCTCCAAAACAAAGTGTAAAGTGTTAAACTATTCATTAAATATTAATTTTTTAATAATTATTTTAATACAACGTAAATAATATATTCTTAATATATTAACTTAATTAGTTACAAAAAATAACGCAGTTAAAATGTTTCAACACAGTTAAAGCGCTGGCCCCGCCCCCAGACCTGTACGTCAACTTACATTTCATATAATTGACTGTTGACAAATATGATGAACATTCAATTCACGTGCAACAGCTCTGGTGGACATTCCTGCAGTCAGCATGCCAATTGCACACTCCCTCAAAACCTGTGACATCTGTGGCATTGTGCCGTGTGATAAAACTGCACATTTTAGAATGGTGTTGTGTTGTGGCCAGCCTAAGGCACACCTGTGCAATGATCATGCTGTCTAATCAGCATCTTGATATGCCACACCTGTGAGGTGGATGGATTATCTCGGCAAAGTGCTCACTAACACAGATTTAGACAGATTTATGAACAATATTTGAGAGAAATAGGCTTTTGTGTACATAGAAAAAGTCTTAGATCTTTGAATTCAGATAATTCATGAAAAATGGGGGCAAATACATAAGTGTTGCATTTATAATTTTGGTCAGTGTATTAGAGCGGTGTTTATTTTCTGAATGAATCCACGTTTTGAACGAATCGTGAGAACGAATGATTCAAAACCCCATTCATAAAGAGAGCCATTTGCTTAATTCCTGAATGAATCAGCCATTTAAACGAATCGAATGAACAAATGAATGACTCAAAGACATTCACCGCCACCTGCTAGCAGATTTAGTTGCCTATTTAGAGTATCATTTCATAAAAAAAATAAAATAAATAAATAATAATAATAAAAATAAATAATAAAAATAATAATAAAAATAAAAGCATTAAAGAGATAGTTCACACAAAAAAAATTAATTCTGTCATCATTTACTCATCCTCAAGTCATTTCAAACCTTTCTTTTGTGGATCATAAAAGAAGGACTTTTGAAGACTCTTGGTAACAAAGCTGTTTTGGTGATCAGTGACTTTCATTGTATGAACAAATAAATATCTCAAATGATCTTCTTTTATGTCCCATAGTTTACGTTAGGCCGTTGCAGCCAAAATGTTTGTGTAATCAATTTTATGTTGAATCAAATCAAATATTTATTTCTAACGCTACAATTTGTAATGTCTACTTAATACTTTCTTGGTTAACACAAATATAGATTTAAATGATCTTTTGTGGTATTTTCACAGTCAAATTAATTTTGCAATGAGTAGATGAATTAATCGAAACAATGTAATTAATTAGATAAAAAAATTTAATCGACTGACAGCCCTATTTAAAACTTTAAAATAAAACATTTAAATGTAATTCTTTATAACATTTGTGTCTTATTGTAGTACTGCTAGCACTACTTTGCTGTTACCCTGACTGACATCACTGCAACTGGCATACAGTGTGCACAGAAAACTCAGATTCTCATGCCCTGGAGTCAAACTACAACCATCTCATGTATTTTTGCAGCAGAAAGTAGTGCATTTCACAAGGTGACAGGGAGGTTTTGATGCAGCAGTGGCCACAGATTTATACCCGTTTATTTTAGACCTATGAGGTCACAGTGACCTAAAATACCAGCCTCTCTCTTTTTTTGGGGTTGGGACAGACTGGTAAAAATAGTCCCTCTGTACAGCATGAAATTCTTCTGAAAAGAGGCACTAACCGTTGCATGACCTAGTTGATGAGAAGCTGGTTTAAACATGCAGAGGTAGCTTTGTCCATGCATGCAAAATAGTTGGTTAATGCCGTTAAGTAATTCATGTTTGTTCTCAAATGTACTAATACCCAAATTGACAGAACATGTTAAACTTATCTGAGAACAATAGGAAAAGCTAATGAACTAGAAGAGAGGCATGCAGAAAAGAAAGACCTCAAAGGGTAAAACAGGACCCCACAACCTCTAGTAATCATAGAGATCAAAGTGTGTGTGAGTTCAGAGCACACAGTCATTATAGCGCTTTTCATCTAGTGCCAGCATAACATTTGTTAAAGCCCCAGCCCTCATTATATCCTTCATCCATGTCTGTTGGCACCCATCCACATGGTACTTGCTAAGTAATCAATAAAAGTGTACAAGTAACTGGCCATTTCACTAATAAAGTCATTAATCAGGGCAGTTTTTGCCTGTTGTGATGGGCTCAGGAGCGGGATTTTTTTTTATTCTTCTCAAGCACACTTTAATAATTCAGTTGAGAACAATTAATCTTATTTTAACCACTGTGCATTTTTGTGACTGTCACTGCATTATATGAGATTTTTGTTCTCAAAATCAATCTCGAAGCATCCTCAATCTGTCATTCTCAATGATGCCATTTCATTTCATTTAAACTGATATCAAACAGTCTCCCCGTCTGTATCTAATTCAATACATCCTTGAGCTTTCCATCAATGTTTGGAAGAAAAAGGACGTGGCAAACAGCTCCTGATTTGAATGATCTATAGCGCATTTTTGCAGTCAAATGCTGAAAAGCTTGAGCTTTCTATCAGTGTTTGGACAAAAAACGATGTAGCAAACTGCCTCTGACTTGAATGATCTATAGCACGATTTTTCAGTCATATATTGAGAAGTTTATTTAAACAGCCCTGCTGAATGCAGAAAAGGAGATGATCGGACTCCTCGTGGAATATAAAGTCCCAAAACAACAGGATCAGCGCCATCTAGTGTTCATATGATGGAACTGCAATCTAAGCGACAGAGACTTTGAATACTGCAGAGGGACAAAATTGCTTTTTTAATTTGTTTGGTGGAAAATGCAGTTACACTTAAATCATTTATTATCATTTTATCCTTGCCTTGAACTTTCCTTCATATATTATTGACTACAAAAGAAATAGTTTCATGTGAACAAAAATGATCTTGATATCCGTTAAGTATTTAAAAAAAAAAAAAACACCATTCAACATAAAACAGCATAGGTCATGCTAAATCTCAGACGTATAGTATTAAAAATAAATAAATAAATAAATAAACTTTAATCAAACCTATAATTCCTACTAATAACTAATAACAACCAAAACCAACAACTCTAATTAATTAAATATTCATGAGCGAAAACATGTGGTCACAACCCGCAAACACGTTACAGGAGAACAAACAGGTCTTCAAACTTCTCATTTAGTTATAATACATTTTTAAATAGTTTAATTTTGAAATAAATTTAATTAAACATAAAAATTAAAAAAATTCTAACCGTTATTTTTTACAACAAGAAAATCTAATTAATTATGCTAAATAGCATGAAATTTAATTGGGCCAAGTCACTTTATTTTTCAGTGTACTTGTACTGTTACAGAAGATTTATACTGAAGTAAATAAATTACTAATACAGTGTTCTGACTGGTGTGATTATAGCTGTTTCACGACGCGTCATTAGTCGGCCATATTGAACGTAAACAAAGGCTGCGTCCGAAAGCCTAGACAGCTGACTTGCTGCCTCGCTGCCTTTATCAGTCAATGACTTTGCAGGCAGCTGATTTCGGACAGGCTTCTGAGGCAGTGTAACGGTTTAATGATCTACAACAAAACAGAACGAGTTTTGATGATAACTAAACAAATATTTAGATACTATAATAATGATTTCTCGCTAGAAATAACATCAAAAGTGCAAAAACTTAGAAATATACATTTACGCACAAACTGACCACCAAACGTAACTTTCAGATGCCATCTTTATTTTTTAGCTTAACAGTCACAAAATGGGACACACAAAATTGTGGGATATCCAAGGCAGCGAAGGATACATCTATGCTGCCTTTAAAATTCGATCAGAAAAATGTACCTCCGGAGACAGGAGGTGAAATCGAATTTGTATTCGGACATGCGTTGATGCTTACCTGCCTTGGAATGCTGCCTCCGAAGCCAGCATTTTAAAGAATTCGGACGCAACCAATGCCATTGAATCGAATGAAACGCATATTTTGCTGATTATTGCAGCTGAAAAGGATCAATTATTGTCATGTTTTGTGCAGTACTAATCAGTCAGACAGGGAAAAACATTTGGAGTATTATAGACTGCCAAAATTTAAAACAAATCATTGAGAAGAGTGCAAAAAACTGTGGAACAAAAGGCATTTGTGGGAAAAGGATTTCCAGGGCAAGATTCTTTACAACATTCATGTTTGTTCTTATCATTTCTGGTCAGGTAAGTGAAATTTTAGGCTAATATCTTAATTAATACTGCTTGTACATATCTTTACCACCTATTAACTTTAGTTTGTCAAAATATTGCACCCATTTCTAGGGTTGTTTACTAAGCCCTTCTCTATATGATTTAACAGTTTCCACACATTTTTTTTTCTCCATGGTTTAGGTAGCATAAATTAGCAGAACATATTCAGTAGTACACTAACCATGCAATTCAGTGCTGTTGTTTACATCCGTGTATCTTCAGTATGGCAGCGCATCCGGGTAACTGACTAAACCATGGCGTAAGTGCAAACCCTCTATTAGTTACGTTTTTAAGCTAAGCCTGATGTTTAACACTTTTTTGCTGATGTTTAACACTTCAGGTGAAACTGGAATCAGCAAAGCTGCATGTTGCTGCCTCAAAAAGGGAATGACCAATAAATTACCTCTACATTAGCATCGACTGATAACGGCATAAAGCAGATAATCTGGTAGAGATGTGGAGCTGCCATCAGTCGGTGGTGTGATTTGGAGAGGGAAGGAGGCCTCTGGCATGGCATTGTGGCCTTCAAGGACAGACTCCACCTGTTCCACAGACCGACCTAATGCTGATGGATTATCTGCACGTGTCCTTCACGCTGTCAAAGCCTCAGTCGTCAAACCGGATGCATCCAACACACCTCATCTCACTTACCAACAGCTCGTCATACCAAAGCATGTTCTCCTTCTGAGCTTTCACAACATTTACAATCAGAGAGCAGGACTGTGCTACATGTTACGGCCACTGAGCAGCTATCATTCATTTGGAAATAATAGGATGGCATGAGATATGTTGGCTGAACCCCGTTTGGAATCATGTCTGTGGAAGTCTATGAGATTTCTACGGACTGAACCACAAGAGAGATCCAAGATACACGTGTAAAAATAAAGGCTCTTTATTGGAATTTATGGTTCCATGAAGAACCTTTAACATCCATGAAATGGTTTAATTGCACAAAAGGTTTTTAGAGTGATTAAAGGTTCTTTAGATTATTAAAATGCTCTTCATACTAAGGAAAAAAAAAAAAGGGTTCTCTTGAAAACACCCGATGGTAACCTTTAATTTTAAAAGTGTAGGAAAATGAACAAGAGTGTATTTTAACAAACTAAAATAAGCTAATTTCCTAACAGGTTGGAACAAGCAAATTCCATTTAATGTCTTTTAGAGGGCCATAATGTTTTAAAAATATGGTTAAGCGAGGCAAATCTAACTTGGATTACTTATCTTTTTGGTACCAGTAACTAAGAATAGTTCAGTACCTCCTTCTGAAATATTAAAGTGATCCTATTGGGCTCATAATACATCTAATAGGAAACTGGGCCAGCAAATCTTCAATAGTTTGTTTTTATCATCAATAATGCACCTTATTTGAGAATGAATTGCCAAGTCTGAATAGAAGCTTTTTTTTAGTTTGCATTTGGACTGTTCTTGGGGAACTGTAAAACATGTATCCTGTACCTTCATGAATAAAAGAGTCATGTTTTCTTTAAAAATGCTTTGAAGAACAACCAATGGGGTCCGATTTTACTTATGCATTGTTTTTTGCTTTGAAATCCCTGTTCGGACACGTCTGAGATCAGAATGACACGAGCTTTGAAAGTTGGCTGTTTAGAGATTAAAAATCACATCAAATTCAGTTTAATGCATCATCTTACTCTGTC
Source organism: Cirrhinus mrigala (assembly GCA_036247105.1). Taxonomy (NCBI): domain Eukaryota; kingdom Metazoa; phylum Chordata; class Actinopteri; order Cypriniformes; family Cyprinidae; genus Cirrhinus; species Cirrhinus mrigala. The sequence continues at coordinate 22,860,390 of CM070009.1, read as the reverse complement.
AACAGATGACGGGAGATTTCTGATTATTCTTGCTGACTCCATTAAGTCAAAAGAAGCAGAAAATAGTAGTAGAAATGTCTATACTGAAAACCAAAAATCTCAAAAAGAAGGGAAGCAATGCAACATGATTCCAATGTGCCCGCTGCAAAATGGTTATTGAAGACGTATGGACTCCAAATAGGTTAAAGTTGTCTTAACAAATATTACATCAGACAGTCAGTCAGTCCAAGATAGCCTTAGATGCAACAGTGTATGCATAAATTCATTTGATGTCACTATCTCAATTCAGTTTGATTTGATTTGAAGCAACAATACTGTGAAAGGAAAAAAACGATAAAAGGCTGTTTCATTTTTAATATAATCTAAAACATGAGCTGAGTATGATGGACACTTTGGAAGGGAAAACTGACAAGCGTTATTTTTGGCATTGAAGAAGAACACCCCGCTGACAAATGAGGTTTTATGAATAAATAAACAGACTTGTAGCCACTGACATCTATTTCTCTAGGTTTCTTATGGGAATTTTTGACTGCATTTTTTTTTTTTAATGGTGTCATGAAATGAGAAATTAAAATTCCATTGATCTTTTGACATATAAGAGGTCATTGTACTATAAAAACATCCTGTAAGTTTCAGAACTCAAAACTTTCTCGTTAGTCTAAAAACAGCTTATATTGAAGCCAATCTGCTAAAATGGAAGGTTGTGGAATGTTCCACCTTATGATGTAACAGTGTGATTACACACCGCCTCCACAGAACAAGATCAACGCCTGCTTCTAAATCATTGCCCGTGTAGCCCCGCAAACCATTTCACACATGTAGTGTAAATAACGAGAGGTAAACGCAGGTCTATGCAGAAACCAAATGATACAGATGGCTACAAATACAACAAGACGCTGTGCAGTGCCAAGTTGTGGAGAAACAGTCTTTGCATTGCCTTCCTTCTGATCCCAACATTTGAAAAAACTGGGTGAACTTTATTTTTAATGAAGATCCAGACTGCGTCAGTAAGAACTTTGTCTTTTGTTCACTTCATTTTACAGCGGATTCATTTACAAACAAGGCACAATGCAACATAGGATTTTCAGAAAGATTGAAACTAAAATACGATGTTGTGCGACTATATTGGATTCGATAGTAATGTTGCACCACACAAGTGGGAGTAACTGTTTTTATAACATGGTCACTATTGCTTTGTCTGTTATTACAGATCATATTTATGCGTTTTAACCCAAATCACAGCAGCGTCCATCTATTAAGGATGTAGGCTGTCAAACATACATAACTTTTAGCCAATTATAGCAGTGAGCGTTTACTTTTGAGTCTACAATTCGTCATTCCTATTCAAACAGAGCGTTCTGACGAGGGGGGTTAAAAACAAGACAGAAAATAGCCTATTACTTCTCAATTCTGATGTTTTTTGACGTTAAATCTCGATAATATTATAAGTGGATCTCGGAGAACAGTACAAAATAGTAAAAAAGGCACTTCACGATCCCTTTAAATACCGTCAAGTCTTTTTGTGTTCTTCAAGATTCTGTGTTGCATGATGCATTAACACTTTTCCTTGAGCGCTCTGATCTCATCCAAAGTTTGCAGTAGTTCTTGTCATACTAACTCCAACAATCTGTCAGTGCACAAGCTGAGTGCATGCTAACACAAGGACAGCACAGCATCAGAGCATGCTGGTCTACTGCCAGGAAGCAAGAGGCCTTTGATCGCAATATCTAAAGCTGCGCTTGTAAGGCGATTGTCATTGCTGCAGGTGATGAAAATCTGGAAAAACACAACTCATGCCACTGTTGCTATATTATTGATGCTCAATGACTCCAATCTCTCTTAATATTCCTCTCTACGAAAGCTTCTGTGTTCAAAAGTAAATAAGCTAAAGATCAACACTTGAAACACACACACACACACATCTCCTATAGATTCAATTGTGACGTCCAACAACAAATTAACCAGACTTTAGAGTACTAATGCAGTTGTTATTTGTTGAGACCAAGAATGTCTGTTGATGTTAATTATACAGCAAACACTTTTGACCAACAGTTTTAAGTTAATTCAGTAATTAAATGTGTAACAGGTTGTTGAAGCCATATGTAAAATGCAATACTTCAGACATCAGTACAAGCCTGAAAAACTGGCATTAATATCAGTGCAAAATGGAATGGATTTTCATGCAAGCCTCACACCACCGAGCACAAACCCAAGCGTCAGATGGAGTGGGGTAAACCACGTTGCCACTGGACTCTGGAGCAGTGCAAACATGTACTGTGGAGTGACGAATCACGCTTCTCTGTTTGGCAGACTGAGTTTGGAGGATGCCAGGAGAACCTTACCTGCCTGACTGCATTGTGTCAACTGTAAATTTTGGAGGAGGAGGGTTAATGGAATAGGGCCATTTCTTAGGGGCTGGGCTGGGCCTCTTACTTTCAGTGCAGAGAAAACTTAATGCTTCAGCATAACAAGACATTTTAGACAATGCTATGCATTCAGCTTTGTGGGAACAGTTTTGGAAAGGCACTTTTCTTTTCCAGCATGACTGTGTCCCAGTGCATAAAGCAAGATCCATAAAGACATGGTTGGATGAGTTTGCTGTGGAAGAACTTGACTGGCCCTCACAGAGTCCTGACCTCAACCCCATCAAACACCTTTGGGATGAACTAGAATGGAGATTGTAAGCCGTGCCTTCTCGTCCAACATCAGTGCCTGACCTCACAAAAGCTCTACTGGATGGATGGGCAAAATTTCTCACAGAGACATTCCAAAATCTAATGGAAAGTATTCCCAGAAAAGGGAAAGCTGTTTTAGCTGCAAAAAGGAACTAACTCCATAATAATGGGCACGTATTATGCCCCTTTTTACAAGATGGTGTCCCCAGAATGTGTCTGTGAAGTTTCAGCTCAAAACTCCCCACAGATCATTCATTGTGTAATTTTGAAAATGCCTATTTTGAGTGGAAGCAGAAACATACCGTTTTCATGCATGTCTTTTTAAATGCAAATGACCTGCCCAGAAAAGGGTGGTTATTACAGCTAATAACTCAGATACTCTGCCAAAAAATATCTGTTTGGTTTTGATTATCATGTCTATCACCCTGAAATCATTTTAAAGCTATATCAGTTTAAACTTCTGATATAGGGTTTAGCGCACACATCCAAAGAAAGCGGCTGTCACATGGCATGTGAGTACTAAGCTAAATTCTCTTTCTCACACAAGTTTACAATGCCTTGCAAAAGTATCGTTTTTTCCACATTTTTTATGTTGCAGCCTTATGTTAAATTGCTTTAAATTTCTTTTTCCCCCACATCAATTTACACACCATAATGACAAAGCAAAAAACAGGTTTGTAACAACATTATTCAAAATAAAACACTGAAATAAGTACACTGCATAAGTATTCATACCCTTAACTCACTACTTGAAGCACCTTTACAGCCTCAAGTCTTTTTGGGTATGATGCAACAAGCTTTGCACATCTGCATTTGTCAATTATCGGCCATTCTTCATTCTTCTACTCTGAGTCCCTGCCGCTGAAAAACAGCCCCAAAGCACGAGGCTGCTACCTCCACACTGGGATGGTACTCTGCAGGTAATGAGCAGTGCTTGGTTTCCTTCAAACATGATGTTTGGAATTGAGGTTCATCAGACCAGAGAATCTTGTTTCTCACAGTCTAAGGGTCCTTTAGGTGCTTTTTTGCAAATTTCAAGTGTGTTTTCATGTGTCTTCACTGAGGAGAGGATTGAGTTTGGCCACACCACCATAAAGACCAGATTGGTGAAGTGTTACAGTGATGTTTGTCCTTCTGTAAGTTTCTTCCATCTGCATATATGATCATGGAGCTCAACTAGAGTGACCATCAGCTAAATCAAAAGCACCAGTCTAATCAAAGCACTTCACCATCAGTTGCTCAGTTTGGCCAGGAGGCTAACTCTAGGAAGAGTCCTAGTTGTTCCAAGTGTCTTCCATTATGAATAATAGAGGCTACTTGCTTTTGTGAACCTTCAGTGCAGCAGAATTTTTTTTCTAAAGTTTTCCTCTAGATCTGTGTCTTGACACAAGCCTGTTTCTGAGCTCCACAGGCAGTTATTTTGACCTCAGGGCTTGGTTTTTGAAAATATGCATTTTTAGCTGTACGACCTTTTCTGAGGTCGTACATACTTATTCAAATTATACTCATTCAAATCATACTCAAAAATTTCATTTTTTTTATTTCTGATAAATCTGATAAAGTTGTTACAAACCTGTTTTGTGCCTTGTCATTATGGTGTACAGAGTGTAGATTCATGAGGAAAAAAGTAATTGAAAGCAGTTTAACATAAGGCTGCAACATAAAGCGTGAAAAAAAATAAAATAAAATTCGCAAGGCACAGTATGTTAAAAAGACACGCATAAGTTACTAAAACACGGTCGGTAATGTCTGTAAAGATAAACAGCTGGGAAAGAAATCAGAATTATGATTGTGGAATTAAAAGATGCCCAAATCTGCACAAATGTTTTAGTTTCGTCCTCACAAAAAGCATATTTTGGTCATTAAGAGCTCAATCTGAATAAATCTGAAATAGCTCTTTTTAGGATGCATGCAGAACCCTGAAGTGTTCTCTCTAAAAATTGCTTTTAAATTGTTATTTCAGAAAATTTCTAGTGACATAGCACTAAAGATGAAAAATGTATTTGTTTGCCTTCAGAAACTTTTATATTGCAGATGTGACTCATTTTACAAATGAGAAGTTGACTGAGCTAGGCCTGTGGGCTGATTACTGCAGCCAAGTTTTGCTTCCCCATAGAGGTCTACAGCAGATGTCCCACCCCTTTTGCTTCTTCGCTTAAGCAATTACATCAATGCGCACATCTACAGGATTCAGAAAGTGCAGCAATTTAAACGGCAGGCTCTCTGAGGTGGCATTACTCTGGGCCTCAGTAAAGAAAAAAAGTGCCTCTTTTCTGGGACATGAAAACGCTTCTACAGCTATTTTGAAAGAAGTTTACTTGAGTAGTTTACTAGAGGTCAATCACATTGGCCTTTCCTTCAGTTTACGAGTCCTAAGATGGGAAAACAGTATAATAATAGTAACCAAGCATAGCAAAAGTTCAGTCCTGCCCTGTCTGAACCAGTAATGAAGAGCAGAGACAAGATGCCTTAATTAAAGTGGGAGTAATTGAAATGAGGGTGAACCAGAAACAGTGCTTTAAAACGCTTCGTTTACACTTTTAAAAGAAGAGGTTGCTCTTTTATAATTACACAGTTAATGGATCTGAGATTATTAATGCACATATACCGCCAAAGGGACCAGTATTTATAGTAAATAATAATAGCCTGCAAAATATCATCTCTCACTTTTACATTCAGGAGGGAATGAGGGTGATAGACCCTGAGGCCTGAGGGTTACAGTTTCCAATCCCATATCTGTCATCCATTCAATGCTGACGTGCTTTGATTACCTGCATACACAAGTAACAGCTGAGGCTAAATGGAAATTAAATGTTGGCCTATTCCACATACAAGGCCTGGGTCATCATGATCCAACTACAGCTGGGATAGAGACGCTTGGCTTTCACACTGTGGGGGGCGAATGTGTCCACATTTGGGAAAGCTAAATTAAACAAGCTTTAGGAAAGGCTTGTTAGTAATGAAATCCTTTAAAAAGAAAAGATGAATTGTTAACTGTGAAACTTAATAAATTTGCTTAATTCGTCCTGGAATTTTATTTCTAACTAAAACAAGTAACTAAATGATATGATGTCAATGTAATAAAGAAAAGAAAATATCACTTTCAGTTAATTAATGACATGTCTTGGTGAATCATTTACAAATTGTTTGTTATGCATTCTAATAGTACTAATAAAACCGAAATTTTCAGGGGGAAACACTTGTAAAATGCACCAAACTAGCATGATAACTATGTAAAATGACATGAATGCCCTTTTCTGATTCACTGTTGTTCTCTGAGAAATAATTCCCCATTTTTTAAACATGTTTTACATCAGCACACTTTTCTCACAAGCGTACAAGCATGTCACAGAAATGGGTTACAGCAGCATGCATATGTGAGAGGCTAAAAGGTTTAGAGTGCTGTTGATTGTAATGGTGGGAGTCAAGTACAGCCTAGAAGTGAGGTTTGTGCTAAGGCAAACTCTTAAAAATAAAGGCTCTTCAGTTGTTCTTTGCTACTCCTTAGGTACTTCTTCAGATCAAGCATCTTTTTTTCTGTATAGGGCTCCTTAGTTGACTATAGCCTCTTTCAGTTAGCCCAAATCTGATTTTGTGCATATCCAAGTGGAATCTGATTAAACTAATTATGGTTCAGCCAAAAATGACCTGGAAGTTCTTAGAATTCTCTAGTTTTGATGCTGCAGTGTTACTTTAAAGGAGAAGTCCACTTCCATAACAACAATTTACAAATAATTTACTCACCCCCTTGTCATCCACAATGGATCAGTCGGAAAGAAATTATGTTTTTTGAGAAAAAAATATAATGGACTGATATGGTGCTCCGATTTTGAACTTCCAAAATGCAGTTTAAATGCGGCTTCAAACGATCCCAAATGCGGTTGTAAACTATCCCAGCCAAGAAAGAAGGGTCTTATCTAGTGAAACAATCGGTTATTTTAATAAAAATATTACAATTTATATACTTTTTAATGCCAAACGCTCGTCTTGTCTCACTCTGCCTGGACTGTTTTTTTCCGGTTCATGACAGTTAGGGTATTTTAAAAAACTCCTATATCAGTGTTTTACCTTTTTTGTTAAGGGTGTTTGATCTTCTTTGCATGTTCACTTTGCAAAGACTGGGTCGGTACTTCTGCAGCGATGTAAGATGATTTTGAAATGAGTTTTGAAGTTGAGGGAGAAAATACGATCAGAGTGCCTTGAGTCAGAATACACAGAGTTCAGGGAGAGAAAGGCAAGACGAGCGTTTGAGATTAAAAACTATTTCAATTGTATTTTTTTAAATGAAACTAATCAATCGTTTCACTAGATAAAACCCTTCTTCCTCGGCTGGGATTGTTTACAACCGCATTTGGGATCGTTTGAAGCTGCATTCAAACTGCCTTTTGGAAGTTCAAAATTGGGGCACCATATCAGTCCATTATATGGAGAAAAATCCTGAAATGTTTTCCTCAAAAAACATAATTTCTTTACGACTGAAGAAAGAAAGACATGAACATCTTGGATGACAAGTGGGTGAGTACATTATCTGTGAATCTTTGTTTTGGAAGTGGACTTCTCCTTTAAACAGTCATCTGGGATCTGACCTGGTGAAGTATTGGCCCTCATTTACTAAGGAAAGGCTGTGAGCTCATTCCAATAATTCTGGCAACAATGTACAACCCTCAATTAACAAGCTTAGCTTGTGACAAAAGGACACACAAAGCCTGCCTCTGAGCGTCCACATGTGGTACTACCATTTCACAGCAAGCAATTAACACATGCCCTAAGAAAATTAATAATAAGGATGGGGTGAGACCAAGTACATCTTACTGCTAAAGTACCTTCCATCAGCCTTGGTGTCAGTTTCAAACAGCCTGAATATCTATTATGTACTTGATCTTCTTTCTAGGTTATTGCAATGGGTTTTTCCTAAGAAAAAAAAAAATATTTTAAATGTAAAAAGTTTATTTATATTGCACTTTCTTTAAATAATGGTTAATCAAAGTGCTTTTAATGATTACATTCATGTGCAAAATGTCCACTCTAAAAATGCTAGGTTCAACTTCATGGTCATTTTATTGGCTTATTTTTAATATTTTTAGCCAAGTGCTGAGTAGGTTTTCTGTAACTAAGTTGCTGGATCATTTTTAACAGTTTTTTTTTTTCTACCCAACCGCTAACTACAGCTACTGAGTTACAGTTAGAGCGCAGGCTTTTTCAGTCATCTACAGGAGAGAGCGGTTCTCAACGCTGCCGGTTTGGTACACTTCTTCAGCAGAATAAAGGTCTGTATACATTTTATTTCATTTATAAAGTCTTTACTGTGCTGTAAATTGTATTATTTTACGCAACGCAACATAAGGATGAGATGCCAGTCAGCTATGGCAGCAGCGGTCACTGCGTATGATGGAAACGCCTTTTTCCTTGCATAAAATAAATAGATTTTATTTGTTAATTTAGTTTGAGATCAAAATATTTTCTCTAATGTCAGTACTGTTTGTTTATGGGCAGGTTTTGGAGTCAGTCACGGCATCTTTCAGCTACGAGTGAAACTAAAAGCAGCCCTTCACCGGCTCAGATTTCGGCAACACACCGGCAAAAGAATTAGCGCTATTTTGGTAAAAAGCAATTACAAAGAATGATTGAATACACTAAAATTAAAATGCTACTTTTTTGCTGTAATCACCCAAATAAATTCAATTTGCTTTGTATTTTGTCCATGTGTTCTTGCTTCATCTTTTGATTATTGCTGTTGCCTCTAGTAATTCTGTGTGTGTTTTTTATAAGTTCCAGTCCATTTTAAACCAGCAATATAATAATTTTTAAACAATAGCTGACTTAAAATAGAAATAACCCAGCATGTTTGGTAAAAACATTTAACATAACCAGCTGGGTCAAAATAAGCCAGCATGTGTTCTGTCCAATATTTACCAAGCGCTGGGTTGCCAAATAACCCAAGTTGGGTTGTTTTTAACCAAGCATTTTTTTTAAAGTCTACATTTTTGCATGTTCAATACCATTGTTGTAAAACCAATCTTACATAAATTACCACAATGAGTTAAATGTAAAAATAAGGTAAATAGTTCCTAAAACCATTCTTGCATAAATTACCACAATAACTTCAATGCTTTTGAGACATAAAAGTTGAGTTTAAGTTTATCAGACTATGAATTACAACGTAAAATGCATAATGTCTTAAATCTAAAACATAAAAAACAGAATACATTTAAATAAAATATCAGTTGTGCAATAAAAGATAGATGTTGAAAGGCAAAAATGTCTATAAAGTATTAACTCCCATTTTTGTTTTTTTTATCTCTGTAGTGTACATTACTCAGCAAAGATCCAGCAGTCCACATCTTTCAATTCAATGTATATCTGAGACTGTCTGTGCTGATAAGGTGTGACAGACTTTTGCCTCCACACCTGAATCAAACCTGACAGCGTGCCAAGACTCAAGCAGCTCTATATTTCTTTGTGAAGAATATTGCATGGTTTCCTCCTATGCACCAATACAGTGTGTTGACTCATATTTCATTGTCTTTTCATAACTGCAGACTCAAATTCACTAAACAGTTGCACCACTTTTGCTTGTGTAAGTGCAAAAAAGTCAGTCTTATTTAAAGTCAAAATTTAAAATTGCAGGACAGTCCCTATACCAGCAGCAATAAACCAAAACCTCCTTTTCTGCTAAAACTCATGAATTACTTATCCAGTCGTGGCTGGCAAACCGTAATACAAGTAATATGATGACCCATCACCTGAATCTCATTAATTTAATGGACATTAACTCCACAGCCACCATTACACACCATTACAGTCATCGGTCACATTCAATATATCCTAATAGTCCCTTTGCAAGCATTTATCACCCATCTCCTATTCAGTGTTCTGACTTGGCCCGACACACTACACCGAACACAGCTGTACACTTTGCTTTTCAAAAGACTATTCCTTTGTTTAGCTACTATTGTCTAGCTGCCTGAACCAAGGTTCAGGTACAAAAACCACAGAAATAAAAGTAAACAGCACATTGAGCCAACACCGTAAAGCTGTTACCATGATTTACTCTTACTTTGATCAGTGTAAATGAATAGGCAAAGAAGAAAAACAAATCACTGAAGCTGTGTTGCTCAAAGGCTTCAGCAATTGAATAGAGGGTTACATCAGTGATACTGAATGCAAAACCTGTTAGTGTTAGATTTATAGCTTGCTACATCTCTGCTTTTCCCATTTAGATGCACTGTGTTTGTTCAAGCAATTGATTAATTTTATTTTATTTATTTGTACAGCAACAATTCTCAGTATATACATTAAAAACAACCCAGCGCTGAGTGAAATAAGGATATACTCAGCAACTGGCTTGTTTTGACCCAGCGGTTGGGTTAAATGTTTAACCCAGCCTTCTGGGTATTTTTATTTAACTCAACTATTACTTTAAAAATTACTATATTTCTTGTTTAAAATGAACACAAAATAAGTTGGAAATGAACATTTTTAATATGTTCAATAAATTAACATTTGAATAAATAATATATATATTTATTTTATTTTTATTTTTTTAAATAACTTATTATTAAATGTTCACCTTTTGTTTACTGCTGATGCCTCTAGTAATTATGTGTATGATTTTTAATTCACAACCTATTTTGGGTTCATTTTTAACCAGACATAAAGTAATTTTTAAACAACAGTTTAAAAAAAACTACACAGAAGGTTGGGTTAAACATTTACCCCACAACTGGGTCAGATATTTAACCCTGTATTTAACTGGGTTGTATTTAACCCAGCATTTTTTAGAGTGTGCTTTAACAATATTAGCTAGAAGCAAAATTTCAGTTGCAGTCTGCGGTGATGTTATCGTTAATTAAAACTATTTAAAAAAGTTACAATTTAAAATTGTAAAAATTTGTAATTTAAATATAACTTAATAAAATCAACAACCTTATCTCATGACGTTAACAAACATCTGGGAACTTTTTTGACACAAAATACATACCGCCATGTATGTTTTGTGACATATTTGATGTGAAATGTCCACTGAGTGGCGCTAAAACAGAACGTACATATGATACGTTTTATGTGAGGTTAGTTTTGCATGTGTCACCACAGTTCTGACTTGAAATGTCCGTTGAGTGGTGCTAACTCTAATGATCCGTGATGTTTTAAAATAACGTACCATCTGCACTACACCTAAACCTACCCGATAGTATGTCCAAAAGCCAATGTGATGTAAAAACGCAATTGCAAGCATGCTATTTTAGCTTGTTTTTCCATCTCTCATCTCTTTCATCATGAGTCATGTTTTTCACAGGATTCGTACCCAAGACTTCCGTATCCTAAGTCCAATTCTGTTCCAGCTGAGCTACCAAATAAGATTGTTACATCCAGAAAGCGAAACATATGAAGCTGTAATCATAACTGTGTACAAAAACGATTACAAGTGCTCGCTGTTTTACCGCCTCTAATGTTTTCTGTTGGAAACTGCAATGATATGTACTTATTGACATATACCATATAACGCTATTACACTCACTATATGAATGAATCGCATTTGTGCCGAGCACTTACAAAGCAAACAAAAACAAATACTCTTCTTCTATCCATGAACGTTTCTCTCCGTTAATATAAACAATCTCACAGTCTGAAGCATCTATCATAGCAAATCAACACAAGCTGTCCTGAATAATTAGGCGAAACATCTTCTCATAGGATAAGAACGCGCAGCCTCATGAATATTTATGAGACACCAACGCATCATCGAAGTACTATAGTCCGTTGCCATGTCAAAAACTGTGACGTCAACACAATGTAGATTTTAAACCCGGAAGATGAAAATAGCGCAAAAAAGCTCAAAATTAACCAGTTTTCTCCAGCAATTAAAGTTAATGGATGCTAACATTGTCATCTATGATGTGCAACACTAAGACCTCTGATAGAATCTCAGAAAAAGTAGTCTGGGGTTTCATGAACCTTTAAAGCTACATAGAAATAAATGAAAATAATAATAATAATTTAAAAAAAAAACGAATAAAGATGACAAAATCCCATAATAAAATGACTAAATCTCAAATTAAAATGAAAAGTGAAGATACAAAAAAAAGCTAAATGAAAATATGAATAAATGCTACAATAGTATTAAAACACGTACTGAAATAAAACTGGCAGTCTATTAATCTTAAAGTTTTTTAACATTAATTTGCTTACCTGAAAACTTATAACATGTGCTTGGGTAATCTGGAAAGTAATATTTTTTTAAAAAGTATTTTTTTTTTGCGCACACACAAAAAAATGCAGTTATTATGCTCACTTGTTAATTCCCTGCATTTTTACCAGAGTAAATTCAAAATGGTAAACTATGCAAGATTTGCTGTAAATGTAGAAGGACAGCTAACATTACCATCGTTTGCTTAATGTCTGACAAGAAGCAAGATTATTTTCAACAAAATATATCTTGGATAAACAACATCCATGCCCATGAAATGCTGCAGAAAGAAGAATATGGTTGTTTTTTACTCCTGCATGGCCTGAAGGAACAACAGCTGGACTGGAATTTGGGTCTTCGAACTCTTACGACACATGCAGACTACCGTCATGAATTATGCATTATACAGTATTTCAGTGCTTTGTCCAACACAAGGACGGAGATGCTCCCAAGTGCCTCTGCATGTAGAAGCTCATGTCCATCTCAATCTGCTCACATATCACGCCTCATATGGATCCATTAAATAGCAATGAGCCATTTGTATATCACTGTCCTGCAGCAATATGAATGTTAGAGAGCAGTTTATAACTCAAGGGAGGGTGCTTGTGGTTCCAGCTTGCATGCTGAAGCTAAATGTCATTAAATTTGCACATTCATATTCCTAAGATAATCATTACACTAAGACTTCGTGTTTCAATAGCATGAGAGAATGAAAACTCCATCAGACCAACTGCTAAAGCAAGCAGGCCTGGAGCTAAAAAAAATAAAAAAACACATGAACAATATGGGGGGGGGGGGGGCAATTGTCCATGTCCCAGAATTTGCTGTTGTCTTTTTGCTATTGGCCTTTTATACCTCTCCTGTAGATCTTGCAACACACGTGTAATAATAGCACATCAGTGTTGTGCTGCGGCAAAGGCTGATATTAGGTGAGATGGTGTCAGTTTTTAACGGTACCGTGACTCCAGGCTTTGAATTAAAGCTGGCAGATGCTGTAATTAGCATTGCACTGTGCTTCAAAACCTTTCGCTCAGCTCAGCAAATTTCATTGTGTTTTCCCTGTACTCACTCCCCTCGTATTGTGCTAGACACAGAACCCATGCTGCTGTTCTCTCACAGCTGTGATCCCTTTTCTAAAGCATTCTGCTGCTTAAACCCTGAAGAATAAGGCTGAATTTGAACTAATCTGATTTGCTATTCCTGAAGCTGGGATCATATCAGTCCAACAGCTGTTTCATTGTTTGGCAGCGCACTGGGAAAGAACGACTGCTAGCTGAAGGGATTCTGGCGCTCATAAGTGTGTCCTGCACGTCATTCAACTTTCATGTTGTTTTGTGTCAGATCTGAGGCTCTAGAGCAATTTCATTTTATGTGTCTGGTCTCGTTGTTTAGCTATAGAGGCTTGATTTCCAGAAGCAGTAGCTCAATGTGTAACATTATCATAAGATGTTGCATGAAATACTTTACTTTCATGATATTATGGGTTGGTAAACACATTATGTTTTGTTCAGAAGTAGATGACATTTAAAGGAGACCTACTGTGCCCCTTTTTACAGTCTCAGGTGTCCCCAGAATGTGTCTGTGAAGTTTTAGCTCAAAATACTCCACAGGCCCTTTATTATGTCATTTTGAAAATGCCTATTTTGAGTGGACGCAGAAACACGCTGTTTTCATGCATGTCTCTTTAAATGCAAATGAGCTGCGGCTCCCCGCCCCCTTTTCCAGAATAGAGCTGTTCCTTTACAGCAAATCATGCATTTTAAACCATATTAGTTTACACTTCTGATATAGGGTTTTCTGAGTGCACACAGCCGAAGCACACACACAGAAAGTGGCTGTCACATGGCGTGTGAGTACTTTTTTAATATCTTACTGCTTAAACTGTCAAATACACACAAGTTTATGTTAAAAACACACAGGAGTTACAAAAACAGTCGGTTATGTCTGTGAAAGTAAACAGCTGGGAAAGAAATCGCATGTTTATATTGGATCTGTGTGTCAGCAGTGTAATATACAGTAAATAAATCAATAAATGCACTGCTCTCGTCTCCTCTGAGGCTGGGACTCTAAATAATGTTCTGTGCTCATCTGTCCAGCCAAAGACAGAACAGTTAGCATGCTTTGCTTGAACTTTTGCCATGACGTTAGAACTGGTACACCGTTGTCACTTGCGGAAACAAAATGGCGGCGCCATGGGTGGAAACATGCAGATTAAGGGGCAGTAATATTATAATAATATCACTTCACCATATCACCGGGGGAGTGAAATCTGACGTGCTGTTTTTTCATATGCTTGCAGAAAAAGTCTTTTCCAAACAAATGTTTTCTGGGTTGGTAGATGCACTGGGGACCTAATTATAGCACATTAACACGGAAAAAGTCAGATTTTCATGATGTGTCACCTTTAATGTATTCGAGAATGCATTAAAAAGTGATTCATACATACAATTGCTTGAATATACCTCTTCAATGATGCACATGTTCTTCATTTTTCTTTTTTAGGGGACTATTAAGTGAAAAAAGTCAATGGGATAAAACTGCCCTGATATCAAACTGGGGGCGCTCAATAGGTTAAAGACTCTTGAAAAAGTAACAGTTTGGCATCTTCAGTCTTTAAAAAAATAACCTTTTTTTAAGGGAAAAAATAACAAAAATGTGTCATTGCTTATTTTATTTAATTTTATTTTATTCAGAATACAACATTTGTACAGCTATAAATGAAAATGTACAATTTTACCTTGAAGGGTTGTTTTTTTACACTACTGTTGAAAGTAGTTATGTTGAAGTAATTATGTTTTTTGAGGCAAACATTTCAGGATTTTTCTCCATATAGTGGACTTGAATGGTGAACCCTTTACAAAAAAGGTAAAACAGCGATATAGGGCGCTTTTTAAATTGGAGGAGAAAATTAGATGGGAGTTTTTTGCCATACCCTAACTGTACTGAACCAGAATACACAGAGTTCACGCAGAGCTAGACAAGATGAGCATTTGAGGTTAAAAAGTATATAAATTTGCGTTTTGCTAGATAAGACCCTTCTTCCTCGGCCCTCTGAAGCAGCATTTAAACTGCATTTTGGAAGTTCAAACTTGTGGGCACCATTGAAGTCCATTATATGGAGATAATTCCTGAAATGTTTGCCTCAAAAAATATAATTTCTTTACGACTAAAGAAAGAAAGACATGAACATATTGGTGAGTAAATTACCTGTAATTTTTGTTCTGTAAGTGAACTTTAATACAACTCCTTTAATACATTCTTATTGCATACTGTTTATAATGTACTGTGGTGTAAATATCTGACACTTGCACTAAGTAGTATAAATAGCATCTAACTTATATTATTGCAAAGAAAATACTGATATTTTTGCATAGTGTAAATAGAATATATCGCTATTTGCACTTAGTGTAGATAGCATCCACTGCTAATAAAATATGCTATTTTAACTTAGTGTAAATAGCATCTAGCCACTGCCTTATCTTATTGAATAAGAAATTAATACTTTTCAGCAAGGATGCAATCAATTGTTTAAAGCAAGGCTTTAAGAAAAAAAAATGTATATATATATATATATATATATATATATATATATATATATATATATATATATATATATATATATATATATATCAAATAAATGTTGTTCTTTTAAACTTTCAGGATTCATCTAAGAATCCTGCAAAAATGTAGCACTGTTTCCAAATAAAAGGAGGTGAACAATGTTCAGTATTCAGTGACGTTAAAAAAAAAAAAAAAAAAAAAAAAATCATCATACAAATCTTATTGCAGCTTTTACTTGATGGTTACACCAAATGAGCCATTAAATTGAAACTTTTCCTGAAAATGGCTTAAAAGTTTGAAAGCAACTGTATGAAACCAACCTAAACAAAAAGAGTATGTTTCTAAGAACTTTGCACAGTCTTACACGTCGCTGACCCAAACACATTAAGAGCTGGAGTCAGGGACTCGGTTGATCTCTGCAATACAAAATAATGTTCTTGCCTGTGTGTTCTCCCCTGATATTTCTAACGGAGCGCTGCTGAAGTGCTTTTGAAGGCAGAAAGCGTGAGTTGAATTCTGAAACAAGGCTGTGTGAAAAGTTGCTCAACACAAAAAGTGCCACACTCAACAGCTCTCATTCACGAAACACGAGCAAAACGAATTCCTGTGAAAATCGCTCGCCAAACTGCTCGTGTGTAAATTGTTGCATTTTACTCAATGCAGCAATTTATGTAAGAATGGTTTTACAAACGATTTAGGCAGAAAACCGTTCTGCTCATGTTTCATGAATGAGGCCTATTGTTAGACAAGAAAGCAGACTGTCAGCCATCTGAGATTGTTTTGAATGCACAAAATAGCAGTTCTCCAGAAAAATTAATAGAATTTCAATCTTTTTCTCATATAAAGCCATCATCTGACTCACACGGCCTCTTCCGTGATCATTTTATGGTGGTTCTGTGCCCTTTGTTCATTGCCATTGCTTAAAAAAGCAGCAACCAGTGCATTAAACAAAATTTGTCCTTTTGTGTTCTAGAGAAGAAAGAAAGTCATATAAATTTGGAACTACATGAGGCTGCGGAAATGTAATTTTTGGGGGGGGGTATCCCTTTAAGCAATTTTGCCTTCATGATTCTATCAGAATGAAAGGTATGAGAGTTTTCATAGATTTTCTGGGTTAACTCACTGTCCTTCACTAAAAATAGAAATACCACATAGGTTTGCGTCACGGATTCTGTAACTGTGCGCCTGTAAGTAGGTTACCTCATTAACGGAATTTGTTTTTTATAACTTGATTAGAATACAGGTTGGTAGTCTCACATCAGATCTACTCATGCAGGTACAAAACATCACTAAAAATATGAAAGGCTGGGGATTAAGGTATGTGACAGTTGGTAAAACTTCCAGTGAAAGATATTTTAAGGCTCGTATATCATCTACGCCTCATTGCACCAATTTCCCTGTCACTGGTCTGTTAAATCAACACCTGCTTTTCTAATTGAGAAATTCAGAGCCATATTCTCCACCATTACAGCTAATAAGTCAAGAAAACACTTAATACAAAAGACACTGGAGCCAACACAGACTTATCTGTGCAAAAGAATATGTCTCACTAGAGGAAACAGCAACCTCTCCATTGTGAGAGCTTGTGTACATAAGAGTCATATATAATTTTGAGATCACATTTTGAAGTGAATCATTAAAGGCCCTCTAACAGGGAAATTCTCCCAGTGTGATTCTCTGATCTTTGTGAGTTTTCGCTGTAATTGGATGGGCCAAAAAAATAAATAAATGAAAAATTCCACCACCACCCTGGAGATAATGAGAACTGCAAAAACAAACATCACATGTGAAGCCTCATCAGCAAGTCTTCTAGTTCTCCTGAAAAATATTTGGAGTTACTGAAGGTCCTGGGATTTTGCTGCTCGCAAGCAATTCATTGTTTTTTCATGCCACTAACAGATATGCAAGTTTGGCTTATTTTATGTGCTTTATAATGAACAATTCACGAGCCAGAAATACCAAGCATCAACAAACCAGTGAAAATTCTTCTATTTTGCATTTTTCTCATTTATTTTTTCGCCGTTATGTAGCAGCATATTAATTAGTGAAGAGCTGGACTGAAAAATTAACATAATAAATTAATATAAACATCAAAAACAAATGATTTTTGAATGGTCATGTGATACTGAAGACTGGAGTAATGGCACTAAAAATTCAGCTTTGCTATCATAGGAATACATCACCTTTTAAAATATATTAAAATAGAAAAAGTTTTAAGCTAACATTTTTTTAAAGATCTTTGTATTTGCTGCTCAGAACCTTTCATTAGTGTGGCCGCTAATATGCTGACTTTTTCGTCTCATGGAGTTAAAAACAAAAACAAAACAAATCACAATTAGAAAGAATGGATGGGATTCCTAATGAAGGTTGATTGTACCCTCATTGAAACACTGCGGGCACCTTAAACAGAGGCCGAAAATGCGCTCCATGTCCTTTCCACCAGATGCCCTGATTGACTTCAGCTAAGCATCAGTCTGAACCATTTTAGAAAACTGTCCACGTTGGTGGACTAAATTCGAAAACACTGCAGTGTACATCACTGCTGCAACCTTAATAGGCCTCGAGTCAACTCGAGCCGAAAGGTCTTTTAATCTTGTTTTTCTTTTTGACTAAATACAAAGTAAACTGGATGGCAAAGGTGTAATCCTAATGCATTTTTCATCAGCTCCACTATTTGCTGAAGTGGAAAATTACCAACACAACAAAAAGCATTTAGCGTCGGAACAAAAATAACCTCATTCATATGCATTTCATATTAATACACACGCCAGTATGTCGCAAATCCTCTCCCTCCAACTGTACAACTCTGATTATCTTCAGTATTCTCAGGGGGTCCAGAGCTACAGAATAAAGTTAATGTTTCTAGAACACACTGAGCTTTGCTTAAATCGTTTTACATGCAAGTCACAAAAATGTAACCAAATATTTTAAAATTCTGAATTACATGTTACATTAATTTATCTGAATGTAGCATTACATCACTTGCTCACCAATGGATCCTCTGCAGTAAATGGGTCCCATTAAAATAAGTCCCCAAACAGCTGATAAAACCATTACAATATATATTTTTTGAATGGTTTTAGAATGGTTTTGTACATATTCTCTCCAGATTCAGATGAAATAACTCATTGGAAAAAGTTATGCATAGACAAGTCGTATTTAGCCAGAAGCAACAGTTTGAAGTTAAAAACATCTTAAAGGGTTGGTTCACCCAAAAATGAAAATTCTGTCATTAATTACTCACCATCATGTTGTTCCAAACCAGCAGGACCTTTGTTCATCTTCGGAACACAATTTAAGATATTTTTAAGATGATCGACAAAGTAGTCCATGTGGCATCAGAAATCAAAAGACTTCAGTAGTAAGTAAAGCCAGGTTCAGACTATACAATGTTAGCCGATTTCGACACAATCTGCTTGATGTAGGGTGTCGTAAGGGGTTTGTAAATGACAGTGGGTGTCGGGACTCAAGAGTCAATCATTTCATCTCATGTAGTGTGTCATAGTGGACGACAACTGACGCCATGTCTGCAATGCTTCCTTTGTCCACAATGAGTTCCGTCACATCTGTGACATTGGCCAATAGCAGCACAGAAGAGTCTTTGTAACGAGCCGGAACAAAAGAGAGACAATAGTATTGGTCCTGCTAGGTGGAATTTTACAATGAAGGAATTGTTTGTGGCGCCGTGGTAATAATACTCCTGCATTTATGATATTTTCTCGAGGGACTACCGTGACAGAGTGAAAAAAGGGTCAAATAAAAACTATTTTACCTCAGTTCCCTTTGACCAGGGGTGCCCAAACTTGGTCCTGGATGGCTGGTGTCCGGCAGAGTTTAGCTTCAACCCCAATTACCTGAACCAGCTAATTAAGCTCTTACTAGGCATACTAAAAACTTCCTGGCAGGTGTGTTGATGCACTTTTTATTATGGATGGATGCACTTTATTGAACTTGTTTTGGACTGATGAAGAGAAACACTCGTCTATGCCGTTCTAAAGCTTGGGAGAGCTTGGATCATTTTTAATAGAACTCTGATTGGATTTGTCTGAAAGAAGGAAATCATATACACCTAGGATGCCTGGAGGGTGAGTAAATAATGGACTAATTTTCACTTTTGGGTGAATTAACCCTTTAACAACAGCTCCAATGGCGTAGATCAGAGGTCTTCAACCCTGTTCCTGGAGACCCACTATCCTGAAGAGTTTAGCTACAACCCTAATCAAACACACCTGAAGTGGCCAATCAAGCTCCTCAAGACTGCTTGAAAATTGCAGGCAGGTGTACTGAAGCAGGTTGGAAATAAAATTTCCAGGAGAGTGGGTCCCCAGGAGCAGGGTTGAAGACCTCTGCCGTAGATGGTAAAGCGTGTATCATAGTCTTTTTGACACGATCGACCCGAGTTTGAATCCGCCTTTTGGCAAACTCTTTTTTCTCCCTTTTCAAATATCATATCATATTGGAAAAGCATTTATTTTCAATAAAAATGAAGGAAACAATCAAAAACTTGAAAATAAAGTATCGGTTAGTGTAAGGGGAGGTGTAGGGAGGGCTTATTGTCCCAATATTTTTGCATACTGTTTTAGAATGTACTACTATAATGAGGTGCAGATAATTGCCAATACTTGCAATAAGTAGTATAAATAGCAGTTATTTTAACATGGTGTAAAGAATATCTACAGCTATTTGCACATATTATATTCTTTAAAATCATGCATTTAAGCTGAGGGTAACGGTTGCTTCACGAACAGTTTGAAAGTTCTGTGTGACTGACACTAGGGGGAGAAATGTTGGAAACAGTAGAAAAGCAGCTTATGATCCTCAGTCGTTTAGTGTATAATGCCCAGTTTTTCCTCTGTGACTGTTTACAAAGTCGTATGATGGCAAGCGTTTTAAAATCTGTTCAGATTTTGTGTAGTGTATTCCAGCCTTTAATGATAAATTTGTCTATTATTACAAACACTTCACAAGATGTTAATTGATGGGCCGGAGTAATTTGGATATCTTGTGGATTATTGTTTTCATCAGCAAGTAATGTAATGCTAAATTTCTCCAACTCTTTTCTGATAAAGAAGCCTGAGTGTGAGTAAAATTTCAACAAATTTTCCTTTTCCTTTTAATCCTTTAGGGATATACTAACACTGCAGGAAAATAAACTGCTACTCAAGTGCCTTTTTGAATAACCTCCCACATGTATTTTAAAGTCTGCTGGATGGTAAATGGACTAGGAATTAGCTTTGCATAATGTTAATTCCCAAAAAGAAACATCGCATGTCTGTCAACTTCAAATGCTGAAATATCTGTCGACGTCTGTTTCAAAAGAAACACTGAAATGCAAATGTGTTTTTCTTCTAAATGCATCTTTTATATACAAATATGCATTCATGTTACACATGCAATGAAGTAAATTAAAGTAAATTAAGGAGTTGCATAAAAGTGTTTCGTATACTGCCACTGCCTGGCCCTTGTGAATGTGGTTAATGTTTGTAAATTACACAGGAGTAGGCAGTAGTTATCTGTCAGCCATTCCACACAGGAAGAACAAACCCAATAGATTTCAGACAGATGGGTGTTAAGGTTGCACCGTACTTCTACATTGTGTTGCTGATGTAAATACAGGCAATAGTAACGTGTGGGACAGCACAGGATAATTACAGCTTCACCTCACAGAATATGGGGTGATTACAGCTGTCACCTTGCAAACTGTGAATGGTTCATTAACAAATACAAATTTGACAATGGAAATTGTGAGCTGCAACCATTAATTGCAACGTTACTTCATACTCTGCCAGCAGTTGAACTTTAATGCTTGCACACCTACACTGAAATTAAACGAAGGGCGAAGTGGAGCACTTTGCTTATGTTTACTAAAAGCCCAGTAAAGGCTGCTGATGATTCATTCTCACTGCATCTTGTGCACTAAGAAAAACAGGCTGAAAAAATGAAAAAGGTAATGTTGTAATGAATTATTTTGGAATAATCTGTTCACCATGTTTGGGTAAAATCCCTGTTCTGTTCTGTTCTTTTCCTTACTTTCCGTTTGTCCTTTTTCACTTTCTACTCCACCACATGGCAAATTAAAAAGAGAGCAGGTGGCAAACCACTTACAGCCAGCAAGTCACCCTAAACTTGTCTCAATCAGCAACCCTGGTTTTAAGTCTTAAAGAGCGCCGGTCCTTTTCGTGTCTCTGAATTATTGAACCGCATCTTCAAGTGAAGCATTTCCCCCTGGAGGATGTGGGGTTTGAAGATGAAAGGCATGTAAATGACAGCAGCTCCAAAACCAGGACAGAGGCGCTCCTCCGCGAGCTTCAACGAGCTGCTGGAACCGCTCAGTAAACCGCCGTGTTTTCTGTATTTTGTGTCCGTGTCTAATGTCTCTCATGTTTTTGCTGACTGTGACAGGAAATCATGGTTTGTCAACATCTTATCAGATTCAGGCTGGAAAATGATCTGTGAAACCTGGGCCATGTTTTTCTCCCTGATAGAGGGGATTCGTTTCAGTAGGCAGAATCTCTTGTCCTTTGAAGCAGCACATATGCTTGCGATAGAGGAAATATGAACTATTCTACAGCTGAGAGCTCATACTATCTAACCTATTTTACACAGTTAACAACATCAGCCCAGTCCTTTACTAGCTCTTCTAAGCAGGAGGAGGAAAAACTTCCTTCTGACATCAAAAAAGCTAAATTAATGCATGTGAAGAATGTTTAAGTCAAGAAGTTAGTTTCAATGATCTTCTGAGACTGACTTATTTACATCTATAAATATAGATGTCATGTAGATTTTAAAGGGATAGTTCACCCCCCAGAAAATCTGTCATTAATTACTCACCCTCATGTTGTTCCAAAGCCATAAGACCTTTGTTCATCTTCAAACACAAATTAAGGTATTTTTGATGAAATCCAAGAGTTTTCTGACCCTGCAGACAGCAACACAACTGACACGTTCAAGGCCCAGAAAAGTAGTAAGGACATTGTTAAAATAGTCCATGTGACATCAGTGGTTCAACCTTAATGTTATGAAGCTACAAGAAAACTTTGTGTCCAAAGAAAGCAAAAATAATGACTTTATTCAACAAATTTAGGCATCACAAGATTGTAAATTAATCATTAAATTATTTTTTTGAGATTCGCTTAAGAGAACATGTAACAGTGTTAAATTAGTTATGTCAGCCAAAACCGACAAATGAAAAAAATATGGTCAACAACCAATATTGTACCAATATATTTTGAATTCCTAAAAATAATATTAATTCTGTAGGACAATTTTGAAGTTGAGGGAGAAAATGAGATTGAGAAAATTAGTTTTTCAACATAACCTAACTGTCATAAAGAGGAATACACAGAGTTCAGCAGAGCTAGACCAAGACAAGCATTTGCGGTTAAAAATATATAAATTGTCATTAAAAAAATAATAATAAAAAAAGATTGTTTTGCTAGATAAGACCCTTCTTCCTCGGCTAGGATCGTTTAGAGCCCTTTGAAGCTGCATTTAAACTGCATTTTGGAAGTTAAAATTTGGGGGCACCGTTGAAGTCCACTATATGGAGAACATTCAATGCTTTCCTCAAAAAACATTAGGGCTGCGTCCAAAAGCTCTAAAATGCTGCCTTTGGAGGCAGCATTCCAAGGCAGGAAGGCATCAAGGCACGTCCAAATCCAAATTCTGCTTCACTTCCTGTCTCCAGAGGTACCTTCTTCTGATCTAACTTTGAAAGCAGCATAGATGTATCCTTCGCTGCCTTTGATTTCCCACAATCCTGTGCGTGTGCGTCATATAGGCTATATAAATAGAGATATTCTGGTGAAATTAAACTTGTTACTTTATATATTAGATGAGATCTTGACCATGATATACTTTATGAATCGTAATAGTGTAAAAAGCATAATAAATGATATTGTTTGTAATAATAGTATTTTATTAAAATGTTTAAAGGGTTCAAATGAGTAGTAAATAAGAATAATATATAAGAATAATAACACAATAATAATATGCTGCCAATAATAACAAAACAGCCACTAATAACAATGACCTGTTTTGCAATAATACTTGCAACAGTACTTTTATTTTTTAAGAAACAAATGCCATTCTCAGCCGTCTTTTCTGATGCACAGATCTTCAATTACAATGACATCAAGGTCTTTATGTATTATTAAAGCATTTACACATAACTGTTTAAGATCGTTCTTCTACAAAAATGTACAACTTAACCGTTAGGTAACCTAGCAACGACTTCACGTTACGCTGCCTCTGAAGTCCGTCCGATACTGTTTCTAGAGTTGCCTGATAGGGCAGCGAGGCAGCAAGTCAGCTGACTGGGCTTTCGGACGCAGCCAATTTCTTTAAAACTTAAGTAATAAAGACATGAACATCTTGGATGACAAGGGGGTCAGTAAATTATCTGTACATTTTTGTTCTGGAAGTGAACTACTCCTTTAAATTCTCTTAATGCATTTCTAAAATCAAAACTCAAAGCTGTATCCTTTTTATTTAATCTATTATTTTTTTCTCACCCTTTGAACCCAATACTGCTATACAACCTGCTACCTTAAAACCAGCATATAAATCAACCATGGGGGCGTAAAGAAAACTGAAAACAGGGAGAGCAAATGTCAACTAAATGTCAACTAAAACACTGCACTATACAAATCTTTATCTTATAGCAGAGATATGGGCCAACGTGTGAGAAGCACAGCAAAAGTCATGTTAGATAATCTAGAGATACAAGGACGGCTTTATAGCTTTAGTCACAGAATATAAAAACACTGCAAAGCTTGGCTTTTTGGTGGCTGGCTGAAAGAATAAAAAAGATGTCTGATGCGGCAGTTAAAGGAAAAAATCATAACTCATGATTCATTTTCTGACAAGAAATAAGAACTTTATCCAACAAATATTTACTTGCTTATTTCTAAAACTCATTTGATTTGGTTTCAGATCATTAGGCATCACATTATGGTGCCTTGGAAGCAAATCTGACATCAGTATCCTTAGAAGGGGCCTTCATACAAAACGCCACCTGTTACTGATTGAGGCAACAGAACATGGTTTCTTTTGAACGGTTTCAATGGGAAAAGAAATTTGTTTTAGTCTACAAAATGGTGTAGTTCCAGCATCCAGGGCCGTCGCTAGTGGGGTAAAAGGTAGTGATGATTATAGGGGCCCATGGCTGAGGGGGGCCTCCCGGCGATTTCAACCGCCTGGCCGAGGCCAGCATAAAAAGACGCTCATGACAGTTGACCAGCCACTGCTGAGCATCGTCACGAAAGCGTATCATTTGCACGTGTTTCTAAGCCTCCTCAATTCAAACATTCAAACGAGGGAAAACATTCAAACACAAGACGCGGAAAAACTCAACTGACTATTCGCGCTCCGTGTTCGGTGGGCAGACAGAGAACCGCCTCTTAGACGCGCGAACACCGAAACGTGCTCTTATCCACGTCCTCCGCACCAGATACAAATCGCTAGTTGAAGCATGCAAACACAAAAATATGTGAAAGAGCCCAATTCATCACCCATGCACTGTGTTCTGAGAGACGCAGAGAGACGCGTTTCAATGTGCTTAAACACCGAATTTGCCTCTTCTTTCTCTTGAACTGACAAATACATGCAAAATTATGTCGAAAGGTACGTCTTGGAGAGTATCCTTGAAAAAACTGTCGGTTATGTCTTAAGTGAAAGTAAACAGTTGAGAAAGAAATAGGATGTGTATCATTATATTAGATGCACTGTTTCTTAAAGTGACCGCGCCTGATTTACTAGCTGCGGCCGGTGTCCTCAATGTTAATCCAAGAAAATAAAAGAGAGAATATCACTCACTGCTCTTGAGTGAATTACTTTGTAGTTTTAACAAGAATTAATCTATATTTAATTTATACAGTGAAGACTATGCTATTTTACATTTGACTATTCAGTTTCTGTACCTGGCTGCACACCTACAAACCTGGCTGCACACCACGGGCACAACCTGTTTGATCTCCACTGTAGAACAAATCTCTCTTTAATCACTACATAACTGAGTCAGTAACCTCAGACCCAGATCTTTAAATAGTTAGCAACACCACCCAGTCATTAAAAGTACTGTCTGCTGGCTGGATTAAACAAGTATTCTTTAAAAATAAGCGTAATGCCTCTATAAAAATGTGCATTTACTTCATCAGCAAGCTTTACTGACACCGGGGCCCCCAGCAACCCCAGCTATATATGCGGCCCTGCCAGTTTCTACCAGCAGGGGTTTACTGAGCCATGCTAACCAACCAAACCCTGACACAACAAATCATATACATGCGAGATCAAAATTAGAAAACAACCTACAATTTCCTAAATTTCTAAGTCACTGCTTAGTCCTGTTTAAAGTTATTCTAACAGGAGCAGAAGGACAGTTTTTAGGTGTATTTTATAAATTTATTGTATTCTGAAGCACAGTAAAAAAACAAAACAAAAAACAAATGCAATATTTGAAAAAGAACTCTAATCAAAATTAGACAACGCTTACAAGATACCTCCAAGTTATTGGTGTTAATCTGGCACCTGGTGCTAATTTCCTTAATTATACGACAAACCCTATTAAACTGGCAGCATTTCTCCAGTTTTCAAAGAGATTGAAGATGGTGGGCTGCTCTAAGATGACTGAAACCCTGTGACAGGAGGTTGTCTAGATGAAGGCCAAAGTGATGACCCTTTCAGTCACTGCAAGAAAAGCTGGTCATTCCAAATCTGTAATTTCTTGAATACTGCAGATTTACAATGACGCTAATCAATTCAAGTCCCCTAAAAAGGCTGGTAGTCCACATAAGACAAATGCACAAGAAGACAGGATAATGCAGAGACTGTCAATAGGGAATTGGTTCAACACTGCAGCTGGAATTGCTTGCCAGTTCAGCACTGAACAGGATAAGAATGTGTCTCGACGTTTAAGAGAAGTTGGACTGAAAGCACACTCTGCAGTGACCAAACCTCTCATCAGCAGAAAGAATCAAAAGGCTAAGCTCACCTTTGCTGAAGAGCATATTGTGTGGAGAGTTTGACATCAAACTGGGGAAAAACTGAAGCCTAAGTGTGTAAAGAAGTCTGTGAAAGGTGGTGGAGGCGTTGGGCTTCTTATACAGATACATGGCAAAATGTTTATCAGAATCTCCTTTCCTGCAACCATCCCCCAATCAGCCTGCAATTTTCATGCAAGACACTGCCCCCGTCACATTTCAAAATGGATAAACAGTTCCTTGAAGCTAAGAACACTGAAATAATGAAATGGCCAGCCCAGAGTCCTGATCTAAACAATTTTTAAGAAAAAAAAAAAAAATCATGTATTTGTAGATAGTTCTCTAATTTTGATCTCCACTGTAGAACAAATCTCTCTTTAATCACTACATAACCAAGTCAGTAACCTCAGACCCAGATCTTTAAATAGTTAGCAACACCACCCAGTCATTTAAAGTACTGTCTGCTGGCTGGATTAAACAAGTATTCTTTAAAAATAAACATAATGCCTCCATAAAATGTACATTTACTTCATTTTGTTTTTCAGTAAAGCTTGCTGAGAGCAAGCTGCCATCTTGAACTTTCAAAAGTGCATGGCATTTAAACCAATCTTGGTTAACAAAGCCTGAAACAACCACATGGTTAGCTAACCTTTATGCCCATGTATGTTTATGCTATAGTATTACCCGTCATAATTTTAGTGTGAAACCTACATGTCGCTGGATATGTGCGATTACACACATGATATATGATCAGCGCAAACGTGGGTTGAGTGCAGAGCTCTCTCGCCTCCAAACCACAGCCAGAGGATCTTCACATGACTAATGCTGTTTGACATTAATGGAATGTTTAATTAATCAAAGACCGTAGAGCGTGGATAAGTAAAGGTTGCCATTTGTCTAAAACACTGTTGACAGGATATCCCAGTCCCCTATAAACCTCTGGTGACATCTAACCTCCGCTCCCATTAGCAAGGCTTTAGCATTGCATCAGCCGTCAGGGCCACAGTCAAACATATGATACAGACAGAGAGAAGAGAGATGATCATTCTGACACATAGTGTCTAATGTGTGTTCAAATGTCAGATATTATACACAAGAGGCCTTAAACTAACAGCCTGCAAGTTTATATTGCTCATAAACAGCACTTTCTATTCACTACATCTGACAGAAAACAAATTATTTAAGCAGTTTATGTTCTAGACTTTAGGTTTTATTCCACAAAAAAGATCCTTTATTGCAAAATATTGTGGTGATAAATAGTTTATAGTGCATGTTAAATGTTTTTGCCGAGTTTAGTATGCTATGCTGTTCATTTGCACTGCTTCACTTTGTGAGACAGGCTGTAAAATTCAGTGCTGTTGACAAAAGGATGCGCTGCTCAGTTATTCCAGCCA
This sequence comes from Cirrhinus mrigala, assembly GCA_036247105.1. Lineage (NCBI taxonomy): Eukaryota > Metazoa > Chordata > Actinopteri > Cypriniformes > Cyprinidae > Cirrhinus > Cirrhinus mrigala. Next base: position 22,832,594 of record CM070009.1, on the reverse strand, counting down.
CTTTATTTTTCCTGCATGTCTTATATAAAATGTTTTAATTTACAAATATAGTAACTGATTGCTACACCTTTTAGCCATTTAATTACATTTCTGACCGTTACATCATAACCAGATTGTGTTCCTGAAAAAAAAAAAAATATTAGAGTGGCTGAACTCCAAAAAGGTCTGTCCATCCATCCATTATTAATAAAAAGCTAAATAATAATGGCTGCTCAAATAACTGTAAAGATGATTCACAGCATAACAAATAATAATAAAAAAGAACACTGTTCTTAAAAAAAACTTAGTACAGAACAGTGTTTCACGACGCATCATCATTGAACGTAAACAATGCCACTGAACCGAACAAAACTTGAATATTTTGCTAATTACTGCTGATGAAAATGGTCAATTATTGTAATGTTTTGGGCTGTACTAATCGGTTGGACTGGGAAAAGTTATAACAAATCAAAGAGAATAGTGCAAAAAAAACTGTCAGAGGAACAAAAGACGTTTGTGGTTGGCCAAACTGAACCAGGATTTCCAGGGCAAGAATCTTGACAACATTCATGTTTGTTCTTATCATTTCCGGTCAGGTAGGTGAAATATTAGGCTAATATCTTAATTAATACTGCTCGTATTTATCTTTACCACCTAACTTTAGTTTGTCAAAATATTGCGCCCTATCTTGGTAAGTCCTTCTCTATATGATTAAGCATCTTCCACAAGTTTTTTCGTGGTTTAGACAGCATAAATTAGCAAAACAACGTATTAAGTAGTACATTAACGGTGCAATCAATGCTGTTGTTTATATCCGAGTATCGCCAGTATGGCCGTGCATCCAGGTAAATGACCAAATTGTGACGTTAAGTGCAAATCCTCTATTAGTCATATATGCCTACATGATGCTTTACACAAACAAGTCCATTCACTCTGCACCAACAAGATTTTAGTCCCAGTCCTTAAGTATCTAAAACTGTAGGGCTCAACATATTACACTCCTAATAAAAAGAAAAGAGAAAAACAAGAATTTATCTTACAAGTTCTTTGTTACCTTGTCCTAAAATACCCCGTATTGTGTTCAAATAATCCATAAAATGAAATTGTTATAAATCCAGTGTGACAGAGATCCAACACAAGCTGGCCTAATGGGCCCACACAGGTGTCCAAGAGCCCTGTTTCCTCCTATCAAATAATCTTAATTAAAAGTCCTCTGCACTTCCTGTTGAAAACAATGTTAAACACTATATCAGAATTGCAACTTAAATCTTAATAATTTTGTGTAACTGATGTCTACATATGTACCAAAGTACATACAATATGTTAAAAGTATGGCAGTGTCACAAAGGTTTTAAAAACACTTGTTTGTTTTTAAAGGAATAGCTCACTTCCAGGATAAAAAATTCCTGATAAGGTTTTTGAGAAAAAACATTCCAGGATTTTTCTCCGTAGTGTACTTCAATGGTGGCCAACAGGTTAAAGTTCCAAATTGCAGTTTAACCACAAATTGTAGTTAAAGAAATTGTTGTTGTTGTTGTTGTTTTTGCTAGATAAGATCCTTATTCCTCAGCTGGGCTCATGTAGAGCCCTTTGAAGCTACACTGAAACTGAAATTTGAACCTTTAACCAGTTGATCCCCATTGAAGTCCACTATATGAAGAAAAATCCTGGAATGTTTTCCTCAGAAACCTCAATTTCTTTTCGACTGAAGAAAGAAAGACATGAACATCTTGGATGACATGGGGGTGAGTAAATTATCAGAAATGTTTTATTCTGGAAGTGAACTAATCCTTTAACTATAGACCGTGCCCCTTGGCTGTGAACAACACCTGTGTACTGAACTCTAGGAAACTAGAGTTTGAGACCCCTTGTTAACAACTTTTCATTTTTAGCCCAACAAATGTAGGAGAGTAACTGGCAGGATATTTCATGAATAGGCTTTTCTTTAAAATATGGCATATATTATTAGAGGTCTAAGAGAACAGGACGTTAAAATTCTTTCTGCTTTCTCACAGAAGCCTTTTCTGCATCTTCAGCTGTTTTTGAATTGATAGACTGAGCCAATCTTTAATAGCCGCACTCTTTCTTCAGTCACATAATAAGTTGAAAGGAAAGGTAGAGGTTATATTAGCCCTGAGAGGTCTGTTAGCCACAGAACCGCAGCGAAAAGCTAAAATTCCCTGAATCATCATTTACAGCCATTTACCACGCACAAAAGATTACTTTGGAAACTTTCATTTAATTTTATAAACCATAGGAGGTCATTCAGTGTAAACAAAATGAATTTAATAACTCGATTATCAAGTTACATATTAAACAAAAGAAGATGTAAAACCTCTGTCAGTTTCCCTATTTTCTTAACTTTAGGTAAGTGTGTGTGTGTGTGTGTGTGCGTGCATTTGAAACCATAAAAACTCCTGTGTGCCCCCTCCACCCACTATTGTAATTTGAGTGTCTTTCAGTATTATTGCGAAATGGCATTAAATGTTGAATAATGAAGAAAAAGATTTACATAATTTATTTAAAAGTTATGTTAAATGTTTTAATTAAAAGTCTTTTGTGAAAAAGTATTTTAATTATTTATTTAATTTTTTGTCACATTAAATCTGTTTTTATAAAAACAGATTTATTTAAAAAAATATATATAATAATTTAAAAAATAAAAGATTCGCCATTTTTACCTTGAATGTGCAAGACTTAATAATGACTTTCAGTTATTATTATTAGTACCAGTAGTAGTAGTAGTAGTATTGTTTTTTGTTTTGTTTTGTTTGTTTGTTTGTTTGTTTTTATATAAAAATACATTTTAACAAATTGTATTGATTTATTAAATATTGAACAATGTTAGGATCTTTACTGGATAACACTGAACTGACCCTTCTCCGGGAGTTTGATTGACAGGCAATCTGACCAATCATAATGCTTACCCTGCCATTTTGTCCGACAAACAGTGTCACGACACATTAAAGAGCCACAAAGCGGTATTTGTGAACCTGGTTCACAAAAATAGTCTTAAGTAGCGTGGGTATATTTGTAGCAATAGCCAAAAATACATTGCATGGGTTAAAATGATCAATTTTTCTTTTATGCCAAAAATCATTAGGATAAGAACTTCATTTGGACAACTTCATCTCTCTCACTGTCACTTGCTAGTCATTTTATCCTTCAAATTTTGAAAATCTGGTGTAGGCTTTGTTTGTCATACGATTACAGTTTCTAGAAAACCACAAATCATGACTGTTCATGTGACCCCATCTTTAGAATGAGTGCACTTCACTTTGCAACCAGAAGCACAAGTTGGGCTCACTGAAATGGAAGCAATGGGCATTTCTATTACGCCATCCAGAGTCTTTGATGTGTGTCGTCCCCTCCATCTCTGAATCCTCTCAGGGAGATGTGGAGCTCTTTCTCACCCTCAAACTGCCTTTCCCTGCTGAGTACAGATAAGACCACCCAAATAAACAGCAAAGCATTGGAGTGTGTGAGTGCTTAAGTTATTCATTTTTGAAACACCCTTCATATTTATAGTTCCATCTTCCATTTATAGACTGTTTTTGCTCCAATCTGGGCAAAATTATAACTCTTTCGTCCTTGTTTACTAATATGTGCTTGGTTTACACAACAACTAGATCTGGTCCTCGAATTCAACTGACTCTCAGTCTCAGTGGATTTTATAGCAACACTTTCTGCAGATCACATTGTTACACCAGTAGGTGGCGAAGAGTTACTGTCTTTACACTCTTAAAAATGAAGGTTCCAAAAGGGTGTTTTTGCAGTGATGCCATAGAAGGACCATTTGTGGTTCCCCAAAGAAACTTTCAGTGAACAGTTCTTAAAAGAACCATTTTAAGAACCTTTTTTGACTATAAAGAACCAACCTTTTCTGGATTTGAAAGGTTCTATGGATGTTCAAGGTTCTTCATGGAACCATCGATGCCAATAAAGAACTTTTTTTAAAAGTGTGTGCAGGTACTTTTAATGCGGTCTCTCAGCTGATTCATTCACTCAACCAATTCATTCAAAAAACTGAATCACTGTGTCACTGAATCATTGACTCAACCAATTCACTGAATCACTGACTCAAGCAATTCATTCAAAAAACTGAATCGCCGTCACTGATTCATTCACCCAACCAATTCATTCAAAAAACTGAATCACTGTGTCACTGAATCATTAACTCAACCAATTCATTCAAAAAACTGAATCGCCGTCACTGATTCATTCACCCAACCAATTCATTCAAAAAAATGAATCACTGTGTCACTGAATCATTAACTCAACCAATTCATTCAAAAAACTGAATCACGGTGTCACTGAATTATTCACTCAACCAATTCATTCAAAAAAATGAATCACTGTGTCACTGAATCATTGACTCAACCAATTTATTCAAAAATCTTAATCGCTGTGTCAATGAATCATTCACTCAACCGATTCCTTCAAAAAAGACACATGATGTTTGATTCTAGACAACATAATTAGTGATAGTGTGCGTAAGATTACTCAATATTAAATTACTGTTTATTGAGCTGTTGTGTAAAAGCATAATCATATTCAGCACAGCTGTGATTGACGGTTGAGAGAGTCTTGTCTTTGTCTGAGCTCAGGCTCTTATTTCCATAGGGTTTGATCTCTTATTTGCCTTGATGAGATTATCAGATTCTCCTTTAGAAGTTGCTGCCTGGATCAATACCCTGATTGACATGTCCACACTTGGGAAAGAGAACCATACCCCTGGCACTGCTGCCTGTGATTACCCCATCTGCAAGCCTCTAAATCAGGCAGAGATAAAGGAGGGGAGTCCTGGTACCCCCTATAAGCAGAAGGCCAGAAGAAATAATGAGAAGACTATATGTCAGAGGTGCTTCAGAGACCCAATCAGACAATTCAAATCACTCCCTGAGAAGACAAATGAGGTCTTAACCTCCACTGCAGCAATTGGACCCCTGGGTTTTTTTGAATAGCACAGCAAATATGTAAGGAGTAATGCGTGGGCCACAACTCAATTAAATGCCTGTCAAGAATTCTCGCCAGCAGCTCTAAATGTTGTTTGATGCGCAGAGGGTTTAAAGTTGCTGTGAATACAAAGAGAGGGAGAACAACACTAGTCAACATGTCAACTGGCAACACTAGACCAGCTTTTATTACGTTAATGTAAATGAAGATATTTTGTAAAATATTTTGAATAGTAACATTATCTCTGCCGTTATAATGGATTTATTTTATTTTTGGATTTATTTTATTATTTACCTATTAGAATGATTCCAGGTGAGTATTTAAAATTTTAATTGTCTCCAGATTTTTTGGACAGACAGATCTGAGGCTTCTTGAAGCTGTAAAAAATAAAATCAGCACTGTTAATTAGAAAACTAGGATTATGAATTTTGTAGCTGTCAAATGGCCTACTGCTAATGTTACTTCTAGGACTAATACAAATGTTTCTAGAGACAAACAGTGTTTTGTCTTTACTATGCGCATTTATGACAGTTTTGTGCGTCACTGCAAAATAGATAAAAGCAAAAGAGCTGATTCAAAAGTAAGAACATATGGCCTAATTTACCTGAAAACAACAGAGGCATTGATACACATCAAAGAGCAGTCTGAAATAATGATTCCTAATGGACCATGAACTAGTGAATAGTTTTATGCACATTATGTATTCTACAATGCTTTGTTTCATCTCTTGCACTCTTCAGTCAGCTCCTCAAGAGTTCAGTCTTTGCATTGTTTCTTGCGTCATTCCTGCTCTGCAGTACACTTTCATTTTTATGTCTCCATCATACACTGCTGTTCAAAGGTTTGAAGTCAGTAAAAAAAACACAGTAAAACAGTTATATTGTGGTAATATTACAATTAAATTAACTATTTTTAACTTGTGTAAATGTAATTTATTCCTGTGATGGCAAAGCTGAATTTTCAGCAACATTACTGCAGTCTTCAGTGCCACATGATCCTTCAGAAATCATTGTAATATGCTGATTTGCTGCTCAAGACATGTTTCTTATCATTATCAATGTTGAAAGCCATTTTGATGCTTAATATTTTTGTGGAAACCATGATACATTTTTGTCTGTATTTCTCAGGATTCCTTCATTAGTAGAACGTTCAAACATTGTCACATCATAAATGTCTTTGCTGTCTCTTTTAATTAGTTATTGCGTACTTGCTGAATAAAAGTATTCATTTATTTCTTAACAGTATTAATTGAACATGGGTAATTTTGAAATATTTTCAGTCCTTTGGTTCGAGCAAATGTTGAGATTTTTGTTGTGTTCGCCTAAATTAACAACTGGCAAATTAAGACAAATTTTAGGTGTATCTTCATTTTGCTTCCTCTAAACCCAGCAAAGAAATGCTTTTCTTACTTAGATTTTTTGTCTTGTTTCCAGCCAAAATATCTAAAAATGCTTAAATCAAGAAGGACAATAATTTTTGCTTGTCTAGAAAATCCTTCTTGATTTAAGAATTTTTAGATATTTTGCCTGTGAACAAGACAAAAATTCTAAGTAAGAAAAACAGTTTTTACAGTGAATGTATAGCCATGGTAAATATATATATATATATATATATATATATATATATATATATATATATATATATATATAATATATATATAAAACGTTAAAAGTAATAACATTTTAAGGGGACATTGGATGCAAAATTCACTTTTTCATAGTGTTTGTAAATGTATCTTAGCAGTGTGTGGACACAACCACCCTACAATGATAAAAATCCATTCACTCCTTTTTTTCTTAACCCCCCAAAAACCCAAACAGTCTCAATTATCAAGCCGTTTTGATTTTCTGAGCAGTATGACATCATATTGCTCAGGCTCCACCCACAACCGCTGATGGACTGTCCCATATTAGCATATTTCCACACTCAGCCAGTTGTACGTTGTCCGCCATTTTTTCCGCGCTCGAGTGGCTGTAGCGACAACAATGTCTCGAAAGTAATGCAGGTGTTTTGTAATTGCACTGTAAAAAACTATTTGTTGGGTCAACTTAAAATAATTTGTTACCCTGCTGCCTTAAAATTTTAAGTATAGTATAGGTTATTTTGAGTTGACTCAACAAATAGTGTTTTTTTGTTGTTGTTGTTTTACAGTGTGGATGTAAAAATTAACATAAGAGTCTTAATTTTCTCCTGACATCAGAGCCACTGAGGATGCAGTGGATTAGTTTTTGATAGTAATTCAAATACACAAAAAAATGGAAGAGTGGGTGGAGTGAGCAGCAGCTCATGATCATTTAAAGAGACATGCACAGAAACAGGATGCTGTGAACAGAGCTGTTTTTGGCAAGGTAATTGGGAGTTGTTTTACACAACCACTGAGGAATTATAACTAAGGTATGTTGCGGACATTTCATAAAGACCCTAGAATCATACTAACATAAGGAAAATGGGCATCCAATGTCCCCTAAGTGTCTGAGCTTGAATACAGCAGATTTCCAATATATGTATCATTTTACAGAAATACACCACAGAAAACATATTCATTTAAGAGTTGCAGAGTTCAAAAGGTTCTGCATGACAGGAATGCCCCTCTTGTCTAGTCTAGTGAGGAGCAGCAGGCCTGTGGAAGGCCAGCAGACCTTTACAGTCACTGGCATGAGGTTTGCCCTTGGCAGATGGCACTCCGTTCGCGCTCATCCTGAGCTCTGGCAGCGGACACTTTCCCTGAGGTTGTTGTGAAATGGCATGACATGTCCCTTCTCTTTACTCTTCACTATCCCAAAGACCCGTCATCATCAGGTCTCATAGGTCAGTCATTCTCCACTCACAGTACTGCACTTCGGCCAGAGAGTGCAGGTTGTTTGCTCACTAATCTGTCCAGATGATGATAGATTAATGATTGGAGGACAGCCGTGTCTTTGACTGTCCCTAGAGACCGGGCTCGTTAAGGACATGTAGAGGACAGTCTGTTTCGACTCTGCTAGCACATTCATGGAAAATCTGAAATGGCAGCACAGCTGATATGCATTTCTAATTTGATATTAAACAAATAATTATGCGTAGGAGAGTGAGGGTGCACTTTGACTTTCAGAAAACTCTGAAGCCTCGAGCTAATCAAGAGAGTGTGGAGAAAAAAATACACCAAAAGTACAAAAGAGGCACATGGGTTTGTCTGCCTCTAACAGACTAGAAAAAGGGGTCATTTTATCCACTGCCTAACACTACAATTCACACTCTTCACAAATAATTAATGTACTCAGACATTTGTGCTAGCAAAAAGCTAATTAAAATTATTTTTAACTTGAGTGTTTGTTTAAAAATGTGTGCATAATAAAACTAGAAACTAGCTTAATGAGTGAAGGTAAATTGCTTGTCTATAAAGAGTGTTTCTACTTGTCATGTTCGTGTTATTCAAAGCACTTTGCCCCTGTTTCCTTAATTTAAGTACAGTAATGACTATTATGAACTCCACGTTTGACTTCACGTATCTTTGACTGCTACTGTCCTTGCTTGTTAAACAGCCAATTATTCTCCAGCTTTGTTCAAGGTGATATTTCACAAAAGTGTCAGGTAGCCTATAAGTCTACAGAAATACGAGATATACAAATAGTAACACAAACCATCTGAACAAATGGAGTATTTTTGTGAAAGCATCTGCACTAATGAATGAATTAATTGAACCAAAAGTAAACAAATCATTCTTGTTCACTTCCATGTGCTCACTCATATGCTTCTTAAAGGGATAGTTCACCCAAAAATTAGGGCTGCCCTCCACTAAACATTTTTCTGTTTAACAAGCAGTCATTCATTTTAAGATTTAGTCGACTATTAGTTGCATATATATTAATAAACCATATAAATTATAATAATGCCTACATAGCCTAATAAGCGCTCAAGCGTGTGTAAAAAAAAAAAAAGCTTGCCACAGCACATCGGCAGATATATCAATTATGAACGTATCAGAGAAAAACAGCAGGGAGACTGCATTAACGTTTTAATAATTAATTGATAAACTAGTGCTTTCTGTGTTTTTGGCTTAAGAGATGAAGTTGGTGACACTGACTCATCATCTCAGCATTAGTGCCCCTGTATGCATGTTTCATACGGATTACGTAATCAGAGAATATTTGTTTTCTATTTGAATTGGTTATTTTTTAGGTAGACATTTCAGTCTCTATAGATATATTTTTAACGCTGCAAAGCAAGAATGCACAGTTTCGAAGTGACGCGTTCAAGTTCACAGAGACCAAGACGACAGAAAGCGCATCCTGTTTGTAATTATTTTACAAAAGCGCAACGTTTCGTTGTTAAGAGTCTTACAGATTGAAAAGACGTATTACTTTTATCTGTATGACCAAAAATGACAGAGCATTTTAAGGTCAAGTGACTGCACCGGCGCCTCCATCTGTCATGCAGTAAAAGCGCTACTATTCAGCTTCCACACTCCACACAGACACTTGAATAGCACATATTTTTCTAGGTTAACATTAGATTGAGCAGCCATGTAAAGTTGCTATTACATACATCTTTAAGATGAAAAGCCATATTTGAGATCAATAAATGATATGTGAGTGTTTGGATGTCTAGTCCGATGTACTACATTATCACATAGACCAGACGTTAACAAATTTTTCTTCTGAGACTAAGTGACTAATAAAATTTTGGTTGACCCAGCATCATCCCGTCTACTAATGGTTTAAAAATTCTGTCATTAATTACTCACCCTTATATCGTTACAAACCCGTAAGACTTTCGTTCATCTTAAGAACACAAATTAAGATATTTTTATTGAAATCCGAAACCTTTCTGACCTTGCACAGACAACGCAACTGACATGTTCAAGACCCAGAAAGGTAGCAAGGACATTGTTAAAATAGTGAACTATCCCTTTAAATGCTTTCTATCTGTCTATGGCTTTTTTAACCAGTAAATTTAAATCCATTGGTGCTTTAGGAATCACTTCACTTAAACTGTTGAGCTAGGTAGAAAAATGTGAATATAGTGCTTTGCGTAGTCCCTGGAGGTCTTTCTCTGTCTTTCACATGTTAATTCTTGGCTGGGATAGGTGTGTTTTTAAGCTTGTGTGTGTGCGTGTGTGTATGAACGTGAAAGTGCACCACTGCCACCTACAGAACACACGGCTCTTCGAGCTGCCGGCAAGACAGACTCACTCCCTTTGGGCCTTATTAAAGCCTTATTTCCACCCATGAGAGGCAGATAAGCCCCAGTTCAGTTCCCCCTGTAATTATACTTTTGCTGATTTCTTCAAAAAGATAAAGACGGAGGCCGGAAAGAGGGCAGGAAACTTTCTTAGCGGTTTGCTTTATTGATTGAGATGCCGATGGGCCATTTCACTGGTCTGGGAGGTTCAAACGAGGGTATTATGTCATGCCTTTTAAATCTTTCTAATAAAATATTAATTAAAAGAGGGAGGCTCGCAAGGTATTATTCAGCAAGCCTTGCGTTGTGAGAACGAACGAATAAACGAGCGCGTGGGAATGATTCGTCTCATTACCTGTTGTAGATGAACTATGACAGCAGTGATAAAGAGTTCACTTCGCTCCATAATTAGAGGCACAGAAGCTGAAGCAAGACTGCATTGATTTCAAGATGTGCGACATTGTGCTGGCACATCGCTTTTCTGAGACATGCAAGAATGTGATTAAAGGACTGTGTTTTAAATGCCAGTTACCTGGTTCATCCTCACTGTATCTCTATCCATTCCAATAAAACCGTATAATACAGCTCATCTCGGTGTTACTATACAAATATGCACAGAACTCCACGCCAAATAAACACAGAGCTATGAATCCTCATTAAAGCAGTAAAGCTGCTGCTCCAATGAGATTTACCTTCCAGTTACCTAATTTCATGACTCAGCATATAGTGTACCTCAGAGTAAACTTTAGCTGCTTGTTAGCCCATGGTTAAAGACAACACTTCACTAGCTATTTAATTCATGTCCCTTTTCAACTATATGGGCTTGTTGAGTGAATAACTCTAATTGACTTTTATATAATAGTTTGGTCGACTCTTTCACTCGTGATTCTAATAGTTTCTGCTAAGGTGGATCGATATAATGCTATCAGTGTGTATTGGAAACATGTGGATTTATTGCCACAGATGAATGGCTAAAGCCAGGGGCATCAAGAACCTCATTTCTGAAGTGGCACCGGTTGCAATCACGGCTCACTTCTTTCCCCCAGGCTAGATAAGAAAAAAAACCTTTTTAGCAACTTAGTAAAGTATCTCTTGAGAGTAACATGCAATTCTACTGGTATTCTGTTGGTACTGTTTTCGATTAGCATTCAAAATCCAACCTGACAAATATATTTTATTCTAATAAACTAAGCAAATTGCATCTGAACATCACAGTTAAAGTAGTACAGCAGCCTAATAAACAATAGGCTACATATATATATATATATTAAAAGAGCAAGGAATGGCTGCAATGAAACATACAAGTGACTCAATCCACCAGAATCCCCTCTTTCTAAAATCTAATGATACAAATGTTTTTGTTGCACCAATTTTGTTTTGGAATTTGCATCACTCAAAGTTTTTGTCATTGGTGTATAAAGCAGAACATATCCAGGACAACTGGACAAATTACCTATTGGTTACACCCTCCTATGATACTAGCAGTCATAATGTTGATCATCTGAGAAATGTAAGTAGGGTTTTGGAGATGTTTAAACAAATATTCCAAGGATTGGTTAACCCAAAAATGAAAATTTGCTATGCAAATGAATTAATTGATGGATCATGTTCTTTGCTTGTGGATTACTGTGATGTTTTTATCAGCGGTTTGGACTCATTCCGACGGCACCCATTCACTGCAGAGGACCCATTGGAGAGCATGATGTAATGTTAAATTTCTCCAAATCTGTTCTGATGAACAAACAAGCTCATCTACATCTTTGATGTACATCTTTGGTGAGTAAATCTTTAGCAAATTTTAATATTCAGGTAAATTAAAAGCCCTTTAAAGGCCACAGTGCTTATTTATCAGGTTGAAACGAAATCATAATTTGAATGAATTAATATATAACAGTCATTAAAATATTTAACGCCTAAGTTTACTTCACCACATTAAAAATAAATCCTAATCTAATCATGACAAACTATACATCGTTGGAAAGGTCTAAGACTACTAAATTACAAATTATGTAGGAAAAGTAATAGATTAATATATGTCAAGAGTGCAACTTAGTGCAATCTGAACTTAATTTCAGATAGGTTTTCCTTCTCCAGTGAAAAATAACAGCAGATATTAACATATATATTTAATGTTATGTAACTGTTTAAAGAAATTAATAATATTTTTCTGAATGAATTTACCTTTTTAATCTACTTCATCAGATGCCATTTTTATTCATTTCACAATTAAAAAGTAGGATACAACGGGGCTAAAGGTGCCCCAAGGTAAAAGGCGCCTTTGATATTAGTTTCCTCTAAACCACTACTAGATGGCAGAACAACATGACACTTTCCAAAACATCCGCTTTTCAAGATACACAAGAAAATTTGTATGACCCCTGACGCAATCGCGGACAGCAACCCAAAGTCAGTTATGTGCTTCCTTGATCTAATATTTAATGTTTTTAAAAATGTTGTAGATTTAATTAGGAAATGAGAATCGCTAAAATTCTTAAATAAATCTTGAGACAAAGGTCTTCTTAATGATTCTGATAGATAGATATTGATAGATTTTGATAGATTTTGATATTTTGAAGATAAATAAAACAGCAGATTTTAAATAATGAAAGAATATGTAAAAGTATGGTATTTGGGGTAAAAAGCGCCCCTGCTAAAAGGCACAATAGTTAACATGATAATTAACAGATGGAAAATTTTTCCATTTGTTGACATGGCATTGTTAGATTCAGATGGTAAATATTATATATCACGTCCGTCTTAGAGGTAATCATCATGTTTAGAAAAAAAACCCTTCATATTTAAAAATAAAATAATTTAAATAATCATAAAATATCATTTGTTTTTACTACTGTAAATCTATATTCAATTACTATGGGATCTCATTCAGTGCTTTCAGAATCTTTACATTTTAAAATGATTTTGTTTCTGTATTTTAAAATATAGGATTTATATTAACATATTTAATGACAGTATATTTATTAAAGGGGTCATCGGATGCTAAGTTCACTTGTTGTTTGAACAAAAATGTATGTTGGCAGTGTATGTACAAATCTACCCTATAATGATAAAAATCCATGCAGTGGTTTTTAATTAATCTGTAAAAATAATATCCCCTTTTTTCACATCGAGCCATTCTCAGATGCCTGTCGTTGTGGCGTCACACCGACAGAGGTCGCTCCCACCATAGTTGATTGACATGAGCGTCTTACCTCAGATCAGCTGTCACAGTCCGCCCTCTTTGTTTCAATGCCGGAGCAGGGATGTAAGTTAGACAAGAATATCTCAGATTGAGCGATTGAGGTGTTGTGTTGCTGGATGTAATAATGAACATAGTGGTCGTCATTTACTCCCGACATCTGAGCCGCTGAAGATGCAGTGGATTACGTTTGTTTGTGAAGGGAATGCGCCTCCCGATCTACATATATCCGTCTATGTTCGCGCGAATCATTCGTGATCCAGCTTCACTTAAAGCAGAAGTGAGTATAAGGGTTTTTTTATGATTCTTTGTGATTGTCTTTCCTAATAATGTGCTAGTTAGCAAGCTTAGCGGCTAAACGCGGCTAAATGCGGCTAAAGTAAACAGGCTTGTCAATCCACAGAGAGAAGAGCAGGGCGGGGCGAGCTCATTTGCATTTAAAGCAGCCTCGACCAGAATGAGATGATTTTTGCAGAGCTGATTTTGGCAAGGGAAAAAGGATGTTTTTTTTACACTACCTTTGAGAATTTTTAACCAAAGTATATTGTAGACTTTTCATTAAGACCCTAAAGAATCATATCAACTTGTGGAAAATGGGCATCCGATGACCCCTTTAAACAAAAATTAATTTTTTTATTTATAAAAATAAGCAGAAAATAGTACAAACTTTGCTAAGGTGATTGTTTTGAACAAGTATTAACTTAGACATTATTTAAAAAAACATTATTTTAGTTAAAGTATTTGTATCAATACTGTGTGCCTTTTACCCCCTTGCCACATCATACATTTACAAGATTTGTAAACAAAATAACTTGTATGATGTATTTTCACACAAAACCTGTTGCTCCATAAATGTTCAATACAAACATATATATTTTTAGTTGCACCCTAAAATAAATCTGTCTGTGAAAATGAGCTGCTAAGCCATGTTGTGAAGAATAAAACTGTTTAGGTTTAACATTCAGATATTTCAGAAAGAGATAGTTGCACAAAGCTCACCCATCCGCATATGATAAACAGAGCATGGCTAAAGGCAATCAGATTACATTGTCAGACGAGTGACTATGTGCATGTTTTTACCTGAACGTGATGTCACGTCTCATCCCATCTATACACATCTCTTTCAGTCTCTACATGCAATCATGAGTTCCTTGCCAACTTTCAAGGGGTCTCTGTAAGAGTGACTGGCAAAACGCCACAGCAACACCAGGACCTAAAATGCAGTAACCATTAAATTTTCATGAGATACAAATGTTTTCCTCCGTGTGCTAAGCTTGCTGTAATGCCTCCTGCAGAAACGGACAAAATTGTGCAGTGTAGCAGACAGGGCACCCTTTCCATAACCTCTGTCGTGTGTGAATGCTTTTGTTTGTTGGTGCAGAAGTTAAAACAGGCAGGTCTGAACTGCTGCAATATGTGTACCTGAGCTAAAAAAATTAATAAAAAATGAGAGAGACCCCTTTCTATATATATATATAGGGGCTGTTTCCTGAAAATTCATACAAAATTCAAATATTACAAATTACAAAAACAAGGCAGATAATTAATTCGTTTTGCTAAGGAAACACTGTCCAACAGCGACACCAGCAGGTAGTGAGAGGAGGCAATGCCTTCATCGCGATATGATTGGATATGACTGGTTATGATCAGCTGTGATTGGTTCATACGATAAATCCCGCCTCTTGTGTTCGTGCACGCCCCGCATTCGCGAATCAGTTAGAATGAACAATATAATGACGTTAATGGGAAGACTATTTTAAAAAAGTAAGTAAACAACTCACACACTTAGATATAACCACTTTGTTATGTCAAAATAAGATTTAAAATTGCATGAAAACATGACAAGGACTTTAAATTTCCCTACTGTCTAACAATGTATAATAAAAAAGCTAATAATAATAAAAATAATACATTAAAAAGTTAAAACGCACGTTGCCCTCTGTTGGCTCATTTGCCTTGTCGATATCATATTGTACTTGCAAATACTAACCCCTGCATGCAGAGGACAAGCTGTTTTGAGTGATGTAACAGTAAGTTGATCAGCCATGGTGGCATCTGTGACCAGTCAGGGTTCTGGAAAACACAAATGAAAGACACTATGTGACTTGACTATGGAGGCAGAAAGCTGCAGTGCTGCTGGGCTTTCACCAAACAAAAATTGTTGTTTTTTATTATTAGATACTGAAATATATATTAATAAATTATAATAATATTATAATATAATTGCTTATATATTGTTCAGCTTGGCTGGCATTCAAGAAACAGAAAGTTATCCAGACCATATGTTTACAATGTAACAAATACAACCAAACAATGCTCAGAGGATCTATGCAGACACAATCAAAATGTCAGCTGGGGAAAGCATCAAAAAAAAAAAAAATCACAGCCAGCTTCCTACGCACTTCATGTTCTCAAATCCCCTCCTCTGTTCTTACTAACATTTGCCTAATAAAAGACCACTCCTGTCATTACAAACAAGCAACTGCTATTTGTTTGACCTCAGAAATCACCTCCTCTTTGACAATAGCAGCTCTCTTAGGGTCTGTGGTAATGATAATCAGCATCTTGAGGGACAATTTCTGCGCTTTCATTTTACTCTGACGGACCCTCTAGTATTGTAATCATACATAATGATACGAGAAACGCTGAGACAGAGGAAGTGCACTGTTTGAAAATTGCTTTGATAAGATCTCGCTTTCACTTAACAACCTATGAGAACAAATATATTTACGCTTTTCTCCTCTCTAGGGAAATAAGAGGGCTTTAATGTATCCTATAATGTCTGATGTGGGATGGATGCATGCTGCTAATAATGTCTTAATCCTTATAAAGTCCTAAGCCGTTTCTCATAAACATGTACAATACAGTGTGTTTTATAGTGTTGTCTTGTGTGTTGCAATGTTCTCATAATAAATCGCTGCTGGTAATGAAATGTTTGATTTATCATTGTGTGGGACAAGCAGACTGTCAGATGTGCCAGCTAAACATACAAAGGCTTGACAAGAGTCAACACAGATTACTCAGTAATCTCACATTACTTGTGTGTATGTACAGCATTAAAGCAGCACAAATGTCTGCTTTCAAAAGAGTGTCATATATTATGGTTTCCTCAGACTGTCTTGACATTATAAATCATGAAAGTGCAAAGATTTTAGACTGTTTTTTTCTTTTCATTTTATTAAACATAAGGACTGCCTTTCAAGGACAAGATAATTTTTTTAACATTAAAGGAGAACTCTACTTTCAGAACAACAATTCACAAATAATTTACTCATCCCCTTGTCATCCAATATGTTCAAGTCTTTCTGTCTTCAGTCGTGAAGAAAGTTTTTGAGGAAAGCATGTCAGTATTTTTCTCCATATAATGGACTTTTTGACATTGGTGCCGCAATTGTGAACTTCCAAAATGCAGTTTAAATGCAGCTTGAAAGGGCTCTAAACGATCCCAGCCATGGAAGAAGGGTCTTATCTAGCAAAACAATTAGTCTTTTTTTTTTTTTTTAAGCACAAAAGCTGATTCAATAGTACGTAGCGTCGTGAACGTGCATCCCAGAGCCTGTGCTGCATGTTCACGACGCTACGTACTATTGAATCACGTCGAAAAGTGGAGTAAGACGGAATAAGATGAAGTTTTTCGCCATTCTCTACCTTTTTGAGCCGGAATACACAGATGAACTTAGACGTGATTCGTAGTAGTGATGGGAAGTTCGGATCATTTTACCGACTCTGACCTTTGAGTCTCGTTCAGCAAAATGAATGAATCTTTTTTCGAGTCATTTCGTTCATTTGAGCAAAATATAATTAAAATGTTACGTGTTACTTCCCTAACACATCTACTGCTTACACAAACATTGATCACACTACAAACAAGACAAAACTATAATGCTATAAGAAATGGAAAAGATTAATTCATTGTTTACCTGGGTCTTTAGTCTATGATTAGCTCACCTCACCTCTTATCTGACAAGTTTTCGGGTTTGAGTCGGTCGTTCATTACGTGACAGACCCATAAGCTTAACCAATGCAGAGTGAGCTGGAAAATTAAATGATTAGTTCATCTCTTTGTTTAGAGCCCTTTGAAGCTGCATTTAAACTGCATTTTGGAAGTTCAATATCGGGGCACCAATGAAGTCCATTATATGGAGAAAAATCCTGAAATGCTTTCCTCAAAAACCATAATTTCTTTACAACTGAAGACAGAAAGACATGAACATCTTGGATGACAAGGGGGTGAGTAAATTATTTGTAAACTGTTGTTCTGGAAGTGGACTTCTCCTTTAAAACACTTAGATCTATACACTTCAAAATTTGGATCTAAAAAAAAAATATTAATGTTACGGAAGATTTAGACTGATTGTCAGTGAGTAAAGTTGGCAAACAAACTTTGAAGTTGGCTTGAAAAAGCCTTGACTGAAAGTTTAAAGCAGTTGTAAAAGCCTGAAGTTTAAAAGTTTAGATAGATAGATTAGATAGATGTTGATAGCATGTTTCTAGCATTATTTAGCACATTGCTAGCATGATTAGCATGTTGTTAGCATATTTTAGCATGATTAGCATGTTGTTAATATGTTTCTAGCATAATTTACATTTTGCTAGCACATTTTAGCATGATTAGCATGTTAATTCCCTGTTTAAACATTATTAGAATGTTGTTAGCATGATTAGCACGTTGGTAATATGTTTTAGTATGTTGTTAGCATGATTTAGCCTGTTGTCTTGGATAGTCATTAAACTTTGGTAGTGATAGACAGCTTAAACACTCTATCCACTGGTTTCACAGACAAGGCTTAAGCCTAGTCCTAGACTAAAACGTAAATCTGAGATGTTTTAGCTGAAAGAATCTTGCACTGACTGATCTTAAAATATATCAGTGCCTTTGTTTTGTCTCAAGATGCACACCAGTAATGTTTTTTTCTAAGCACGTTTATAAAAATTACTTATATGTCCTAATCGAAATATGGCCTAATCCTGGCTTAGTCTAAGCCCTGTCTGTGAAACCAGGTCTATAAGTATTAATGTTTAGTCTGTTTCTAGTATGATTTACATGTTGCTAGCATATTTTAGCATGATCAGCATGTTGCTTGCATGTTTTTAACATGACTAGCATGTTGTTAGCATGATTAGCCCATTGGTAATGTGTTTTAGTATGTTGCTAGCATTATTTAGCATGTTGTCTTGGATAGTCATTAAGCTTTGTTAGTGATAGACAATTTAAAAACTCTGTAAGTCTTAATGTGCAAAAGTTTTGACACTCTCAATTAAAGTCTATGGGACTTTTTTGGTTTTGTTTTTTTTGCTTTGATCTTCTGTTTATCGAAAATCGTAAGTCCGATCATTTAGAAAAGGAATAAGGAATAAATTATATTTTAAGAAACATTATAATAGGAAACAGTTATTTTAAAATGTATACTATTTTAAAATATCAATATTTTACTGTATTTTTGATCAACTTCTATGTTCTTTTATATATAAAAAAGAAAAAATAGCCTGACTCGAATAACTTTGCACTCTATGAAACTATGCAATTAGGTGTTTTTAGAGACAGAAGTCTAGTGCTTGTGTCATCCTTGGTGATGAGCTCTATTTGCTCTCAAGGGAGCAGGAATTGAATACAAAATGCAAGGTCAAAACTTTAAGCTTTTATATTTTGCATCAAAGAATGGCTCAAGAAGAACTGGGGGTTCTTTGACCCACTTTGCTTTTGTTTAAAACACATTTCATTAGTACTGGAATCACCGAGGGAAAACATTCCCTCACTCGCAAAGTGCACTCAAGACACGATTCCTGCATCTTAATAACCTCCTACTTTAATTCTGGGACCTTGTTATCCAACCAAAATTTCAGTTGTGAATATGAAAATTACTCAGCATGGCAACGTGACTCTCACTGTGTAGTTATCAGAGCACTCTTCTGGGCCTTCATGCTCTGCTGGTCTTCCTGCGAGTGATGGCCTCTAGTCCATTAATTACCCCCACAAATAATTGGTGTTTCCAACACTCTCGCTGGCATGCAAAAATGTCGTCTCGCTTGGGTAATTTCTGCTGACTAATGGATACATACATTATTAACAATTCACTCGGGCTGACCGATCCAGTGCTCGCCGCTCGGCCCTTGAGATGGACTCACTTTAGATATCATTCATTTTAAATGAAAGCAACTCTGTCCAATTAAGAAGATGTGTCGTTATGTTTAAGCCACCCTGTGGGATCAAGCGGTTTGACATCATAACGACAAGAAAACTTGAGCGAGACATCCGAGGAGCACAGTGGCATCCTACTGAAAAAGGGAGCAAAGTTTACACATTGTTTTAAAGGGATAGTTCACACAAAAATTACAGTTCAGCCATCATTTAGGATGTTAGGACTCAGAATGTTGTACCAAACTGGTATCATTTTATTTGTTCCATGAAACACAAAATGTTTGGTTGTTGTTTTCTATGCACTTACTATGAATAGGTACAGGAAATAAAATCAACAACAACCAAAAAATTTACATAAAAGCTGCATACAATGACATGGACAAATTGTCCAGTATACAAACAATTTTAGTCTGACCTATGCTGTCATATATTTGATTCTCCCCATTTTAAACATTCTTTTAGTTTAAAAGACATTACTGGTATCAAAAATAAAGCCCTGGGGTATACTGTCAATTTTTTAATTCTATATGGTTAATTTTTCATTCATTAGAAAAAGATTTCAAATGGAATAATTTTTTTTTTTTTCTTATATAGCAATATCACACGAGTAGACTTGAGATAGGGCTGTATATCAGCACGGCTGTGATTCGGCCAGAGGCACAAGGCCGCAGGCCGCAAGGCCGGCCCGTGGCATAGGTGGAATAGGCAAATGCTAGGGGCGCTGCCGATCCATAGGCACACCAAAATGCGAGTTTTTTTTTTTTGTTTTTTTTAACATCTGCTGTTTAATTACCAATACTATTTCAATCCTATGAATTCAAAATATTACAAAAAAGCGATTGTCCCACAAAAACATAACTATTTTGTTGCTCTCCTAACTCACCCCGGTTCGAAGCATGATCAATCTCCCCCCACACAGCCACAGTTCCATATACATCAGTTACCTGATAGTGGTCGCTAATATACGTATTACCACTATGTAAAAAAGACAGAAGCCCTGATTACCAGGGAAGAAAAAAAAAGAAGAGAAGAACAAAAACGGGACAAAGACAGAGGTAATGTGCTGTAATGAATGATGATAATTTTTTTAAAAACTAGATGAGGTAAAAGTTTGTGAACAAACTTTATGTTGGCCTAGTCTAAAAGTTTAAAATAGCGTAATAACAATGTCTGGAGTTCCAGAGATCCGAGTTTTTTTCTGTCACCTGATAACTCACTTTAATTATATTTTTATATTATAGTTGTGTAGTATTTGGGTATTTATGGTATTTTTAATTTGAATTGGTTAATTTAGTAATGTTTGTTTATAACTAATAAAAATAGCAACATTTTATGTAAAATTCACCTGAAAGAAGTACGTTTCTTTCTATAGCCCTTTCTAACGTTATCACCACGAATTAAATTAAAGGAGAAGTCCACTTTCAAATCAAAGATTTACATATAATATACTCACCCCTTGTTATCCAAGATGTTCATGTCTTTCTTTCTTCAGTTGTAAAGAAATTATGTTTTTTGAGGAAAACATTTCAGGATGTTTCTCCATATAATGGACTGATATGGTGCTCCAATTTTGAACTTCCAACAGTTTAAATGTGGCTTCAAGCGATCCCAAATGCAGTTGTAAATGATCTCAGCCGAGGAAGAAGGGTCTGATCAAGCAAAACGATCAGTTATTTTCATAAACAAAATACAATTTAAATACTATTTAAATACTTAATCTCAAACGCTCGTCTTGTCTTGCTCTCCCTGAACTCTGTGTATTCTGGCTCAAGACAGTTAGGATATGTCAAAAAACTCCAATTGTATTTTCTCCCTCAACTTCAAAAATTATTTAAAAATCATCCTACATCACTGCAGAAGTACCGACCCAGTCTTTGCAAAGTGAACATGCAAAGAAGATCAAACACCCTTAACAAAAAAGGTAAAACAGCGACAACATGAGATGGGAGTTTTTCGACATACCCTAACTGTCATGAACCGGACAAAAACAGTCCAAGCAGAGCAAGACAAGACGAGCATCTTGGATAACAAGGGGGTGAGTACATTATATGTGAATCTTTGTTTTGGAAGTGGACTTCTCCTTTAATTTAATTTGTGGTGATAACGTTAGAAAGGGCTATAGTTCAGTAGAACACTGCTGCCATCTACTGGAAATTGAACACTTCACATTCATTTTGAAGATTAAACAGTAACATTACTGAATACTAGTGAAGTTGTTAAACAAAACTGTATTAGTTTTGTGCAGGAATATTATTATTTTTGCTGTTTGTGTTATAATGTAACTTAGGCAGTACCTATATTTGTAATAGTTTCACTGGAAACAATTTAAAATAAGGTTAATATTCCATAACTAATATTAACAAAATAATTAATGCTGTTACAAATGTATTGTTCATTGTTAGTTCAAGGTAGTTAATACATTCACTAATGTTAACAAATTACACCTTATTGTAAGTCTTGTCGTTTCACTATCATCAGCTTTTTTAATCAGAAATTGTAGCCCAACACCCAGTAATCAAATATACTCCTCCATTTCTCTTTTCACCCTGGTGAAAAAACCAGCATATGCTGGTAGGTATGTTTTGATGCTGGTTTAAGCTGGTCCTTGACCAGCAACATGACCAGCATAAACCAGCAAAGGACCAGCTTAAACCAGCATCAAAACATATGCTGGCTTTTTCACCAGGGCAGATGCACTTTTTTGATATATCTAGCTATTCAGTTTCTGTGTGAATGTTTGAACACAATGATTATTGGTGGAATTGGCTGTGAGGCAAGGGGCGCCAGGTAAAATCTTGCCTAGGGCAGCAAATTGGCCAGGGCCCGCCCTGACAGGGCGAGTTCCGTTAGGTAATCACAGCGTGCCGATATACAGCCATGTCTCAAGTCTACTCGTGTGATATTGCATTTTTACAACAGCTCAACGGCACGCGTGTGTAAATAAACTAAATAACAATGGAGTGTCTTTAAAATAACTCTTTTGTGCAGAACTACTTCCTTCCGCCACAGATTCAAATCAAAGTCTGACAGTTGAACAGCTGAGCTCAAGCCTCCGTTACTAATTCCAAAACGTCCCTTTAGAACTAGTAATGAAGGAATGTTGAGTTGCTTCATTGACAGCTCACTGTATCATGTATGAGTATTATGAGAGCGATGGACTGAGGGAGTGTGATTAACATACCTGCATCTGATAGAGCATTCATTATTCATATTCACGATAAAAGCGTTATGTTTGTGGTAACGTTAATATCCTTTCATCTGTAAAAGTTGATTTTGCTGCGCAGTGCATTTGTTCGTTGCGCCAAGCTAAAAAATAACTTCCGCTTAAAACCTTTTTAATATAAAAGTCTTTACCAAAGTTACTGCTGACTTATAAAAGCAGTCTCTTGTCGCCATCTAAGGCGGAATAATGTAACTAAAATTACCATCACACCGAGTTTCTCAATACTGAACGCTATTATTAAATGTATTATTTATATAAAATATTGTTTGTTTAAAATATTATTTGTTGAATGACGTAGAAGCAAATTTTCAAATTGACGTTATTAACAAACTGCTTCTTTGAACTATAAACAAGTACATTCTCGCCTGAAAACTATTTAAAACTACATTCCGTGACACAAAAACAGCAATATTTATAAAATGTTTATGGATTTGGGCGTCCGCCCTGACACTCGCTGTAAGTAGTACCGCAAGCGGAGTGATACAACTACATCGCTGTTGGACTCTAATATCACACTCTTATCAGCCAATCAGATTCGAGGACCAGGAAGAACAGTTGTATAAAACTTTATAATAAATAAATAATAATAATAATAATAATAAAACTTAAATATCTGCTAAATGATCAAATCAATTATCTTTTTTTAAATCCTAGTAATTAGATGTTTATGGTAGGCTATCTAAAAGAGAAGTTCACTTCCAGAACAAAAATTTCTTTATAATTTACTCACCCATGTGATCCAAGATGTTCATGTCTTTCTGTCTTCAAGGTTTTTGAAGTAACATTTTTGGATTTTCTCTATGTAGATAAAAGCATATAGATTTTTATTGTTTTAAGAAAATTACCAATCGTTTCACTTGATAAGATTTCTTGTCTGGGATCGTGTAGGGCCCTTTGAAGCCACATTGAAACTGCAATTTGGACCTTCAACCAGTTGGCTTCAACTGAAGTCCACCCAATGTAGAACAATCCTGGAATGTTTTCCTCAAAAACCTTCATTTCTTTTCGAGTGAAGAAAGAAAAACATGAACATTTTGGATCACATGGGAGTGGGTAAATGATCAGATAATTTTTATTCTGGATATGAACTTCACCTTTAAGGTTGTTTATTGCATAACTTGATTTTTTCCCCCCTTCTTTTTTAATATTTACTTGTAATTATTCTCAAATTGTTGTAAGATAATGAAAAAAAACAGCATTTTACATCAGGTTTCATGCCTTTTTCCAACCAGTTGTTTTGCTGCAACTGAATCACTAAATCAGTGAGTTGAATCCATGAACTGGATCATTTTGTGAATGATTCCTTTAGAATATTTGAAGAGTTCAGATGTAAAAGTGTCTAAATCCATCTGACGTATTTCTTTAAAATTAGCATTTCTTTCTGGCTACTTTGTATAGGTTTCTATGTAAGTACCGGTACTTCTGATTGGACTGAGGCTGGAATTTAGCGAGTTTTAAGTAAAAGTATTTGATGGACGTCGGGAGCATTCACTCAGTATCATTATCTCATTTTTGACCGAGATAAGTTGGTTTAGTTTTAGTTTTAGTTGGTTTTGCATGTGAACTCTTCATTTTTGTGAACCTTGTTAACCATATTATTTAATGAATTCACTTAATGTAATGTGTTTTTCAACACACACACATTCTAAGTCTCAGAACATTGCGCGTCTCCAGCTGACTCTAGTATCGACTAATGGCAAACATTTCTATACATAATTCACATTCAGTGTGCTTTGTGCTCCCAGCAACAGCTAATAAAAAATGCCCCCTAAACACCAAGAGAAACTAATAAGCCCACTTATTTCTCTTCAATAAAAGCTTCTTAATAATAGAATTTCAATTTTATCTAAATTCAGAACCATGGGAGGTAATGCATTCATTTAATTTTTAAAACCATTAGATGAGCTCCAATCTAATGAATCAATAATTTAGACATTTCATATCGCAAACATCCACTTTTATTGGTTAAGACAAGCCTTAACAAATGTTTTCCATTAGAGAGAGCATGCTCTCTAGAAGATATGCTGACCTCTTTAATAACAGCAATTTTAAAGGGCTAAGCGCCGTTTGGGTTATACAGTACACAGGAAATCTATTACATACTGTAATGTTTCAGTGCAACCCTACATAGCAGTTTGGCAAAGAATGAGAGGAACTACCACACAGACCCACAAATAATAATAATAAAAAAAAAAGTTCTTCAGTGTTTCAAGCCCTGTGCATCACTTTGTGCTCATAGATCAGCTCTGAGGGCAGCATCCATAATTTAAGGTCTGCAGACGAGGAAGTTCAGCATGGGAAAGTGGTGTTGCATTTTTCATTAAATTCAGAGAGACAGTGAAAGAAAATAGAAGACTTGTCAAAGACTGAAGTCTGGAAATGGGGATTAATGCAGAAAAGCATGTGCTCTTGGGTCTCCTGCACTGTGCGGCTCTGCCGGCGATGTATCTTCAGGGCTCCCCTGCTCCCGTAACTGCACCCTCCTTTGTTGAGCAGTGCACATAATGAATGATTCAGATGGAATTAGCAATATATCCATGCAGACCTAATGCCAAATTTGAGTCAGACTGTGTTTGTTTCTGTGTTTTTTGGAGGTATTTGTTACAGAGCAATAAAGCTGCTGGAGCCCTCTTGTTTTTTTGTGGGAGGTTTTGATTATTTTCTAATTTTATTCTTCTGTTCTTCTTTATATGTTTATACAGTTATAACTTTGTCATTTTATGCTGAAAAGTCATCAATTTTTCAATGCAGATAATAATAACCTCAAACTGACACATGCACAAAAAAAATATTAAGACTGTTTCTATCTGTAGAGGGTAGAGACAATTTAATAACACTTTGAACTGGATATAAGATATTATGACAGTTAAAAATGAGCTGATAACACTGTACAGATGCAGTTATTGATTTTGAATGCACTCACACCTCATACATACTACATAAGATAGTGATCATGATCATACAAGCAGCCTTCCACCCACTTATTCACACACATAACATAGCAAAAATACAGTTTCATGAACATCTCATATATGTCATGTGCACAGGACTTGAAATATCTGACCTCATAACTTGACCGCAGGTCATTGTCACGATCTGGATCTATAGGCGCTGTGGAATGGGTAAGTTAAATGCATTTTGTTGCCTGCTATTACATTCTTGTCAAGATCAGTTTATGAGCTTCATAAATTGTTCATGGTCAGTGTCTGATACATACAGAAGTCGCTCCACTGCTACAGAACAGGAGGAAGCCGCTGTAATTCATTTAATTTAAACCTGCTCAGATAGAGAGGAGAAACAGCTGGTTCATCATAAAATTAGAAAAGAGGTAATAATGGACAAAGCTTCGGATACAAAATAAAAGAGGTCAAAAGGCCACCAAGTGTAATAAAAATGGATTGGAAAATGGTTAAAACAGCTGTACTGTAACAGGGAAGTTCTGTAATTTCAGATTTCATTAGTTGTGGTCCAGGTTAATGTATAGTAAAACTAAAATGTATAGTAAAACCCTTGCAGAGTTTTTAAGCAATTATCAGAACTGCATTTTTCAGTACATTTTTAGTACTGCTATGTGGAAGCTATTTGATTTTGTCGATGTTTCACAAGACAAAATAATTATTACACAGATTATCCTCTTTAAACGGTTACATAACATTAAATATTTATGTTATTATCTTATTTTTCACTAGAGAAGTAAAAACTTATCTGAACTTAAAACAGTTTAAAACAGGCTTTAAGTCTTTAAGACCTTGAACACATTTAAACAGTTTAAAGACAGCCTGGAGGTTATATGTGACCATGGACCACAAAACCATAAGTGTAAATTTCTCAAAGATGAGATTTACACATCATCTGAAAGCTGAATAAATAAGCTTTGTTAGGATAGGACAATATTTGGTTGAGATACAACTATTTGAAAATCTGGAATCTGATGGTGCCAAAAAATCTAAATATGGAGAAAATCACCTTTAAAGTTGTCCAAATGAAGTTCATAGCAATGCATATTACTAATCAAAAATTAAGTTTTGATATATTTACGGTAGGAAATTTACACATTATATTCATGGAACATGATCTTTACTTAATATGCTAATGATTTTTGGCATAAAAGAAAAATCGATAAATTTCGAAAAAGATCTAATGTATTTTTGGTTATTGCTACAAATATACCCGTGCAACATAAGACTGGTTTTGTCGTCTAGGGTCACATATAAGCCTATAAAATAAAAAATAAATAAAATATACTCAAAGATTTATGTACATTTTATATTGTTGGGTTGACCAGGGGTGCAAAAATTAGCAATGCAAAATAAATACAAGGCAAATGGGCCAATGACCAATAGAATAAAATACCAGATGGGGGCTTGGTGTGAAATCATGCATATCCCCCTCAAATGAGTTTTTGGTACCGCTAGGGGTGACTCAGGAAGTGGTGAATTAGGCTACTGTGATAACAATCACCATTGTTCCCGTGTGCTAATGTATTTAACCCCAGGTACCAGTAACTGCAATTAGTGAAACACAATGGATAAAAAGCATCTGCTAAATGACAATTAACATCCGCTAGCATCTGCCTTTTGTCCACAAAGCTGCTGATTATCCTTGAATCAGACCAACTGTTGAGCAAAGTCATAATGGCGCTCAGTAACTACTTACATGATATAGTGTCAACATTTTTTTAACTGCTTTATAATAAATTTCATATATGCTTATAAAAACATATAAATACATGCTTATCCTTATAAAAAATAAATCAACAGCACATAGTCATGTGACCTATCCGCTTTCTCGGATGACGGATGTTTCCCACAGATTCTCATATCCTAATAGCGCTGTCAGATAATTCCTCCATACTTCGCAATACGTGGCTGTGTGATGCAGCAGGATTGTATGTACTGTAGTGTTTTATGCTTGATGTTGCTGCTATTTGCTATTAATTCCCCCCTCAGTTGCCATTTAAATATCATGAACATATGTCATACTTAAAGATTACATTATATGTATTACCTTTCCAATTATGAAATACTTGAACCTGGACTCTGGAGCCGGTTTAATAATACTGGATAACCTTCTAAGTGCTTGATGATTGGTGAGTTTTTCATCTATTGGTTACACAGCTGTGGTAACAGCGCCACCCTGTGTTGTGTTGTTTAGCTACAGTCATTAGTCTGAAATTCCCATGTGTAACGGCATGACGTCAAAGATAGCGTCGCTCAGAAACACTCACTGTAAAGCAGTTATACAGCTAGGACACAGTAGAAACAGTTGCTATAGTGACCTCCCCTTCAGCCATACCATCTGAGACCAGATCATTGTGGTCATTCGGATATCTAAGGTAGAAAATGTCCTGTGCAGTGACATTCATACAGCTGAACAATACTTTCTTGAAATAATGATTCCTACTTGCATGTAAATTATTAAAACTTACTGAACTGTTACCCTTCGAGACAGAGGTTGGGATGAACATAAACCTGTCAAATACCACTGACTGTAATGGTAGGCCTATATTAAACCATTTATGAAGTTGTTGATTATCTAATTTCTGACCGAGATGGCTTTTAGCTGGTTTTGCATCTGAACTCAACTATCCCAGAATGAGTAAGAGGAATGCATTTTTTAAGCTTTCATTCAGCAGAGACTTGATAATTTTCGGCTACTTTTTAATGAACTTTTAAATTAATTTTCTATAAATAAAAAATACAATAACACCAGTTCAGTATTGAGCTTCTGAATGCTGTCAACACGATTTGTGTAAAAAAGGGAAAAAGATTGAGATCAAGTCAAAATATTAAAGGAGTAGTTCACTTCCAGAACAAAAATTTACAGATAATTTACTCACCCCCTTGTCATCCAAGATGTTCATGTCTTTCTTTCTTCAGTCGTAAAGAAATTCTGTTTTTTTTGAGGAAAACATTTTAGGATTTCTCTCCATATAGTGGACTTCTAGTGTCCGCAAGTTTGAACAAAGAGCTCTAAATGATCCTAGCCGAGGAATAAGGGTCTTATCTAGTGACACAAATGGTTATTTTCTAAAAAAAAAAAAAAGAGAAAAAAGAGTACAATTTATATACTTTTTAACCTCAAATGTACTCTGTGTAATCCAGGTCAATACAGTTAGGGTATGTCAAAAAACTCCCATCTCATTCTCTCCTCCAACTTCAAAATCATCCTACATCGCTGCAGAAGTACCGACCCAATGTTTACAAAGTAAACATGCAAAGAAGTTTAAATGCCCTTTACAAAAACAGGTAAAACAGCGAGGTAGGATGATTTTGAAGTTGGAGGAGAAAATAAGATGGGAGTTTTTCGACACACCCCAACTGTGTTGAACCGGAACATGCACAGTGTACACATGTGCGTCACAGAGCTAGACAAGACTGTGCGACGTCTAACCCTAACTCTAAGGTTAAAAGGTATATAAACTGTAACATTTGTTAGAAAAAAAAAAAAACAACAACGATCGTCTTGCTAGATAAGTCCCTTCTTTCTCGGGTGGGATCGATTAGAGCCCTTCGAAGCTGCATTTAAAGTTCAAACTCAGGGGCACCATAGAAGTCCACTATATGGAGATAATTCCTGAAAAGTTTTTCTCAAAAAACTATTTCTTTGCAACTGAAAAAAGAAAGACATGAACATCTTGGATGACAAGGGGGTGAGTAAATTATTTGTAGATTTTTGTTCTGGAAGTGAACTAATCCTTTAAGAAACTGACTTTTTTAAATAGATTATTATATTTCAAATTATTTAATTTCTAATAAATAGTAAAATAGGACAATGAAACATTTAGCTGAACATCAGCTTTTGCTGAAGTTCATTTAATAATGCATTTTTGTTCAGCACATTGATTTTCTTTACAAAAAAATTACTCTTTTTTTCTGTTAGTATATTAATTACCACAAGAGGGCAGTTGAGCATCAGTTATTGAAGCACTTCACAGTAAATTCCTTCCATGCCTATGACAAAAGTCACAAGAAACACAGTGATTTAAAATATTTTCCATCTATGCATGATAGGTGTACATCCAGTAAAGATTGGGAGGAATGTTTTGTTGCAATCATTGACTTGTGCCTCTGCTTTGTTGCACGACT
Organism: Cirrhinus mrigala; assembly: GCA_036247105.1. Classification (NCBI taxonomy): domain Eukaryota; kingdom Metazoa; phylum Chordata; class Actinopteri; order Cypriniformes; family Cyprinidae; genus Cirrhinus; species Cirrhinus mrigala. The sequence goes on along the minus strand of CM070009.1, from coordinate 22,802,853 downwards.
CACAACAATGCATTGCGTACATGTGCAGTAATTTTACTGCTATGACACAATCAATGTATAAAGATCCATTTAATTACTGAACAAACAAGAATCACTGTTTTAATCAGTAGAGGTACAAGTGGCTGTTATCAGGCTCAAATGGATGTGACAAAATCTACTTTCATTGAAACACTGTAAACAAAACATACACAACTGATGTGAATATACAAATGTAACTTTAATAACTTAGCCTATAACTTACACAAGTTTTTCAAAAATGGCAACTGTGGTTTCATTATGATGTTCTGGATAATCTAGACAATTTTACTCTCCAACTTGACATTTACAAAATGTTAGCTTTACGTCCTGACCTTTAAATTAACAAAATGTATTACATGTCAATTCAATTAATGATAAACACTTCCTTTTCAGAGCAATCAATATTAGATCCATGTTCATTGATGAATTTATGGAATTAGTCTTGAAATCAATAACTAAAGAGCCAATATTCTTATTACAGGAACAGAAATCAAACTGGCTCTGAAATATTTGGAATTAAATATGTCTGCAGAAAGCAGTCTGATTGGGATTTGACAAAAAATACACTCCACATCATGATTCCCCACCACCAGAATTAGCTAATATGAGGATCATATCAATTAATTGTCCTTTCTACCTAATGTACATCAAGAAATAATGACAAGGGCAAAAAGAAAATGTCATGTTAAATCAAGAGTGGCATAGTACTGTACCACACACGTTCATTACCCAGGAGCTCATATTAACATATTTTTCTACTTTTAAGGGAGTCAGAGTCCAGCTTGATTTCTATACATCAGCACAAAGCTGGACCGTACATGTGCAGCTCTCCAAATCCTCTGACCTGGATTTGAACAGCACTTAAAGGACACTTCAATTTCAAGACGACACAGTTTTTCTCTACTTCAGTACCTCTCCTGAGAGAAAGCTCTACTGAACATCATTCTTACAGCACAAAAACTCACCTAACCTCCAAAGCAAATCACAACAGCCTTGAAATGTAAAATGTCAACAAGTGCACCATTGTATCATGCGCCTTACTTTCCTTGCCTTTCTTTTGATGTCTATATGGTTCATTAAAAAAAAAACTAAACTGAATGCATTAGTGCAAATTCATTATTGCAACCTTCTCAAGATCACACAAACATATAGATCAGCAGCAGTTTCAAGTATGACTACTAACGTTGCACATTTCTAAACTGATCACAACAGAACTGCCATTCAATGAGTGCAAAGGAGAAATGAAAATATATCGATGGGAAATGAGCTGATGCTGACGTTTTTATCTGAAAACAAACACTGAGTTATTAGCTTGGCAATACTAGGAAGCGCAACTAGGAGATATCGTAAACTAAAAATAGCCTATTTAGATGTTGTAATCAAGTAGTTCATATGTTTTCAATAAAATTGATGCTGACAGCATCGTACAACTCAAAAAACAAACAAAAAAAAATGCAATCACTTGACTGGTGCGTGGAATGCAAAAAAAAAAAAAAAAATAAAAAATAAAAAAAGGTAAAACTCAACATGCATGGAGCGGTATGAACTAGCCTCCACTGTATGGCATACTGTACTGAATATGCAAGTGTACTGCGCCCCTTGTTTCCTTACGAGGGAACGCAAGTGTTGAGGATCAAGTGGCTTTTATTTTAAGCAGCACAAAGCATACAGAACAACAACTGAGTTCAGAGCATTCTGTTGCGTTTATGGGTTGGGGAGTCTGTGATGACGTCGGCGCACTGGACCGAGGTCCGCTTCCTGGTGCCTGCGCTGCCAAGGTGGAGGGCCATCTCCTCTGATATGAAAGTGTTTAAGTCCACATCGTGCAGTCCGTTCCTTCTGCGCCCTGCGTTTGAGCTGCCGCTGACGTGAGTCGGAGAGCCTGGAGTGCTTGAGCGGACGCTGATGCTGGCCATCGCTCCACTTAGACCTGGAACCAAAGGTGAGATTTAATTCACATGCTTTCACGTTTCATCACCTTTTCACACTTTGAAAACGCTGAGCAACTTTGAGTCAACACTATATGTGAGCCTGGACCACAAAACCAGTCATAAGTTGCATGGGTATATTTGTAGTATTTGTGTATTTTTCTTTTATGCCAAAATCATTAGGATATTAATTAAAGATCATGCTCAATGATTTTTCCTACCATAAATATATCAAAACTATCAAAACGATTTTCTCAATATTTTGTTTTTTTGCACCCTCAGATTTTCAAATAGTTTTATCTCAGCCAAATATTGTCCTATCCTAACAAACCATACATCAATGGAAAGTTTATTTATTCAGATTTAAATGATGTATAAATCTCAATTTTAAAAATAAATAAATAAATAGACCCTTATGACTGGTTTTGTGGTCCAGGGTTAAATTATTTGCAATCCATGAATACTGAGGAATATCTTGAGGACGTGCAAAAACCTTTAGATAACAGCTATAGGTAATGTGAACAACTTCATCTTTTCAACAAACATAACTTTACTCAACAATAGCTATGTTTCATCACCCTGTTTTTAATGCGCATTTTGCAGCATCGCATCAGTAACGAGTGATGGAAACGCCACATTTCAAATATAAATCCCTTGATTTGCAAAAAAGTTTTTTTTACGCTCGCTTGAGGTGGTTTTTGACACGCGCAAAAAGGTTTAATGCAAATAATGGGCGATGGAAAGCATTTGGCGAATAAATTCCTCTATACGCATCAAAAAAAAAAAAAGTCACGTGACGTTGCGCTATGGGCCGGCAAAACCCGTCTAACCAGTGGACCGATCTCATTCCACAGCATCTGAAATGTTGTTATGGTCATTCTGAAATACCTGAGCAAAGTCTGTCGTCAAAGTATTACTGTATAATTGCCTCCCAGTCTTGCACGACTGCGTTCTTAAACAGCAGGCATCCACCTCCGAAAGCAATGATTACATCGTGCTTCGTCTGCTCGCTCTGAGGCGCAAGTAATTTATTATATATGAAAATCACTATATTCAGTGGCTACTCCTACTTTTCTTAGTAACATATAGTGTCAGTTTATCTGAAAGTTATGATTTTGTTCTCTTTGACTTGTTGGATGGAAACGGTGCTTATTCGCAATGTTGCATGCGATATTCCAATTTCTGCTCATAAATTAAATTCGCAACTTTAGATGGAAATCCAGCTATTATCTTCTATTCCATGTCAGTCTTTGAAAGGGTTGCCAGGCTTTCAAAACAAAACCTGCCCAATTGCTATTCAAAACTAGCCCAAAACGTATTATCCAAAAACATTATCATTATTGGGGTCGCTTCAACCCACAGACATGAAAAACAACCTGCGGCAACAGTGTTAAAGTAGCCTAATTCCGCTGGAAAACCGCAGACTTGGCAACACTTGTCTTCGACACACGTTCACGAGAGTACACCGACGAGTACACATCGTAGTACTCTCGTAAACAACCATCAAATTCTGACATGCAAAAGAAGAAATTGTTGAATAAAGTAATTATTTTTGTTTTCTTTGCGCACAAAAAGTATTCTCATAGCTTCATAAAATTAAGGTTAAATCACTGATGTCACATGGACTATTTTAACAATGTTCTTACTACCTTTCTGGGCCTTGAACGTAGTTGCATTGCTGTCTACACACGATCAGAAAGCTCTCGGATTTCATCAGAAATATCTTAATTTGTTTACGAAGATGAATGAAGGTCTTACGGGTTTGGAGTAAATAATGACAGTGAACTATCCCTTTAAGACAAATATCATGCTCAGTCAGCTTTATCTTAACTATGAGCAGGTAGTAATATTTACCATGTAGTGCTATGGCCTCACAGAAGGGCTGTAAATCAGTCTCTACAGATGATACTGTGTCCGACGAAGGTGGTCGGTTAGGAGACATGACAGTCAGTTTGGGGGCAGCTCTAGAAGTCCTTGGTGGTGGTGCTTTACCACATAGGAAACTTATCAAATCCTCTCTTCGTATAGTTCTCCTTCGCTTTTTTACCCAGGCCAAAACATCTTTATTACGTCGCTGATGACCGATCTGGATTCCTAAGTCAAAGCTCCTCTTGTGTGCATCAACACTCTCTGTTAAACAGATCACAGTCAGAAGTAATTATATATGCAATTTATTTATTAACAGTGCTGGGTTCAAGATATGTGCAAACTCATATGAAATGAGAAGTTACCTTTGTAAAGATTAGTCACTGCTGTTGCAGCGTTCTGAAATGGAGACCACAGTGACGGTCCTTGCTGATGACAGACTCGATCTGCACAGGAGACAGGAGTAAAATCAGGGACGCTCACATGACATTAAAGACAACAGAGATTACTAAACTAGGTCCAGAAAAACATTCAGATTTTTATATTTAACCTTTACAGTAAAGACTAGAAAAACCATGGAATATAAACAGCGTAGACAACACATGTTGAATTACTATGGTTTTGCAATGGCAATAATATTTATAAAGGCTTCAACTGCCTAAAAACAGCTAATACATTGCTAAAACAAGAGGCACTAGCCATTTGATGTATTTGTTCAGCACATAAGCATGCCAAGATCGATTTTGAGTACATGCTTAACTCGATAGTTTTCAAAATATAAAAAAGGTTGACTGCCTAGGTCAACATTCACTTCCATTGTATGGAGAAGGGATGCAATGAAAGTGAATGGTGACTGAGCATGTCAATACCTAACAAAAATTCATACAGGTTTGAAACAACTGGTTAGCAAATAAGAGAATATTCATTAAAAAAAAAAAACATACGTAGGAAGGAGAAAAAAAAAAAACATTTATTTTATTTACAAATAATAGTTTGTATGTTTTTCACCATGTATTCTTTCAATATTAAAAATATTACACCAGTCAAAAGTCTCTTCTGCTCACCAAGCCTGCATTTATTTGATCCAGTGTACAGCATTAACAGTACAATTGTGAAATATTTTTATTATTTAAAATAACTGCATTTTAAATACATTTTAAATGTAAATTTAAAAAAAAAAAAAAAAACATTTTAAAATGTAATTTATTCCTGTGATTTTAAAGTTGAATGTTTAAGCATCATCACTCCAGTCACATGATCCTCCAGAAATCATTCCAATCTTCTGATTTGCTGCTCAAAAACATGTTATTATTATTATTATTATTATTGTTGTTGAAAACAGCCGAGCAGAATTTAAGTTTCTTTGTTGAATAGAAAGCTCAGAAGAACAGCAGTTAACAAATGATACAAATCTTTTGTATCATCACTTTTGATCAATTTATAGCATCCTTGCTAAATAGAAGTATTAATTTCTATCATTTATTTAAAAAAAAAAAAATTAAAAATAAACTGACTCCAAGCTTTTGAACTGTATTATGTATAATGGTAAAGCTTTTTATTTTAGACAATTGCTTATCTTTGGATCTTTTTATTCATTAAAGAATGCTGAAAAAATAAGTACTCAACTCTATTAAACAACAATAATAATAATAATAATAGTTTCCTGAACAGCAAATCAGCATATTAGAATGCTTTCTGAAGGATCATGTGACACTAGAGTAAGACTGGAGTAATGATGATGAATATTAAAATATACAGCAGCTGTTTAAAATAGTAAAAATATTTCAAAATATTACAACTGTATTTTGGATCAAAGAAATACAGGCTTGGTGAGCAGAAGAGACTTCTTTTAAAAAAAATAAACAATTATATATATATATACCCATTTTACATCAGGTAAATACTACTGCATTTTAAACAAACAATAGCCACCTTACAACTAAATTTTGAGACGAATATGTGCAATGAAAACAATTTTTATTTTCGGGCAAACTAAGTTACCCCGAGTTAAGGTATTCCTTATGTTAACCAGACAACAGCTGTGTGCTAAACCCTTGAGAGCCCCTACCTTGCCAGCATATTAGGGTACCATAGGTACGTGCGTTCGAACGTGCCTCTTTTGCACAATAGTAGGCAGTTAAGTACACTAGGTTTTGAAACAGCCACAATAGGACATACGCTAGCTCATTAACCGGCTGGACTTTATGTGTCAAAATGTGAAACTTTATAAGCCTATAAAACGTAAATGGGTTCCACTTAAAAATAAGCTTCTCCAATTCAGATAGTTTAAGCCGAGAGGAAGAAAAAAATTCAGGTTAAAGGGCTAACTAGCCGGCTTTCCGGCTAGCCGGTTAGCAAGGCCAACATAACAACGAACAAACTGTCAAACACAGGCAGACCCGGCGCGGCTAAAGCTAGTTCTCATTGACACGGTAAAAAACAAACATAAAACGCTGCTTTTGTTACTTTAGTGTCCAAATGAGAGCGGTATGGGCTTTTAGGTCGGAAGGTGTGGTTCAGTCTAGAAACAAAGGGTTTACGAGATATTTTTCTAGAAGCGAACGGTTTCTTTAGCCGAGCTGCTGGAACTCGGAGGGCCGCTGATGGGGTCTCTTTCTGTGCGCACAGACCTTTATAAAGTTGCGCCACCGCCGTAGCGGAATTCTGGAAGAGATGCCACAGTTTCTCCTGGTTCTGGTCCACCTCCTCCTCGTTCGGTTCTTCCCTTTCGGCCTCTGCGAGGCACTGGCGCTCCCATTTGGAGAACCAATGTTCGGGTCCGTGTTCGTGGATCTCCGCTTCGCTCTCCTCCTTCTTCTCCTCCATGATGAATACTGAGAAACTTCGGTGAACTTCTGCTCGTTTTTTTGGAGTGATTTCCTGCTCCTGTGGGTTAATTCGCGTTCTTCAAATCACGCACCGACAGATAAACGTCGGTAAATATCCTCAGTTCTGGATTTACGGGTTTGGATAAAAACGAAATGAAGTGATATGTTTTGTCTTTTGTGACGCCGAAATCTAATTACCCAGGACTGTAGCTGTCTACCCCGGTTAGAGGGTCGCTTTTGCCCTGCGCAGTTTCGGGCATTCCTTAAAATGGGCGGATCTGATTTAAAACACGCCCGTTTGGTTTCGCGCATGCCAGTTCCAACACTGTTGCTCTCAGAAGTCACACTGAATAGTAGTTAGCCTAGAATACTGTAGATCGTGTATGTTTACATGCTAACGTTAGCCTTTTTCAACGTACACCTTTAGTTACGTTTATATTTATTTTTGTAACATTTGTATTTGTCCCTTTAAAGGGGTTTTTAAACCCATACGATTATTCCTGGTATGTTTTAAACCCAAATAATAGAAAATGTTTGTACTATAAATATCTAAAGATAACTAAAGATTCAAACAACAATCTCCATTTTACTTCATTAGTTTATAACGCTGAAATAAAATTATTAAAAGGTAGCAGCAGCTTGTAAAGTCATTTACTGCTTACAGCACTATTCAAGTAAGTAGTAAGCTAGAAGCTGCATCAGCATGTTAACCCTAAAATAGCTGGTCTTTTGATCAGATATTACCGGAACTGTCTATCTGTGGTTAGGTATACAAACACACAAATGTGTGCACACATAGGCTACACAATGTTAATTATAATAAGAATTATTTCCATTGACAAAATATGTGACCTTGGACCACAAAACCAGTCTTATGTTGCATGGGTACATTTGTAGCAATAGCCAAAAATACATCGGATGGGTCAAATTTAGCGATTTTTATTTTATGCCAAACATCATTAGGATATTAAGTAAAGATATAGATAGATATTTTGAAAATTTCCTACCGTAAATATATCAAAACTTCATTTTTGATTAGTAATATGCATTGCTATGAACTTCATTTGGACAACTTTAAAGGTGATTTTCTCAATATTTAGATTTTTTTTGCACCATCAGATTCCAGATTTTCAAAAAGTTGTATCTTGGCCAAATATTGTCCTTTGATTTATTCAGCTATCAGATGATGTATAAATCTCAATTTTGAGAATTTAACACTTACGACTGGTTTTGTGGTCCAGGGTCACATATATGTTAAATATGAACAATAACCATTTTAATGGGTATATCCGACCCACATCCATTCTCGTAAGTAACAATGCATGCTTAGCTGGAAGTCAAAGAATGCAGACGAGTTCTGCTTAGATACACTTGCTGAGTGTGAGGATTTTGCTCAAACAAGGATTTTAGAAATAATGCTTTGATTACATTTCTGAGCAAGTAATGTGGGTGTTATTGTGAGTAAACCACTTCAGACCTGTAAGCAGCAAGTTTGAAAAATGTTACGTTTGGTGAAAGCTTGGTGTAGAAAGCATGATGAAAGCAATTGTAAGTAAATGCAAATGACATTAAAATATTCAAAATACCACTTTATATGAATAGCAATCTTAGTGCTAGGTCACTAAGGTCAGATGAAGGATTGATTCTCAGGAAATATATAGAATTATAAAATATGCATGCATAATGTAAAGGATTTGTAAAGTAACTATTAAAGAAAATTTTTTTCGTCCTTTTTCATATATATGGAAAACATTTTATAGGGTTGCACAAATTCCTAGCAGAAAACTATCCAGTATCGCATTCTTACTTGAACAGTGTGCACGTTGTTCAATAAGGTAATATCGAACATAATACAATGTGGAAACAGCTGTCAAGTTTACAATTCAGCTACTCTAATATTTCCACTCTTTTGTTTGCATTTATGCCGAGCCGACAAGATTACAGACGTGTAGTTTGTAAAAAAATAAATAAATAAAAAAAAGGCCATAGTAATAAACAAATTAATGTGCTATGCTATCACAGTGGTAGATGCAACATCTGTCAATTTTGTAATCAGTTTGCATTGATGTAGAAAATGGAATATGAAATTAATGCAAAGACACTGAAAGCACTGGGGCTCTAGATGTCAAACAACTGCAATAATGCATAGTCACCCCTGAGGAATTACTTTGAGCTTTTATTGTGAAATTAAGCCATTTTGTTCTCTTTTATACAAAGGGTGCTTCACTGCATAAAATGTAAATCGTGGTGAGATTGTTCACTTGAAGTGGTTTTGGCTAAAAATAAAAGGCTGAGATAAATGTTAATTTGAAACAGAACACAAACATATTGCTCATGCTAATGTATTAACAACATGACAGCCATTACGGAATACTACAGAGCACTATTCTGTTGTTGAAAATCAGATCAGTTCCAGTTTAATTTTGTGACCGTACATTTTCAAAACATGAATGACTATTTATTACCTTATGCAGACAGGTCCCATCTGCTTCTCCTCCTTGCCAATAATTTTGCGCAATTAAGTTCACCTCCCAAACCCCCCTCACACAGTCATACCTCCTTACCAATGTTGTAGACTCTTCTCAGTCAGCCGTTCATCTGACTGAAAATATCAACACCACTGTCATGCCAGAGAATAAGCTAGATCACTCTATATGGTCAAATCTATCATATACAAAAATAATGTCAAATAGGTTATTTATTATAATAAATATTGACAAATCCAGCATTGGCGTCAAGGAATACGTTAAGGCTGGTTTCAAACTGATTTTGAGCTTCCTCTACTGAATGGTTACAAAACAATAAATCTATACAGTGTTGACAGCGTATTTTGCATAATGCACATGTATTGAGTGCAGCAGCAGCAATAAGTCCTATAGCTAAAATAAGGGAAATGATGTCAAACTATTTCTTTACAATTACTTGTAGAACTATAATACACTCTCACAAGAGTTTGTGTGGCCTTGTCAAGTAGAATATAAAATGATGGATGTTCAGGAAAATTATTTTATTTTATTTTTATTTATTTATTTTTTTTTTTTACATTTTCATAAAAACAAACAAAAATTCTCTTCTGCTTACTAAACTTGCATTTATTTGATCCAAAATGTAGCAAAAGCAGTAATATTGTGAAACATTTTACTATTTAACATAACCGCTTTCTGTTTGAATACATTTTAAAATGTACGTAATTTATTCCTGTGATCAAAGCTAAGTTTTCAGCATCATTACTCTAGTCTTCAGTGTCCTTCAGTGTCCAATGCTCCTTCAAAAATCATTGTAATATGCTGATTTGCTGTTCAAGAAACATTTATTATTATTATTATCATCAGTATTTAAAACAGTATATTTTTTTCAGGATTCTTTGATAAATAGAAAGATCCAGCATTTATCTGAAATAAAAGCTTTTGTATCATTATACACTATACCATTCAAAAGCTTGAAATCGGTATAATTTTTTAATAGAAATTAATACTTTTATTTAACAAGGGTGCTTTAAATTGCTCAAAAGTGGTGGTAAAGACATTTATAACGTTACAAAACATTTCTATTTCAGATAAATGCTGTTCTTCTGAACTTTCTATTCATCAAAGAAACCTGAAAAAAAAAAATCTACTCAGCTGTTTTCAACATAATAATAAATGTTTTTTGAGCAGCAAATCAGCATATTAGAATGATTTCTGAAGAATCATGTGACACTAAAGACTGGAGTAATGATGATAAAAAATTCAGCTTTAAAATCACAGTAATAAATTAGATTTTAAAATATATTCAAATAGAAAACAGTTATTTTAAATAGTAAAAATATTTCAGAATGTTACTGTTTTTGCTCTACTTTAGATCAAATAAATGCAGGCTTGGTGAGCATAAGAGACTTCTTTAAATAAAAAACATTAAAAATCTTACTGTTCAAAGACGTTTGACTGGTAGTGTACAAATTCATATTTCTGGTTTTCTTTTTTTTTCCTTCTTCATTTAATATAGGCCTATATAATCTATTTTAAATATTAGGTAATGGTCTCAAGAGAAGTGGAAAATATTTTGACAAGTGGCAATTATGACAAAATAAAGAGAAAATTAAATTAAATGTTGACCATCTAGCTCCCATTCTTTTCAAAGTGGAAATTTTGCTATTTATTACATATAGAAAATAAAGTTGTGGGCTATATCTGAAGAAGAATCAATAAGCGAGTTTGATAAATAATTGCTAAATAAAATAATAAATTACAATTCTATAATTTACAATATACAACACACATACTGCATAACCAAGTGATGCTGCTATCAGTAAAATAACAACAATAGGCTAAATAAATAAATAAAAGAGCAAGATATGAAATAACAGTACAAATATAGAAAGAAACCGCTAAGTTTCAATAAACTAACGTGAGGCAGCATTTGTGTTTATGGCGCTGGCGGTGTGCGCCACTGTTTGGATCTCCATGCGGATGTGACATTTCAGAGAGGAGCGCGACCGCCATTTTGAGTTTTACCTCAACTGAACATCATAAACCACGGGAGCGGGTGAGAGAGGCTCTGGCCGTGACCGGGCAAAATTATCTTTTCTCCTTTGAATAGCCTTTTGGGATGCAGCTTCAGGGTGAAATTGAACGTTAGATGTTCAGGTTAGTTTCACTTGTGATAACAGCGAGGCGAAACGCGGGCATCTTTGTGAGCTTAAACTTCTAAATTAGTGCGATTTCACATTAGAGCCTGGTTTGAATGGATAGGTTTTTTCTCCGCTCCCCCCCAGAAGAGGGACAATCGGAGCAGCACACGGACTGGAAATATTGCAGGGAAAGTTGCATTTAAAATAGTCTCTCGGAGGCGCATGTGTTTCTTCTTTTATCACTTTTGCTAGCTTCAGCTGGGCTATCTGTTTTCCCCGGCTGCAGGTTGTTGTGAGTTGCATTCGCCCCGCACTTCTACGGGGAAAGCCGGGGTTTCATTCATCGGGCCTTCTTTAAGCAGAAGCCCGAGACCACCGACTATCCTTAACGCTAGCATCCCTTCACCCAGGCGCCGAGATTGGGCGAATAGCGAGCAAATACGTCCGCGTTTCTCTGCCTGCTCCCCCACCGGCCTCCCTTCCTCCATCCCCGGCGCTGACAGCAGACAAGGCCGAGGTCGTCTTAGTGCAGGCCCAGCCGCAAAGGCTCGACCTGTTTACCCCACCTCCGCGTCCTCCGACTCCCCACCAGCCTCTGCCCGCGGAACCGCCACCGGACCGGCCCGAGGGAGACAAAGAGCCCAGGCATCATCCCATCCTAACAGCCGCCAACATGAATCACCATCACACCCAGCAGCAGCAGCAGAAAGCCGGCGAGCAGCAGCTCAGCGAGCCCGAGGACATGGAGATGGAGGGTACGTCAAGGCCTCACGCAAAAACCAAAAAGCTCACTCACAAGCTTTAATTTAACACCGCAGCCAACGTTAACACACTAAGCCAGATATTTAACCAGTTAACTGTTTAATACCAAGCCACTCTGTCGCATGTTTTGACCCCGATAGCTTGTTAGCAAGCAGCTAACCGTTACCTCGCTGCATGAGGAGTTCAACCAGTCAGCAAAAAGCCTACCCTATTTTATTTACGTGCTCATCTCAGTCACATTACACTGCTACGTTGTTATTACAAATCAAACAGCGGTTGTTTTACGTGAATAATACTGTTTATGTGTCCGTTTGATTTTCTACCATTAGCGTTTGGCTATATGCTGCCTGCATTAACGTGGCGCAGCCCATCTTTAAGCTCGTCTATCTACCAAACTGTGTCAGGTTTTCATCTGATTATGTAAGGAGCCCCTCGGTTACACCTGTAGATCCTGTGGGCAACTTTTGAAAAGCATCGAGTGGTAAATGCTCACAGATAAGCTAGTTATTTGGACGGACGGACCCGTATTGGCTTGCAGAATGGATAAATGTAAGTACATAGCATATTGTTTGTGCTGTAGGTTGTGATTGAAACGACAGAGAAACAGTGAGAGTGAGAGCACTAAACCAGCCGTTTCACTAGTTCACGATTTAATCGACTAGTTCAGTGTTCTTTCAGAACATCTGCTTGTTTAGACATTTCTGAAACAAGTTGCTGCTTCATTGAATGGCTTTCCTCCACAGTCAGCAAATCCTCATGTCCCGCCACCGTTTTTTTTCTGATGAGTGCTAGTGCAATCAAACAAACAGCATCAGAGGATGATTGCTGGACAAACAGCACCATTTTGATCTATAATTCGCTCCTGAGAAACATGCCTGATGACAGGCTTTCTGTGCAATACCTAACCGGTTAAGTTGCATTTAACAGTTAGCTGTTACGATGTCTTATTAATGCGTTACTGTTGTTATTGGCTTTGGATGCATTCCGCATAGGAAGTTGTGCAGCTCGATTAGGGGGAGTGGATGGCAGTTTTATTCCAAGATGGTGGACTGTATTTTGCACAGATCAGTTTCTGCGAGGCCTGCTTGCGTATGTGTTTGTTTATATCTGGGTGACGGCGCGGCCTGCAGCGCATGATGGCTCACCAAAGGATCCGCGAACCAAGTAATTTATTTGCTCATCGGATAGTGTCGGATGACAAGCTTTGCCGGGAATAAGAGCTCGGTTTGCGGAGGGAAACGTTAGCAGCGCGGCTATATGTGTGTATGGAGGGGGAGGGGGTAAACGAGCGGATCAAACGAGTCATTAACATAGCGCCTTTTTTCTCACTGACACCCTTATTATTAATATTTTGGGGTGAGTACCTATGCTGTCAGTTGTAAATCTAGATTTGATGCGTTTTTGTCATCGCAATGACTGTGCGTCAAGGCCAACGCGTGGGGATCCGCCAGCAACGCGCGGGGATTTTCTGCTTCTTCATTGTATAACGAGTCATGCTGTGGTACCGCTCGCCATTTTTAATGATTACGGCTTGCTTGGCTGTTTTTTGGCTCGTGCACAGCCGCGATCGCAGTGGTAGCGCTTAAAAGGCCACGGAACGTGTCTGTGATTTCTTTCTCATTGTATTTCGGACGCTTATTTTTGCGCTGCGTTTCATCAAAGTTCTGCAGTGCACGTGTGGGGGCGTTTCTGATGCTGCTGCTGTCCGGAGACCCGCACTGAGACCTCAAGACATGCACATAACACAGGCCTAAGAATGCGCAAATGAGGCGCTAAATGCCGCTTTGAAGCATGCAGGTTGGCCTGTTTTTTAATCTCGCTCATTCAGGCCTTTCAGTGAACAGCAAAATGTCTGGTTCACATTGCATCTTTTTTTTTCTAGTCAAGAACCACCCACATAGACAGGAAGAGAACCAGTTTGTTTTGTTTTCACATGGGTTTTATGCCATCTTTAAGTGCTGCTGGAAATGTCCTACTTACCACTTCTTCAGTGCCATGGTTAAGTGCTTTGTTGTCTGAAAGAATAGGAATCATGCAGGACACCAGATTCATTCTTGCCTGTTTTGGGGGGAGATCTTATTAAAGCCAAAATGTATTAAAGCTGTTTAGTTCATATCCAATTGATTCATTGACTATCTAGATTCTGACGATTAGAGATCTTGGAATTTCAAGCAAATAAATGTGGACTTTGCTGTTTGAAATGCATACAATGTGCATCAGATGGATATTTATATAGAGTATTATGCATGACACTAATGGCAAGATGAAACTATATAGATATTGTTGGGAAATGAATAAAATTTTCACTAAAACAGTAGTTTTCTCCTCTGCAGTGTTTAAAGTTTATGGTTTGACTCCATCCTATTAGGAAACTCGGGTATCCCACTTGTAAATAGGACTTGAGAGACCATTTATGTCCAATTTCCAAATAGGAAGCTTGTTTTTATGTTGGCAAGTTGTAATTACAACATCAGATGAGTTCAAATCCGTTTGCTCTGAGCAAAACAGCGATGTCTAATGACTAAAGAATGTGCTTTTGGACTGTTTTTATTCTGTTTATAAAGTTGCTGTAAGCGCAGTTGTACAATTACAATCCGATAGCAACTTTTGTACATGCAACTTGAATAATTTTATTGTAAATGTAAAACACAAAAAAAGCAGTGTCAGTCATTTTAACATTTGCAGACACTGCATCCATTGCATCCACTGTGTTTACTCATGTCACGCAACTCATGCTCAAAGTAAATCTAGAGTTTCCCCACTTGTAATTATGAAATTGTGGCTCAACTAGTACATATGATCTTTCCAGTGTGACGTGAATGCATCATGTTTACATGGTGTTTATAGACTATCTTGGACTGTCGTGAACATCATTTCAGATGCATTCGGTAGTGTTTCAGAATCTTTGATTATAGATGCAAATTTTGCTTTGTCACTGTTAGTTCACAGTGATTTATAACTGTGGTCTGTCTTTTTTTTCTTTTTAATAAAACACATATGAGGTTACATGAAATAAGTAATTGGTATGTGTAGAGCTACATATGCTAAATTCAATTTTTTTTGCTAAAAGATGCTCTTGAATGCATTTGTTTACTTGTTGCACAGTGAATCTATGCCAGCATAATCAGAGTGAGCTTGTAAGAAATCTTGTGGGATGAAACATTATGCGTTAGCATTGACAATGTAATTTCCCTTTTTGACAATTTTTTTTAAATAATTTTTTTCCCCAGCTGGGGACCCAGATGATCCTCCAAGAATTCCCCAGAATCCAGTCATCAATGGGAACGTGGCTATGGCGGATGGACACAACAACACAGAGGAGGACATGGAGGATGGTGAGAAACATGTTGAAGCTCAGCACCATGCTTGTTCATATTTTATAAATCTATTTTAATAATTTTGCACATTATGAATGAAAGTACATCTGCAGATCTAATTTTTTTTTTATTTTTTTTTTATTTATTTTTTTTACACAACACTTCATAATAGATACAAGCTGGCGCTCAGAAGCCACTTTCCGCTTTGTGGTGGAGCGCTTTAGCAGGCTGAGTGAGTCTGTTCTCAGCCCACCCTGTTTTGTGAGAAATCTGCCCTGGAAGATCATGGTGATGCCCCGCTTCTACCCAGACAGACCTCACCAGAAGAGCGTTGGATTCTTCCTTCAGTGCAATGCTGAGTCAGACTCTACGTAAGCAGTCACTGCCATTACATTTTCTAGTATAGAGATTTCAGTGGTGGCATTAATGGACTCCTTTTTTGTGAAGTTAATACACTTTGGCTTTTTCTAAATATTTAGCTATTTCTACCTCACTTTAAGCAACTTAAAAACTTCTTGGTGTTTTTAAAACAAACCTAATTTGATTCCTCATTGTTTTAGATCCTGGTCATGCCATGCTCAAGCCATGCTCAAAATAATCAACTACAAAGACGATGAGAAATCCTTTAGCCGCCGCATTAGTCACCTGTTCTTCCACAAGGAAAACGACTGGGGCTTTTCCAACTTCATGTCATGGAGTGTAAGTTTACATGTTTTGTATGAATGTCTCTGCTGAGCCGGCGTTATGAGAGGTGAACATAGCTAATTAGCTGATGTTGGTTTGTTTCAGGATGTGACTGATCCTGAGCGGGGCTTTGTAGAGGATGATAAGGTCACTTTTGAGGTCTATGTTCAAGCTGATGCGCCTCACGGTGTGGCGTAAGTCATTTCTTGCTTGACCTATGTTGTTTGATGTTGACAAGCTTTTGCAGCGGTAGCTAATTTCACTGTTTTATTTACAGCTGGGATTCAAAGAAACACACTGGTTACGTGGGGTTGAAGAATCAAGGAGCCACATGTTACATGAACAGCTTACTACAGACTCTCTTCTTCACAAACCAGCTTCGGCGGGTGAGACATCTGCTTTTTGTTATCAGAATCAGAAGATTTTTTGCGGTATTCCTACAGAATGCACTATAGATGACATTTGCTTTGGATGTGCACAAGTAAATGATTAATAAAAATACAGGTCCTACTTTGCAAATTGATTTTCCTTTGCCTGCTCCAAGTTCCAAATGAAATATAACCTACTTTCCAACTGCATCGCTCACCGAAGTGGATGCGTAATGTTGAGGTGATGAGAGAAGATGCAGTGTGCGTTCAGGTGCAGCCAAGTGTAACAATATTTTGAGTCTTATTGGTAATATTTGGTTCTTATTAGAGTCCTACATCTCGCCGGATGGGGATCCTCTTTATTGTGCAAAGAAAATGTGAAGTGATAAGAGAAAATCTTGCTTATCATAGCTGGTATCACTGTGTCCCTGTGCTTGCAAAGCACATTTTCTCCACAGCAAGCCTTGTTATTAACAGGCTAAAACTTTCACCACTTGTTTTTTTTGAGTAAGAACATAAGACAAAATCATTTCAGTTTTCATATACTAATAATCGAAAGTTTGAGGTCTGTAAGATTGAAAGCAAAAAAAAATTGTTCTGAAAGAAGTCGCTTATGCTTACCAAGTCAGCTGTTATTGTGACCCTGGACTAGGAATGGGCGATATCTTATCTTTTGCGATATACCAGTAAAAATTTCCTCCACAAAAAGAATTGGTCTTCCCGCGTTAACGATAAAGTCTAGCTGTTGGCATATTTCTGTGTGTGACAGTGCGGCATGCTAAATGCGGACGTGAAACTAGTACATCGCTATATGAGGAGCTCCAATCTGGAACTGGTTTGGTCAAAACTGTGCAGTGCGACAAAAATCGATCTGAGCCTTGAATAGCGTTAACTGTACTAGTAGCAAGTGTGCGATGCAGTTTTGCGTGTGTTTGAGCCTGTTTACAAACCTGTTGTCCAACAAAGATATCATTTATTGGCATGCTTTTTCTCCAAATTAACTTCATAACATAGTCAAGTGTTTGAAATAACCTTTTGTGATCAGCCGTGGTTTCATATCACAGAATGAGGCAGAAATCATGCTATTTTATAGTATTATAAAGGCTGTCGATTAGCACTGCATTATAAATATACTTTACCCAAGATTGCTTGAACACAGCCAAACCATATATTGTATCAATCATATGTTTATTGTCTTCAAGTTTCCTCAGTTAAAATTCCTCTATCTGCGTTTTATTCAGCTACAGCCACAAATGGGTAACTTAGAGATTCCTGAAGCGTGGTCAGTACTATTACTTCTACTATAAAGCATTTGTGGAGTTTCTGCGCAAGGGCGCCCTCTGGCTTCTGAATCAGAAAGACCTTTATTGCCAAGTGTGTTTCGCACACAAGGAATTTGTTGAATTTTAGGAGCTTCCAGTACAGAAAGTACAAACAATTGAATTCACATTCCAGTGAATTAAACTTTCATTACATTGCATGGGTACTCAGTAATGCTCACAACACCCTATTTTGGGTAAAAATAGGAAAGATAATACTTTTCTCATTATCGCAATAAATACCAGAAATTATCGTGATACATTTTTAAGCCCATATCGCCCATCTCTACTCTGGACCGCAAAACCAGTCATAAGTAGCTCAGGCATATTTTTAGCAACTGCCAAACACGCATTGTATAGGTCAAAATATTTTCTTTTATGCCAAAAAACATTAAGTATTATTATTATTATTATTATTATTATTAAGTAATATTAAGTAAAGATCATGTTTCATGTAGATATTTTGCAAATTTCCTACCATAAATATATCAAAAATTAAAGGAACACTCCACTTTTTTTGCTAATAGTTTAGCATAGATCATTGAATCAGATTAGACCATTACAGTCTCGCTCGGTCTAACGGTCTAATCTGATTCAATGATCTATCTCAGCAAAAAGTGGAGTGTTCCTTTAATTTTTGATTAGTAATATGCATTTCTAAGAACCTTATTTAGACAACTTTAAAGGCGATTTTCTCAATATTTTTTATATTTTTCGCACCCTCAGATTGTAGATTGTCGATTGTCAAATAGTCGTATCTCGGACAGATGAATAAAACTTCATAAGAACTTTTTTTTAAATGCATGTTTTCATATTATATAATAATTAATACAAGAAATCACTTTTGATCAATATAATGTGTCCTTGCTTAAAGGAACACTCCACTTTTTTTGAAAATAGGTTCATTTTCCAACTCCCCTAGAGTTATACAGATGTGTTTCACTGTTTTTGAATCCATTCAGCCGATCGCCGGGTCTGGCGCTAGCACTTTTAGCATAGCTTAGCATAAATCATTAAATCCGATCAGACCATTAGCATCTCACTATAAAATGACTAAAGAGTTTCGATATTTTTCCTATTTAAAACTTAACTCTTCTGTAGTTGCATCGTGTACTAAGACTGGCGGAAAATGAAAAGTTGCGCAATGATATTATGCAGCCGTCAACTCTGCCAGCTGCAACTCTGCATCTACACAAACGTAGTGCCGGTCACTTTCAGGCGCTGCGTAATATCATTGCGCCTGCTGCACCCATGGTACGGCAGCAAAATTCCTTGATTATTACGCCGGAATGAGAGTATAGTTCCTAGCCATATCGGCCTATAAAATCGCAACTTTTCATGCTATGCTAAAAGTGCTACCGCCAGACCCAGTGACTGGCTGAATGGATTCAAAAACGGTAAAACTCATCTGTATAACTCTAGGGGAGTTGGAAAATGAGACTATTTTCAAAAAAAGTGGAGTGTTCCTTTAATACAAGTAGTACTTAAGACACATACTGACTCAATACTTTTGAATGGTATTTGGAGAAAATGTTTTGCGTGTGTGTGTTTATATGGCGTTAGTCTGCTTTTCAAGTTGTATATTTAAGCTGTAGGTCAGTGGTGTTTTTTTTTTTTTTTTTGATGACTGATTCGTTATAATTGTTCATTATATATCTGTTAGTCCTCAGAAGAAAAGTACAGGGTCATGCCGTGCTTTTGTCAGAGAACCTGCTTTGTTTTTGCTTTCTAGGCGGTTTACATGATGCCTACTGAGGGAGATGATTCCTCCAAAAGTGTTCCCCTCGCCCTGCAGAGGGTGTTCTATGAGCTCCAACACAGCGATAAGCCTGTTGGGACAAAGAAGCTGACTAAGTCTTTTGGGTAGGTTTTGTCTTGAATGTTCAGTTTACAAGCACTATGAATCAGGCACTGATACTTGACACGTCTGCCAGTTGACATTCTTGAGCGAGAAGTGAAGTGCGAGTTTCATGTTGTTCCTTGTCATTGTCCTCGAATGTTTTATTTTCTGTTTTTGATGTTCTTGTAAATTTTTCTGAATTGCAAATCTGTTTAATCCCAGATTTTCCTTCCAGTTAAGTGTGCTATTTGTGTGTGTTTCTAAATATTCTAGCCATGATGCAGTAAAGCCTTTTTTTAGTTTTTGGCTTAACCTTGAACCTTGGCTATGAGCTTTTAAAGGAGCATGTTCATTTTACTACATGCTTTTTCTTGATTTCGGTTCTTACTGGTGGGAATCTATAGAACTTTTAATAAGACCATTTAAATCAAAAGCAATAAATATTTTAATAAAGGTGCATTTGGTTTTGATGTTATGCTGGCAGTTCTAAGACTTGAGCTGATGTTTCTGGGTGCTAGTGCCATTGTGTAAATACTCTATTCATAGTCAGTCATGTGACACTGTTTACTTTTTTTTTTTTTTTTTTTTCTTCTTCTTTTTTTTTCCTTCTCCATGCATGCATTTATATGATAAAATATTTTTGTTTCCGCAGATGGGAGACCCTAGACAGCTTCATGCAGCATGATGTACAGGAACTGTGCCGAGTGGTGAGTAGCCTGATCTCCATGGATCCCTTTGGATCCTTCTCTTTTAACTCGTTTATCAATTGAGGGATTAGTCATGTCAGATTGGATGAACAATTGTTTGATTTTTGCCAATTTTAGCTGTTGGACAATGTGGAGAACAAAATGAAAGGAACTTGTGTGGAGGGCACAATCCCAAAGCTCTTCCGAGGGAAGATGGTGGTAAGTCACCCATAGTCTCTCTCTGTGGTTTTTCTCTACATCCGATTCATTTATTCAGCCTCACCACATTTGGGTGTTTTCTCCATTGCAGTCCTACATCCAGTGTAAGCATGTGGACTACCGGTCAGAGAGAATAGAGGATTACTACGACATCCAGCTCAGCATAAAAGGAAAGAAAAACAGTAAGTGTGGCTTGCTCTGATCTTCTATCTTACTGTCCTCCCTTGTGTTCCTGGAAGGCCTTTCTTGTAGTGTGGTCTGTAAATGCATGAGTTTTCCAACATCTTGCAACTGAGTTCCAGGACAAAATTAGCAAATTGAGCTCAGAATGTTTCAGATGCCATTTTTTTTTTATAATTTTGCACAGTGTCGGATGTGCTTGTGTTGCGGTGTGTTACTAATGCTCCTCCTCTGCCCTGCAGTCTTTGAGTCATTCAAGGATTATGTGGCAGTGGAACAGCTGGATGGGGATAACAAATACGATGCAGGGGAGCATGGTCTACAGGTAAGGGGTTTGCATACATCACCTTCTGATGCTAACCAACCCTAAAAGTGTACAGCGAAATTCAGTAATTTCAAAAGAATCTGGAATTTCATGAGGGACACAAGGCGCAAGTTTCCCCTTGTGGATTTCAGATTGTTTTTTTTTTTTTAACCTATAATAATCAATAAAGTCACATAAGTGGTGCATCAGTTAAAAAAACTAATAAAAAAGCATGTCTAATTAATTGAAATCATGAAACTTACACAAGTTACCAGCATTTATTTATTAAAGGTTTAACAAAAATAAATTTATACAGCCCTATGAAATGTGTTTTTCTCTCAAATTTATTTATTTTTAAACCAAATTCTGTGTTTTTCATTAATTTTCTGGCTTCCATTTAATGCTTTCATTAAACTTAATAATCATCTCTAAAGCCTCTCTTAATTTATTTAGGGCAAATCCAGCATTATGGATGTGACAAAAAAAGGACTTTGTTTTTGAGAAACTACATACTTTTATAGGATTTCTGCGCATTAAAATGCATAAACCAGATGCAATAATATCCAACAAATAGAGTAGTGATGGCTCTTCACAGAACATATAATTGTTACTTTATTTTAATTTTGATACGTCTATTTATGAGGAATATGTACTGTTATGGATGTGACAAGCCTGAAAATAGCACTTACCAGACTATGGAAAATCATGCACTAAAAAGAAAAAAAAGAATGCTTTAAAAACTTTAAAGGAACACTCCACTTTTTTAAAAAAAATAGGCTCATTGTCCAACTCCCCTAGAGTTAAACAGCTGAGTTTTACCGTTTTTGAATCCATTCAGCCGATCGCTGGGTCTGGCGGTAGCACTTTTAG
Source organism: Cirrhinus mrigala (assembly GCA_036247105.1). Taxonomy (NCBI): domain Eukaryota; kingdom Metazoa; phylum Chordata; class Actinopteri; order Cypriniformes; family Cyprinidae; genus Cirrhinus; species Cirrhinus mrigala. The sequence goes on along the minus strand of CM070009.1, from coordinate 22,781,055 downwards.
CATAGCTTAGCATAAATCATTGAATCCGCATCTCACTCAAAAATGACCAAACATTCTCTATATTTTTCCTATTTAAAACCTGACTCTTCTGTAGTTACATTGTGTACGAAGACGGATGAAAAATGAAAGGTTGCGATTTTCTAGATCGATATGGCTAGGAACTATACTCCCATTTCAGCGTAATAATCAAGGAACTTTGCTGCCGTATCATGGGAGGCGCAGTGATATTACACAGCCGTCAACTCTGCCGGCTGCAACTCTGCGTCTACACAAACTTAGTACCAGTCACTTTCAGGCGCTGCATAATATTATTGCAATTTTATTAGTAGTATTAGTGCTCTCATTACATTTAAAAAAAAATATATATTTCTGTCACAGTTTCTTGAACTTAAACTAAACATTTAATTGAAGTCTCTGTTTGTAGCCTATATGATATGAATGTTTGTGTGTAGTAAACAAAACCGCATGTCTGTGCCGTTTAGTCACACAAAGACATGCAGACAATGCTGGATTCATATTTAAATAGTGTATGTATGTAAATGTGTATATATATATGAAGAGTTCAGATGCAAAACCAGCTAAATCCATCTGACGTCTTTCTTTAAAAAATGCAGTTTTATCAGGCTCAGATGCATAGGTTTATATGCAAGTACCAGTACTTCTGATTGGGCTGAGGCTGGTATTTTAGCGAGTTTGAAGAAAAAGTATTTGATGGATGTATAATATGTGTCAGGAGCATTCACTCAGTATCATCATCTCATTTTTGGCCGAGATGGCTTTTAGCTGGTTTTGCTTCTGAACTCATTCACTCTCTTCATTCTCTTCATTTATATATATACATCTCCACTATCTGTCATATGTCTCTCCATTAAAGTGGCAAAACGATTAGTCGCAATTAATCGATTCAAAATAAGTTTTACATACTATATGTGCGTGTACTGTGAATATTAAGTATGTATATTGCATTTTTTATTTACATGTGCTGACTAACTGATTTATTCTGATTTATTCATCCAGAATTTGGCAAATTATATTTTTATGACTGGATTCTGCGATAAATCATAGGTCCCTATACATATTGTGGTTTTCGTTCATTTTACTGTGCGTTTGACTATATTTGTGGTTCATTTGTCTTCCAGGAAGCAGAGAAGGGTGTAAAGTTCCTGACCTTCCCTCCTATCCTGCACCTACAGCTGATGAGGTTCATGTATGACCCTCAGACTGACCAAAATATTAAGATAAATGACAGGTAACAACACCCCCTTTTTATTTAAACCTTTTCAATGTGTTGCAGGTGTAAAAATGTTCTAAACGCATGTAATATCTACTGGTTTTAAAATGTCACTGTAAATGAAGAGTTTGTGACTGATTGAGTGACACTGATATGTCTTCTGCTTTACTGTGTTCGCTGAAATAAGCAATATGATTTATGGGTGGTCTGAATAAATGCGTGTCGTGCACAGAGACAGATTACGCTCTTAAAATCTTTGAGAGTGACTCATCTAAATGATGTTTGTCAACTGAACGCTTACTTGAATATGGACTGGAGGGTACACTTTAAGATACACGCTCTCCTATAATCTTTCTGGCATAATCTCTTGTTCACTTTTACTCATATCATGGTAGAGAAATGGAGGCTGAGCCTGATACCTGATGTTGTGCCCCACAGGTTTGAATTCCCAGAGCAGTTACCTCTGGATGAGTTTCTGCAGAAGCCAGACGTCAAAGACCCGGCCAACTACATTCTCCACGCCGTGTTGGTGCACAGCGGAGACAACCACGGGGGCCACTACGTCGTCTACCTTAATCCTAAAGGAGACGGCAAAGTGAGTGTCACCGCACCAATAGTGAGAACCTTTATTTCAGGGGTCCCTAATTTTTCTGGTGGTTAACGGGTTGGCTTTTTGGGTGGCTTGTGGTTGCATGGAATGATATGTCAATATTAGTAAAGTAAAAACCTTAAAGCATTGGTGGGCTCCAGACTGAGACTGAACTTGGGTGTTTTATGCATATCAAGCATAAAAAATATCGAGCAGCAACTGTTTTTTGTTGATGATGATAATAAGAAATGTTTCCTAAGCACCAAATCAGCATATTAGAATGATTTCTGAAGGATCATGTGACACTGAAGTAATGATGCCGAAAATTCAGCTTTGCATCACCGGAATAAATTACATTTTAAAATATATTCAAATATAAAACAGTAAATTGTAATGATACCAATAACAATATTATTTTAATATAGTATTTTTAACCGTATTTTTGATCCAATAAAAGTATGAGCCTTCCTTTTAAAAAAAAAAAAAAATTTTAAATCTTTAACACTAAACACTAAATCGGACTGTCAGTTCAAATCCTATTTTTGTGCGTATCTGATTGAAATCCAATCATATTTATCAAGTGTTAATGTCAAAAAATCACATGAATTTTGATTTTGTTTCTTTTTTATTAGTAAGTTTTAAGCTTCATTAATACATTGTTTGAAATCCTATTCTAAGCACATATCTGAACATGGCCCAGATTTATTTTTGGCCTTTTTGATAGGACAGTAAGTATTGACAGGAAGCAACAGCTTAGACTGAATTTTGAATTTTGAATTTTTTATTTTTTTTATTTTTTGGTCACTTTCTCACGTTACATAGAATGTAAACTCATCAGATGTTGTTTGTATAAAACATGCTGAATGTCTTAGCAAAAACAGGGTTGTGTTGTGAAGTGCAAGTTAAGCAGAAAATTACAATATAGAGCTGGTCTACACACCTCAGAGTTTTAAGAAAAGCAGAGACCGCAGCATGGAATACAACCACGCATTCCAGCTTCCTACATTTCTGCCGCTGCCTCATAAGATGGCAGCATATTGCAAGACAACATTTGTATTGCAAACTGTACTGCTGTTATTGCTGTTTCTAGCATAGGCATAACACATCAACATCTTTTCCATAGAAACAAATGCAGATATTTGGTAAAACGAAAGGGTATCACAGGACACATCAGATTTGAACATTTCAGATACACAGTCTGGATAGTCAGTTTAGGGCTGTCAGTAACAATTATTTCGGTAATCGAGTAAGTGGTCGATTATTCTGACAATTAATCGAGTAATCAGTTTAAAATGGCATGAAATGGTGCTTGTTGCATTTTCAGATTAACATTTTAACAAACCCAGACTCTCAACAATATGCAGAAAGGGATTTTAAGTTGCTCCACAATGTAAATGATAAAAGTTTGTGTGGAGCAGCATTTGCTGTGAACGGAGCCTAGGTAAATTTGTAGCAATAGCCATCAACACATTGTATGGTTCAAAATGATTGTTTTTTTTTAATGCCAAAAAAAACTTAGGATGTTAAGTAAAGGTCATGTTCCATGAGGATATTTTGTAAATTTCCTACCATAAATTTTAAAAACATAATTTTTGATTAGTAATATGCATTGCTAAGAACTTTATTTGGTGAATATTTTTTTTTTTTTCTCAATTTTTTTTTTTTATATATAATATATTTGTTTTGTTTTTTGCATCCTCAGATACCAGATATTCAAATAGTTGTGTATCGTCCAAATATTGTTCAATCCTACCAAACCATACATCTGAAAGCTTATTTATTCAACTTTCAGATGTGTGAATCTTAATTTCAATTTCGAAATTTACCTTTGTGACTACAGGGCTCAACGCTAAGGATTCTTTCTACTGGCCCAGTGGTTCAAATTTTTACTTGCCTGGTCAAAATTTTCATTGGCCCTACCACAAAAAAATTAAATAGTTGCTGTTATCATTGTTTTTGACTCATGTTATCTTTTATTTTAATAAATAAGCTTATATAACACATTATATGTATATTTTACATACCAAATAAAATTGTACAGTTCTCGATTCCGATTTCAATACTACTACAAATACTACTAGCCTAACTAAAGTCCAAACATTATTTGTTCAAAAAAATTTTTTTTAATTATTATTAATATTGAATTAAAAATTAAAAGATGCTTTAGGGAAAAACAGCAGACTGAAAGAAAGCAAACTCAGTCTCTGCCAGCAGGTGGCGCTTATGGAATGAGAGCCCTATTACGTTTCTATGGTTACCACTGTAAACAAAGCAGGGCTGTGCTTATGAACACTAGTTTAAATGCATCATACATGGGCAAATGAAAAGAAAATGCCATGTAAACTTTTTTTTAAAAACAGTCAGTTCCTCTCACAGATACATTCACACAATAAACCACAGTTTCAATATTTAGGATAATATATTTCCAATATTTCGCGCATTCTGCACCATGATCTTGGTCTGCCTGCTACAGTATTTTTTTTTTCTTTTTTTTTTTTTTTTCTTTGCGTTGGTCTTTAGCATCTCTGGCCTCTGTTAACGGATGTCTAAAGAGTTTGTGGTAACACTTTACAATAAGGTGTCATTTGTTAACATTAGTTAATGTATTACATAACATGAATGAACAATGAACAATACATTTATTACACTATTCGTTCATCTTAGTTAATGTTTAGTTAATAAAAATACAGTCGTTCATTGTTTATTCATGTTAGTTCATAGTGCATTAACTAATGTTAACAAACACAACTTGTGATTTTAATAATGCATTAGAAAATTCTGAAATTAACATTAACTAAGATTAGTAAATGCTGTAGTAGTATTGTTCATTCTTAGTTCATGTTAACTATTGTAGTTAACTAATGAACCTTATTGTAAAGTGTTACCGAATTCGTAATCTTTCCACACACATGACATTTTGAAAGAAGATTGCATGCAGTTCGTGTGCAAGCCCAGAAAAAGAGATCGGTTGAAATATGTCCAGTCGATCGGTGCATCTGTACTCCGCTCTATAAATTATGTATTGATCATTGTTAAAGCTACAAAGCTAATACTTTTGTAGGCTGTTTGTCCTCAGCTGTCCCAGGCGTCTTTCACGCTGGCCCCGGGCCATCGGGCACTCCTTATTGTCGAGCCCTGGACTGGTTTTGTGATCCAAGGTCCAAAATCCAAAATGCAATTTTTTTTTTTTTTTTTTAAATTGAGTACTCAAATTGAATCGAGGAATCGTGACAGCCCTAAATCAATCACTTAAATCAGATTTTAATAGAAAATACATAATTGGATTTGGACTGACATTCTCAACAAGGCTTTACCGACCCCAAAGTTTTGACTGGTGGTGTATTAATAAAATAATAATTTAAAAAATATCCTTCAGGCTTTGTCATCTTGATGCTACAACAGACTTTCTTACGGTTACCTACATTGTCTTACTGATGTCAGTAAATCTATATCAAGTGTGTGTTTTTTGTGCAACAATACTTAAGCAATCAGAGTTTGCTTGCAGAGTTCTGACTTGTGGTCTGTTAATTATTCTACTTTCTAGTAGTTTCCTGTTTCTCCTGACATTCTCGTCAAATAAGCTCAGAGATTAATAAGTCTAAACATTTCTGTTGGACAAAATATACAATATTTGAATATTTACAGTGTTACGTTACACTAACAAAAATTAGCATTTTTCAAAAACGCTACCAAATCATTTGATCAGCAATTCGAGGCCCTTGTGCCAGAGTTCTCTCATTAGTCTGGAGCCCTGCATTGTATTTGCTTTATTTTTTTTATTCGTAGTGTTTAGTCTGTTGGCAAACATTATTTTGACTGCTGTTTGATTTCCTTTGAAGATGTTTATTAAATTCACTCCCACATGCCTTCATATTTTTTCCTAATGTTTGTTTGTTTGTTTGTTTGTTTGTTCCTCTTGCAGTGGTGTAAATTTGATGATGACGTCGTTTCACGGTGCACTAAAGAAGAGGCCATTGAACACAATTACGGCGGTCACGATGACGACTTGTCAGTGCGTCACTGCACCAATGCTTATATGTTGGTGTACATCAGAGAGTCCAAGCTCAGTGAGTTACACCTGCTGTGAGACTTGATTTGTGATGATTTGTTTTTTAGCATAAGGGCAATTTCACTTTGTGACTCTAAGTCACTGGCGCCTGAAAAAGCTGCTAATATGAAAAAAAGCAGCCCATATGAAAACCACCCTGTTTTTTGGTGTGGATCCGTTTGTCCCATGTCCATCTGTGCTCATAAGTGCTGTTGTCATCTCCAGGTGAGGTCCTGCAGCCAGTCACAGACATGGATATTCCTCAGCAGCTGGTGGAGAGGCTGCAGGAGGAGAAGAGGGTGGAAGCACAGAAGAGAAAAGAGAGGCAGGAGGCTCACCTTTACATGCAAGTACAGGTATGGAGTCAAATAATGCCTGATTTAAATCAGTCTGGGCATTCAAATGTCCTGTCTAAATGGGAGATGTATTGGTCCACTTGGTGTGGCAAATAAAATGGGTCACATAAGGTCTTGTTTGCAAAGTTAAGTTTAGATCTTTAGAGTGGGATTTGTTAAATAATTCTGTGCTGCTGTGTGTTTGTTTAACAAATACTAACTCTTTGTTCCTATAGATGGTGACAGAAGACCAGTTCTGTGGGCATCAGGGCAACGACATGTATGATGAAGAAAAAGTCAAATACACAGTGTTCAAAGTTCTGAAAAGCTCCACTCTGGCTGAGTTTGTTCAGAACCTCTCACAGACCATGGTGAGACTTCACTTTGCACAGTTTCTGTAGATAAAATCTTTTTCTTTGTGTTCACTAGAGCATATATTTAAAAGAAAAAAAAAAAAACATTCTTGTCTTGACCGAAACTTTTAGCCAGACTTATTTAAAAATGTATTCATTCACAATGTGAAATGCCTTGACAAAATGTCAGCCAACAAATACTTAGTAAAAGCAACTGCAGATTTCTTGTTTAGCAAATTGTCAGCTTGCAAAAACATTTGTCATTATTTCTTTTATTTATGATTTTATGACTAATAATTAACCCAACTCTACAATCTTAATTTTTCAAAATCCCTTAAAATCGCTTATTAATATTTAGTTTTTTTTATAATGGTGAGCAGTGTAAAAAAAACATCAGCTTTTAACATCACACTGCAAATGTGTGAGCAAACAGCAAAAGGATAATCCTGCTACAGTAACACATGATTTATTGACGTTGCAATGCCTTCTGGGCACTTGCAAATCCTTAAACCAGCCATATTTTCTGTTATAAAATAGTTTGTTCGCGGGCTGCACGATTATGACAAATCATAATTGTCGATTATTACCTTAAAATTGTAATTGCGATTTTATTAATTACGATTATCACAATTTACATTGATGTTTTGAATAGCTTTGAAGCAGAGCTATTTTTTTTAATTGTTTGACGCAACTACATGCTACATTTTTATATATAATTGTTTCTTTAAATAAAGAAAAAGTAAAAAATGGAAAAATTAAAACATTGGGGAGGGGGAAAAAGATAACCTGTAGTAAAAACACACACCTTAAGCAAGCAGTATAATGTAAGTGGAATTTTATGTATATAGAAATTCAATTAATTGTGCAGCCCTAGTTTGTTCTGACAACTGTTAGGCTAGTTTAGACAATGTGTTGTTCTAGCTTGTGTTAGGTTGATTTTAGGTTTTTCATTTGTTGGTATTTATATTTAGTTAATGTCAGATTAGTTGCATTTATTTTCTGGTGGGTCAGTGAAGAGTCTCATTTAACTTTTGTTTTTCCTCCAGGGTTTCCCACAGGACCAGATGAGGCTGTGGCCAATGCAGGCCAGAAGCAATGGCACTAAACGGCCAGCCATGTTGGATTATGAAGCAGATTGCAACAAGTCTGTAAGTGTGTGTGATCATGTTTTTAAACGTCCATCTTTTGTAAAGTCATTCTTGTTTCTTATATTGTTTGGTATGTGAGAATAAAGCTGTTCATTTTGGTATCACAAACAGATGATCGACTTGAGCGATAACGAAAACCCATGGACAATATTTCTGGAAACTGTAGATCCAGAAATGGCCGCCAGCGGTGCAACGTTACCCAAGTTCGACAAAGACCGTGAGTTTCAATGTGTGCATTTACAGTACATTCAGAACCATTTTAGGCAATAGATGTTTTGCGTTTAATTTTATTCTTACTGAAGAGTAAAATTGCCTACAAATGTTTCAAGGTCTGATAGCATCAACCTTTTAAACTTTTGATTTTCAGATGACGTTATGTTGTTCTTGAAGATGTATGATCCAAAAACCAGAAGCTTAAATTATTGTGGACATATCTACACACCTATATCCTGTAAAATACGTGAGTATCCAAAGCCATGTGGAATCAGATTGCTCTCATGATGTTTTTGTTGTAAAAATCGAATTAAACAGATGATGTTTTTTTTTTTTATGCTTCTAACCCTGATGTTCTAACCCTGATCCAAACAGGAGGCTTGCTGCCCGTTATGTGTGAAAGAGCAGGGTTTCAGCAGGGAACTAGCCTTATCCTCTATGAGGTAAGACTGTTGGTTTAATGATGCATTTGTCTATTTGTAGTTTTATAGAAAGTGATTGGGAGAGACTCATGTAATGTTATATTTTAAAAATTAAAAAGAAAACTGAGTAAATAAAATGTGAATTTAGTCATCAGAACATCAGTATATACATTACATTTCAGAAGTTTAGGATTTACACACCCCCATGTCATCCAAAATGTTCTTCAGTTGAAAAGAAATTAAGGTTTTTGATGAAAACTTTCCAGGATTTTTCTCCATATAGTGGACTTCAATGGGGATCAACAGGTTGAAGGTCCAAATTGCTGTTTCAGTGCAGCTTCAAGTTGCTCTACACGATCCCAGCCGAGAAATAAGGGCCTTATCTAGTGAAACGATCAGTAATTTTCTAAAAACTAAATATTTATATACGTGTCTCTATATTTATAAGAGCCTCTTCGTGTTACGTCATCACGTTGGAAAGGTCACGCATGATGTAGGTGGAAGTACCGACCCAGTGTTTACAAAGCGAACATGCAAAAAGTCAAACGCTCTTTACAAAAAAAAAAGTAAAACAACGATGTTGGTCAATTTTGAAGTTGGGGCAGAAAATGAGATGAGATTACCCTACCTTTATAAACCAGAGTACGAAGAACTAACCACACATGACCTTTCCAACATGATTAGGTAATGTGTGAAGACGTAGACGAGCTTTGCAGAGCTAGTGCATTTGTGGTTAAAAGTACATACTACTTTAATTAAAAAAAAAAAAAAAAAAAAAAACACACTTCAAATTTGTGTTCAAATTGTTTCGTTAGATAAGACCTTATTCTTCGGCTGGGATGTAGAACTCTTTAAAGACTCTAGTTAAAGTTAAAGACGCTAATTACTAGAGTAACAACTGCAGGAAATTTAGCTTTCCCATCACTAATATTTTTAAATATATTAAAATAGAAACCACTTTTTCTTTTTTAAATCGTAGTATTTTCACATTTCTGAATGGTTAGTGTAAATGTGTGCCGTGAGCTTTATATAGGAACAGGCCTCTAAAACATGTTGCATTCTGTGTTACAGGAAGTAAAACCGAATTTAACGGAGCGAATACAAGACTATGATGTCTCCCTGGACAAGGCTCTGGATGAGCTGATGGATGGAGACATAATTGTGTTCCAGAAGTAAGTATTCGTTGCCTTAATTCCAGTCGTTTTACACAGCTTAACAGGGCCTTGAAATTGATTGTTCCTTTGTTGTATCACCGCCAGGGATGATCCTGAAAATGAAACCAGTGAGCTGCCTACTGCAAAAGACTACTTCAGAGACTTGTACCACCGTGTGGATGTCATCTTCTGTGACAAGACCATTCACAATGACCCAGGCTTTGTTGTGACACTGTCAAACCGAATGAACTACTTCCAGGTTAGTATTGTTTTATTTTTTTTAATAAATAGATCAGAATGTGCCAGTAACACAGGGAATCTTCAAAAAACATCATTTCATCATAATTCATTTATTTTCAGGTGGCAAAGACTGTTGCGCAGAGGTTAAATACTGACCCCATGCTCCTACAGTTCTTCAAGTCACAGGGGTATGTCTTTTCATTTTCAGTTTGACGTGACCCATTTCCCCCATGTTTACATCTATAAACCTTCATTTTTATTCCTTATCCTCTCAGGTACAGAGACGGCCCTGGCAACCCACTCAGGCACAACTATGAAGGCACTCTCAGAGACCTGCTGCAGTTTTTCAAGCCCCGGCAGCCTAAGAAGCTCTACTACCAGCAGGTGAGAGAGGTCTTATCTTCCACTTGGCGCTTCTCTGAGGGAATACGAGATCTTCTAAGCCGTTACGTTACGGGCATCTGATTTATTCATGGTTTTGCCTCCCCACAGCTCAAGATGAAGATCACAGACTTTGAGAACAGGAGGAGTTTCAAAGCCATTTGGCTCAACAGTATGTTTCGAGAGGAGGTAGGAACTTGCTGCAAAGATTCAACATTGAATATGCCATTATGCCGGCCTGCCAGCCCATCTCCTTTGCATAATGTACATTTCCACAATGTTCTGCACACTTACCAGTGTGAATATTTTCTCTCCCTCATGTTAGGAGATCACACTATACCCTGACAAGCATGGCTGTGTTCGGGACCTTCTGGAGGAATGTAAAAAGGCAGTGGAGCTCTCCGACAAAGGCTCAGAGAAGCTGAGGTCTGTGTGTTCTCAATTCAGTGCACTTTCCATTAATCAGGGATTTCTATATTCCAAGTCTGTATTGTTATTTAGTGTTTGTTAAAGGGGTCATCGGATGCCCATTTTCCACAAGTTGATATGATTCTTTAGGGTCTTAATAAAAAGTCTCTAATATACTTTGACTAAAAATTCTCAATGGTTTTGTAAAACAACACCCTTTTAACCTTGCCAAAATGAGCTTTGCAAAAATCATCTCATTCTAAGGGGTTGTTCCTTTAAATGCTTATGAGCTCTGCTCGCCCCACCCCTCTCTTCTCTCTGTGAAAAGACGGTCTTGTTTACATTAGCCTCATTTAGCCGCGTTTAGCCACTAAACTACCATGTTATAAGGAAAGGAGATCGCAAAAATTCATAAAAAAAACGCTTATACTCTCTTCTGCTGTAAGTGAAGCTGGATCATGAATGATTTGCACGAACATAGACGGATATATGTAGATCGGGAGGCGCATTCCTTTCACAAACAAACGTAATCTACTGCATCTTCAGCGGCTCAGATGTCAGGAGTAAATGACGACCACTACGTTCATTATTACATCCAGCAACACAACAGCTCAATCACTCAATCTGAGATATTCTTGTCTAATTTACATCCCTGCTCTGGCATCAAAACATGTAAAGTTACTGGACTGTGACAGCTGGTCTAAGGTAAGAGCTCATGTCAATCAGCTGATGTGGGAGCGGCATCTGTCGGTGTGACGGCACACCGACAGGCATCTGAGAACGGCTCGATTTGAAAAAGGGGATATTATTTTTACAGATTAATTAAAAACCACTGCATGGATTTTTATCATTATAGGGTAGATTTGTACACAAACTTACAACACACATTAATGTTCAAACAACATGAATAAGTGAACTTAGCATCCGATGACCCCTTTAAGGGACTTTCCATGATAGCTGTAAAAATGGAACACAGAACTCTTGAGGTTTTTCTAGTTTTTGCCTCAAACAAATGAATCCTTAAGTTACTACTTTATGTCCCAGATTATTAGGATATTAAGTAAAGATCATGTTCCATGAATATATCAAATGAAGTTTTCGATTAGTAATATGCATTAAGAACTTAATTTGGACAAGTTTAAAGGCGATTTCCTGAATATTTCAATTTTTTTTTTTTTTTTTTTTTTTTTTTTGGCACCCTCAGCTTCCAGTTTTTCAAGTAGTTGTATCTTGGACAAATATTGTTCTATCCTAACAAACCATACATCAATGGAAAACTTATTACCCTGTGATTTTTAAACAAGTTTAATGCCAGATAAAACAGCACTGACAAACAGGAGAAACACTGTGCAACAATACAGTCAGAAGTCTTTTCAATCTACAAATCACCAAATTTGCCATGGATTTAGTTTAGTAACATTAACTGCACCATAGTATTGTGGCAGAAATGTTTTGCATACAAATACCTAGACACTGTGTAGTTACATTTTTACCGTGGTATTGAGGTGCTGTATGTATGGTTTTAATGATCTAGTTTTAATGATCTGGTTATCATGATCTAAATGTATGCTAATATTAAAGACCAGTGGTTAATTCCAATAAAACAAACAGATTAATTCATTTCCACCATATAAAAATAAGGTTGTTACAATTTTTACAGATGTTACTTTTTTGATAATGATGTACAAATGTACATCTGCATCCTAATGAAAAAAAAAATTTAGTAATATTGCAGCCTGCAGTGCAAACTGCGCTAAAGATGTGCCTCATCAAAGTTAGGCAACACAAACCTGTTTCATCATTTGAATATTGAAACAATATCACTCATTAGTACATGCAGAAACTAAGAAATTAACTTTTAAGATATTTATTTTAAGGAAAAATGACTGGTACTGTGTAAAGAGTTCAAAAACATAAAGTGTAAATTAACCTCAGTTAATCGTCGTTTCTACAACTTTCACTTAGGAGCAAAATTTGCTTTTAAACTTGGAAGAAATAACAATTTTTATTGATTATTGACTGATTGTATTAAAAATGTTCATTTGTTGTTGTGTGTGTGTGTGGTTTTTTTTTTTTTTTTTTTTTCTCCCCCCCCATATTGCCTGGTCCTTATTACTGATTTAGGTTCCATTCATTTTGTGATGTTGAAACAATTTAAAACCCTGGTTTGTGTAGTAATTTAAAGGCTTGGGGGTGTTTTTACAGTAAAGCAGTATTTTAAATTGCAATTTAAAATAAATGTTTTGTATTTTAATGTATTTTAACACAACTTTTTTTTTTTCTCTTCCTCCATGTGATGCAAAATTTGTCAACATCCTTGATCTGAAAACGAATACATTTGTTTTCATGATTCTTTGAATAGAAAGTTTAAAAGAACAGAATTTCTTTTTAACAATTTAAAGTCTTACAGACCACATACTTTTGAACAGTAGTTTGTGTGTGTGTGTGTGTGTGTGTGTGTGTGTGTGTGTGTGTGTGTGTGTGTGTGTGTGTGTGTACAGTGTTACATATAACACTTCCCATAAATCATTTCAGTTTTTTCTTCTTACTATAAAGGACAGAAGCATTGTGATTTGTTACATTCATAGTTAATCTACCATACCTAATGCTCTTAAAAAGAGGTCTTGTTTTTATGATATGTTGGCTAAGAGAGGATAATGGACTGGAGATGATATATCAGCCAATCATGCATTAATAACAAATTGACGCTGCTGCAATCCATTATATGAGTCACTCTAACTATAATTCTGACCCCTTTCACTGGTCACTGCTAATATTAACATTTTGTCTTTTTTTGCCATCTCTGTAGGCTGTTAGAAATTGTCAGCTACAAAATTATCGGAGTTCACCAGGAAGATGAATTGCTAGAATGTTTATCTCCAGCAGCCAGTCGAACATTCAGAATAGAGGTAAGGAAGAGCTGATACACAACAACCCTCAAAGCCCATCATTCACTGATGTGCACAACAAAGGATTTGTTTCCTAGTAAAGCCTCTTAAAATGATTTGACATCTGAGATGCCACTTTTATTTCTCTGTAACAAGTTCATTCTTTCTCATGGCAGGAAATCCCTCTCGACCAGGTGGACCTGGACAAGGAAAATGAATTGCTGATTCCAGTTGCACATTTCCACAAGGAAGTCTTCGGGACATTCGGAATTCCCTTTTTGCTTAAGATCCGTCAGGTGTGTTAGTTGAGTGCATGTGTAGGCGGCCAGCTGCCATTGGTTCAGTGTGTAGGTGGATGGCTGTCATTTCTGTCATTTGTTCGGTTTGTATGCGTCGTGTCCGTTTTAATGCGTGCATTTATTGTGGCAGGGGGAACCCTTCAGAGAAGTGATGAAGAGAATTCAGAGCATGCTTGACATTCAGGAGAAAGAGTTTGAGAAGGTAAGAGAAATTTTCCAATGTGTCAAATGTGATCACATTGTATAAGCAAATTTTCCAACCTGTTTTTTTTTTGCATAGTTTGCACATTTATTCTTAAAACACATACCTCTGTTATATTTTAATGTTTTACTGCACAACAATATTGAATTACTCATGTCTCAATGTAATTCATCTTGATTCCACAATGTGGCATGGTCTTATAAACAATGGAGAAACATCAATCATAAAATTACCTTGAACTTGAAACAAAAGGATGAACAAGTTTCACAAACAACACCCGTTAGACTTGATGTGACTTAACCATTTCCTGCTCTGCGTCATCAAATATTAGTGTTGATTGATAGTGAATCTAAAATTTTTATCGTTTTTTTTTTTTAACTATGTAGAGTGTCCTTTTCAAAAAAAAGTTGCATGTTACATAAATTATTTTGCTTAAATAATCCATAAATGCATGATAAAAATGACCATACGAAAATATTGTAATTTATATTATGACTCAAATGAGTTGATGGAAATATTAGTGTTTTGACTGCTCGGTGCCGGAATTAATGCTGCATACTTTCCATGCTGATTATAATATTATAATACAAATGAATATAATGTATAATAATTAAATGACAAAGTCACACAATCTTATTATTTTTATTTTTTTTTTTTTTAATGTATATTTATTTTGAAACACAACCGTTTTTTACTCTTGGGGCAGATCCATCAGTGTTAATAATCAAAAAATACAGAAGAAACTGTAATTTTATTAAATATTATTGCCATTTAAAAGAACAGTTTTCTATTTAAATATACTTTAAAATATAATTTATTCCTGTGAAGCAATCCTGATGTTTCAGCATTATTACTCCAGTCTGCAGTGTCACATGATCCTTCAGAAATCATTCAAATATGCTGATTTGTTACTTTATTAACCATTGTTTGTGCACCATCACAGTTGTGCTGCTTAATATTTTTTTGAGACCTGTTACACTTTTTTTCAGGATTCTTTGATAAATAAAAAGTTAAAAAGAACAGCTTTTATTCAAAATAGGAATTTTGTGTTACAATATACACTACTAAATATACAATACTACTTTAAAGAAATTAATACTTTTATTAGCAAGGATGTTAAGTGGATAAAAACTGATTGTAAAGACTTGTTAGAAAAAAATTCTATTTTGAATAAATGCTGTTCTTTGTAACTTTTTATTGATGAAGAATCAAAGCATCACAGGTTCAACATTAAAAGTTTATTTGCAAAAACAGCTAATTGTTGTTTTTTTTTTACACTTTTAAAAATCAGGGGTTTTTTTATTGCTATTTTTTTGCTTATGTTAGTTAGCTTTTTTTTTTTTTTTTTTTTTTTTTTTTTTTTTTATTAAAACCTAATCAAATAACCCAACTCCATTCTGATTTAGATTAATTGAAATATACAATGAAAAAAACATGATTTTTGAACATTGTTAAAAACATTTTGTTTTTGCAAATACACTCTTGAAATATTAAGCAGCATGACTGTTTCCAGCATTGATAAATCAGCATATTAGAATGATTTCTGAAGGACCGTGTGACACTGAAAAGCGGAGTAATAACTGATGAAAACTTAGCACTGAATCACAGAAAATAAATTGTATTTTAGAGTTTATTAAAATGGGACACAAATATTAGAAATTGCAATAATATTTCACAATATTACTGGGGTTTTTTCCTGTATTTTTGATCAAATAAATGCAGCCGTGATGAGCATAAGATACTCCCAAACTTTTGAATAGCTGTGTGTGTGTATATATCTATCCTTAGTCAATATTTAAAGAAACCATTGTTTGTACTTGATTTTTTTTTTTTTTCTTTTAAATTCAGTCAATATCTTAGGTCAAATGAAATAAATCAATTCAATTAACAGTGGTTTACAATTATCAGACTGTAATTCAGTTTAAGACCCAAGTTTAGCTCTACTCGGATGACCAATCATAAGCTGAAAATACATTTGACAGTCGACATTAAAACTGGATTTTCAACCTGTTTTTCATTCTCTTTTAGTTCAAGTTTGCAATAGTGATGATGGGCCGGCATCAGTATATCAACGAGGAAGACTACGAGGTGAATCTGAAAGACTTTGAGCCACAGCCAGGTATGTCACGCTCCTTTGACCTAGGGCATATCGATCGGCAAACGTTGCTTTTCCGTTAGTGGCGAATTGACTATATTCTGTCCTTTCTCAGGGAACATGTCGCACCCGAGGCCTTGGTTAGGGCTCGACCACTTCAACAAAGCTCCAAAGAGAGGTCGCTACACGTATCTGGAAAAAGCGATCAAGATTCACAACTGACAAGCCCCCCACTCTAACCGACCATACTAAAGACTTTAACCAAACCTCTTGTGTGCACCACTTTTAACACCTGCTGTCTGGGTACACAGGCACCATGTATGAAGTCTTCAGCGAATGGAGTGACTGCTGATGCTCCTGTTTTCCTTTTGAGGCTGTTCAATTTGGCTTCTCTAACTATTGACTGCCTATTTGTCTGGAAGAATGAATTGGATTTTAACAAGAAGGGGGAACAGTATGTCCTAGACTTTTGTTTTGATTTTTATTTTTCGTTGTTTTCTTTTTGTTTTTCTTTTTAAGTTCGTTTTTAAGAAAAATTGTTACGGCAAAGAAAGCTGCTGCATTGTGAGGTGGAGGAGATGGAAAGAGGAGTTTGGTCATTTGCAGGCGATTTAAACGATTCCTCCATCCTTCAACAAAAAAAAAAAAAAATCGCTGCAAATGGCTGAGGCTTTTGCTAGTTGCCCTGACATGGTTGTCTATTTTCTGGTCCCTTAGTGCAACTAGTCAATTTTCATGTTTACACGATTCTTCTTTCTCACTTAGTTTGGTTGGAGAAATTCAGTTTGTCTTCTCTGGAAAATCCTGTATAATAAAGTTAAAGAGCCACAGCATCCGTTTTAAAATAAATAAAAATGAAATAAATTGTCTGTACTTCATCTTGCACGTTGGCACTTAATATCCAAGGATTTACATTTCTCAGCACTGGTAAATGTAATCTTGGTTGGAGTTTGATTTGCATATCCCTTTGGGTTTCTCTCCCCCCCTTTTTTTTTTTTTTTTTTTTTTTCTCCCTCTCCCCATAAATTTTTTATTTTTTTTTTATTTTCCCCCCGTTCTTTAGCTCCTCTGTCATCGGCTGTGGGATTATTCTGATGGGGAGGGAGGGGTCGCTTGCTGACGGCTCCAGATTCGTTGTACTGTTTGTTAACACGAGGTTGCAGACGTATAGAAGACTGGTTTGGGACTTAGAGAAACCAGCATTAATGAACCAATACCATTTTTTTTTCTTTAAGCACAGAAGGAATGCTCCCTAGTGCATAGTTGGCTTTGTAAAAACAATTAAAATTGTATATTTAAAGAATGAACATGTAAAATTAAAAACACCGATTTGTTGGGTGCAGATCAATTCAGATGTTCATATTCATTGTGTGTAGTTTTATTTTGGATCCTGACAGTTTCATTTGGACTTTTTTTTCTTAATTTTTTTTTTTATTTTTTTTTTCTCCTTAACTAATTGCAACAGTTTGTCTCGTTTAAGTGCAGTACAAAGACGACCTGCAGATCACATCTTTCTTTTTTGATTTATTTTTTTTTCTCTCCAGTCTAATTCCTCCGTGTAGCAGCAGTGTACGACAACTCTTCCTGTATATTGCCTTTTTGCTGGAAAATGTATGTTGAATAAAATTTTCTATAAAAGCTACAGCCATGGCCCTTGGAAAATTGTGATTCAAGTCGTGTCATGCTGTGCTAATGTCACTTCAGTGTGTGTAAACAACACATGCAGAGTTCTCATTATGATATTGCACAGATATTGTTTCAGTTTTATTGTTTAAGACAGTTCCATTCCGATGCACATATGACATTTAACATTCTAAAGATTCAGACTTTTTACAGAAGTGAAATATTGCTAAACAGTAAGTCAGCTTTGGCAGCTATGGGAATTCAAAAACAATATTCAAACATTCAAAGACCCCATGACTTTTTCAGTTGTTTGTAATGTATACTGGATACCTGGTAAAATATATTAGAGCTTGACATAACTAGGGAAAAAAAAAAAAGTCTATTCATTTATAAATTGACTGTTTTATTCATTTACATAACTATTTAATATTAGCTATGTACGGCAATGCGGTGGAAGAACCATTTTCTGGTTCCCCAAATAACCATTTTAACACTTTCATTTTCTAATTTTAATAATCTTAAGAACCTTTTGTCCAATGCAAAGTATACATGGATGTTAAAATTTCTTCATGAAACCATCAATGCCAAAAAACTTTATTTCTACGAGTGCCCTAGTGAAAAAATAAATACTAAAATGCATTTATTTCATGCTAAGTATACTACAAATACATTTACATGTTATGTACTTAATAAAAATACCCTGCATTATATATACAGTATATTTAAAGTCTGCTAAATTGGAACAACTAATTTTGTACTTAATGCACTTTAATTGTGTGGAAGTATTGCAACTAAAGATAAACTTCAGTATATTTGATTGTGCTAAAGTGGAACTATTGCAAGTATACTTTAGGTACACTTCAAATATTTTGCATTTAAAGATCATACAATCCTCATCAATAGTGACAATTAAAACATTCTAGGATTATTACTATGAAATGTGCATTGTATTGTACTTAGTATAAAATAAATGCATTTTAAATCTATTACTTTTTATACTATTAGCTCAAAGAAAAGTCTTCAAAAGAAATATCTTGCTTTTTAGTTATTTTAACTTATTTCAATGATTTTATTACTCTAATTTATATAATTTCAAGTTATCTTGAACTGCCCTTGAGGTTTGCTAAGGCTCTTTGGTTGAGAAACTACTGTTTTAAATGGTGCAGTTGATGCTGAAACTATACTGATATTTACATTACGTGATGTAAAAATCAAATTTCTGCTTCCACAAACTCCTCAACCCTCTGAACCCTTAACCCTGAGTCCTTTATAGATATACAATCAAAACAATGATTATTCATATTTATTTGATAATGTAATTACGTAATATAATGTAATAATAAAGACTATAAAGCCAGATGAACACCAAAAGGCTCTCAAAGATTGCAAAGCTTTAGTTTATACAAGCAAGTTTGTATAAGATGACATCTGTGTTGGCCTGAAAGTGTCCTTCATGTAGTGTAAGGTGCCACACAAATCCACGAGTGGTGTTAAATTTGGGGAAGGGAAGGGGATGGGGTTAGCAGCATCTCTTCTTTTCAATGTGCAGGATCTTATTGCATTTCGGGCATGTGTGATAGACGTCTTTGAAAAACTTCATGAAGAACGGAATCAGACAGCAGCATAAAACAAACCTGGGAAAAAAAGAGAGAAAGACAGTCAGTATGGCTTTGATAATGCACACAAGATTTGATATTTTTAGCTGCACATTAAAATGGACTCTTACCCGCACAGGATGAGGAGTAAGCACATCAACCAGGCGTAAACTCCCACTTTGTAGGTGACATTGGTTAAGACCTGCTGTTGGCAGCTTGTACAGGTGGCCATTCCTGGATTGCGACCCAGCTCATATGAATCGTAGCTGACGAATTTGTTTTTGGCTTCTGTTGATTGAACTACAGGAGAAGAATGGGTTTTAGTAAGTTTAGTCTTTTTATTATTATTATTTATCTGGTTTCCTTTACCATTACACAAGTTTTCATCCAATCATTTATCAATCTTATATTTAGTAAGTTATATTTAGCCAATAATACATTGTATGGGTCAAAATTATGTTTCTTTTAGGCCAAAAGTCATTAGGATATTAAGTAAAGATCATGCTCCATGAAGATACTACATTGCTGAGAACTTCATTTGGACAACTTTAAAGGTCATTTTCTCAATAATTAGATTTTTTTGCACCCTCAGATTCCAGATGTTCAAATACCCTTATGACTCGTTTTCTGGTCCAGGGTCACATATTAAGTTTAACAAGTAATGTTGTGTTGTATATTTGTTTGTCCCACCATGGAACTGCAGCTTTTTAATCTCATAATTATGATTTTATTTATTGCAATTCCAAGTTGACATCTCGTATATCTGACTTTTTTCCTCAGAATTATCAGTTGTCTCAGCCAGATCATTTCTTTTGCAAGATTAGGTGCCCTTTAAAAACAAGAATTCTGAGAAGAAAAAATCAAAATTGCGAGATACAAACTCAGAATTCAAATGAAAAAAAGTTAGAGTTATGATACGTAAACTTCTGGGCTAAAAATCAGAATCGCAAGACATAAACGTCTTACCATATTATTGTAAGAGTTTAAATAGAGTTTCACAGGGTTGTGTAACTACAGAGTTTATGTTGAATAAATGAATGCTGACGTTATATTTGAATATTCTATGTTAATTCGGCAGTATCCATTCTGTGTCGCTGGATATTGTTGTGAGGACTTTTATTATGACGGGCGTGAGAGGAGAGTGAAAAGAACGAAATAAAAGAGAGAAGGCGTTAAGAAGAGCTCGTGTCTGAGGGTTTTATTTTATCAATCTTCTAGCTTTCTCAGTATTAAAGGCCCAACAAACAAGTATTACATTATTTTAATGTATTATCTTAATTATGAACACACTGGTTTGTAGTGCAAACAGTTTTATCGTTTACCGCATTTTGTTATTCTTCTCGTTATTTTTCCACAGCGCCTAATGAACCGGAACTCTCGCACATTCACAGAAAATGGCTGATTTCCGCGTAGAAAAAAAGGTGGATAGATTTTATTATTAGACTATTATTATGTTATTCCATGACGGAAACAGGCTTGCATAAACCCTGCACATATTCGGTTTACTTGCATAAAAGCAATATAATGACAGCAAACAGTAAAATCCTGATATGAAGCAAAACGCATGGCCCTTACAACTAACAGTTTTCCAAAGATTAATGATAGAAAACAGGCTCACCAGGTCTGGCTGATTCCATCGGGATTCGAGAATCTCCAATAGTGGAGCTTTGTGGGGTGAATGGAGTGTGCACATGGTAGACCTTGACGTTGGAGCCCTTGGCACCGTCTACTGTTAATGACAAGCAAAAACATACAGGTAGAACATTAATATTTCTGAAATGTATTTCAGGATTTCACAGGTGTGCCACACACACACTGGCTCGACTGTTTTTAGTTCTATTCCATTTGCATGAGTCATTCAAAACGAGTCTCATTATGAATCATTCAAAGCGGACAATTACACTAATTGACTTACCTGGTATGACATAAGGAGGTGGGTCTCCAGTTCCGTCAGCACTCATTCTGTTTTTGGGTGGGTGTAAACTGCTGGAAGAAAATAGAAGTCTTAATATGTGACGTGCATAATCCTCACATGCTAAAATGTGCTATATGTTAAAACCCCAAAAATTCAAGGTCACGAAAAAGTCATGTGAGCAAGGCACTATACTATACTGTACATATTATATAACAGGATTTCATGCTGTTTACGAATGTGATTATGTATTGGCAAGTAAAACATGAGAAAATTCTAATTAAAGATGCTGAAATGAGCAGACCACCTTCAAAGCGCAATGCAACTCCACGTCAACTCTCACTTTCTCGGTGAAATAAACTGAATGCTGATTTTCTCTCCTTCCTACTGCCAACTTCCTGCTGCTTAGACTTGTTTTCCAGAGTGAATAAAATGCAAACATATCACAAGTCATGTGCCATTTATTTTCATGATGAGATGCTACGGTAAACGCCTTAGTCAACAAAAAGACAACAGTGTTCCAAGCCCAGGCACTGATTGATACAGACGTCCACCCAAAGACAGAAGTGGAATGTTGTTCTGCTACATGTCTGACTGCGTTACTAATACTCGCATAATCAAACCCTGATGCTTCTCATGGAAAACAAGAGCTGGTTAAACTGACGCTTTCCACAACAATATGATATTTTACACCATATGCACTCTTAAAAATAAAGGTTCTTTATTGGCATTGGTGGTTCTATAAAGAGCCTTGAACATCCATGGAACCTTTCAAATGCAGAAAGATTCTTTAGATTCTTAAAATGTTCTTCAAAGTGGTTCTTTTAGGAACTGTTCACTGAAAGGTTCTTTGAGCAACCAAAAATGGTTCTTCTATGGCTTCACTGCGAAAACACCATTTTGGAATCTTCATTTTTAAGAGTGCAGACCAAAAAACACACGGTCCAGCAACTGTGTTAAGAACTAGGGATAATTTAGACATAAAACAGCCTGAGTTTGTCATTTACGATCATTCATCACAGCTCTGTTTAGATTTACTCTCAAATGGGAACTTGTTTTCACTTCAAGACAAGATTTTCACAACTTCTCCAACTAGATATATCAGATCAACACCAGAACATAAAATATTTTCATTACAATTATATGTCAACGTGGATATAAATGATTGTAAATGTTATTTTGATTAAGTTTGGGTGTGTATCAGTAGGAGGTGACATGGAAACGTCAAACAGCCTAAATGCGTCAGCTGTTTTATTACAGCTGTAATAAAGTCAAAAAGAAGTATTCATCAATCAGGCTTTGATCAAAGTATTCACTGTATTCACTTTTTACTAAATGGCACATTTTAGCTCCTGCTGTTCAGACTTAACAAAGCTTAACAGTCAAACCAAAAGGCCCTTAAAATCTTTATTTTACATTTATTAACATTTGTACTTTTTTAACTCTTCTTCTATGCTTCAGCTATTTCTTAAAGCACTCTTGTACTAATCCAGAAAATATGTTTCAACTTGTTAGCACTTCTCGTGTCATTCCTTTGACTCACTTGTTGTATTCATCTTTTGTAAATCACTTTGGATAAAAGTGTTTGTTAAATGAGTAAATGAGTACATATGTAAATTAAATTTAATTTACCTTCCAATAAATTGCTCAAGAAAATAATTTTTTTTTCTTCTTATAAAAAGAGTACAGTATTATAACAATACCATAACCTATTTGTGTACTAGAACAATTACTGCTCAACGCATAACATGTATGATCATTGTTTTTTTAAAACTCATATTGTCTTCTGATTTAAAACAAATCAGCTTTTAAATCATAATAACATTAACGTTAATCAACAGCCGCTTAACATTTGTCATCCAGAGTTCTAATTCAGTTCAACAAACAATTCAAGATAAAATCCTCGAAGTAATATAAACAGCAATGTCAAACTGTTTTTAGCTCATTTTTACCTCCTAATCTTAAACCTTCTCCAAGATCGTGATAAATATGAGGGCCTAAATCCAGAAGTGCTCCAAAACTCCAGAGAGTCTAGTTAGTAAAGTTCCTTGAACAGAGAGCCGTCTTACCTGTCTTGTTGAGGCTGTCGCTGATGGTTAGACTGAAACCAGTTTCTGTGGCGTTTACAAGCTTTTCATACTCACTCGGCTACTCCACCCCTGCCTGCTTTTTGAAAACATTAACATATTCTGTCACCTTTTATGAATGCTGTTGTGACAGAAACAGGAAGAAGGCTGTGTGTTTTTTTCCACATCTGTCACTGAAAAGGTCTCTGAATAACCAGTTTTGCTGACAGTAGTCAATGGCGGGTTATCTGAATGTAAACATACTACTTCTCGAATGAAAATGATAGAAAAATCAGCAGAGTGTCTTGTGGTGGCAGGTGATGTGAAGTTGAGACTGATTTTACTGTTTTTGGCATTCCAGAAACTCAAAACTTCAAAATTAACCAAGTAGTTTCTTATATGTGGAGCAAAAGCTGTCACTGGGGCAGTAGCTTTTCAAAAGGTACACTTTTGTACGTTTTAGGTACTAATATGTACCTTTAAGGTACCAGCATGGACCCTTTAGGCACAATAGTGTGCCTTTTGAAAAGGTACTGCCCCAGTGACAGCTTTCATACCTTTATTTTTGAGAGTGACCCTGGACCACAAAACCAGTCATAAGTAGCACGGGTATATTTGTAGCAATAGCCAACAATACATTGTACAGGTCAAAATTATCTTTTATTTATTTTCTTTTATGCCAAAAATGATTAGATATTAAGTAAAGATCATGTTCCATGAAGATATTTTGTAAATTTTTTGATATAGTAATATGCATTGCTGAGAACTTCATTTGGACAACTTTAAAGGCATTTTTCTCAGTATTTATGAGTTTTTTTTGCATCCTCAGATTTACAAATAGTTGTATCCTAACAAACCATACATCAATGGAAAGCTTATTTGTTCTAAATTTCAATATATTGACCCCTATGACTGGTTTTAGTATATTCCTGCTGCCTGAGATGCTAGGATAGGCTCCAACAACATCTCCCTTACCCTACACAGGACAACCGGTTTGGAGAACGGATGGAAAGAATGAAAGATGGATGGATGTATAATAGCAGTGTTGGAGAAAGTTACTAATAATGCATTACAATATTGCATTACTCCCTAAAAACTTGCATTACTTAGTAACTTTTTCTGAAAAGTAATGTGTTGCATTACTTTTGCATTACTTTTTCTCATCTGGCCTGGGCTTGCTTGTTGTACTTTTGGCAAATGTATAAGCCCTTTTACACCAAACGTAGCATACGTTTACACAATGCTTCTGCGCCAAAATTTCTCTTGACATGGAGAGAGGAGAGCTACCAGTCAATAAATGGGAAAACAAAGTAACTGGCGTTACTTATTTGAAAAAGTAACTCAGATATTTTCTTGTACATTAAAAAGTAATGTGTTACTTTACTAGTTACATGAAAAAATAATCTGATTACATAACTCGTGTCACTTGTAACACTGGATATTAGTATGTGATGTGCTAAAGTCATTTGACAGCTATTATTGAAACTTTTTATTATTGAAAATCTGCGCTTTTATGAAACGTGAATGTTGATGCAGTAAAGTTAGTGTCATTGTGACGTAATCTGGTGTCTCTTGCGAAGATAGTCTTACAATAAGATTCAACATACCAGAATTTCTGGTGAATCTAGGTGACGTTTACTAATACAAGTTGTATAAATTAGCATTAGTTGTATTATAACACAAATTAGCAATGAACAATGGTATATTTATGAATTATCGTTAACCTAGATTAATAAATGCTAGTTTTGTCATTGCATTTACTGATGTTAACAAGCTTATTGTAAAGTGTTACCCATATTTTTAGTAGGAGGTTTTTTGTGGCTTATAATGAGTGATTATAAAACACATGAACATCGTCAACATATGCTTTCAATGTGAATTATGTTTAAATTTAATGATGTTTGTAAGTCTTCAGTGTGATTTGTTTAAGAGGTGTTAAAAGGGCCTTAGGGTCCCTCAGACTACAACTAGAATATGCTATGTCACGTTACAGTGGTCTGAAAAATGTGAAAAATCCTTTCTTGAAACTAACTAACTAGATGTTGTTAGTTAGCAAGGATGTTTCACATTTTTCAGACTCCTTTATAAAGTTTTAGATATCGATCTAACCTGAGGTCGAATCTTTGTGACAGGTAGCATGTCATCATCACATCAGCAATTAAATTTACTTACACACAGATTTTGTAAGTGATAAGCTTCCCTACAGGGGCTAATGGCAAAAAGCTAGTTAAGATGAATGGGTGAGGGGTACGTGAGTTGCTGGGGAGGGTTCGACTTTTTGCGTTCCCCAGGTGTGGCAGCTAGTGGAAGGGTGTGCGCTGCTGATATCATGAGAGTGGGCTCGGCTTCTCGACTGCGTCTCTTTGTGTGACACTCCTTTGACTGCGGTTTAGCTTGTCCGGCAGCATTCCACCTGCTGTCACCAAACATTTTCTGTTCAACATTCCATGAAAAGGTTGCAGACTTTCAGCTGATGATGTACGGAAAAAATAATTGGAGTGAGATGTGTGGTTTCTCTGGCCTGAATATTGTTTTATGCTGTTTTGGTCTGCCCATTTCCTATGGATATGTACTGGAAGAGTATGACCTATAATTATAAGTGTGTGGCACTTAGAGTAACTAAACTCTTTTTAAATATGTGCAATATATACACTACCAAGACTTTTTTTTTTTTTTTAAGAAATGGATACTTTTATTCATCAATAATGCAATACATTGATCAAAAGTGTTCTTTTGAACTTTATATTTATTAAAGAATTCTGATAAAAGTATTGTTTTTACACAAAAATATTTACCAGCGCAACTGGTTTCAGCATTTAAAATAATAAGAAATGTTTCTTAAGGGCCAAATTAGAATGATTTCTAAAGCATCATATCATACTTAAAAATTGAGTAATGGCTGCTGAAAATTCAGTTTTGCCATCACAGGAATAAATTGCACTTCAAGATATATTCAAAAAGAAATTTTTATTTTTAACCTAAATACTTTTTTACAATTTTACAGTTTTACCGCATACTGGCAGTGTGTGTTTGTGTGTGTAGCATAGTTTGAAAGCCTTAAATCACATAAGAAAATCATTTTAATTTGTTTATAGTGTGGCTTAATTTGCTTTAAAAATGGCATATACATAGCCACAAAAAAAAAAAAGGTCACAAGATAGGAAGTTAATAGTATCATGTGAGGTTTTTTTTTTTTTTAGAGCAACACGCGTTCCAAAACCTTTACGCAAACCCTTAAGGCCATTGTTCACACTATGTTCAAAGTAAATGGACTGTGTTCAAAGCTGATAAAACGTAAGCGTGAGGATACATTCTATATTAATACAGCAAGTTGCTGCATTGCTTGGCAACTATAAGCAACCTCTAGTCAGAATAATGAACTATATCACTTAGCGGACTGAGTATATTCTGATTATTGCTCATAGTAAATTGGACTTATTATTGAACATTTGTGTCTCTAATGCCATTGATGCAGGTTTATAAAAGCAATACACCATAATAAAAGAGACATTCTTCCTCGGCTGATTGCTATATTTTGCAGTAGCAAGACAAGACAACATGCAATAGCCCACCAAACTGGATTTTCAAGGTATTCAGTGCTTCATAAAGATATATACAGAAACTAGACAGAATAAGGTCAGAAAATACAGTGGAAACACAAAAAGTTGGCATCTGTTGGTTATTTTTTTGTTTGTTAAGGTCACTTCTACTATAACCAGATTCTCAGGAGATCTTTTAAAGTGCTTGTACAACTTTTGAGAAAGTCATCATGCATCAAGATGTGGTCCTGCAGGGTGTGGTTGCAACTAAGAAACAATTTGAAAAGAAAGTCAAGAAGAAGAGATTAGTATGTGCAGTTCCCATAAAGCATGGAATGACAGTCATGGCAGGAGCTTTTACAAATTGCATTCCAACAAGAAAGGTCCACCAAGAAGATCTGCACTCTAAGAAAAGTCTGAAAAAATAGGGCTCAATGTACCGTGTTAATATGAAGGAAATTTCCGTATTGATTTTTCACAGGTGTTTTCCTTGTATTTTGAATTTCACATTGCATTGTGATGAGTTTTAGGCTTAAAGTAACTTTTCCAGTTTTCTGCAGATTTTTTTTGCAATAATGTGGTGAGGTAGTGGATCTTTTGAGGTCTGTGTGTACAGTTGTCATGGAATTTGTTCAAAACAAATGCAGAGATGAATGCAGGAAATATAAACACGTCTTAAATTCAATTTGAGGATTAAGAATGTAAAGTTAATTGTACCATAGATAATACCTTTAGTTTTGCATTTTGAAACTTGTTTTGCATTTATTTTGCAGAATCAGTTACTACACTACATTCTGTCACAGTGCAAACAGTCTGCTTTAAAATAATATATATATATATATATATATATATATATATATATATATACACTACCGTTCAAAAGTTTGGGGTCAGTACATTTTTATTGTTTCTTTTTCTTTTTTTTTTTTTTTAAGAAATTAATACTTTTATTCACCAAGGATGTATTAAGTTAATAATTAAAAGTTTATTAAAAGTTAATAATAAATAATTTACATTGTTATAAAATATTTATATTTTGAATAAACACTGTACTTTTTAAACTTGTTATTCATGAAAGAATCCTGAAAAAAAAAAATTACAGGTTCCAAAAAATATTTGGCAGCACAACTGTTGATATTATCCAACATTGATCATTCTAATAATAAATCCGCATATCAGAATGATTTCTGAAGGATCATGTGACACTTAAGACTGGAGTAACAGCTGATAAAAATTCAGCTTTTCATCACAGGAATAAATTCTATTTTAAAGTATGTTAAAATAAAAAACATTATTTTATATTGTAAAAACATTTTGCAATATTACTGTTTTTTTTTCTATATTTTTAATCAAATAAATGCAGCCTTGATGAGCATAAGAGACTACTTTAAAGACTATTACTAGTCTTACTGACCCCAAACTTTTGAACGGTAGTGTATATAAAAATACAAAATGTATGTAAAAATACAAAAAAAAAAAAAAACAATAATATTGCAAAATGTTATTACAATATAAAATAATGTTTTTTATTTTAATATACTATAAAATATAATTTATTCCTGTGATGCAAAGCTGAATTTTCATAAGCTGTTACTCCAGTTTTAAGTGTCATATGATCCTTCAGAAATCATTTTAATATACTGATTTATTATCAATGCTGGAAAGTGTTGCTTAATATTTTTTGTGGAAATTGTCATACTTTTTTCAGAATTCTGTGATGAATAAAAAGTTAAAAAGCATTTATTTAAAATATAAATCTTTTTTTAAACATTATATACTACTGTTCAAAAGTTTGGGGTCAGTAAATCTTTATTCTTTCTTTTAAATGAATAAAATGTGATAGCATAGATTTACATTGTTAGAAAAGATTTATATTATTTGGCAGAATTTTTTTTTGGCAAAACAAATCTTTTTCCGACATTAATAATTCTTATAATAAATCAGCCTATTAGAATGAATTCTAAAGGATCATGTGACACTTAAGACTGGAGTAACAGTTGATGAAAATTCAGCCTTGCATTACAGGATTAAATTATATTTTGAAGTATATTCAAATAAAAAACATACATACACAAACAGGTTTGTCGTTGTGAATTGTGGGGACTTTCCATAGACTTCTATTGTTTTTATACTGTACAAACCATATTTTCTATCGCCTTACACCTAAACCTAGCCCTCACAGGAAACTTTTTACTTTCTCAAAAAATAATTCTCTATGATTTATAAGCCTTTTGAATTATGGGGACACTCGGAATGTCCTCATATTTCACCCTGTGTCATACCCATGTCATTATACAAATTTGTGTCCTGATATCACAAACACACGCACACACACACACACACACACACACAGAGAGAGAGAGAGAGAGAGAGAGAGAGAGAGAGAGAGAGAGATACAGATTTGCTGTGGTTTTACAGTAAAATTTTAAATATAGTAAGATCCCAACAGTATTTTACAGTGCAAACCACTGCTTGTGAACAAAAACACACAGAAATTTCTTGAAATAAGATAGCTTAAACCAACTTGATCACATCAGTTTATGACACACTATTTTTACTTAATGACAGATGCATGCATTGTTCTCATATCAACATTGCCTCAGTTCTTTGTTATTTGAAACCCCTATCTTTTCTGTTCCTGTATCTTTAACAAAAACACAGCAACAATACAACTACTTTCAAATACCATCAACAAAAAGAGGGCATGTCCACTTTAAATGACATTTTGAATAGACAACAGTTCTTGCCAATATGTGTTATACTGTTTCGAGGTAAGATATTTTGGATTTGTACAGATTTGTACCATATAGTTTGACATGTTTCATCCTGAACTAATGTTTCTTTAGCTATTATTCAGTCATTTCTTTCAGTCAGTTCATTTGATTTACTTTATTTATTGACTACATTTGTAATTTTGTTAATTTACAGATTTAAATTTATCTGTACTGAAATGAGTTGATTGTAAATATGTGAGATGACCATGATCAGCTTCAAAGGTAGTGCCAAAGAAATCACAGTTCAGAATCCAGTTAGGATAGGCAGTTCTGTCAGGTTGTTGTGGGCGTTGGCTGCACAAAGAATGTGTCATCAATTCTGAAACATGATCTGTGACTGCGTATCTGAGTGCAGTTTGACAATTGCTAAGCAACTTTATCACCTCTTGACTGTAGGGGGAGCTGAACCTAAACATTTGGCTAACACGCAAGGTTTCAGATGTGCTTGCTTTCATCATTTAAATTTGTCATATAAAAGTTATATCATATTTATACCTTTGAAGTGTGTGTGTGTGTGTGTGTGTGTGTGTGTGTGTGTACTTGTTTTTGCTACATTGTGGGGACCAAATGTCCCCACAAGGATAGTAAAACCTAAAAAAAAATGATTAAAAATAGTAAATGATGTTTATCTGAAAATGTAACGTTGCAAACAGGTTTTCTGTAAGGGGTAGGTTTAGGTTTAGGGTTGGGTGAGGGGATAAACAGTATCGTTTGGTCAGTATAAAAACTATAGAAGTCTATGAAAAGTCCCCACAATTCACAAAAACAAACATTTGTGTGTTTGCTTTGAGATTTCTGTTTGAGGTCTGTGAAATCAATTTAGTCATGTTTTAGTTTCCCTGTTGGCCGCTGTACCAAAGAAAAAGGAAATCTTATTCAGAGCGTCCAAGGACAGGAGGACGTACACCTACACAAACTGTTTTAGGTTTGAATTTCTTACAAGTATAAAATCAAGTTATTCAAACGCCTGTAAAGGACGTAAAGCAACCATGACCAGAAGTTTTTTTTTCTTAGTTATAATGTTTCTGCTAATGCCTGTGACATGGACATGGAGAGGAGCATCAGCTGAGACATCTAAACCCTTAAACCAAAGACTGAGGGGACTGAATCAGCAGGTTTGTTATTTTTTAAACACACTCTCTTCAAATATTATATTGCATGTATCTGTAACATATGATTCCTGCATTCCTAGTTCAAGAGATTTCAACAGATGACCTTCACCCATCTTCAGAGCATTGCTGAAAACTACAACATTTCAAATAACATAGACTCGCGATTCCAAGTGTTGAGTCGGCAGTTTGAGAGGATCTCCAGAGAGCTCTGTGCATTTAAGGAAATGACAGAGCACAGCCTGAAATCCCTTAAATCTTGGACTAAGAGTCTACAGAAAAAGACCAAGAGGCTTGATTCGAGTTTGGCAAACATGACGAGAGCTCTGAGGGAGAACAACCATCTCAACCTCAGGCAAATCCAAAAGCAGAGAACAGTGTTGTCTGACCTGTCCCACAAGATCCAGAAACAGCAAAGTCACATCGGCTCTTTGGAGTCCTTAAAGAATCAAGTTCAACATGGGATGCAGGACCTTCAGGCCTCTCTCAAAAGGCATCAGAACCAGATAATGAAGTTGGAGAGTCAGATGCAAGGGTTGTCCAATATCATTTCAACTTCCAAGAAAGAAGGTTTAGATCTTAATTCTATCAGGAGGCAACAAGGTGTTGTCCTGAGGCATGTCCAGCCTAAACCGAAGTCTGAAGAAAACAGAATGAGAGATAGATTGCCTTCTGGGCCCAATGAACAACCACAGACATACAAAATAAAAGACAGACAACAACGTCTCTGGCAGAGCACCATGCAACCAACAGTTCAGGCTGAAGAGGAACTGTTTCAGCTTCCACTTCGACACAAAATCCCACATATTCAAACCCCAAAGGAAGAAGCCAGAAGTAAGTGTTTAGAGAACCCTAGTGGTTTTGTGTCTGAAAATGAAATCAAAATTCATTTTGTAACCACAGTTTAGACCGAAAATGTCACTGTTCAAAAATGGTTTACTCAGAATCTCCAAGAATCCAAACTGGCAATTATGCAAGCACATAGACCCTAATCAGGTTAGACGCCATATTGAATTTAATGTGGATGAGAGGCTGTGAGGGATAGACTCATCATAGTTTTTACAATGGCACACACTGGTTAACACTATATCATGTAATTGTCACAGCTTTCAAAGCTATTTTTGGCATTTTTGTTTTTGTCTACTAAAAGTAGGCTATTTTAAGAAAGACGTTTCGTCAGCTGAACAGTCAGTATGTTGTTAAACATCAATGCTATTCATTGAACACAATTGATTTCTTTTGCTGTGTGTACACCAAACGCAGATTATCTATAATCTAGATTATTCGCGGGATGTTTTTCGTGTCAATGGCGCTAATAAATTAATCTCGTAATACTTTCCTCCAACCAGGCGTGTCAAACTGGATGTGTCTATCAATTTTTTGCTGAATTTATGAATTTTTCAACTTGCACAGAAGACCCGATATCGTCGCCTGGCGTGAATTCGAGTCTGTTTGGTTCTTTGCAATGACTTTGTAAGTTGTCTACTCACGCAAATAAGTAGGGGTTCAAGCGCGTAGCGCAGAAACCCTGTTGTAATTGTTAGAATGTTCACAGATCAGCGATCTCCACGTAAAACTGATCGTGCAGACCAAACTGTAAGTTGTAGAGACTTGAAACTTGGAGGGATGGTAGGACTCACACTGCCTACAACGTGACCAATGCTCACCCAAATCAGCCTAATGGGTGCGCTACAGCGAACAAAAGTATAAAATCGCTCATAACTCCTAAACTGTCAGTCACAGACTCAAATGTCTTATGTCATTGGAATCAATGGCTCATGTCAGACAAAATGCACTCCTCAGATTTGATCGTGAGCCAGGCAAAATTTTTGGTATTTCACATTTTTTGAAAAAACTACTTTTGCGAACTAGTCCTAGGTTTTTTGCCTGATTGGAACCAAACCAGTGCAGAAAGACTGGAGAGTGCACTCCAGAGAGCGAAGATCATTAATTATCAAAAAAAAGGTGAACTTTCGACTCACCATCGCAAAGGTGCGCCAAAACGTTTGAAAGGAGCAGGGCCACTTTTAGTAAAGTCCCTATAAATCCTGAAATGAGATATCTTCACCAAACTCAGAACACTTATGTAAGAGCTCAATCTGAGGTAACAGGAAAAGAATTGGCCACTTGGTGTTGCTATTAGAGGGGAAAAAACACAAAAATTGCTATAACTGCACAACCATTTGTCTGTGAGAAATTTTAAAGAAATTGGCCACTGGGTGTATTTTTCAAGGGCGTAAACGGTTTTTCCCACATGCGCACAATATTTGTATCATGCAATAGAACTCCTCATTCTGGATAATTTTGCCTCTAGAACCACTGCTGTCAATCAAATCATTTGTTAAATGATTGAGAACATATCAAAAACCTACTTTTGCGAACTAGTCCTAGGGTTTTTGCTCAATCTGGAAAAAAAAACACTGCAGTACAATTCTTTGGATTTTCTAGGTCAATAATTATCAAAAAATGTTCAAATTTACCTTTTGGGAGACTATAACACGGTCGTTTAGATAAGGGGCCTGTCCAAATTTACCCAAAATCCTATAAAGCCTAAAGGAAAACTCAAAACTTCACAAAACCTAGTGAGCACATGCGACAGGTGATTCTAAACAAGCAAGCAAAGTTTTAAGGAGATTGGACCACAGCTGGCACTGTAACATATCTATGGTAAATTACCTGGATTTGCCAAAAATGCTTTTTTTTAAATAATTGATTTGGTGGTTATAGGCTTGCTAAATAATGTCTTTTTTCTTATACCTTTTATTAATACCTTGAAGCAGTTGAACCCTGGTAACTGCTGCTTGCATCTATATTTAAATTCACTTTTGATGTGCACACACCATATCCCTCACAGCCTTGTTTTCATTCCTGTTAAGAGTTAAATAGCACTACACTGATGTAAAATGTCTAATAATTTGTTTCTCATTCTCAAGTTTGCAATGTGGGTTCGATGCTTCTGTTCCCATCTGCTTCCACTGAAAATTACGTCACTTTCCAGAGGAGTTTTCAAACTGGGATACATGAACTCTCTATCTGCACTTGGCTGAAAGTAGACGGCAAGTATGTTGGAACAATTCTTTCTTACGCCACAGAGAACAATGATAATATGCTTGTTTTTTATGGCCGGAATTCTGGCATACTGGGCATCATAAATTTTGTGATTGGAGATCCTGCATATCGTGAATTATCTTTACAAAATATCCTGGATGGCCACTGGCACCATTTATGCATCATCTGGTCCTCTATCGAAGGCAGGTTTTGGTATTATTTGGACCGTCATCTTATATCTACTGGATCTAAGTTCCAGAAAGGCTACGAGATCCCTCCTGGGGGGTCTATGGTCCTGGGACAGGAGCAGGATTCGATTGGAGGAGACTTTGATGAAGCTGAAGCATTTGTGGGCAGATTGGCTGGCTTTGTGTTGTGGACTAGGAGCCTGAGCCCTGAGGAAGTGTCTGGACTGGCCTCTGGCAAAGGGGTGCCACGAGGAGCAGTGCTCAGCCTGGATGATGTAGACCAGATGTTTGGCTCTGTTCAACATGTTACCTGTGACTGTCTGGAGCACTGCCTGTAAAGGCACAACAGAACGAGCCAGAAAAACACTTCTGCATTACACATTATTTTTGTATTACCATTTATTTTGATAAAACAAGAGTTTATGTATTCATTGGTCATATTTAACATAGCCTATTTGGTCTCATTAAACTGTTTACTTTTAAAGTATAAACATTGCTTTAAATAAACATAGTGTACATCTTATTTTTGTTATTTTTAGTTTACATTCAGTCAGCACACAGTGTTAAGGTCACTATTTCTTGTTTAGCGAAAATAGCAACTAATGACTCAAGCAACCTTAATTTGTCATGTCAGTTTGTTTCAGACTCCATATGAAAGGAATGCTGTAAACAGAGTAATCAAAACACCAAATTTATTCATACTGCCATTCACAATGAGTTCCCAAAAATATAACAAATTGGTGACACTGAAGTGGTTCAGTATGAAATGATAAAAACTGTATTTTTCATTATTTCAGGGATAGTGGGGTAAGATGAGC
The DNA here is from genome assembly GCA_036247105.1 of Cirrhinus mrigala. Taxonomy (NCBI): domain Eukaryota; kingdom Metazoa; phylum Chordata; class Actinopteri; order Cypriniformes; family Cyprinidae; genus Cirrhinus; species Cirrhinus mrigala. The sequence continues at coordinate 22,746,377 of CM070009.1, read as the reverse complement.
CATTTACTTAAGTGGTCCTCAAGATAAGGGAAATAAGGCAGAAGTACAATGAAAGTATCTGAAGTAATTTCAGGATGTTTCCTATCATTTTAAATGATCCGAATGTATCTATGACAAAGGGTTCTAAAAATATGGGTTATATAAAATGTTTCCGTGGCTCAGTTTACCCCAGGTTAGGGGTAAGTTGACCCAAGTCAGTGGGTAAGAAACACCACCTGGGTGTAAACTGACCATCTAAGTGAACTTGATTCATACCCATGTGAAATTCACCTCTTTAAAAGCTAATTAAATAATCAAATTTCATTTTACAAGCAGTCATATGTCTTTTCTTGAAGCTAATTTAACATAAAAACCAAACAAACAAACAATATGTTAAACACCAAAGTTGTAACCTTCCCAAAAACAGACTAAATAGAGAGTTTGTTGAGTGAAATTAAATAAAAAAAACTAAATTAGAATGAAGTAATAAATGTCACTGAAACTAATAAACATTTTAGTCACAATATTCTTGGTAGCTTTTCTGCAGTGTCGAACAGGCTATTAGGCACTACAAGGGGAAATATTTATCTGATTATGATGTGATGAAAAGCATCTTCTGGTTCTTGTCAGAGAAGGATAAGTTAAAATGCTGGCTCAATTTACCCCACAGCATGTGGCTCACTTTGCCCCATGGTGGCCATTTTGGAAAAAAACTAGCTAGCTTACCCTAAAATGTTGCTAAATCACCTATAGTCATCATAAATATTTTTAGACCAGAACAAATTTGCTTTGTATGTAACAGCTATCACATCTAAAATCTAAAGTTTTTAAAGTACATCTTTCCACTCCTGTTTCTCCTTTTCACAGTCTGTCGGAAATGATGGGTGGTTCCAAAACACATGGTCACATTTAAAAGTGTACAGTACCCAAGATACAGGGGGTGAGTCAACTTCCCCACTGGCTCAACTTACCCCACTCTCTCATACAAAGAAAATGAATATATCAGAAGTATGCTCTATATGAAACTGTACAATTATTGTAAATGTAAAATATTATTGTAAAGTATTATTATGATAATAAACATTCATAATGTTCTACCAGTTAGATATAAGTAAAATAGGTGTCCTGAAATAAATTAATAAATCTGCCAGCGGTTTGCGAGTTTATCAGAAACCTTGGAGGCATATTTTCAGAAATTGTGCAATTCTGCAGCGGGACTATGTTTGTAGACATTTGAGGACTGGGAGCGTTTGGAAAAACCTGTTGTTGGAAACGTTCATTATTTTAGTTATTCATTATTTTAGCTATTGCTAACTCTAATGTAATCAAAAATATCAGATACGACAGTTGTGAACATGTTTTAACCGTTATAACGGAACAGTGTCACTACCGTACGTCAACTGTGAACTACATTTCCCAGCATTCCCAACAATTTCTTTTTTTGGACCTCTGTGCTTTCCGTACACTAGTCACGGGATCACTTATGATTGTTAGTCATGGGGAAGAAGTGTTCGCAGTAGTTCTACAGTTAGCAGGTTTGATGTATAATTAATTGTCAGTGTAGACATGGCCAACATCACGAAGAAAGTGTCATGGTCTAGCCGAGGCGATGATCGCGGGGAGAGAACGCCACTGCTGAACGGAGCCGAGGAGGCGAAATACAACAGACAGGTACCAGACAGGCCAGACAAACTGCAAAAAATGACACATATAGGACTCGGCAATCAGTATGAAATGTTTTGACTTCTGCTTTTATGAAATACTTGCCCTGCTGAATAAATAAAGCACGCTTGTTAAGCATGCAAAGGTAACGTTAGTGTGCTGGCTTGCAGACATAGAAAGCATGATAATACACTTACACTAACTTCTAGTCATTGCAGAGTTGAAATGAAAACAAAATAGTTCTCAGACTTGTCATTAGAGGGTAAACCGTGTTTCTTGCTTATCCTAGTAAGGACTTGTGTTTGTACTTAGTGTCAAGTTGCAGGGTGTTTTGCAACTCTGGATATTTGGATTTTAACTTCCCATTTCCTTGAACCCTCTTATTCTGCTAAGAAACTGCAAGTACCTGTGATCCTATGACCTACATTGGATGGGTTGATTCTTGATTACAGCCAGGAACATAGCTAGAAATTAAGATATTAAAAATTAGATATTCCTGACAGTGTCACCAAGACTTGTACCAACAACATTTGTTTTTTTTATAGCAGGTATTTGTGCAAAATGCACACTGTAGACTGACTCTAAATGTAGATTAAAGTAGAAAAATTGATATTTGATAAATGTAATGTATTTGGTTCATAGTTATCCGGGGGAGCTATATTTCATATAGGCAGGCTGAGCACTGTGGACCTTGAGGAGGAAATCACACCTGAAGAGGTAAAATCTATTTTACATCAGTTCTTTGTTTTTTTAAAGACGTGGAAAAACAGAACATTATTGGAAAGACGGACATAAAAGCCTATACTCCAGTCCAGAAAAAAAGTGGCTTCACTGTTTTGACACATAGCTTTAGTTTCAGTTTTAATTTCAAGGTGTTTGTGGATGCTTTGAATGTTGCGCATGAGCGTAGTTGGTGTCTCTCCTCAAATCAGCCATTGCACATTTTACTTGATTATTTGTGAGTTTGTTTCCAACGTGTTGTCATGAGGTCCCATTTGCTCATGTTGATGTAGCTAAATAAAGTGTTGTTCTATTCTGATTGCATGAGCATAGAATGACTGTACATGCCCTTGTTGAATGTCGGCCAGGCAAAACTGAGTCTTTTTTTCCCGAATCACACAGGACATTGTGAGAAGTCGGCCAAAGGAAATCCCTCACAATGAAAAGCTGCTGTCCCTCAAATATGAGGTAATTGAATCTAGGCCTGACCTTCAGTCACCCTCTTCTTTCAATTGAGCGTCTGTTAGAAATGCTTTGAAAAATCTGTAAGATTTGAACTTAAAAACCAAGGACAAAATGCAACATGTATGCTTTAAATAAACTGTCTTTAAAGAGCTGGGATGTAAAATTTCAAACCTAGTGCATTTTGTGTTTCAGAGTCTTGATTATGATAACAGCGAGAATCAGTTGTTTCTGGAGGAAGAGAGACGGATGAGTCACATGGTCAGTAGAACCATCAGAGAGTTTCATTAAAGGTGGAGATGACAAACTCTGGTTCTGTGTCTGTGGGAAAAGGTTAACCATTAACTTAGATCATGTGCGCTTTGTAAGCTGTTCACATAAAGGTGCTTTCTGAGTTTAAAGCCATAACGGTTAAAGGAGACCACTGAGGCATTTCACAATCTGTTGTGCGATTTTTAAATTGTTGGTTTATGTACATTACCAGTCAAAAGTTTTGAGATTTTTAATGTTTCTTAAAGAAGTCTCTTCTGCTCACTAAGCCTGCAAACAGTAAAATTTGAAATATTTTACCATGTAAAATAACTGTTTTCTGTTTGAATATATTTTAAAATGTAATTTATTCCTTGGATTTTAAAGCTGACTTTTTAGCATCATTACTCCAGTCACATGATTTTGATTTGCTGCTCAAAAAAACATTTATTATTATTATTAGTATTATGTTGAAAACAGCTGAGTAGAATTTTTCAGTTTTCTTTGATAAATCAAAGTTCAGAAAAACAGCATTTATCTGAAATAGAAATCTTTTGTAACATTATAAATGGGATTATCATCACTTTTGATCAATTTAAAGCATCCTTGCTAAATAAAAGTATTCATTTCTATCAGTTCTTCTTACTCCAAGCTTTTGAATGGTATAGTGTATAATGTTACAAAAGCTTTTTATTTCAGATAAATGCTGATCTTTGGATTTCTATTAATTAAAGAATCCTGAAAAAAATGTACTTTACTGTTTTAAATAATGATAATAATAATAAGAAGAATAAGAAGATTAAGAATAAATGTTTCTTGAACAGCAAATCAGGATATTCAGATGATTTCTGATGGATCATCTGACACTAAAGTCTGGAGTAATGATCCAGAAAATTTAGCTTTGATCACAGAAATAAATTACATTTTAAAACAAATGAAAATAGAAAGCACTTATTTATAATAGTAAAAATATTATACAATATTACTGCTTTTGCTGTATTTTGGATCAAATAAAAGCAGGCTTGGTGAGCAAAAGAGACATCTTTAAAATTATTTACAGTTAAAAAACTTTTGACTGGTAGTGTATCAATTTGACACCTAAACACCTTTCTTTTTTCAGTCACATTATTTTCTTTATAATTAATACTAATGAAATTTTCTTCTTTCTTTTTCATCTTTTTTTTCATAGTATTCTCCAAATGTAGCTTGACCCAAAACTAATGTGTCATGCCAAAAATTTTGAAGATTAGTGGAACGGCATTCAGTTTTAAGCTGTTTCCACGTATTAGCTTTCATTCAGTGTACTGACAGAACCCTTGTTATGCAACAGTAATTTGTTATGACCATTAAAGATTAACATTTAATGTTTATTTCTCTTAACCGTAGAGTTTCAGATGTCTGGAGATCACGCGATGGGTGATCTGCGGTCTGATTGGGATTCTCACTGGTCTCATCGCATGTATGATAGACATTGCTGTGGAGAATTTAGCAGGTGTTAAGTACTCTGCAGTCAAAGAAAGTATCCTTCCTTTGTCAGTCATTTATTTTACAACCACCTAATATGATCTGTTTCTTATGTGTTTCTTATGCATGGCAATCCAGATCCAGACTGATACAGAGACAGAATGGAAATTGACCATTATTATTATTTTTTTTTTTATCTAATATCTAATATCATCTATCTGTGTAGTTTAATTATTTGGCACTCAAAAATAAGATTTTTCTTTATTTTTATTATACAGGAAAAAAATATCAGTAGCCAAGCATTTGGTAAAAAGACACAATTTTTTTTTCATGGTATTATGCAGTAATATTTTAAATGCTGTGCTAACTTTTTTAATAAAAGGCTTAATTTAATTGCATAGAAAGTTTCCTTCAGTTTAATCAAGTGTCATTACTGGCTTCAGAGTTTCTTTAACTAGACATTCAGACATTGAGAAATTCACAGAGCTTGGTGGCCTGTCAATCTCTCTTATACTGTGGGCAGTGCTGAACTCTGCTTTCGTGATGGTTGGCGCTATCACTGTTGCTTGCTTTGAGGTGAGTATTTTCTTCCTGTCAGAATGAGATTTGTGTGGCTTCTGCTTCCCTTCTGTGCTTCAGTATCACTTCAGAGAAATTACTCAGCTCTTTCAATAACATGTACCCATGCAGAAAGCAGAATTTAGCTGTATTCGGAACAGCATACTTGAATAACTACTCAATTTCTGCAGTACATAATATGTGCTGGATACTGTGTCCAGCAATGCTGTGTATCCGACTGTCCCGTTGATTCCCACAAATGAACTAGAAGTAAATTCTATTTGTCAGCTTATTTAATCAAACTTAGCCATTTATCTGCTATGCATTATACAGGATTTTTCAAAACTTTTGGATCGGCAACATTTTAAAAGTAATTGATGTTTTTATTCAGCAGGGATGCATTATTATAGTTAGTTGATCAAAAGTGACAGTATACCTTTATATAATGAATGTAGTTTTGAACTTTATATTCAAAAGAATCCTGACAAAAAAAATGTATCAGTGTTTCCACACAGTTGTTAAGTGGTACAACTGTTTTCAACATTGATAATAATAATTGTAAAAAAAAAAAAAAGTAAATCAGTACATAATTTCTGAAGGATCATATGACACTGAAGACTGGACTTAAAGGAACACTCGCTCAATGCTAATGGTCTAATCTGATTCAATGATCTATGCTAAGCTATTAGCAAAAAAAAGTGGAGTGTTCCTTTAAATCTGCTAAAGCTTAACCATCGCACAAATAAATAACATTTTAAATATATTACAACAATTTTAATTTGTAAAAATATTTCACATTATTGCTGTTTTTTTTTTTTTTACTGTATCAAATAAGTGCAGCCTTGTTGAGCATAAGAGACTTTAAATATTAATATAAATGGTAGAGTGCATTGTGTACTATATAGTGTTTAGTAAGAGTTTGTATATAATTTGACTTTGAACATTAAAATTCTGTCTGTTTTTTTCTCACAGCCCATTGCTGCAGGAAGTGGAATCCCTCAAATAAAATGTTACCTGAATGGAGTGAAGATCCCTCGTGTTGTTCGACTAAAGGTGATTCTTTTTATCATTTAGGCTTTTCTATGAGACAAACGAGGCAGCTTGATTTTTATATGAACAAAATAGATAGGTATATATAGATATAACAGATATAAATGTCTATGAATCTATATCAGTATCTATAGACCAATTCGTAGTAGACGTCACAGTAACGTCACTTGCAGCTGTGCACGCATTGTGGTGGCAGAAAAACACTGGTAACAAGCGGAGGGAAACGGCTAAAATCCATGGAATAAGAGAAAAAAAAATTATTGTTGTGTTTTTGGATGTCAGAATCAGAATGCAAATCATTTTTATAGAATACTGTCCTCAAAGACACCATTTGAAGCTAAACACAGACATTTAAATGGACAGACTATGAATGAAACCTGCTATGATTACTCTACTTTTAAAGCATAAATTTGATTTTAAACAATAGGTCTACATAATATTCACATATGCAGTTCATAGGGGACATATTGTATTAGCCCTACAGTTACAGAATGAAATATTTTTTAAACCTAAAACATTTTACAAAGCATTTACCTATTTTATCACACAATTCTGACTTTTTTTCTTGCAAATGCAAGTTTATATCTCATAGTTTAGACTTTATAACTTGAATTATCCCACCAATAGTGAGTTTATCAATTCTGAGTAAAAAAAGCCAGAAATGTGGGATATGTAAGACAGTTTTCTTATAATAGATCTCCATACCAACAATTTTCTTCCGTGTCCGCAGACTCTGGCGATAAAGGTCTTTGGTGTGATTTGCTCAGTTGCTGGAGGTCTTGCTGTTGGAAAGGTACAATAGAAAAACAGTCAATTGAGATTAATGAGACTTTAAGCTAATTGTCGTACTCAAGAGCTGCTCTCGTCTCACAGGAAGGACCCATGATTCACTCAGGAGCAGTGGTGGCGGCAGGAGTATCTCAAGGCAGAAGCACTTCACTGAAAAAAGATTTTAAGGTCAGTTTTCTGTATTGTTAGGTCTGCTTGAATCTTACAGTAAACATAGAGCCTGACTTCAAGTGTCTGTTCCTGCAGATATTTGAGTATTTCCGCAGGGACACAGAGAAGAGAGACTTTGTCTCGGCAGGAGCAGCAGCTGGAGTCTCCGCAGCCTTTGGAGCCCCTGTTGGTGAGACATGCAGAAAATCATTTTAAATATTTGCTTCTATTCCATGTAAAGTTTTTACATGGAATAGAAGCAAGTTATGCAAAGCCAGTATCAAATATGTTATTATTATATTGTTAAAGCCTGTTACAGTACCTGATGCACTACAGAGTTGTAGCTGTAAGTGAAAATCCATCTGAATAAAAGCTCAAAGGCTGTTAAACTGCCCCGAAATGATTCCTGGGTAAGATTGTTCAGGGTCATCTTTAAATCATTGTGTTTTTTGGCACAGGTGGGGTTCTGTTCAGTTTAGAGGAAGGCGCGTCTTTCTGGAACCAGATGTTGACGTGGAGAATTGTGAGTGGTTGTGAATAAGAGTTTGGCTCATTTTTAAAAAGCACTGTCTGTTTTACTCTGTTTCAAAAGTCAGCCATCTGAACCCCTCATCCTGCTTTTTTTTTATCTAGTTCTTTGCTTCAATGATCTCCACTTTCACACTGAACTTTTTCCTGAGTATTTACCATGCGAAGCCCGGAGAACTATCCAGCCCCGGTCTCATTAACTTTGGCCGCTTTGACAATGATGTAAGTTCTGTTTCTATCTCCTTTAGTTACTCTGACAAGGTCTCTTTCCTTTTTTTTAGCTGCCAAAGTTTTTACACAGAACAGAGATTTGAAGGAAAATCTGTTAAAGCTGTCCAAAATATCACATTAAAGAAAAAACATCTACATTTTTTTAGTGTATCTATATTGGTCATGACATTCCTGGACTAAATTGGATGTTTGTTTTTCTTTTAGAGTGTACAGTATAATTTATATGAAATTCCTCTCTTCATTATCATGGGAGCTTTAGGTGAGGGGAACTTCACTTTGTCCTTGCATAAAACATTATAATAATTTTGCATAATACATTTTTACAAAATTAAAATTAAGATTTTTTTCAATTCATTTTCCAGGTGGGATGCTTGGAGCTTTGTTCAATGTCATCAATTACTGGCTAACAATTTTCAGAATAAGGTAGGATTGTAAGCTATTAAAGGGATAGTTCACACAAAAATGAAAATTCTGTCATTAATTACTCACCCTCATGTCGTTTCAAACCCGTAAGACCTTCGTTCATCTTCAGAACACAAATTTAGATATGCGTTGTGATTCTCTCCATAATGGCACTAGGGTGACACAGAGGAATTTTTGAGTAAAGTCATTTTTTTTTGTTTTCTTTGTACACAAAAAGCATTCCCGTAGCTTCATAAAATTACGATTGAACCACTGATGTCACATGGACTATTTTAATGATGTCCTTACTACTTTTCTGTGCCTTCACCATGGTAGTACCATTGCTGTCTATGAAGAGTCAGAGAGCTCTCAGATTTCATCAGAAATATCTTAATTTGTGTTCTGAAGAGGAAAGAAAGTCTTTGGAACGTTACGAGTTTGATAATAGGTTAGAGAGTTTGCTAAATGATTACTCGGATGGGTAGGTTTTGTCACCGAATGGGTGTATTATTGAGCAGAAGCAGATGGAATGTGTCTGAAGACTTTTACACATCAATCACTTATCATGTGACAGTTTTCTGGGTTACGCCCGCATGTTAAAATTGAGGCCAACAAATAAAGGAAGAGAGTTGCTTAAGTTGTGCAGTGTTTAATGGAGAGCGAGAAAGAGGTGATACTGAAAATATGAAATAACTGTTTTAAGAAACTGTACTGAAAAAGTAGTACTGAACATAACTTTATTTTTAAATTTGTCACCCATATATATGTGACCCTGGACCACAAAACCTTTTTTTGAAAGCTGACATCATCTGAAAACTGAATAAATAAGCTTTTGGTTTGTTAGGATAGGACAGTATTTGGCCGAGATAAAAAATCAAAATATTGAGAAAATCACCTTTAAAGTTGTCCAAATGAACTTCTTAGTAATGCATATTACTAATCAAAAATGAAGTTTTGATTTATTTACAGAAGGAAATTTACTAAATATCTTCATGGAACATGATCTTTACTTAATATCCTAATGATTTTTGGCATAAAAGAAAAATCTTTTTGACCCATACAATGTATTGTTGACTATTGTTACAAATATATCTGTGCTTCTTATAACTGGTTTTGTGGTCCAGGGTCACATATTAACTTTACACTACCATTCCTCTACTGCACTCCCCACCCTAGAGACTTAAATCATGCCACACTAGTAAAGGGATAAGCAGTTATACACATTTTAACCACACTATCAAGATAATTGAGAATGGGTAACTAATTCTTATCAAACTAATCCAATTTATTTAATAAAATGAAAGATTTTTTACTATTTTTCCGCACCACAATTTAACAGAATGGATTTTAGTGTTTTTCCAAAACTTTAGTATTAATTTCTTTGCAACATTAAGCCCATAAGACAACAACTGTTGTTTTGGAATAAACTGAATTTATCTGAAGCACTATACAGCACCTCAAGTGTATCAGGCTCAAACTCAACATATAACATCAGACAGAATTTGAAACATATTAGTTCAAAATGGGAATAATTTACATCAAAGAGAGTAACTATGTAGGAGTGTGGCTTCCTCATTCTGACATTTATCACATCCTGGGGAAACATCTGGAAAAATTCTGTGTAGCTTTGTTTTAGCATAATGCAGTAGATGAGTAATTGTAAATTGAATAACGTTAACAGGGCATGTATGATTGTTCTCTAGTGCATTGATCAAGATCTTGTCAATGATCTCCTCCCCTTATTCATGTTACCATTGCAATCTTATATACCCTGTGTGGAAGGTGAAGTCTTAGATAATAATGAGTTATAAAGTCAGGATATCCAGAGACAGACCCCATATTCAAGCCCTAAAAGTTCATCAAACTTAATAGGACAAGCCCTGTCGAGACAAGGCAGATGTCTTTCTAACATACTCCCTGATCTGCAGATACATATGTGTATCAGAATGATTTCTGAAGGATCATGTGACACTGAAGACTTGAGTAATCATGCTGAAAATTCAGCTTTGCCATCACAGGAATAAATTACATTTAAAAAATATATATATTATAATATAATCAAATAGACTTTTTGAAATAAATGCAGACTTGGTCAGCACAAAGGCCAACTTTAAAGAACATTTAAAATTTTGCCGACCCCAAACCTTTGAATAAGTGTCATTTTAAAATTTTGTGGTAATTTTATTATATTGGCTTTGTTATATTATATTTATTTTGTCCAAAAATTGACATTGGCCTCTCAGATATTGAAATGATGCGTTATGTCTCAGGTACGTCCACCGGCCGTGCCTGCAGGTGATGGAGGCTATGCTGGTTGCCGCCGTGACCGCTACGGTTTCCTTTGCTATGATCTATTTCTCCAATGACTGCCAGCCTTTGGGACAGGACAGCACTGAGGAATATCCCCTACAGGTGTTTATATACTTACTTGGCTTTCAGGTTTTTTCCTCAAATGATAAATTGCTTAGCCGAACTCATCTGAGATCAGAATATCGTCTGAAATAACAAAGAGAAACACGATTTGTTATATCGTTCATTTACAGCTTTTCTGTGCTGATGGTGAATATAATTCCATGGCTACCGCCTTCTTCAACACCCCTGAGCGTAGTGTGAGGAGTCTGTTCCACAACCCTCCAGGTGTGTCTCAATGAGGGTGTGGTTGGGTGTAGACGGGTTTGGGAATGTGTGTGGACATCTTATCAAACTTGCAATCGAAACATGAAGGCTTCGAACATTTCTCCAGTTGTTATGTGGTGTGTCTGCATGTTTTTTAGCGTTTCTGTTTGTGTGCATGCGCCTGCCAAAGCGGATTTAGAGTTACAAGCTGGAGGCAGGCCAGCTGACAGGCAGCTAAAGTCTTCCTACGCTCTGGACAGAAGCCATTTTTGATTGCTTTCCCAGAGTGCTGCGAGTGCACAACAGTCAGTAACGAGTGGCCAAAGTTTACAATGACCATTTTTGGTCTTTAAATATGGCAAGTTGTTAATGCATTAGTGTTTAGTATGATTATATTATTTCCAAAAATCAAAATTATATGATTTTTTTATGAGTAATATTACAATTACAATTATTATTTCTCGTGAGAATAGCCTTATACTGCCCCCTAGAGCTGGAATGCTTAATAGTATGCTAAAAAACAGATGTTTACCTTAGTACAGATTGAGCAGGTTTGTGTATGGATGTCTTTTATGTGTACATTTAGGGCATGTAGAAGATATTCTCTTCCAGTGTTCCAACAGTGTTTTAGCTTCATATATGTGACCCTGGACCACAAAACCAGTCTTAAGTAGCACGGGTGTATTTGTAGCAATAGCAATACATTAAGTAAAGATATTTTGTAAATGTCCTACCGTAAATATATCAAAACCTAATTTTTGATTAGTAATATGCATTGCTAAGAACTTTATTTTGACAACTTTAAAGGCAATTTTTATTTTTTTGCATCCTCAGATTCCAGATTTTCAAATAATTGTATCTCGGCCAAATATTGTCTTATCCAAACATCAGTGGAAAGCTTATTTATTCAGCTTTCAGACAATGTTTAAAGCTCAATTACAGAAAAAAATATTGACCTAATGACTGGTTTTGTGATCCAGGGTCACATGTTAGGGCCGTTCACATAGAATGCGTTTTTGCATTGAAAAATACAAGATGCTGGCAGTGGAATAGTGGGAAAACGCAAGATTCATTCAGCATTTTAAGAATGCTGCATCACGTGTGAGATGCTGCAAAAGACACGAGACGTGAGCACAGTCAAACGTGTCCACCTTGTGAATGTTTTCATAGAAAAGCAATTGAAAAGTTGCAGTGGACTAGAACCGAACAAACCAAAACCAAAATCTTGTTTAACAAACGGTATATAAAAGTCAAATGTAAATTCATGTCTCAGTCACATTTTCTTGATTAAATAAACATTACATGCACTATCGGGGAAAAAAACAACAACTCTCTTTTATATTTTTACATTAACAGTGTAGTCAATATTCTGTTTATTAAAGCCAAATATGAATCTCATCAGGATAGGAACATTTAAACCATATATTTTATTTGTATGATCAGCTATTCTTTTTTTTAAGGGTCGTGAAACCCTGGACTACTTTTTCTGAGATTTTAGCAGAGGTGTTTGTGTTGACACAACCCATCAAAAGGGCGCCATAAACACGGCAAAATAAGCATTAAAAAGTTAAAAGAGGTGCAACAGCATGTTCATATATATGTTTTCAATGCAGAATCCAAATGGCTGTGCATTTATTTGTGTTGTTAACTCAGTAGAAGCGAAATGAAACTGTCTGAACCTCTGAACCCGAAGTTGACTCTCCCCTCTTCCCCCTCCGCTTTACAGGGCACCACGCCCACTTCTGCAAGATTTTTAAAACTGTGGTGAGAACTAACCAGTGCTAAAACAGGGGGGTTTCATGACCCTTTAATAGTTTTGGGTTATGAAAGCTTGTAAATATTGGTCACAAACATGGAACTTTACTTAAATTTTCACCAAGCTGATTATTCACTAAATAACTCCTGCAGGTCACGTTTTCATGCCATTTTAAGGCTTATTTTGACATAAAAAGTGGTTGTATCTAAGTGTGTGAGTTGTTTACTTACTTTTTTAATTGGTGTTCCCATTGACACCATTATATTGGTCATTCAGACTTCGAACTTGCACAAACACAAGAGACGGGATTTATCGCATTAAACAATAACAGCCAATCATAACCAGTCATATCACAATGGAGGCATTGCCTCCTCTCACATGACTTTCCCGCATTCATTAACAATTACACCCCACCAAACTCATGGCATGCTTTAGGGGGTCTGTTAAAACTTAGTGGGCTCAGGGGAGGCGGGAGAGACGCAGACTTGTGCTGTAACTTTACCTGCTGATGTCTCAGTTGGACAGTGTTTCTTTAGAGAAATGGATGGTTTATACACTTTTTATTGTTATATTTTGTAATACTGGCATTGTTTTTTTTTGTACTATTTTTTTTTTTTTTTTTTCTCATCCAATATTTTGAGGCACTGCTTCCCTTGCCTCCTCAAAGAAAATGCCCCTGATATATACATATAATTAAAATAATAAAATATGTAATAAAAATAATGACAACATAATAAAAATAATAAAGAAAGATGTAGAAATTATCCACCCAGCCATTATCTAACCTAGGGGAGTGGGACTTAAAGAACTAATATGATTTTATAAATCTTAGTACTTCATGTATACCTCGTAAAAGGGCCATAACTCCTATTATTAAAACTTCGGTTGCAGTCTAAAGCCATTCCGTCTAACCAGGTTGCCCGTCATTTTTGAAGGCCTACTGCAGTCTAGTTTTGTTTTAATGTTGTAATTTTACTGGGAATGTCTCTCGCTCAGGAACTTACAACCCTATAACTTTGGGGCTCTTCACTCTGGCCTATTTCTTCCTGGCTGTCTGGACGTATGGTCTGACCGTGTCGGCAGGAGTGTTCATCCCATCTCTGCTTATTGGAGCAGCCTGGGGACGACTATTTGGGATCCTTTTGTCTTACATCGCTTCCAGCCAATCAGTAAGTACAACTCTACACTCCTCTGCTCCTAGACACCTTTTTTTTTAATTTCAGCTATATTTTAATTAATCATAAAGCATCTGAGAAAAATAAAGCTGAATTTGACCCTGGACCACAAAACCAGTAGCACGGGTGTATTTGTAGCAATAGCCAACAATACATTGTATGGGTCAAAATTATCGATTTTTCTTTCATGCCAAAATCATTAGGATATTAAGTAAAGATCATGTTCCATGAAGATATTTTGTAAATTTCCTACCATAAATATATCAAATCTTAATTTTTGATTAGTAATATGCATTGCTAATAACTTAATTTGGACAACTTCAAAAGGCGATTTTTCTCAATATTTAGATTTTTTTGCACCCTCAGATTGTAGATTTTCAGAGAGTCGCATATATCCTAACACATCGTACATCAATGGAAAGCTTATTTATTCATCTTTCAGATGATGCTTAAATCTCAATTTTAAAGAATTGCCCCTTTATGACTGGTTTTGTGGTACTGGGTCACAAGTGAAGAAAGCAGTATTGTGTTGACATGTTTTCTAAACTGCTAGATTTGGGCGGATCCTGGGAAATATGCTCTAATAGGTGCTGCAGCCCAGCTTGGTGAGTTTTTGATGTTTTAGTGTCATGTTAGTGTCAACTAGACGTTCTCTAAGAAAATGCAGCAGGAATGCCGTCTTATGGTTTATAAAAGTTGTCCTAACTACATTTCTGTGAAGGAAGTACATGTCAGCAATAACAAGTGTGGCTTTGTGGCGTTAATCCGACAGGTGGCATTGTCAGAATGACCCTCAGTCTCACCGTAATCCTGGTAGAAGCTACGGGGAACGTGACTTATGGCTTTCCCATTATGCTCGTGCTGATGACAGCCAAGATTGTGGGGGATTACTTTATAGAGGTGAGAAACAAAATACCTAAAATGGCTGTTTTTGTCTCCTTAGAACTGGTGGTTTGTACTTCCAGGAGTTTTTGCTCTGTTTTTTTTTTTTTAAGGGTGTCACAAAGCATTAGTCATGCATTCATGTCATTTGTGTTTTGTGTCATTACAGCATGAAGCACATGAGTGCGTTTGTCTGACTGGCTTTTGTTGTTTATAGGGCCTGTATGACATCCATATTAAGCTGCAGAGTGTTCCTTTCCTCCATTGGGAGGCTCCTCCTACTTCGCATTGGCTGACGGCCAGGTAAATGCACCCATCAGCCTTACATGTCATATGATGCTTTGAACGTCTCAGTACTGACTCTCAGTTTAGGGTTCTAGGTAGTTCGTACAACCTTGCAACATTACACTTAATCATAACTCCTTGTCTCAGATGAGAGAACAAAAAGAATAATAAAATGTTACTTGTATTAAGTATATACCAGTGCTGGGTTTCAGTCAGCTGAAGATTTTTAGGTGTGGTGTTGTGATTGACCGATATGGATTTTCTGATGACTCATGCTGATATATTTTACAGACCAAGGACTATGTCATATAATATTTAAAGGGATAGTCCACCCAAAAAAGAAAATGAATTACTTACCCTCATGTCGTTTCAAACCTATAAGACCTTTGTTCATCTTCAGAACACAAATTAAGGTCCGAGAGCTTTCTGAACCTGCATATACAGCAACGCAACTGACACGTTCAAGGTCCAGAAAGATAGTAAGGACATCGTTAAAATAGTCCATGTCAAATCAGTGGTTCAACCGTAATGTTATGAAACTACGAGAATACTTTTTGTGCGCAAAGAAAACAGAAATAACGACTTTCTTCAACAATATAGTCAGATAACACAAGCATAAAAAAAGTCTACATTTGTTCATTATTTTACAGAATATTTAGTAATAAAAATAAGACAATGAAAAAAATCATTTGAATTTGATATAAATTTGTTCATTTTACAGATTTATTTTTTTTTATGTAAGATAGGAACTTGTTGATTCTGTAATCCTGTTATCCTGTTTTTTTTTTGTTTTTGTTTTTGTTTTTGTTTTTAAACAAATAAAGCTGTCAAAAAAAAAAAATTATAAAAACACTAACCAACTATGCATCTGGTAACTTCTGGATTTGCCAGAGTTTTGTGGCTTTATGTTTATTAGATATTCAAAGACTTATTTAAAATGCGTATACGCTGAATGTCGACAGCATATGTAACCCTGGACCACAAAACCAGTCATAACGGTCAGTTTTTTTTGAATTTTTAATGTATACACTCATCTGAAAGCTGAATAAATACGCTTTCCATTGATGTATGGTTTGTACAATATACAATACAATAGGACAATATTTGGCAGAGATACAACTATTTGAAAAGCTGAAATCTGTGGGTGCAAAAAAATCTAAATATTGAGAAAATCTCCCTTAAAGTTGTCCAAATTAGTTCTTTGCAATACATATTACTAATCAAAAGTTAGGTTTTGATATATTTACGGCAGGAAGCTTACAAAATATCTTCATGGAACATGATCTTTACTTAATATCCTATTATTGGCAAGAAAGAAAAATCAATAATTTTAACCCATACAATATATTTTAGGCTATTGATACAAATATACGTGTG
Source organism: Cirrhinus mrigala (assembly GCA_036247105.1). Classification (NCBI taxonomy): domain Eukaryota; kingdom Metazoa; phylum Chordata; class Actinopteri; order Cypriniformes; family Cyprinidae; genus Cirrhinus; species Cirrhinus mrigala. The sequence continues at coordinate 22,730,042 of CM070009.1, read as the reverse complement.
CTACTTAAGACTGTTTTGTGGTCCTGGGTCACATATGTATAAAATATTTTACTGTTTACCTTTCAATTAGTAGACAGAACTAGTGAAGACCATAAACTAAAGAAGATGCAGAATGAGTGCTCCTGTGTGGCTAAGTGCAGGCGTTCTCAACGCTGTCAAAATAAAAGTCCCTCTCCCAACTTGTATCAGCCAAACAGAAATATATGGCAGTATATTAGTCAACCAATGGTGTAGTGCAATATTGTTCTAGTTTACTAAAATTACAGTTATTAATTATTATACTTGCCTTGGCAACAAACTGAAATAAAGGTGAAGTTACTGAAATGAAGTAAAATGGAATAAAATGGCAAAAAATTAAATGAATATATATTAAACTTTGTTTTATGTAAATTTTTAAAAATAAAAATATTAAAAAAATAAAAGCACATACAAAATTACTAAAATAAAAGCCAATGCAAAATATTAGTAATACAATTATAATATATAAATAATTCTAAAAAAAATAAAATAAAAAATAACCCTGGTGAAGTATGATTAAGTGAATGTCATTTGTGTGTTGATGTTTTCTCCACAGAGAGGTCATGAGCTCTCCAGTCACCTGCTTCAGCAGAGTGGAGAAAGTCGGCAGAATTGTGGACGTTCTTAGTAACACGTCCACCATTCACAACGGCTTCCCTGTGGTCATGGATACTACTGATAACGACGATGAGGTGACATAACCATGAAAAACTGACCACAGATTCTGTCATTCTTACTAGTATATTTCATTTTTAATTAATACTACATTTGCTTGTCTTCTTTCCACAGCCAGGAAAAATCTGTGGACTTATTCTTCGTTCTCAGCTCATTGTTCTTCTCAAACATAAGGTGTGAAACACTGAATTACGATACTTTGGTTGGACTTTAATGCTGATTTTTCTTTTTCTTTTTTTTAATGGAAGTACTGTTACTAATAGTTCAGAGGTCTGTCTGTGTCTCAGGTGTTTGTGGAAAGGGCATCTTCACGGCTCAGCCAAAGGAAGCTACAGCTGAAGGACTTCAGAGATGCATATCCACGTTTCCCCCCGATCCAGTCCATCCACGTCTCTCAGGACGAGAGGGAGTGCATGATGGACCTCACTGAGTTCATGAACCCAACTCCATATACTGTGCCTCAGGTCAGTTAACTTACATTGTAGGCGAACAGCCAGCCTAATGATGGTATTTTCGTTTTTGCATGCCAAGTCAAGTTTATGTGAAATTGATAATGCCATGACAATCAAATGGCATCGGAAATAAAATAAAATGATGCTGATACTGGAAGCTCCTTTAATTTTCGTCTTATCATACTTGGAATTACACAGTGCCAAAGCTTTAAATAGAACATCACTGCCACACCCAGTTGAAACAACTCAAAACAATCCTTACATGACATTTACAAAATACCACCAGGAAGTGTATTTTGTTTGTCATGTGGTTTAATCATTTACAGTATTAACTTTGATATTTGATTTTAGGAGACTTCACTGCCCCGCGTGTTTAAATTGTTTCGCGCGCTAGGACTGAGACATCTGGTGGTGGTTGATAATGAGAACAGGGTAAGTGTGTCACTATTTCATTGTTTTATTGTGGTTTAGTTGTTACTTTTAACTAATCTTTAGAGATACACAAAATATTACCACTATACTAGTATTATTAGTGGCCTATGTGGTTGTTGTTTTTTTTTTTGTTTTTTTTTTAAATGTATCATTATTGATCAGTATTGAATATTTAATTTTGCATGTTCATTTTCTCTAGTTTTACATTTAGATTATCTTTCTGTCATCTAACACACTTTTAAAGTTAATCTTCAAAAAAAAAAAAAACATAATTCAGTAAAACTGTAAAATATAAAACTGTAGAATCTTTATTCCAAAATTTACATTAGCATTTAAAAGATTTATTTATTTATTACTAAGTTGCATTTACTTTCATTTAATTAATGTTTTATTATTTATTAATTCTGACTTCATATCTTACAATTCTGACTTTTTATCTCACAATTCTGACTTTAATTCTCAGAACTGCAAGTTTATATCTCACAATTCTGAGAAAAAAAGTCAGAGTTATGAGATCAAAAGTCGCAATAGCATGAAAAGAGAAGGGCTTCCATAAAATTCACACTGTCAGTGTTGTATGTTTTTATTTTTATGTTGTTGTATTGCACTTGAGCTTTTATAAATGAAAAGTGCTATAAAAATAGAGGCGATCTTTCTGTCATCTAACTCACTTTTAAGGTTAATCTTCATAAAAAAAAAAAAAAGAAGTTAATAAAGCTGTCAGATGTAATCTTTAGCAAATCTCAGACTAAATTTTTAGAGTGCACATTTTAATGGTGGTATTTCTAAATTTACTTGCAGCATTTAAAATAATTTTATTAATTTTATTTATAACTGAGTAAAATTTTATTTTATGTAACTACTTTATTTTTATTTTTATTTTTTCCAAAAACTTGAATTGTCTACCAATTAAAGTTAGAGAGACTTCAAAAAAGTCATAATTGTGAGTTTATATCTCGCAATTCTGACTTTATATCTCACAATTCAGATATAATATAAAGTCAGAATTGTGAGATATAAACTTGAAATTCTGAGAAATGAAGAATTAAGAGAAGAATTGAGTTTATATCTAGCAATTCTGACTTTATAGCACGCAATTGCAAGTTAAGTCAGAATTGCGAGATATAAACTCACAATTCTGAGAAAAATGTCTTTTTTCCCTCAAAATTGGACTTTATAACTCACAATAGCGAGATTATATCTCAGTTCTGAGAAAAAAGTCAGAATTGTGAGTTTTTCTCTTGTAATTCTGACTTTATTTTTCACAATTGTGTTTATATCACACAATTCTGAGAAAAAGTCAGAATTGTGAGTTTGCATCTTTCAATTATGACTTTTTTTTTCATTGTATGATACTTTTACATTGTATGAAACTTGAAATTGCGAGTTATAAAGTCAGAATTGTGAGATATAAAATTGAAATTCTGAGAAATTAAGAATTGCGAAACAAACTCAAAAATTGACTTAATTTCTCAGAATTTTGTGTTTGTCTCACAATTCTGACTTTTTATCTCACAATTATGATTTTTTTTTCTCAGAATTGAGTTTATATCTTACAGTTCTGACTTTATAACAGGCAGTTGTGAGTTAAGTCAGAATTGTGAGATATAAACTTTTTTTTTTTTTTTTTTCCCTCAAAATTGGACTTTATAACTCACAATTGTAAGTTTATATCTCTCAATTCTGAGGTGGAAAAAAAGTAAATTGAGTATTTCTCTCGCAATTCTGACTTTATTTCTCGCAATTGTGAGTTTATGACGCAATTTTGGAAACAAAAGTCAAAACTGCAAGTTTTTCTCTCGCAAATCTGGCTTTATTTTTTATTTTTTACAATTGTTTATATCACAGAATTCTGAGAAGTGAGTTTAAATCTCCAATTCTGACTTTATAATATGCAATTGCGAGTTTATATCTCACAATTCTGAGAAAAAGAGTTTGAATTGTGAGATGAGATAATATATGAAAAGTGCTACAACAATAATGTTTTTCTTTCTTTCTTTTTTTCTTTATATTTCTTTCATCTTAAACTATTATAGAAGGAATAGTATAGAGCTTGAATATTGACCATTTACTGGTTATCTGCAATAACATAAAAAAAAAGTAACAGCTTATCATATCAGTCAAAATTTGCTGAATATCGTTTGTCACCAGTAATGTTATCAGTACGTAATTCCCTGTGCTTTGGATGTGAAGGTTGTGGGACTGGTAACCAGGAAGGATCTTGCCCGCTACCACGTGGGTAAAGATGGTCTGGAGGAGCTTCACCTGGCTCAGACATGATTGGTCATCATGTTCACCCTGGACCCTGCCTTCAGAGCACCAGCTTTGGACCTTAAAAACTCAGGGGCTGGTCAGAGTCTCTCTCATGTCAAAGATGCCAAACACGAACCTGCAACATGCACAATTTACAACGTTCAGTATTTTAAGGGCTTGATTATTTGAAGAATACATTTTTGCTCCTTTATCGCAAAGTTAGTTATGCGTTTATTTTTGCCTGTAGAAATACAGCGAATGAGCACATTATGTTAGTTTTGCACTGTGACTGTTTATTTATTACAATTATAATATTTTAGAGTAGATGAGCTTTTCGAGAGCCCACACTTACCGTGCCTCTCCAAAAGCACCATTTTGTGTCACCTTACATATTTATCATGGCTAGTTACCATTTGAGATGTGTGCGTGTCAGTGTGTATTGCCATGCCAATGAGAATGTATGTCGACATGGTGTGTCAGTATGCATTTTTTTTTTTTCAAGGTTTTGAATACTTACTGACTTGCTAATGCTTAAAATAGGGTCTCGTGTTGTTAGCTCAAAGTAAGCTATTCGTTATAAATGTGCAGGATAATACAAGCAAGTTAACTTATATGGAATAAAACCGATTCCTCTAATCTCCATTTGTAGCATTAAGAAACCTATTGGTGATGTGCACTTAATACAGCTTACTACATATTATATTGTTACAGACATGCAGTTATGGTTCATTACATTATTGTTTACCTAGTGCTGTTTAGGATTTTTAAATGTTTCTGTCTTGATTTATCAATTTAATTTGAAATCTGGTCTTAAATCTGTCAGGGCAGATCAGGCCCTAAATTAAATGCATAAATCCTATTTTTCCACATGCCTCTTGGCAAGTTTTGGTACGAGTTTAAAACTAGCTAGTGGTTTTATGTAGTACATTTCCTGAGGATAGTTTGTGTCTACAGAATGTGAATTTGTCGCCTCGAGCCGCATTTGTTTTCTGTGAAAATCTATACTTTAAAATGAACAAATAAATCACAGTATTGAGCAGTGAAAGATGATTATGCTAAAATAATTGGCAAGCGGTGATTGCAGCAAGCGTTCTTTAACTGAACATCAGATGAAGCGTATAAACATGACATCCTGTTTTGTTTGTGTGCTATAAAGTTTGACTTGTGGGCTATGCGCTTCGTTTAAAACCAACATTTTTTTTTTATTGATCGATGATCTTTCTCTATGCTGATCTATACTTTTTATATGGTTGTTGATTTGAATTAAAAAAAACAAGAATTTTATAACTATTTGAACAACTTTGTGAACTAATAAAGCTATGAATCAACAAATGAATTTCTCAGGCCTCTTTAGTGACTCTCAGGCTCTGTTGCCAAGTCTGTGGTTTTCCCATGGAATTGGGCTACTTTAACACTGTTGACCCCAATAACGTGATATTTAACCCCTTGAATAGCGAATTGTACTAGGAGAACCCTGCCAAAAAACATGTATTTTATCTCCTGGAACATGAAATGCGACTAAGCTAGTTTTGCGTAGCAATTGTGCAGGTTTTGTTGTGAAAGCCTGGCAACGCTGCTCTCAGATAATCATGGCTGATTTGGCTGAACATCTGTGTAGTGCAAACATGTGTTTTCTGAATGTCTACATATGTTAAAAGTTAATTTTTGAGTGTACTATTATAAATATGGATTCAAAGTAACCGAAAATTGTCCGTCATTGACAGTTTTTTTTTTTTTCTTTTTATCAGTGACAGAAAAATCTGAAGACTGTCCGTCATTTTGACAGATTACACTGAGGGTGATCTATTGTAAATTGTATCTGTAATTCCCATCCCTGTCCAGTTGGTGGCGAGTGCGTTCCAGTGTGGCAGCAGAGCACGGGATACAGAACAAAAACGAAACCATCACAAATGTTTTCCTATGCGTTTGATTAGGCACAGGCCAGTACACGGAAGCTACAACGATCCATCACGCCACATTAAAGAGCGCCAAAACGGTATTTATTGCTTGAATTTCCTAATGAAATGGACAGATTTTGAAATCTGAGACTTTGTTTCATATCAGAAGTAACACAAAGCCTAGCCTATTGAGATTTATTGGAAGGAAGATGCACTGTTCAGTCAACTGAAAACAGCATAGACCAAGAGATCGATTGTGATTAAAGAATTGATATTGGTTCATTAAAATGAGAATATATTAAAATCGAGAAATCGATTTTTTTTGTTTTGTTTTGGGTTTGTTTTTTGTTTTTTTGTTTACCCAGCCCTAGCGTATTTTGTTGTTTTTAAACACTGCGCTGTCGTCCTTTAGGTTCATAATTAAAAACGAAAATGTGAACAAGAATAACAGCAATTAAATGTTTTATTCCAAACAAAATATGAACATTAAAATGACAGGTAATAATAGATTATGAGGGAATTTTTACGACCCTGTCCGTCAAAATGACGGACAATGTTAAAGTCTAGCGCAACCCCTGCTTCAAAGCTAATAAACAGACTGAAAGACCCCAATTTTATTTCAGTAGATGAATTTATGAGCAGACTGAGGCTTTGGCTGCATATAAGTGCTTTCACTTAATTTAGATATCACTGATTCTGTGAAAGGTGCATTTTGGCTGTGTGTGACTACTAAGTTCTACTAAGTGCTTCAGGAAACTCAGCCCATGTTTAAATTTGCTAAGATAACAACACTACATGACTAAGCTATAATTGGCATATTCATCCCGGATACTACAAAGGTACTTTCTCGTGAGCTATCTGAAAAATATGGTGTGAGGTGTGAACGTGTAAAATGGAATTCTATGACTAACGCTACAAGGATGTCACGGAAGTTTTTAAGTATGAATCCCGTGATGATCCACCCCCTTTATTATCATCAGTGCTGTCATATGCAGCTAAACATACGTGAGGCATATCTTGAACAATCAGCCTCTATGTGATGTATCTCAGGTGAGAGGGTTTCAGTAATTATACAGTGTCACATTTGGATTAATAATCATTTGAATAAAAAATATTTACACAATTATGTAATTTATAATTGTGTAAATATATTTAAATATTGTTGAATCATGTGTGAATGTCAGGTCAACAGGTTAGTGTTTTAGTATTGACTGGCAAATACTTTTAAGCTGTGCTACTAGTGTTAAACTGTAATCATCCATATACGTTTATTTTATTTTGATCGTGCTCCTTTGAAAAAGAAAAATAATTGAGTGTAGCGCATTAGATGTGTCCATCTGCAGCACAGGTGCCTGAGGGTTAAGATCAGTGTGTCCTAATCCTTTTAGAGCGAGTCTCAAATCTCCTTTCCTTAATCCTCTCAAATCAATAGGTGCCAAAATATATCTGTCTGGCATCAGCTGTCGTAGAGCATTCGGTAACTGTGTCAGTGCTCTATAACATAAATATACACACACAGTTGAGGTCAAAAGTTCCCCCCCCCCCCCCCCCCCCCCCCCTTTTTTTTTTTTTTTTTTTTTTTTTAGAATCATTAATTATTTTACCAAATTATTTTACTAAATGCATGTTATTGTTTATTTAGTACTGACCTGAATAAGCTGTTTCACATAAAAGACGTTTACATATAGTCCACAAGAGAAAATAATAGTTGAATTTATAAAAAAATGACCCTGTTCAAAAGTTTACATACACTTGATTCGTAATACTGTGTTGTTACCTGAATAATCCACAGCTGTGTTTTTTTTTTTTGTTTTTGTTTAGTGATAGTTCATGAGTCCCTTGTTTGTCCTGAACAGTTAAACTGCCCACTGTTCTTCACAAAAATCCTTCAGGTCTCACAAATTCTGTTTTTTTTTTTTCAACATTTATGTGTATTTGTACCCTTTCCAAAAATGACTGTATGATTTTGAGATCTATCTTTTCACACTGGGGACAACTGAGGGACTCATATGCAGCTATTACAGAAAGTTCAAACACTCACTGATGCCACAGAAGGAAAAACCATGCATTAATAGCTGAGGCGTGAAAACTTAAAAAAAAAAAAAAAAAAAACTTGTTAAACATTTTTAACATCATTAAACTGGGAAAATAAAAATCTAATTTTAACAGCATATACTGTATATGGTATTGGGCTTTATACAGTTAAACTGAAAATAGGGACCACTCGACACTGCTACCTGTCATTTTCTGGCGCAAATCACTGTTAATCGTATACATTGGCTTATATATATATATATATATATATATATATATATATAATATATATATATATATATAAAACAAATACATATTTATGATCCCAACGTTTATTTCTGCCCTCCTTTTGTTAAAAATGCTGACAAGCTCATTCTGTGAGTTGTAAGGCAAAACAAATGTAATTTACTGATTATGCTTTACCCTGTTAATCTGTATAAGTAAGTCATTTAGTAAAATTAGAAAAGGGGCTATTTACAAGAACTAATTAGAAGAAAGCAATTTGAGTGACAGAGGAGTTATTGTGAACTGCTAATCATTTAAAAGGCGTTTTATTCAAGAACAGTCATCTGAGAAAAGGCTATAATTTTACGCAGCAATGAATTTCTATGTTGGTCATGGTGCGGTGCATATTTATTGTTCATGTTTCAAATATTTGAAGAAAAAGACCATGTCCATATCAAATCTTTATTTGAACATTTAACAACACAGATTGAGGTCTATTTAAATTAAGCCAAATTTGCTAACAGCAGAATAGATTCTAAGACATACATAACATACAACAGATGTGTGAAAGTCATTTAAACAGCTAATAAGGCCTCTCCCTTAAGAGTACTTCTACTAAAAAAAAAAAAAAAAGTCAAAATAAAGATTTAGCACAAATAAAAACAGTTCATAGATACTGAAAAGTATTTTGGTTATATGCTGTAGAAATGAATGCAAACAGACTGGAATCAAATTCTACATTGCTCCACATTCCACAACTTCATCCTATAAACCTGCATCTGAATCATAGTCACTACATTATATGTATTGTGCATTCATAGGCTGGTGGGTTGGCGTCTATACAGCTCAACTGTTTCAAGGCAATGGTGCAAGTGTCCATTTACAGCATCCCTCCTTTGGGATCCAGAGGTGGAACCAGTGTAGTCCACTAAACAAGTCCAGGTGGACACATCTTCCTGTCGTCCGTTTCAAATAATACCATACTGGGCGAGCTCGTGCAACTCCAGATGGCTAAAGGCTTCCCACGGACACACCACGGTGATGTCTGTGCATGAAAAAAGTTGGCAGATGAAGCACGGCAATGAGCCAGACAATGAGAAAAATCAGTTTGCAAGAGTAATGGGTTTAGCATATCACACAACACAGTAATTTGATCACTACATAAGCAATATTCCAAGGGTTGTTCTCACCAGTGCCAAGACCCTCCATTCCTGGGATCTCATCTCCGAAGCTGATTAAAGAAGAGAAGAAATTAATAAAACAAAAGGTTATTTCCTAATTTTTCATTCTCCATAGAAAACCATTTTGGTTCTCCAAAGAACCTTTCAGTGAACAGTTCTTAAAAAAGAACATCTTTCTCCTAGTGTGAAGGACATTTTAAAAATCTAAAGAACCATTTCCCATTATAAAGAACTTTTTGTGAAATTGAAAGATTCCATGGATGTTAAAGATTCTTAATGGAACCAAAGATGCCTTTGTATAGAGAGATTAAGCAGATTTGAATGTCATCCACCCACCCTTTGACTCCCTTCTTGGGAGGTTTGCTTTTGAATTGTCTTGTCATTCTCTGTTTGAATTTAGGTGGTCCTCTTCTGGGTGTTGTTGGTCCTACCACTCTTACCGGGCTTATTGGTGAGTCGCTGAGACTGTCGCAGCTATTTCCCGAGCTCATTCCGTACACCGTCCGTATTAGATTTTTCCAAAGATTAGGTTCTTGTGGGCTTGTAGACGACTTCTCGTTCAACGTCAGCTCTCTCCTTGCGGTTGAGAAAAGCCGTCTTAAATACACTCAGGCTGGCCCGTGTTTGCGTCAATGGGTCAACAACAAAGCCTGACAGATTGGCGCAGTGACATCGCAGCAATCTGTTGCAGGTTAACTCAGGGAAAAGGCCAAGAACACTCATTGGATTCTGAAAAGACAAACTGGCCTTCACTGAGAAATCTTTCTGAATGGTCAACTCAGTACACCTGGAGATTAGGTAGAACATATGTTTCATTCATGGCATCTGCAGAGGAAATGAATGAAGACAAAATCTTCAAGCATGTGCACTCACAAGCATGCAAGCGGTCAACAACTTTGATGAGACATTAGACCTACTGTACCTTGAATGGATATATAAGCTCCTTTTTAAGAAATATGTGCTTCAAGGAATCTTTCAGATTTTTACTACCTTTGCAGAGATTTACTAACTTTCAGAGATTTGTAAACATATGATGACAATACATCATCTTTGTCCTGGACATGTCCTGACCAGGATTTTAAAATTGCTTAAAATTTCAGGGTTTTGGCTTTTTAGGGCCCGAGCACCGATCATGTGAGGACACTATTGGAATTGCTCAGTTTCTTCTTCTCCAAAATGAATCGCATTTTTGAGGGCCTAAACATGCTCGAAAAGTCATGAAACTTTGCACACGCCCCAGAAATGATGAAAATTTACATCTGATATGAGTTTCAGAAATGGGCGTGGCTCAATAGTGCCACCTATAAAATTTCAACAAAGTGCCCCTCGAGCTGCGTTTCACATAAATGTACAAAATTCGGTAGACAGGTTTTACGCCGTAATGAACTCCTCTTAAAGATTTAATGACATCAACATTATATTTGGTCAGTCTAATCTAAAGGCCTTTGTGATGTTAGATTGCGAAGATCTCGAGTTTTCGTTAAAGGGTGTGTCCGTGGTGGCCTGACAAAGTTTGATGTTTTGCTATGGGAAAAGTTGTTGTAACTCAGCCGTACAATGCCCCTTCACAAGTTTGATAAGAGTCCTGGCCTGAACACATTTAAAGACATATTCCATTATAATCATAGCGCCACCTGCTGGCAACAGGAAATGACTAGTTTTACACAAACTAAAACATACAATGTCCAAACTGCACCAAACTTCACGTTTAGTAAGAGTTCTGGCCTGAAGACATCTACATGCCAATATTCAGTTATAATCATAGAACCACCTGTTGGAGACAGGATATGTCATGTTTTACACTAATTCAAATATACCATGTTCAATCTGCACCAAACTTCATATGTTTGATGAAAGTCCTGGGCTCAAGACAGCTACATGCCAATATTAATTCAAACATTAACTGATGCTCCAGAATGAAACATGATACAGTTAGAGCCGGGGGTAAAAACTTTTTGAATTTGAAGATCAAGGTAAATTGTACTTAATTTGTCTTCTGGGAAGCATGCAAGTATCTTCTGTTGCTTCCGAAGGGCAGTACTATATGGAAAAAAATTATATTTCAACAAAATAAGAAAAATTTGAAAATCTTTATCCTGTACAAAAGTTTTCACCCCCCGGCTCTTAATGCATCCTGTTTCCATCTGGAGCATCAGTGAATGTTTGAACTTTTTTAATAATTGTGTTTGAGTCCCTCAGTTTTCTTGAGTTTGAAAAGATAGACCTCAAATTCATACAGTCACTGCTGAAAAGGGTTCAAATATGCAAAAGATGTTGGAAAACTGAAGAATCTGCCGGACATGGAGGATTTTTCTGAAGAACAGCGGGCAGTTTAACTGTTCAGAACAAACTCATAAACAACCATCACAAAACAAAACAAAAAAACAGTTGTAGATCTTCCAAGTAACCACACAAAGTATTAAGAACCAAGGGTTCCCAAACTTTTTTTTTTTTTGTCTTGTAGACTATATGTAAACATATTTTACATAAAATATCTTACTCAGGACAGTACTAAATAAAAAATAACATGCATTTTGTATGATCTAAAAATTATTCACATTTTCACAGATTCTGCAAGGGGTTCCCAAACTTTCGCATCTATCTATCTATCTATCTATCTATCTATCTATCCAATCATATATCCACCTTATTCTTCAATGTGGAAGTAAGCCTATGGGCAAGACGTCCGGTTCATTAGTTGCTATAGGGAAATAATGAGAAGAATAACAATGGGCAGTAAAACTGTTTGCACTACAAACCAGTGTGTTCATCATTAAGGTACTACATTAAAATAATAGGGTAAGACACACCAATTTGCAATATCAAGCAGCAAAACAAGCTGTTTTGTACAGCTAAAAATAGCTGGATGTAGATGAGACCGGAAGCCAGATGTATAAAATTTACAAATCTTACGGGAAAAAAAGGGTTGATAAACATAAAAACGTATTATTTTGAAATTGTGATTGTGTCCCTCCAGCATTTAACACAAGTCAACATTAAAGTGAAAAAGACAACAGTATTATCTGTACTTCATACGGACTAGGGTTGCTGACGTTCAGCATGGCGTAAGCTACACTACACACTAATTTACTTAAAGTTAAGTCCCTGACATAGAGATTGTGATTGATGTTGAGGTCTGAGCACCATTAAGAAGATCATGTCACACAGACAGATGTCAAATATAGAACTGGGATATGAGTGACATGTGGCTGAGAGCAATAATACTTTTGAGAAAGAACACCTGCTTCTGTAGAAAAGGAGGAATTCAGGCCAACAGGTAAAATTTCATCAGGCAGCCTTTTCGGATTACATACGAAGTGATACAACAATAAAAAGGACTGACTTTTAAAGACAGTTTAAAGAGAGCTCTAAGTCCTCCATCTCTCGTTCACGGTGTGCTCTGGGTCTCTTTGAAAGTTAACTTCACTCTGAATTACCCACCATTCCCCGCAGGCGTGGATTGACTGTAATCTCATGGAGCTCCTAAAGTGCAGTTCAGAGATTTGCAGAGAGTCTTCTGTGCTGATGGCTTAAAAGAGAGAAAGCATAACTTACCTTGGTTTCAAATCAGTGCCTGATTGTATTTGGGTTCTGTTAAATATGACCTAAGAGAGTAAGAATTGTTATTATTAGTAGCAGCAGCAGTTAGTAGACATTATACATAAGCTTTTATAAATACGCATAAACAATGTAAAAAAAAAAATGCTGCAGATATCAAACGCTAATGAGTGGCGTGGTGAAAATGTAATTCAAAGTTTAAACAGAAGGGGGTAGTAAGATTCTTAATAAAAGCTGACACACTAAACTAGTCTGATGCTTACTAAAGCACAGTGGTTCTCAACCAGGGTCCTCAGGCAAATTCTCAAGACTACTTATATATTAAATCTAACTTAATTAAAATGCTTCAAATGGTAGTGAACTGAAGATCTGTAACACGTAAACTGATATCATATTTCTCACTCTGGTGAAACTACTTCTTAAATCTCAGACAATTGCAACATAGGATTGTGCAGAAGGGCTTTGCATATTGTCTTGGACAATTAGGGGCTTTGGAATCAAAAAGATTGAAAACCAGTGGTATAGCATATTCTTTTCTGGAGGAAAAAAACAGGTATGACTGAGTGATAAAAGCTGTGGCCTGGGGCTAAAGCTCTCTTCAGCATTCCTCAACTCCGTTCATCCCTGCTTTACTGTAATGCAACTCCAGCAACACCAGGATCAATCCATGGAAACAAATCTATCCATCTAATCAACTTAGACACAGAGGGCATAAAAATGAACAAATGTAACCATACAAGCAAAAACAAATGTTGAATGCTACTATACTTAAAATCTGATACAATACCTGAGCAATTTTGTCCAGATTTAAAAATAATAATAATAATTTATAACTTTACATTTAACAGTGTATATTAGGCTTATACTAATAATACTGCATGTAAGGAACATGTTTACAAGTTTACATTTTGACGCACGTAATAAACCAGGAAAGAGAACGCAGCTGTTTGCAACAAGCATTGTTTCACATAAGGAACGTCGAAAAGCACGTCGAGGAATTTACAGACATGTTGAGACAAAGATTGTGTCATATGTTTTAGCGGATGGGTTTGTGCAGAATTCATGTTTAGCTCATAGATAGTGGTGCAGATACCTGCTGAGACGCTGCACACTGGAATGTGGAGAAAGCACAGAGCTGTACTGACACTGCTCGGTCTTTCTTCATTTTAATAAGAGTTTCCTTGCAACCAATCATTAATATCTTGATACGCGTGATAGGACACATAGTTGTAGCAAAAAATAAGTTTGATAAATGATTACACAATATCAGATTGACGATGCTAACGCTGCAGTTGTTTGCTTTGCAGCAAAAGTGCAACAACAGATTACTGTCAAACGTACTCATGCCTGTAATGTGATACTTGAACTCTTTTATATACATATCTTTTGTATACATAATTTTCTCACTAATAATGATGTGACATTTATTTGCAAGTAGCTACAAACATAAACGGCGTTATTTCCAAAACCGTAAAACAACTTTAAATAGTCTTGGCTGGTGTTTGAGCAACTAGTGTGAGGCGTTGAGTTGTGATTGGTAAACTCGATTTCCTGGTACACACATGATCTGAACAGTCTTGAACATCCGCATCTACAGTTCTGCAAGACGAGACTAGGCGGTAAGACACTTTTACTCTATCACTGTAGTAACTCTCTGACTTTGTTTGCAATGTTAGAAACAGCTCGTTTCGCTGCAAAGAAGTGATGCAAAGATGTAAACAATAGAATGCATGCTGATTTTATTTTTAAGGCAGTCAGCCGTTTTTTTTAGGACGTAAGGATTATATATGTGATCTTTATGATTTTCATTTTCTGATTGACTTTCTCAAATGGGATAACTGAACTGGGAGGTTTGGAGTAACTTACAGATTTCTCTGATTATTTTCATAGTTTCAATTCACACAGTTAAATATATATATATATATATATATATATATATATGTGTGTGTGTATATATATATATATATATATATATATATATTAATATGATTTTATTCTTGATTTGACAGAAATATGTGCTAAAGTATGATATTAATATCTGGCTTTGATGATAATTGGTTCTTTAATGAACTTACTGATGCCACATTGACAGTATTAGCCCAACCACGTTCAATGTACTTTTTTGGTAAAGTTGTAGGCAACCACATCCGCTTTTAACGAAAAGACCAAGCTGATATCCTGTTCTGACTGGCTCCTGTGACACCACAGACACCTTACTGACATCCTTCATCACTTTAGAAGTATGAATATGAATAAAATGTAATAAAATTTTGCAGAATGAGCAAATAATCATAGTTGTATATTTGCTTTTTAAGGGATAATGTACAGACAGTCTGAAATGTTTATTTTGGAATTATGAGTAATTGCCTGTACATTATCCTACTTATGCACAGCAAAAAAAAAAAAAGAAAAAAAAAAGATTATTTATATATTTAAAATATTTAGATATTTATACTAGAAAACAAAACAAAAATACTAAGTAAGAAAATCATTTTTTGCAGTGTGTGCATGGACATGCAACATATTTATTCTGAAATACTGAAAGTTGCAACTAACCAATCACAAACAGTATTTGCCCTTTTTCATTGCATTTAAATTGTAATAAATGTCTCTTTTTGGCATTCGACTATCAATCGATGGGTAATTTTTACTTGTGCATGGATAAAAAAGTTGATTTAAAGTGCTGGTGAATTACTCTTGTTCTCTGTCCTCATTCAGTCTTTTGTTTTATCATTCAGTAGCACTTGTCTCACAATGTCCTTGCTCTAAAAAAATCAATCATTTACACATACTCACATAGCCAGTGCTATATATGATGGTATTGTTTGGTGTCTTTATAGCCAAACTGGTTTGCTTTCATCAGCTCGAGAAAAGTCTATTGCTATTTTATTGCAGCCTTGAGAGAATTCGGATATGACATGCTTTTTTCTGAAAGCTCATTTTGCATCGACATGCTTTAGGGGGCCGTAAAATGATTGGAAAATTCTCACAGTGCTTTTTAGCTTCATATTGATGAGTGCAGTAGATGACATACGTCATGGTGCATCACCGAGATGATAAATAGCCTATAAAAGCTAGCGTGGAAATGATTTTTGTAGAGATGAGAACTCTGTAGGTATTTTTTAGTACTATCTGCAGAGCTAACCCCATTTTTCTCCACACAAATAAACAAGAGTTTCAGCAGCCCTCAATGCCAGTCACTGGAGAGGCAGCCAAAAATATCACAATGTCTGACAGAACCGTAAAGGGGAAGCTGAGTGTATTAACTGGCAGACCTCGATAAACAAGATCTCTGTCTATTGATCAAGACAGCCTTTTCACTTCCTTCTTGAAGTGTTTGTTGTTCAGGCCTAGGCTTGCGCAGAACTTCCTGAGAGGAACAGAGCTGCTGGATTAAGAATAAGCCTCAAGAGGAACCGTTCAGAACTACGCCAGTGTTCTTCTGTGTTCACATCTAGGCCTATTTGACTTTCAGACCCAATTTGTGAGCACGTTCAGACTATATGTGACAAGCTTCATATTGCTAAGAGTGTGCCACTAATCTAACACCAACTGTGGTTGAAATGAGCAGCCTGCTTGCTTATGTTACTTCCTGTTTGTGCAACAGTTTCCAGTCATGCAGATCATAAGAGATCTTATTTTGTCAAAAGTGTGCATGCATGTCTTCACGGTTCGTCATTTCACATATCTTTTTTCTCTTGCCTTTCCTCCTAGTAAGTTGAGGCAGCACCTCAAGAAGTTTTTTGATGTGTTGACAGGGGCAGTCATTGAAAATCACAGGCTGCTGAGATACCAGCAGACTTGAGCTCTCAGCCTAGTATAGTTTGATAGATCTGTTATGTAATCTGTCAAATTCCTTTTCGGAGCTGCTTGATGTGAACAACCGTCAGGGCAGTCTGAACTCAACTCCCAGCTGACCACAGCCTAAACAATTGGAAAGAATAACACACAAATTAAGTCTCTGTAATATCTTATTAAAAACTGTTTGAGAGCAAACAGATGCTTAAGATACAGTAAGTTGAGGAAAAACTGAACTTTTAATCTCAAATGTGCCATTGCAAGTTCAGAGTCACACATTCTGCTTATTTTTCCAAAATACTAAAGTCTTCAGTCAAGACTCTGAAAATGCTTCATTAGATTCTTTTAATTATAAGCACTGTTTTGGGGGTACTAGAGGAGCTTCGTGAATTAAACTAAAAATCAGGAATTTTAAAATGACTATTGGTGGATGAATTCTGTAGTTTTCTGGATGTTTGCATTATACTTTTGCTTGGGTTTGGCACTTTAGTCTCACATCCTCTTCGTCTCTGATTGACACTAACATGTCAATCTGCACGTCCAACTTTCTTTTGGAAGAACTGGAAGAATGAGCATTTAACTTCTGAGCATGTTCCATGATTATGATTTTTATACAACATAATAAGAACACATAATGTCACCTTTGTGCAAAGTAAAACTAATTTAATAATAAATAATAATAAAATTGATAGACATTGAACTGGATGAGCCAAAATAATTTTAAGTATTTTAAATATAAGACCGCACATTTTATATTATGAATTTAAAAGCCCATGTACACCAAGAACAAAATAAATAGGCTTATATTTGTAGGGTTTTTTTATACATCAAATGTAAATTAATGTCCCAGTCACATTTTCTTGGTTAATTAAACAGTACTTACACTGTCAGAAAAAGAAAGAAAGAGCTCAATAGCAGTTATTTGGATGACGCAGGACCTCCCAGAAGTAAGTGATTTTGCACATGGGTGTTCAATTTTAAGAATATTACCCGACAAATCGTTCTACAGACAGGGACACATATAAGTATAAAATCAATTGAACTCTTTAAAGCACCCTTAAAAAATTAATTTTCCACAATTTTATTATACTATAATATAATTAAACATTTGTGACATTTGGGGGTCAACCGATATGTGTTTTTCAGGGCCAATACCGATACCAGTTACTACAGATCAAGTAGACCGATAATCAGTATTTTGAACCGATATATCTGGTGTAAAAGTGAAAATTAATGTCAAAATTAAGAATGAAAAGGGTTCTGACAAAAACTTTCTTGAAATGTTTGGTTTTATCTGCAAATTGGTTTTGAAAATGACCAATACCGATAATCAAAAAAATGCTTAATATCGGCGCCGATAATTGGGCAGGCCAATAATCCGTTGACCCCAGTACAAATTAATATAAATTCCAGTTTAGCAAAATGTAAAATAGTTATAAATTATCACAAAACTGTTTATGAATGCTAGATCTGTTTTATTAGGAGTCGACCGATATATTTTTACATGAACACTGTAATTAATATTTTATTTATTAAAGCCAAGTATGCATCTCGTCAAGTGTTTTTAAGCATTTTACATTTATTCCAAAATAATAACTCAAGGCAGTAACAATTTAAACAATATATTTTATTTTTGAACTTATGTTCAGCTGTTATTTTTAATAGTTACCTTTTGACTTTTTTTAAAATTTTTTAGATCATCAGTCATCAAAGCTCTGAGACACAGAGATTTACTTTAAATAAACTGATTACTCACTAAAACCTCACACAGATTGTGTTTTAATGCCATTTTAAGTCATAACAAAGTGGTTATATCTAAGTGTGTGAGTTGTTTACTTACTTTTTTAAATTAGTCTTTCCATTAACGCCATTATATTGTTCATTCAGACTGATTCGTGCACACAAGAGGCGGGATTTATCGCATTAACCAATCACAGCCGATCATAACCAGTCATATCATGATGGAGGCATTGCCTCCTGTCATCTGACTTTCCTCCATTCATTCTACATTACCCCTCACCAAACTCACCGCACGCTTTAGGGAGTCTGTTAAAACTCATTGGGCTCAGGGGAGGCAAGATGATTATTGATTCAAACTTTATATTTCTGGTTATCGTTATAGTTTTTGTCCTTAAAGTGAATGGGCCTTAAATCAAACTTTTTTAACTTTAGTGTCTTTTATCAAATTGCTGTTTTAGGAATTCTCTATTAATAACAAACCCACACAAAACGGCTTGTTACAGTGATTTTACTAAGAAAGAAGAAGTGCAAAGAACACACTTTGCATTTGGAAAAATCACTGTATTTTTGTACATTCACTGTACATTTGTGCCTCATTGCTTCATTATACTAAGTATGCACCTCCGATGCAATCCATTGTGTCTTTATCTAGTTGATACATCAGATCATATTCCATGGCTTTGCACCAGACATGAAGTGAAATGCCATAATGGGTCGGCGCACATAAACTCTGTCCTTACAAGTCTCTTGAAAAAGGGTTTGGCAATGCAGCAGCACTCAGCGAGACGCTAGAGCATCAAGGCCACGTGAAATGCAGAGGCACGCCCAGTGTAACCTCCGACAGGTTCCTCTGACAGGTTGATGACCCCTGAGAGAGATGACAGAGAGCGACGTGCTGGAGAACTGCAAACTGATAGAAAGTAATCCTCGACTAGAGGAGAAAAAACAGTCCGCCCAGCATGTTGCCCCTGAAGGAGAGAGCGAGAGAAAGAGAGGGAGAGAGAGAAGGGGGAGATAAAAGGGGAAACAATATGATAGTTGATATAAAACGGGGGAAGGGTAAGAATAATAAGTGTCTCTAGAGAACCAGAATGTGAAGACAGAGAAACAGAAGAGGGAATAAAGAGAACGGAGGGGGAAAGAAAGCGTGTGTGTGTGTTTGTGTGCATGTATGTGAGGAAGAGGATGAGATCATCGCAGTCTCCTGTCTAATGAGTGATGGGGTTGGGAGGCGTGCTGAACTGAGGCGGAGGGTTTGCTTCTCATGCCGGTGGAATCAATAGCGTCTGCAGACCGGAATACCGTTCCCACATTACTGCCTCATTGCCAGCACTTCAGCCACGGCTGTTCTTCCAGCACGGATTACACACAGATCGTTTGTGCATTCGTTCACTCCCTTACTTTCTTTCTCCATCTCTCATGTTCTGTCTCTCTACTATCTCCCCCCCCCCTCTCTCGCTCTGACTCGCTCTCTCTCTAGCCAACCCACACCCAGTGATTCTGTATCTTGGCTTTTTGTGGCGGTAGTAGGGATGCTGCTGTGAATTCTTTTTTGAATGTGTTTTAGACACATTTCTTTCTATATCACTTTCTTGAATTTCTTGGGGTAATTTCTTTTTCTTGGGAAACCTTGTGGAAAAGAGCTTACTCACAATGTTGGGCTTGGATGTTTGTGAATTTGGAGGACAGTTTCTTGAGCTGCTCTGGTTAACAGTTTGCTACAGAGGTGAGGATGCTTTTACTTTTTCTATCATGAGATAAAAATGTTGAAAAGTGAAATTATATACAAGAAAATTACTAAAATTAACTTGAATGTGTACATTTGGAATGCTCTTCAAACTCCACAAAAATACCTTGGATGATCTGCCAATGTAATAGACCGTCTCTAAACCTTCAGCTAAAGTAGTTTGAAGCTGATATTTATAAGCTGCAACCTATTTAAAATTCAAATGGATTTTTAAAATCAAGTACAAAGTCATATATGTAATCATTTGGTGTGATGACTTTCTCTGTGGATGTAGACATTTTTATTGTTGGCATGTGATGCTGCTAAAACAAGCAAAGGTGGATTGATCAATATGTATTGATCAATCTGTTGTTGCACTCACAACATTGCTTTGTGTGTGTGATCATCATGTTGCTTGTAATTACATGTCACAGATGTTGTTGATTCAGGGTTTCACTCTGCAGAGCGTCTGCTTACTGACACCAATCCAGTGTTTCTCACTGCCAATTTACCTCTTTATTGGTGTCTTCCACTCTCTTAGTGTGTCCATATTACTTTGAGATCTAGGAAGTAATGATGTGTGACAAATGAACACCTGTCTTTGATGTAAAGTGAAGAGTAAATGTGCATATCACTGTGTGCTTTTGCTATCTGAGATTCCTATAGATTGTGGCTTCTGTATAAGCATTCCCGTTAATCTCAATGGCAGTTGCTTGGATGACGCAGGACCCCCCGGAAGTATGTGATTTTGCGCACGGGTGTTCGGTTTTGCTCGTGTTTTGAGCATGTTACCTAAAATCAGTTTAACTCTTTAAAGCAGCCTAAATGAGGAATTTTTCCACTATTTCATTATACTACAATATATTTAAACATTTGTGACCATTTTTTTGCAAAAGGTTTGTATAAAATCATACAAATGAGACTGTACATATTAGGGGTCGACCAATGTTTTTCAGGGCCAATTCCGATACCAGTTACTACAGATCAAGTAGACAAATAACCGATATATCTGGTGCAAAAATGAAAATTAATGTCAAAATTAAGAATGTTTTTAAATTATTTTATCTGCAAATTTGTTTTGAAAATGACCGATACCGATAACCATAAAAAAATATTGGTGCTGATAATTGGCCAGACCGATATACGTTCGACTTCTAGTACACATTAATATAAATTCCAGTTTAGCAAAATGTAAAATAGTTATGAATTGTCACAAACTTGTTGATGAAACCGAGATCTCTTTTATTAGAGGTCAGCCGATATTTTTATTTTTTTTAAGGCCAGTCCCGATATCAGTTACTATAGATCAAGTAGACTGATAATCTATATTTTGAACGAATATATTTGGTGTCAAAATGAAAATTAATGTCAAAATTAAGAATAACATGGGCTCTGACAAAAACTTTCTTTAAATGCTTTTTAATTACCTTAAGGCAAATCGGTTTTGAAAATGACCGAGACCGATAACCATGAAATGCTTAATATCGGCACCAATAATCGGCCAGACCGATAATCGTCGACCCCTAATACATATTAATATGAATTCCAGTTTAGCAAAATTTAAAATAGTTATGAATTGTCACAAAACTGTTGATGAAACCTGATTCTCTTTTATTAGGGGTCGACCAATATGTGTTTTTAGGGCCACTCCCAATACCAGTTACTATAGATCAAATAGATTGATAATCAATATTTTGAACTGATATATCTGGTGTAAAAATGAAAATTAATATCAAAATTAAGAATAACAAGCGCTCTGATAAAAACTTTCTTTAAATGCTTTTAAATTATTTTATCTGCAAATCGATTTTAAAAATTATGATACTAATAACCATAAAATGCTTAATATTGGCACCGATAATCGGCCAGGCCGATAATCGGTCGACTGCTAGTACACATTAATATATAAATTCCAGCTTAGCAAAATGTAAAATAGTTGTGAGTTGTCTCAGAACTGTTGATGAAAGCTAGATCTCTTTTATTAAGGGTTGACCAATATGTGTTTTTCAGGGCCAATCCCGATACCAGTTACTATAGATCAAATAGACCAATAATCAATATTTTGAACCCTTATATTTGGTGTAAAAATTAAAATTAATGTCAAAAATAAGAATAACAAGGGCTCTGGCAAAAACTTTCTTTAAATGCTTTGAAATTATTTTATTGGTATTAAAAAATGGCCGATACCGATAATCATGAAAATGCTTAATATTGGTGCCGATAATTATCGGTTGACCCCTAGTACAAATTAATATGAATTCCAGTTTAGTAAAATGTAAAATAGTTATGAATTGTCACAAAACTGTTGATGGAACCTAATCTCATTTATCTGACTCAAATCTGTTCACTTTTTGTAGTCTAAATAGCAAAACAAACTAAATCCAAAGTTTACAAACACAATTCATATTAAATCAGTGTGAAATCTGTTTAAAATCTGGTATTTTGGAATGTCTTAAGGTGTGGTCACATTAGCGAAATTTGCCTTCAAAAAAGGTCCATTATTCTTTTTTAGTACTCTAAAGATTAAGATTAAGCACTGCTCAGACAGAAGTCAGTTTCAAACCAAGAAGTGTTCTATTGGTCAGGATGGTAAATTCACCTGACCAACTTAAACCTGAGCGAAATCTCCTTGGTGAACTTTTTCTGCCCTCACAAATCTCCTGATTGTGTGGATTTCTTTTGGAATTACTGGATTTCCCTTTTAAAATTTCACCAGTCAGTGGCAAATGAGACCACACCTTCATATTAATACTTTGGATATTGACAACACTGTATACACAGATATATATTCCGGAAAGTTCAGTCCTCAGGATCGGATTTGAAAACAAAACTAGATAGTAGCCAGAGTAATATGAAGTAGAGTGATACCAGTTTAGACAATGGTCAATGGTGTTTAGAGAAAGCTCACAAAACCGGGGTCCAAGGGCCTGACCGGTGCGCGGGTTTCTCAGCTCTCTCTCTGCCGGACTGCAGGTACTGACACGCTAAGACCCCCTGTGGCCCGGCAGAGCTGCATCACGACTCAGTGAGCCTCAGCTGCTGCTGCGCTGTGATGGATGGCTGCACGTCAGAGACCTGACACATGTTTAAAGGAGTAAATCAATTAGATTGCATGTAGGAGAAACAGAGATTTCAAAAAGCTGACGTGTTTGTGCACCCAGTAGGGGATAGGCCATATGAATGAGGAAGATCACATGCATCATTTCACTTCCCTATGTGCTGTCAGGTGTTTAGCTGTGGTTTCTTACATTACAACTATCTGATTAATAATTCTTTTACATGTACACTGTAAAAAATGCTGGGTTAAAAACAACCCAGCGCTGAGTGAAATATGGACAAACCCAGCGACTGGGTTGTTTTGACCCAGCAGTTTGGTTCTTTTGGGCACCTTTAACTTAACTGTTGTTTAAAAATGACCATATTTCTTGCTTAAAATTAAGCCAAAATAGGTTAGAAATGAACATTTATTTTGTTTAATTGTAATAATGTGCTTATTAATAATTGTTCACCTTTGTTGATTATTGCTGATGTCTCTAGTAATTATGTATCTGATTTTTAAATTATTTTTAAATTCTAAATTATTTTGTTTCATTGGGCAAAACTGTAATAATATAATTATAATATAATATAAACATTTATATAATATTTCTAATTTTGTTTAATATTTTTATTTACTAATAATAAAACTTAATGTTAATAATTATTAATTTATAGTCATATTATTACACAATCAAATTCAAATATAGGCAAAATTGTACAGGCCCTAAACAGGCACAGCAAACCTGGAAAAAGATTTATTTATTTATTTATTTATTTATTTATTTATTTATTTATTTATTTATTTATTTGTTTGTTTGTTTGTTTGTTTGTTTGTTTGTTTGTTTGTTTAATTGTGAATTTTTTGCATACTTTTTGGTTATGTTGTCAGATTGCCTAATACTCACTTTAGTGTATTTTACATTTATTTGTTAACTTTTTTTTTTTTACATTACATTGCATATTCTTTCAGCTGCAGTCTTTTTACCCTTTTACTTTTTTTTTGACACATATTACCACATCCTAATCCTGTCTGCAGCTTTTCTATCAAAATCAGTGCAAAAAAAACCCAAAAAGTCTGTAGATTTTGTCTGGGCCTGCTTTATTCATTGAATTTCCTCTCATTTCTTTTGACATGCTCTTGTGAATAAGTGTATTCCTGCTGCGTTGTTTCAATACATTACAACCGAAACCCTTTGTGACAGTGTCAAATGGCTTGCAGCGTTTTGTCTGTGAAAGCATAGAATTGTGCAGATTTCTGGCCTGCTGTGGTCTGTGTTTGTTTCTGACTTACAGGATCAGGGTTTACAGATATGCATCACTCTTGACTTTGCTCTCATTTGCAGAGAAGCTGCATGGTGTCAAGGTAGTTGACAAAGTGGAGGATTGTAAGGGTTGCACAGCTGAAAGTGTTAATACAGAGGGAGAATTTAGTTACACCAGCTGCTGATTTGGTCTTCATTTTAGAGCAAACTGTGCTTATAAATTTAGGCAAGACATTCAGACAAAAAAATATTTACTATGAAACGCCATACTTTGACACATGAATGAGTTAACTTCAGAGTCTGTGTTCTCGTGGTCCTTTTTGTGACATTTTTAAACCCTGAGGGGTTTACTGCCCTTTGCAAGGGTCTTGCATTCGTGCTAGTCTAAAAAGAGTAAGGTTTGTGTGGTCTTTAGAAATCCTAGTGGGCCTTCCATTCATCTGCTGAAAGTCCACTGAATATTTGGGCGTACAGCTGTTGTGTGTTGAAAATGAGAGAGTGCAGTTTGTCAGCGCTGTTTGCTCGTTCACACTCCACCTCATTAGCTGTGCACTGAAACCTGCAGCACGCCATCAGATGAAAACCAGCATGCTATCCATCACAATGCAGCCAGGCATTTAACTGCTTCTACTGATCAAAGCAGACCAAAGCATGTTGCCTTTAAAGCTCGAGATGCTGCGCCTCACATATTTCACTCAGAAATTATATCTCCGGAGGGTGGAGAAAGCCAATTAAAAAAGCTTGTCAGATTCTTCAAAGTATTATCATTGCTATTTAACACAGCTGAGCAAGGGTAATTACTGTCATTCTTCTCTTTGCTAATAAAAATGACCTCTCACTAGTGGCCACTGTGAGAACGGGAGTAAGTCTCTAGTGTTCTTTAGAGCAGTGCTTCTCAATTGGTGGGTCTAGATATAGAAATTGCAGCTGGACAGTTCTAATAGAATCATGGACAACTGGGAAAAATCCTGAAAATATGATTAGTTAGGATAACAAAATATATATATTTTTTTTATTTGGGTGCTGAGAGCATGAAAAAATAAAAATCTAAAAACCATCAATTTTCTGTATATTTATGTCAATAATTTTGCATATTGTCGCACTATATAATACGTATCCTGAAGACAAAATCAGTTGAGAATCACAGATTTAAAGGGATAGTTCACCCAAAAATGAAAATTCTGACATTAATTAGTCACCCTCATGTTGTTTCAAACCCGAAACCTGACCTTTAGAACAGAAATTAAGATATTTTTGATGAAATCTGAGAGCTTTCTGACCCAGATAGCAACACAACGAACTTGTTCAAGGCCCATAAAGGTAGTAAGGACATCATTAAAATAGTCCATGTGACATCAGTGGTTTAACCACAGTTTAATGAAGCTATGAGAATACTTTTTGAATAACAACTTTATTCAGCATTTTCTTCTCTTCCCTGTCAATCTTTGATGCACACATCGAGGTAATCTTGTGGACGCACGTCAAATAAAGAATAAAGTCGTTATTTTTGCTTTCTTCGTGCACAAAAAGTATTCTCATAGCTTCATAAAATTAAGGTTGAACCACTGATGTCACATGGACTATTTTAATGATGTTCTTACTACCTTTCTAGACCTTGAACGTGTCAGTTGCATTGCTGTCTATGCAGGGTCAGAAAGCTCTCGGATTTCATCAAAAATATCTTAATTTGTGTTCTGAAGATGAACGAAGGTCTTACAGGTTTGGAACGACATGAAGGTGAGTAATTAATGACAGAATTTTCACTATCCCTTTAAAGGTATTTGAGGAGGTGAGGAGGTTTGAGTTTTCTCTTTGAGTCATATCTGATTAGCTGTTAGCTTGTGTACATTCAGAGGAGAACAGTGATGTTTACAGCTTTAATGTGCAATATTAATATGTATCACACTGTAGTTTTAAGATGCCATCATCATTATACTGAAAACATGCCTGAAATGTCAAGGGAAATGTATCTATAATCATCCTTAACTGCATAACCCTCACTACATAGTTTATTTTGCTTGTAATTTACAGTGAGAATCTTGGCATTGGCTCTTGGATATGCTTTAAATTGCCCAATTAAGTTCAGTCGTTTATTCAGTGTGACCATGCTTCTCAGGGGATTTGATTTGTGTTCGGTGTGTGAGATATTTAATTGGTGTGCATTTTTAGCAATATTTAAGCTGTAAGTGCGCAGGGATAATTAACTAAATAGCCTTATTATGCACAGAATATTGGTCCAAAGGACACCAGTTTGCAAAACGTTGCCACACTTGAGTAAAATGTCGTAACGCTGCAGTCAGTCTCAGGCGTGGCCATATTGCACAAGACTCGGTTGTTGATTAACACACATTTATGCATAGCCAAATTTCCCCTCTCACACTTCATTACCACGTTCATCTGTACACATTCAGATTGTTTATTTCTCACTAATTAGTAGGTTAATTGGCTCACTTTGTCTTGTGGAATATGCTGTGAATATGCTGTGAATATGCTGTGTGTCTCAACAGCATTTTGCACCTGGAAATTGGACAAATTGTGCAGCTTCCTCATAAACTATAATCTGACCTACTTGTCCTTCCTCAAATTGTCTTCCTGGATAGAGTGGGCTTTTTTTTTCGCAGGTTCAATTTATGTAGAGATACAGAATTCATTCCCACATTTTCCTACTTTTTTTGTTGGAGGAAATTGGCTCCCCATTTTTATATACAGCAGCAGCAGCAGCAGCATATGAGTGTCATGGTCCTTGAGCTACTGCTATATAATGCAAAAGAAGATGGTGGTATATTTTTATTAGATGGTATCTGGGAAAATCGCTCTTATAAAACTAATGGCGTATTAGAGAGTGACCCTCGAAAACACCCTATTGATTCCATCAGATCAGATTTTATAGCTCCATTATTGCATTTGCCTTCACATTACAGCACTTAGGGTTTTTGTTCTCCTTTCATAATGTAAGGAAGGTTCATCATCACTCTCGACAATCATTGGGAAGGAGGATGTAAGCATGTTTCCATGGCTGCTGAAGCAGATCTGGCCTAGACAGCGTCTGTACATAAAATCAGCCGGGGCAAACATATAAACCTGGGTGGGGGTGTTTCTGTCTTTGTTCTTTTTTCATCCTCAGCTGTGTTCAGGAACATCCATCCTCTAAGGAGCTTCGCTTGTTCTCACCCAGGCTAATGAAAGCGATGATGTCATGTTTTAGATGTTGTCACTTCACATGGATTCAGTGAACGATGGGATCCAGTGACTGTTTTTTAAAATACTGGAGGCAAATATCCCATATTTATTTTTGTTGTGAGAACTATAAGATATACTTGATAAACTATTATCGAATAATTAATCTAGCTAGTAGTTAGTAAATGCTTCAAACATCAGTTCCCACATTAAAAGGAATGGTTCACCCAAAAATGAAAATTCTGTCATTAATTACCCTCATGTTGTTCCAAACCCGTAAGACCTTCCTTCATCTTCAGAACACAAATTAAGATATTTTTAATGAAATCCGAGAGCTTTCTGATCCTCTGTAGACAGCAACACAACTGACACGTTCAAGACCCAGAAAGGTAGTAAGGACATCGTCAGAATAGTCCATGTGACATCAGTGGTTCAACCGTAATTTTATGAAGCAACAAGAATACTTCCTGTGCACAAAGAAAACAAAAATGTCTTTATTTAACAATTTTTCTCTTCTGTGTCAGTCAATGCACATTCACGAGAGTAGCACGGCGCATGCGTCAGACGTAGAACCCGGATGGGCTACGCCTCGTTTACAAGCAGAAGACACACTTCATAAACATGTCTGAAGATTTCAACAGAGAAGATGACTTGCAATTTTTTTGGCCAGCCTTACTTATTTGAACCAGAATATACAGACGATGAACTAAGAGAGATGGACGTTCTGCGTCAGAACTCCACACACATGCATCGTAACACTGATGTGAATGTGCTTGAAAGACTAACATGAAAGAGAAGAAATTGTTGAATAAAATTATTTTTGTTTTCTTTGCGCACGAAAAGTATTCTTGTAGCTTCATAAAATTAAGGTTGAACCACTGATGTCATATGGACTATTTTATCAATGTCCTTACTTCCTTTCTGGGTATTGAAGGTGTCAGTTGCGCTGCTTTCTATAGAGGATCAGAAAGCTCTCAGATTTAATAAAAAATCTTAATTTGTGTTCTGAAGATGAACAAAGGCCTTAGCAGTTTGGAACGACATGAAGGTGAGTAATTAATGACAGAATTTTCATTTTGGGGTGAACTGTCCCTTTAAAATTGTGATTTTTGGATCACCATACTTCAGAGATCTTGAATTTCCCAAATGTATCCATTAATTGTGATATACTGTGTTAAACTGATATTCAAACATTTTAGTTAAAAAAATATATATTTAAAAAAATTATTTTAATGACCATTTTTTTAATTACTATTTTTTGATTGATTGATTGATTGATTTAATGTTTGTTAGTCAATGTTTGTTGCTAAAAAATTACAAAATCGACCAAATCCAGAATTAAAACTATATTTACTCATTAGGGGTAGGGAATCTCGATTAAGTCTTCTAGCATTTTGCATCAATTCACAAATTTCAAACATCATTTTTCCAGTTAATATAATGATAGCATGCTGTTGTCGGAACAAAACAGCAACAGCAATAGAGGAGGAAAAACAAATACATTCTGCCACATTTTTAGTGAGGGAAAGTGTTTGGAAAAATATTATATTAATTATTGATCTTTCCTTATTATGGGAAGTAGGGATGTGCCCAAATAGTAAATCCGTATTCAGAAAGGCACAGAAAACAAACAGCACGTTCTACGAAGCCGCTAAAGGGACATGGTTAGCTGCTTGCTAGCGGTAGCCTGTTACAGTACAGTACATAATCTATATTTAACTTACCACATAAACAGAGTAAGCAGCGATGACTGATAGGACAATGGCAAATGATTTGCAGATCATGAGCACCGACAAACATCTAATCTTGTAAAATATGTGGTAAGTAGGCCTACTGCCATTCTGTCTGATCACCAATCTCGAAAGTGAAAGTAAAATGCAAGTGCGCCTTCAAAAGCGGTTTCAATGCCCCGCATATTAATAACGGCTCCCTGATGCATGCAATTTATGCATGTACAGTATAGTTGCCCTACTTTATAATTGCGAGAGCAAGCACTGAAATATATTTTTTCCTCCCATCTCGTATTGAGGGGTTTCGTAGTACATGTCATTTCCTTTCTGAACATGGTATGTTCAGATTCGGCCGCATTCCTAATGGGAAGTGTAAAGTATTTTTGATTTAGGAAGGTAATAGTTAATAGGAAACACTGATTTCTTGAGTCAAGATTACTATAGACTGGTGTGTTTTTGTGTTAAAATACTGGTGCGTTTGATGTTCAGTGTGCACAAAAAAAAAAGATGAAAAATTTTGAATCGTGATTAAAAATCGAAAAATCGTGAATCAATTTTTAATCGAATTGTGACCCCAAGAATCGTTTTGTATCGAATTGTGAGGTACCGAAAGATTCCCACCCCCCTTGTTACTCATGTCTCTTAGACTTTGTGTCTAACAGGTTTGCAAAAACTGCACAACTCTATTATACAGAAAATAAAACAGCTCATATAATGTTGAGTTTGACCTCCGGAGGCTCGCAATTAATAATTTCTACAGGTTACAAGAGTTTTAGGCCCCATTTTGTTCCCTATTTGTGCAGTATATTTCGCTACAACACTTACACAAGACTGCTTCTCTAGGGGAGTTATGTGGACATTACAATTCAGCTCTCTTAATTCATATGACAAATTGTTGTCCCTGTTCTTGGCCTCCTGCATGGAGAGCAGTTTTCTGGGTCTTTATTTTCCTCTTTCCCTCTGAGGAGTAATACCTCAGCTGTCTGCTCTGCAAGTTGCAATAGTCTCCGGTAATTATTAGCTGTTATGCTGAAACGCAGTGTGCTGGTCATGACAATAAAAACATGTTTTTCAGTGTCTGACATGTGGCTGAATTAATAAAAGCAATGATTTCTTTAAAAAGATCTGCTAAAACCAGACCAAAACTCATTATAATTAAACAGGGACAGATACGGTACATGAAGATTCAGTTGCTCTTTTTGCTATATATATTGTCAGACTGTGGGCATTTAGCTAGGAACCATCTCTCAAATGAGCTGAATAGAAATGAAATTATCTTCGTCAAAGATGAGTGTATTGCTCTGCCACGTGAGGATTACAACAAATGACTCTGAATATTAAAAGAGATAAATGTGCAAATCTGTTTCCTCTAACAGTGTTAGGGAATTGGAATTAGTTTGTGTTTCAGGCCTAAACAGTGTGTGAGAGGTGGAAAGATAACAGAAAATACATTCAATCTGTCTTTTCTCACAGCTATACTCGTCTGTAGAACCGTGAAAGCATCACATAGAGCATCACAAACCATACAGTTTAACAGGTCATAGATTTCACACTAGATTTTTACACTAATAGTTCAATATCTGGCCATTTTATGCTCTTACTAGACCCTGCAAAATTGATCGTGACTGGCCTGCTGAAGTTCTTTTCAAAACCAGTCTTGAAATGTGGTCCAAAAGCTATAAAGTAATATTAAAAAGGCAAAATTCAAGAATTTAGTCAATTTAAATGGAAGTCAAAAACAGAAACATTGACTACATCTAAATTCAGAGGGAAATGATAAATTATAAAAATGTTCAAGTCGCAGCCACTGCCCTCTGTCTTCAGTCTGATTGGTAAACAGGGATGCTGTTTCATCCAGGCATGTTGTGAAATCATGATAAGCTTGATCTGTATGTGAAGATGCATATGAGTGTTCTTTTAAACATATTGAGAAAGAACAGATGAAGATTATTTTTCTTTCTAACACCCTGCATTCCTGTTTTTCTCAGGCATAATGGCTGACAAAGATAAAGATGTGCCAGTGGTTGAGGATGAAGATGAGCCAGATCTGAACTACCAGCCTCCGGCTCAGAAGAGCCTGCAGGAGATCCAGGAACTGGACAAGGATGATGAAAGCCTGAACAAGTACAAGCAAACCCTCCTGGGTTCTGGACCTGTGGTGGCAGGTTAGTGTACCTTCACTGAAAACCAGGAAAATATTTTTGAAACACGCGTACCTTATGTGCACACCATTTATCATATATATATATATATCGGTCACGGATCAGCGATCTCTACATAAAACTGATCGTGCAGACCAAACCGTAAGTTGTAGAGATTTGAAACTTGGAGGGATGGTAGTACTCGCACTGCCGACAACATGACCCAGGCTCGCCCCAATTGACCTGAGGGTGGCGCTACAGTGATCGAAAGTACAAAATCACTCATAACTCCTAAACAGTCATTCGCAGGCTCAAGTGTCTTATGTCGTTGATATCCTTGGCTCACGCCGGACAAAATTTTTGGATATTTTACATTTTTCAAAAAACCTACTTTTGCAAACTAGTCCCAGGTTTTTTGCCCGATCTGAACCAAACCAGAGCAGAAAGATTCTCTGGAGAGCGAATATCAATAATTATGAAAAACACAATCGTCACAAAGGGGCGCCAAAACATGTGAAAGGGGCAGGGCCACTTTTAATAAAACAACCATTCGTCCTATCAACATGAAAATCAATGCGCACGGTCTTGGTCCAAAGTGTCACAAGTGTCTACAAGGACACATGCATAACTCAAAAAACATGGGCGGCATTGGCTGACGAATTTGAGCACCTGTCAGACAAGGATAACGGAGGCTGATTGGAATGTGCAGTGTTGGGGGGCACCCAGGACCAGGGTTAAGAAACACTGATCTAGGCCAATAATTATCAAAAAATGTTGAAATTTATCCTTTGGGAAGCTATAACAGGGTCGTTTAGAAAAGGGGCATGTCCAAATTTACCCAAAATCCTATAAAGCCTAAAGGAAAACTCAAAACTTCACAAAACCTGCCGAGCACATGCGACAGGTGATTCTAAACAAGCATGCAAAGTTTTAAGAAGATTGGACCACAGCTGGCGCTCAGAGTCATAACTGTTAAAGGGGTCATCGGATGCAAACTTCACTTTTACATGTTGTTTAAACATTAATGTGTGTTGTCAGTGTAAGTACAAATCTACCCAATAATGATAAAAATCCATGCAGTGGTTTTTAATTAATCTGTAAAAATAACATCCCCTTTTTCAAATCGAGTCGTTCTCAGATGCGTCACACCGACAGAGGCCGCTCCCACGATAGTTGTTTAACATGAGCGTCTTACCTCAGATCAGCTGTCTCAGTCCGCCCTCTTTGTTTCGATGCCGGAGCAGGGATGTAAGTTAGACAAGAATATCTCCGATTGAGCGATTGAGGTGTTGTGTTGCTGGATGTAATAATGTACATAGTGGTCGTCATTTACTCCCGACATCTGAGCCACTGAAGATGCAGTGGATTACATTTGTTTGTGAAGGGAATGCGCCTCCCGATCTACATAAATGCATCTATGTCCGCGCAAATCATTCGTGATCCAGCTTTACTTACAGCAGAAGTGAGTATAAGGGGTTTTTTATGAATCTTTGCAATCACCTTTCCTAATAACGTGCTAGTTAGCAAGTTTCACGGCTAAATGCGGCTAAAGTAAACAATCTCTCAGAGCAGCTCGTCACTCCACAGAGAGAAGAGAGGGGTGGGGCAAGGAGAGCTCATTTGCATTTAAAGAAACAATCCCTCAGATTGTTGGCAAGGTAAAAAGGGTGTTGCTTTACACAACCATTGAGAATTTTTAACCAAAGTACATTATAGACCCTAAAGAATCATATCAACTTGTGGAAAATGGGTGTCTGATGACCCCATTAAAAAACAGAATATTTCTATGGTAAATTACCAATGGATTTACCAAAAATGCTTTTTAAATCATTGATTTAGGTGGTTACAAGCTTGCTAAATTTTTTCATATGTACTTAAATGCCTTAAAGCACTTGAACCCCAATAATCACTGCTTGCAGCTATATTTTAAACTGTCATTTATTCCTGTGATTTCAAAGCTGAATCATTTTAGCATCATTAGTCCAGTCATGTAATCCTTCAGAAATCATTCTGATATGCTGATTTGCTGCTCAAAATGTATTATTATTATTATTATGAAAACAGCTAGAATTATTTCAGGTTTCAGAAGAGCAACATTTATGTGAAATAGAAATCTTTTGTAACATTATAAATGTAGGGTGGTTGTGTCCACACACTGCCAGTGAGCAATTGATAACATTTTTATTGGATCACAGTTTCACCAAACAACAAAATGATTAGAATCTTATTGGTATTTGACCCACAGTTATAGATGCATTCAAACAATAATAAATGTTTCAAAGAATCTCATCTTCTGAAGACTGCATCATCTTCACGTTTAAAGCTGTAACTCGGCTCTCCAGGGACGGCTCTCCCTTCTCCTCCTGCTGTCTAGACTGATTCAGTCCCCCCGAGGAACTCCAGTCTTGGTTCAAAGCCCCCAAACAATATCCTCTTAACTCAGAGAAAGAAAGAGAAGGTGGCTATCACTTAGTCTGAAAAGCATGGCTTTGAACTGCTTTGTTGTTTAGAGAAACATAAAACATGAATTACAATTCCACGCACTGCGTAACGTTGGATAATTTGCATTTGATGGTCTGTTCTGCTGTACAAAGCATTAATTATAAGATCAGTTATTGTATTTCTTGCTCAGTTATTGAGTGAAATAGCTTTGTTTCTTTTCTGTTTCCCTTCATGAAGAATTGCTTCTGTGATATTATGATCAAAGCCCAGGAATTTCTTTTACCACAGGGAAAATCCAAATATACACTTCAAATCCTTTAAGTATGAACTGGAAATACTTGCTGATACAGTGTTGCTAAAGGCATAAAAGGCAGATTAATTTCCTCTGGCTCATGGGGGCTTAGAACGTTTGATTTAGATGCAATTTAATTTTCTGTTGAGAATCAATCAACTGCGGTAATTTCTTTCTCTTTTTTTCATTCAAATGCAACTTGTGTGCCAAGGGTATTTACCTTGTGAGTCTTCTGATTCATAAATGATTCATCTTTGTTTTGTTGGTTATGGCCAGGTTAATAATAGCCTTCATTCAATATGCTGGAATGCAAACGGCAGCTTGTGCTGGCATTTTATAGCGTTTTGTGTTTCAGTGTAATGACCAAAAGATCTGCTTACGGAGCTGAGATCTTGATGACCAGTCTATATTGCTATATTGTGTATAGAATGAAAATCGTGTCATAATTTTACTCACCCTTATGTATGTTAAGATTGGTGTTATTTTAGTATTTATAAGGTTTTTTATTTAATTCAATTTGATTTTTATATGATCAGTTTTCATTTAAATTTTGGTTTAATTTTTTTTAAATAATAATATTTAATTAACCCTTAAATGCATACCTCTTT
Source organism: Cirrhinus mrigala (assembly GCA_036247105.1). Taxonomy (NCBI): domain Eukaryota; kingdom Metazoa; phylum Chordata; class Actinopteri; order Cypriniformes; family Cyprinidae; genus Cirrhinus; species Cirrhinus mrigala. The sequence continues at coordinate 22,695,361 of CM070009.1, read as the reverse complement.
AGCGACCCGGGACGTCATTCACTAGCCTCTCCCTCCTTCATTTTTTAAAGTTAGACATAATTTTTTTGGTATTCCTCAATCTATCCATTATAAACAATATAACAAGAAAAAAACAATAAAATATACAAGAATGTCTGCACAACAATATTTAAATATCCGATAACTCAATACATGTAATTCACCTTTATTCCTCGAGGTGGCACTGTTTAATAGACAATAATGCTGTGATGTTTCAATCATAATTACTGCAGGCATAAAATAAAAGAATATCATCATCAAAAATTGAACTGGTTTGAATAGCTGTACTGCCGAGGAATAACCGTATGCCATAAAATATAAATCTCACTGTTATTAGATGGTGGATGTAGTGAATAAGCTGCCAGCGATCAAAATATTGATTTTTAAGTCATTGAAAACGGCTCATGGCTCATGTAATGCAATGACTCTTATTCACAATCTCAACCATATTCTCAAAACTAGCGAATATGGTTGAGACTGTGAATATGAGCCAGATGCTGAATGTACTGTGGAAGTACGCTCTGATGATAACGGCGATGGTACAATCATCTGCCCAAATTGAACCCTTCTAAGTTTCAAAAGGTAAGGAAATATGTTTTATTTTATTCTTCTGTACTTGTTTTTAAAATATCAGGAGAGTTTTTTTTTTTTTTTTTTTGCTATTGCAGCACTTAGAGATCCATCCGTGCTGGATATATAGGTCCGGGTCACTAAAGACCCGAATATGTAATAATGATTGGCGAAACATTCAAGTATTTAAGAGTTAAGTGTATTATTTTATTTTTAGTTTATATTTATTTTCAGACTTATTTTGTTTAGTTACCAAGGCTACGTTTCTAATTGTAATAATCTAATAACAATAATCAGTATATTATTATGTATACAGTATACAGTATATAATATACATTATTATACATTATGTATAATGTATACAGTATATAAAAAAATTCTCCTTTTGTGCTCCACTGAGGAAAAAATATGGGTTACGACTTACGAGGGTGAGTAAATGATGACCAATTTTTCATTTTTGGTGAACTAACCCCTTCGCTGGGACTGAAAACACTGGAAATATGAAGCAGGTTTGTCTTGACGTCCATTCATTTGCCATAAGATTTCCTCTGATATATTAGCGGGATTGTGCCATGGTGATCAGTCATGTTTGGTGCGTGCGGTCCCCGGTGCGCAGTTTTGCGATTGAGCATGCCTGTGGCGGGTAGCGGCACTTGTAGCCATCAGTGGATGATTAACTGTAGTTCCCACTTTTAAAACCAGCCCACCCTACATCAATAACACTGCATCAATGAGACCCGTCCAACAATTTGTTATGTGCAGTTTTACACCCCTAGCTCCCTCTTGGCAGTGTAGAAACAATCATTCAGTGGAACAGTGGAGTTAAACACCTAATTTAAGCTAGTCACCTGCCCTGTGTGCTGCGTGGGACAACTACTTCAATGCGTGGAAGTTCACACGTCAAACTCTTACTCTCATGTTATTTCCCTCAAGTTGTTAGAGCTTTGGTGTAGAGGGAATAGAGATTTAAATGTCGCTTATTACATCACACATGGCCATTGTATGCCTTTGGAAGACTTAAAATATAGCGTACAAACCACTTTTGTGCTGCTTTTTGGGATTCTTTTGTCCTTTTTCTGGAGCTTGACAGACATAGTCACAATGCACTATTGTTGTACGGAAAAGATTCAGAAATTCTCCTTTTATGTTCCAGTGAATGACAACGTACAGGTTTGGAATGACATGAATAATGGCTGAATTTTTGTTTTTTGGTGAACTGTGCCTTTAAGGGGTGGGGCAGCTGCAGCTCTATCACTGTTAAATGTGCTGAGACTGCATGCTGGGGTCACTAACCTGCAGCAGCTCTGTGTCCACCTCAACCCTGACAGGCCCGATCTATTTCTGTAATGGGCGGCGCTCCTATGGACGCAAGATACTAGGGAGGGAATACATGGCGGTTCATTAGCAGCACTGACTGACAAGACTTTAAATGCCTTCTTATCTCATAATGAAGGTGATTATGTTTGTGAAAGACACTGTAGCTCTGTTTCATATCCTGGTGAGCTGCATTTTAAAGAGGCGTTGGTGCGTTCCTGACTTAAAGGCTGCGGCGAAGATAGGAAACTTAATTATGCTGCCTTTTAAGATACCCCCCACCCAATTCTAAGGCAGCATTGCAGAAAATTAAGGCAATTACAGAATGTATTTCAAAGTTCAGAGAAAAATTTGATCCAAGATGGCAGATAAATGATGAATAATGAATATAATAATACTGCATAAATATTTTGTCATGTTCCTGGAAGTATTGATAAAAATAGTTCAGTGTAATTAAAAATGATTCATTCAACCAATAATTTTGCTGTATTGTTTTAGCAATATGCTAATGTCATACTGTTAAAATAAATTTTACCCAATATTTGTGTGTATTTCTATGAGGAATCAGAGTATTGTTCCATTAGCTTCCATTATGCTAATGTCAATCTCTATTAAAATCAGTTTTACCCAATATTTGTCCCTGATAGCACATCCATCAGGGAGACAAACATCACAGGGGACAAATATCATAGAGACATCTATTTGACGTCTGCATTTACATCTGAGTATTTACTCATCTGCAATACATCTGTAGGATGTTTCCTATCAGATGTCAAATAGACGTCTTGTTCCTTAAGATGTTTATGATTTAGAATGTATGTAAAACTGACATCTTACAAATGTCTGTCAGAAGTTTATAAACAGCAAGTAATCTTTAATATTTACTTGTAATATTTACATCTGGAAGACGTATTTTTTAGAGTGTTTGCTCATCTGCAATACGTCTGTAGGACGTTTCCTATTAGATGTCTTCAAGATGTTTATGGTTTAGAACGGAGGTAAAACTGTTTGTAAACAGCAGATGCTTTCCAGATCAAGTGATGTTTAACAGACATCTTGCAGACGTACATGTGCTATCTGGGGAGTTATTCCATTAGCTTAGCAACCTGGTAATGTCAGTCTCTATTGAAACAGGTTTTAACCAATGTGTGTGCATTTTTCCTAATATGTATTTTCATGTGTAATTAGAGAACTGTCCCGTTAGCTTAGCAACATGCTAACATCATACTGTTGAAATCAATTTTACCCAATATTTGTGTTTTTTGAGTATCGTTCTGTTGGCTTAGCAACAAGCTAATGTCAAATTCAATTTTACCCAATATTTGTGTGTATTTTTAAAATTGACTTTTAGTCATTATTATCATCCGTTAGCTTAACAACATGCTCAATTATTAATTATGAGTCATGTTTCCTGTGAGAAACTTTATTTACGTGGTGTGCTGGATGACTATTGGGGTGCTGTCTGTTTTGGCTGTAGGAATCAAGTCAGCTCCCTCGGTTTTGAAACAGCTTTCATATAGATGACAGATAAAACAGGAAATGAGTGTGAATTGTATGGCTGGAGAGAGCTGTCTTTCCTCAAACCTGAATTGATGATGTTCATGTGCACGTATCTGAGATGATTAATGTGTCTTATTTACACACTGACTGGTCAGTTCATTGCAGGTGCACATGAAGACCCTCTTTCCCCCTCCCCATTTCACTCAATCTAGTCTAGTCTAAGTGTCTTCCATTTGGTCTGAGACGCATGATGAATGCGTGAACGAATTGACTCTGAGGATTGACTGGGCCAGTAATGCTGGATAGACAGGATCCGCAAGAATGAGCAGATTCCGGTGTTTTCCTCAGCCTGACTTGCAGTGCTTCTGACAAGAACGATAACTCAAATTGTCCGGAAGATGTGCGCTATTATTTTTCTAAGTGATCAAACTTACAGGTTTTACCTGATGAACAATAAAATAGGCAAGAGAATAATGCAAGGAGAGTCCTGAGTCATGTCTAAGGGTCAAGATATCCTTAAGACAAAGTGGGTTATTTTGCCTAAAAACACCCTAGCACCTTAACAACCACATACATATGTTTTTTAACCAGAAAATCACCTTGGTCTAAAAGAGATGTAGCTCCACTACATGCTGACAATGTTACACCCAATAAATGCTTGCAGTCATTCTGCTGAAATCAACATGCTAATGTCTAATACTTGTGTTAATCAATAGGGAAAAATGCTCTTCTGATGAATAAGTGGGTTTTTGGCAGTGCAGGTAGATTAGATATAGTTTAATAATAAATGTAGACGAGACCTTTGTTCTGTTTCTCATCTGTTTTATTCATTGCATTGCAGATCCCAGCATTCCGAATGTTCAAGTGACCCGACTCACTCTGATGTGTGACCAGGCCCCTGGACCCATCACCATGGACCTGACAGGTGAGTCTCATGAAAACAATTATTCAACAAGTGCTTTATAATTCACACAGAATCCAGTTCACTTAAAATGAAGGCTGTCAAACAGTTAAAAATATAATTGACTTAATTATTCAGATAAATCAGATATACAAATACTAATCGTGACAGTCCCTTGAATGGGATTTTTGTATTTGTTGTACTTTAATACATTATTTTTATTATTTTGCCCACAATATTTTGTAATATTATTAATTGTACTAAAGTAAAACTACACTGACCAGTGTAATTTGTTTTAGTATTACTTGTCTACCATTTAGTATATATATATTAAATTTGCATTTTCAGTTTTTATTTTAATTTGAGTTAATATTTTAGTAAATTTGTTATGGGATTTTGTCATTTATTATAATTAGTTTTTTGGTGTTTTTAGAAATACATTTCTATAGCTTTAATTGATTTTTATTTTAGTTTAGTTTTAGTCATTTTAGTACTTCAACTTGCCAAGTTAACATTACTAGTTTTCTTTTGTTTTTTAGTCTAATATGTATATTTTAGTTTATTTGAGCTTTATTTCAGTTAATGAAAGCAAACTAAATGTAAATGATTTTTAATCAATTATCTATTCCACTTAACCAGATACAAATACTGGCTGTGAAAGTCCCTTGAATGGGCTTTTTGTATTTATTTTACTTTAATACATTATTTTTATTATTTTGCACACAATATGTTTTATATTATTAGTTGTACTAAAGCAATAATTCACCGACCAGCGTTATTCATTTTAATATTACCTGTATACCATTTAGTATATATTAAATTTGCATTTTCAGTTTTCATTTTAATTTTAGCTAATGTTTTAGCAAATTTGTTATGCGATTTTCTCATTTTTATTAAGTTTTTTGTGTTTTTAGAAATATTTTTAAGGAGCTTTAATTGATTTTTATTTCAGTTAATTTTAGTTATTTTAATACTTCAACTTCAACTTATTTTATTTTAGTTAGTTGCCAAGGCAACATTTCTAGTTTTCTCTTTTTAAAATGTAATATGTTTATTTTATTTTATTTTATTTGAGCTTTACTTTAATTAAAGAAATCAAATGAAAATGATTTTTAATAGTTAAATTATTCAGATTAATCAGATATACAAATATTGACTGTGACTTGATTGGGATTTTTGTATATGGTTTACTTTAAAACATTATTTTTTAGCATTTTACACACATAATTTTTATTAATAATTTGTACGGTAACCCTTTTCAATAAAGTATCATTTGTTAACATTAATAACATAAATGAACAATGAGCAATTCATTTATTACAGTATTTATTCATCTTTGTTAATGTTATTAAAAATACAGTCATTCGTTGTAAATGCTGAAGATAACATTAACTAAGATTAATAAATGCTGTAGAAGTATTGTTCATTCTCATTTCATGTTAACTAGTGTAAATAATGAACCTTATTGTAAAGTGTTACCAGTTTTTATTTAAAAAAAATTGTTTTATAGCATTTAGCATTTACTAATATTTTACATTTTTACTCATTTTAAATGTAGTCAATTTTTGGTAAATTTGTTATGTGATTTTGTCATTTTTATTAGTTTTGATGTTTTAAGAAATATTTATATATAGCTTTAACTGATTTTGATTTCAGTTTAGTTTTAGTAATTTTAGTATTTCAAAATAAATTTCATTTCATTTAGCCCCCCCCCCACACACACACACACATCTAATATGTATACTTTATTTTATTTCAGCTTTATTTTATTTCATCTGTAATTAAATGAAATAAAAATATTTGTATTAGTTCGGTTTTAGTTAACAATATCTACACTGACATTGACCGGCCCATTTCAAATCCATAGCATCCACAATTTGCATTTTTTTGCATGATTAGTATTCGCAGGATAATGGTCGTGTGGGTTGAGGTAAGTGGGTTGAATCTGCGGTCTCTATTGTCCACACAAAGGCTTCTGGTCAGGAGCAGGAAGGGCATGTGCTTAGTTGACACTATTGACAGAGGCTCAGCAGCTCTGCACTGCATTCTAATGCTTCACCTCCCCTGCCTTCAGAGGGATGATGTCATTCCTTCCACTGCCAGCCAATATCATGCAAGCAGGCAGGAGATGAAGATCTGCAACACAAATCAACGTTCACTGCTCTATGTAACCACGTACCCGCCCCGATACACTGGAGGGGACCGTCGGGTCTTTTGACGGTCAAAGCAGGTTTCTGCCGCCCTCCTTCGCCCTCGGCCAGTTCAACAGTGTATTTCTCTCTTTAACAACGGGAACACGGCAAAAGGGCACCTGGTTGCTAGGCAATAGGATGATTCTGGGCTGTTTAAGTCAGAGCTTTAAAGTAAGAGGACCTCTTCAGATATAAAATCTGTAACATTCACAGTGTAAAAAAACTATGCACCAGCAGGTTTCCTCTTTTAGAACAAAACCAGAAGTGACTCTGCGGTTTAAGTTGGTACAGGAAGGGGTTGCGCTTATAACATAGAGCACATTGTTGCGCTTTTGTGTGTGCACTTCCTGTTTAGCAACTTTTATTCTTTAATTACCTCTGTTCTGACACAAGGGGAACAAAACATACTTTATTTCTTTATTGGCTCCCTTATGGCTGGATAGATGATTTAGTTAACCATGTTTTGGTAGTGATAATTATTGTTCTTTTACAAATATATCCCTTTAATTCCATCAGTATTTTGCCACAGAATATTCATAAATTGTAGTTCATTTTACTCTAACTACAGTAGCATTTAATTTTTGTTGCTGTACTGTAAAATTTCAGTTGATGAATAATATGCATAATGACAACAAGCTTCATTTTCTCAAGTCATTTTTGCTAAAAATATACAGCACTTCTCTACTAATAAAATCCACATACATGCACTACTTTTTTTTTTTTTTTAAGAAATTGATGAATGTCTTTTAAAAACTTGATGAATCTTCATTCAAAAGCATAACAAAATATTACTCCAAAAGTTTGAATGGAAGTGCACTGTATAATAAATGTTTTTTTATTAAACACAGGTTTTTACACTTCAATTCTGTGCTGCATTTGTAAATTCACCTTAAAAGATAAGTTCACTTCCAGAATAAAAATTTCCTGATAATTTACTCACCCCCATGTCATCCAAGATGTTCATGACTGTCTTTCTTCAGTCAGAAAGAAATTTTGATTTTTGAGGAAAACTTTACAGGATTTTTCTCCATATAGTGGACTTCAGTGGGGATCAACGGGTTGAAGGTCCAAATTGCAGTTTCAATGCAGCTTTAAAGGGCTCTACATGATCCCAGCTGAGGAATAAGGATCTTATCTAGCGAAATGATCAGTCATTTACTAGAAAAAATAAATAAATAAAATTTAGATACTTTTTAACCACAAATGCTCATCTTGCACCATCCCAACATAGCACATTACATAATGACGTTCGAAATATCGACCCAGTGTTTACAAAGCGAACATGCAAAGAAAGTGTCTGTCATCTCTGAAAATATCTTGGTGAAATTCACTTGTTTAGTGCAGAAAAATAGCGATTTATTGCAGCAAGTAAAAATGAATGTCTTTCTCTTATGTTAAGAATACGCTGCGGAGGCGCTTTCTCTGAACACCAAAAAACATTTAACCTATCAAAATAAACCACGTAACGTATTTAATAAAGGTGTATCAATGCACAGTCCCCCCACTCCTGTGTACACTATGGCACACAAACGTTTTTGTTATTTATTTATTTTTTTAATATCGTGAGATTGCAGAGCGTAAGAGACAACACAGTCTGAAGTAACTGCTCACTTAAATGATCTTACTCATCTCAATCTGTTCAATCTTGGTGATGTTAGTGCCCTAAATGATGTTATAATGGACTATTTCACATCCAGAGATGAAGGATCGGATGATGAAGTTACTAAAGAGGAGGAGTCCGATGACTGTCTGTTATATGCACAGGTGCGTAAACAGTTGCGCTGCACTCGCTTTTCTAAATGTAAACTACAAGTTACTCTATTCGTGCTATCTAAACATACAAGGGGTGATCAAAAGATCAGAGACTATACCCATGATAAACAACGGAAAACTGTCCTCTTCAGGGTAACATTAGTCTGTTTGTGTAATGATGCAGTATAGCGCTCCTGACAGCTCTCGAAATTGAAAGTGTAACCCATCTCACTTTAAAACTGTTTTTTAAAACAAAATTCCATTCCTGAAAATCATAGCTATCAGCCAACTTCAGATAGCTATAACTTCTGTTATGTTCAAGCTATGTACAAAATAAAAACAGTTTTGGAAAGTGCATGAACCAGCTTTCACATGGTATCAAAACCTAAAAAAGGTGAAATTTCACCATGTGTTAGGTTTTCCTAGATCGCACCATAAATGATTGACGTTTTTGGCCCTACCCTACATTTTTGAACCAGAGTACACATACGAAGAACTAACCGTGCGTGAGCTTTCCAGTGTCATTATGTATTACGTGAAGTTGTAGATGCGCATCGCAGAGCTAGTGCAACATGGGCATTTGTGGTTAAAAAGTTTTAAGTTTTTAAGTTTTTTTTAAGTAAAAATTTGCTAGATAAAGATGCTTATTCCTCGGCTGGGATCATGTAGAGCCCTTTGAAGCTGCATTGAAACTGCAATTTGGACCTTCAACCCACTGATCCCCATTGAAGTCCTGGAATGTTTTCCTCAAAAACCTTCATTTCTTTTCGACTGAAGAAAGAAAGACATGAACATCTTGAACGACACGGGGTTGAGTAAATATGAGGAAATTTTTATTCTGGAAATGAGCTAATCCTTTAATCTAGACATATAGAGTAAACACTTTTTACTGTACAAGAAGCTACAGAAAAACAACAGAAAATTTCTCTCCATAGTCTGAGCTGTAAGCAGGAGTACATTAGCAATCTGTGATCCAGGAACACAGATGTGCCAGAGTCCTGCTGTAAGTGACAGCCGAGCATGGCACCTCACAGTGGGACGTCCACTGGGATGGAACCCGCTAACCAGACTGAGCTTTTGATGGATGTGGCAGGGCTGACACGCAGTGGAGGGAAAAGACTGAGACAGTTAGTGGTGGATAAAGGTGGGGAGCAGAACCTGACTGCACTCCAGGCTTGAAAAGCACTCAGCATGACAGCAGAAGTTCTGCTTTGCTGACGCTCAGATTAGAGCAGCGGGAAGCCAGACCTTATCATGGCGCTCTTAATTGAATTCGAACAGTGAGTCCACATCTGAGCAGTTGAATTTTTTACGGTGTTTGTCGCATCCCTTCTGAGAGAAATGAAGCTCAGAAGATGCACTCGTAAAGGAATAGTTCACCCTAAAAATGAAAATTTGCTGAAAATGTACTCAACCTCAGCTCATCCATGATGCATATGAGTTTGTTTCTTCATCAGAACAGATTTGGAGAAATTTTGCATTGTCACTTGCTCACCAGTGGATCCTCTGCAGTGAATGGGTGCCGTCAGAATGAGAGTCCAAACAGCTGATAGAAACATCACAGTAATCCACGAGCAATGCACACAACTCCAGTCTATCAATTTATGTCTTGTGAAGCAAAAAGAAACAAATCCAATTTAACTCTAAAACATTGCTTCTGGTCAAAATATCAGTCTATAATCCATGAAAAGTCTCTCTTCTCTGAAAAGGCCATCAGGTTTTTCAAAATAAAGAGCAATATTATGGGTATATTTAACCAGAAGCAATGGTTTTGAAGTTAAAAATGTTTTAATGCATTTGTTTATTACAAACATGCAGCTTTTCACTTCACAAGATGATAATTGATGAACTGAAGTTGTGTGGATTACTTGTGGATTATTGTGACGTTTTTATCAGCTGTTTGGACTCTTATTTTGACGGCACTCAATCACTGCAGAGTATCCACTATTCCTATAACCCTGTTGGCTTTTTATTCAAGCTGCTTTATTAAATTTTGGGCTTTATCATGAGCTGTCCTGTGCAAATATAAATTAACGAGCTATTTGGCACTTACACCATTGTCAGTTCAACTTACCGTGCCATTTATATGGATGTGAAAACATTGATTTAGGAATTCAGAACTGTTTTGTCCTTTCTTGGCAATGCAGGAAACGGATCTTTTAGTAAAGTGAGATTCAGTGAGTTATGTTGATGGTGATGAAGTGTCTGTGTTGAGCGCAGCAGCAGTGGGAGTGAGGGTGGAACGGGGCGCTCGCATTCTCACCTCGTGCCAGATTGCAGCTCCTCCAGACTGCCAGAGCCTCCGCTGGGATCTTCCTTATTATCCGTCTCCATCTACGCTCTCTCACTGCTGTGTGGGAGTCATACAAACGGCATACCAACTACAACTTCAGCAAACTGTGTTTATGATGAACCAACACTCCTGAATCTTCAGGCACGGGGAGAGAATGAACACACATCTCCCTCATGAACCCTCTCCCTCACAGTTACAGTTGTTTGCAAATTAGAGAGAAGAAAACACCTCTGAAAATAGCTGTAGGTTTATGCAAATTGTTCAGAAATACACTACCAGTCAAAAGTTTTTGAACAGTAAGGTTTTTAATGTTTTTTTTTAAGAAGTCTCTTCTGCTCACCAAGCCTGCATTTATTTGATCCAAAATACAGCAAAAACAGTACAAATTTGAAATATTTTTACTATTTAAAATAACTGATTTGTATTTAAATATATTTTAAAATGTAATTTATTCCTGTGATTTCAAAGCTGAATTTTTAGCATTATTACTCCAGTCACATGATCCTTCAGAAATCATTCTAATATGCTGATTTGCTGCTCAAAAACATGTATTATTATTATTATTATTATTATTATTAGTATTAGTATTTTTAGTATTATTAGTATTATTATTATTTTGAAAACAGCTAAGTAGAATTGTTCAGGTTTCTTTGATGAAGAAACCTTCCTTTCTTTGATGAAATAGAAATCTTTTGTAACATTACAAATCATCACTTTTGATCAGTTTAAAGCATCCTTGATAAATATGTTTCTTGAGCAGCAAATCAGCATATTAGAATGATTTCTGAAGGATCATGTGACTGGAGTAATGATGCTGAAAATTCAGCTTTGTCATCACAGGAATAAATTACATTTTAAAATATATTCAAATAGAAAACAGTTCATTTAAATTACATTATTATTTCACTATATTGCTGCTTTTATTATATTTTATAAATAAATACAGACTTGGTGTGCATAAAAGACTTATTTCAAATACTAAAAAAAAAAGAAAACTTACCGACCCCAAACTTTTAATCAGTATGTGTGTATATATGTAATTTTGGACAGACAGATCTAGTTTACACAGAGCTAATCACCATGTCATAAGGAGATCACACACGATTCAACGCTCACTGTCGCAGATACGGCAACTAATCCTCTTGTCCAATCAGGATTATGTTATTACAGTGATTATCAGAGCTAGATTTAGTCAATAACAGATAAAGGATTTCATCTTTGTGATGTAAAAAACTTCTGAGAGGGCTGGATGCTGCTTCTGTTTTATTAATAGTGACATAGCATGTCGGCACATGCAAAGGGTCGACTTCAAGATGGAGAATCTCCAAGCCGAGATCCAGTCCCATTCGATGATAAAGCTTCGACTGTCTAAAAATAGTATTAATGTTGAGATGAGGAGCACAGAACACTAATGAACACAGTCTGGCATTTGGCATCACGTGAATAGCCCACAAATCTTCATTGATGTTGTTCATTGTATCAATCTCCGATTTCTCCTTCCTCCCCCTGTCTCTTTCAGTATCCATTACAAAGCACTTAGGCCAGATTCAAGGGATAAATTGATAACGCAGCAGTTGCACTTTTGTAAGGAAGCTCTTTGCATTGAACTCAGCTGAACTACAAGCAGGAGGATGCGACCTGCAAACATAAAAAGGCACACAGTTACGACTCTGATATTGATTTTTGCTGTGTTTCTTTAAAAATGCGATTATATCTATGTTAAATTGCAGTTCATTTTACTCTGGCTGATGTAAATACATCTTTTGTAAATAGGTGACCTCGATGCTTTGAAGAAGAAGAACTTCACCATGAAGGAGGGAGTGGACTACAGGGTGAAAATCCACTTCAAGGTCAGATTTCTGAACACAAAAGTGTCATAAAACATGTCATTATGAGATATTGTTAAAAAAAGGCAAGTTTTAACAATATTGTTTCAATGCTCTTGAAAGACTGATCGCAAGCTTCTGCATGCTTAGAGCGCATAAGATATGTTGTAAGATATGAAATCCAGTGCTGGAAGTGGATAAATTGTTTATTTCCTGTTTTGACCGGGCCAGCGCTATGAACAGCATACAGAATACACACAGTCACCCTTTCCCAGGCTAAACTTTCCTAAAAATAATACACTTGAAATATTTGTAAACAGATCAGGGTACAGTGTAAGCAAAAAATGGGTTTGTGTGTTTTCTTTGCTTCTAAATATAGCTGATGTTGAAACATTTTTGTGTTTTGCAACAGTTTTGTCAAGAACATTTAATTAAAATGGCATCTAGAGTCACTTTATTTCACTGTGAGCCATATCAGATCATATTGCTGCTAAATACCATTATTCACAAATACGCTTGTGGATCTAGAAACTCAGAAATATCTTTCTATTCCATGATTTGTCAGGAAATATGGGCCTGATACAGCTCCATACAGATAACAAAAGTGCTTTATGGTTCATGTTTAAATATACTAAAACAAAAAATATCTTTCAATATATTTCAATGCTGGGAGTTTCCACGAAGGGAATGGGATGTGGAGTGAATTCCCTCTGCTGGTGACTCTGTGCTACAACAGGTTGAATGTCCTGAGAATGAAAATGACATGTTAAATTAATAAAATTTATTCTAATTCATCCCATCTGTTCCCATTAGGTCAACAGGGACATCGTGTCTGGACTGAAATATGTGCATCTGACCTACAGGAAAGGACTCAGAGGTAAGCGCATCTGTAGTCATGAATTTAAATGCTGGCTGTGATGCCACAAGTGCTTGAGTCAAGGGTGTATTTGAAATCTTTATACACACATGTGCTGTTTTAAGTTGCATGATCCAAATCAGCTTCTTACAATGCTGTTTTAAAGTTTTATAAACACATTTCAATAGTATTCATATGCCATGTTTTTGGCCACATTCATAGATCAATTAGTAATATAATATAATATAATAATACAATATAATATCAGTCATAATCAATAATCTCAGTAACTGAGCCACTTGAGCTATATGGAGGACTCAGAGTTACACATCCGTTTATTTATTCAAACATACAAATGAAAATAAATCATTCTCTTTAATTTTTTTTTTTATTACTAAATAGGCATATTTAAAATGTGACCCTGGACCACAAAACCAGCCTTAAGTAGCACGGGTATATTTGTAGTAATAGCCAAAAATACTTTGTATAGGTCAAAATGATAAATTTTTCTTTTATGCCAAAAATCATTAGGATACTAAGTAAAGATCATGTTCCATTAAGATATTTTGTAAATTTCCTACTGTAAATATATCAAAACTTATTTTTTGATTAGTAATATGCATTGCTAAGAACTTCATTTGGACAACAAAGGTGATTTTCTCAATATTTAGATTAATTCAGGTTTAAAATGTAGTTAAAATAACAAAATACTGCATTTAATATTCAATATTAATAATGCATTTAAGTCATTATTTAAATAGAAAAATAAATTGACTTATTTAAAATAGTTTATTTTATTTAGTTTTGAAGTGTAGTTAAAATCATAAAAAAGTGAGTCATTTTTATTGATTTATTTTATTTTATTGAAAAATAAGAGAATTTTCAAATGTTTGTTGTAAATGTAGTTTAAATAAAATTTTGAACATTAAACAAAATATTGCCAGTTACTTTTCTTTGTCCATTTGCCAGTTACTTTTTCTTTGTCATTCTGTCAAATGCTTTACTTTATCCTTTTAACAATCAACTTAAAGGGGTGATAAACTGCCTTTTTTTATTATTTTTTTATTATTATTATTTTATTATTTTTTATTAATTTTGCATCAACAAAATCAGAATTGAGAAGTAATAGGCTATTTTCTGTCCTGTTTTGACCCCCTCCTCAGATCGCTCTGTTTGAATAGGCGTGGCAGATTGTAAACTTAAAAGTAAACACCCAGTGCTATGATTGGCTAACAGTTGTGTATGTTTGACAGCCTACATCCTACACAGATGGACACTGCTGCGATTTAGGTTAAAAACGCATAAAAATTCAGTACATATCAAACAATCTATAATAACAGACAAAGCAATAAAGACCACATAATAAAAACAGTTACCCACACTTGTTTGGTGTTACATTACTGTTAGATTTAATATAGCCAGCACAGCATTATCTTTTAGTTTCAGTCTTTCTGAAAATCCTGTATCAGATTGTTCCTTGTTTGTAAACAAATCCCTGGTAAAATGAAGTGAACAAAGGACAAAGTTCTTACCAAGGAGGTCTAGAACTTTATTACAAATAAAATTCATCAAATACAATTTATCGTTTGGTTTCTGAGTAGACCTGAGTTTGCCTCTCTCTATGTGCATGAATCGGTGTGCGGGGCTAAACAGGCTGTGATGTAGAAGTAGGCGTTGATCTTCTTCTGTGGAGGCGGAGTTTAGACACTATTACATCATAAAGTTTTGGCAGATCGGCTTCAATCACTGTTGCCAACTTAGCAACTTTGTTGCTAGATTTAGCAACTTGTCAGACTACCCTAGCAACTTTTTCTTCAAACAGCACCTAGCAACAAATTTTGCTATTTTTGAAATTTATTTGGCAACTTTTAGCAACTGTGATGATAAAAAGGTATACATTTTCTCTCTAAATTACACAAAATTTGGAATCAAGTGAATCAAGTTGCTAGATGCTGCTGTTCAATAATAATTGTTCATTTATGATAACACTTTGTTATTAGTTTCTACGTGCACTTGGTGATCAGTTAAAAATATATAGGAAAAAAAAAAAACACTGTTAATTTCTAAGTTGTAACCTGAGAACACAAAATACAATGTGGAAAATCAATGCACAAAATTTCTTCAAATTAACAAAGTGCATTGTGCCCTATTTTACAGACTTTTCTTAAAGTGTCGAATACTAACTACGCTGTAAAAAACAATTAGTTGAGTCATCTTAAAATAATTTGTGGCCTGGCTGCCTTAAAATTTTAAGTTCAGTCAACTCAAAAAAAGTTTATTCAACTTGAAATGTTAAATTATACTAAGTGACAACTTGGATATTTGAGTTGAATCAACATAGAATTTTAAGGCAGCTGGGTTACTTACCCATCTGTTAAGTTTAGCAAATATCTAAGTTGTTACTTAGTACAACTTAACATTTCAAGCTGACTAAACTTATTTTAGTTGACTGAACTTAAAATTTTAAGGCAGCAGGGTAACAAATTATTTTAAGCTGACTCAACAAATTGTGTTTTTTATTTTTTTACAGCGTACCAATACACTGCTTGCGAATGTAATTGTTCAGAATAGTAAATAAGAAGTATAGTTAATAGTATAGTTAATAAGAAAATACATAAAATGTAATTCTATGCTCTGTTATTCTATGCATTATTCTATTATTATTCCCTGAAAATAAATTGGCAACACTGGCTTCAATATAAGCTGTTTTTACACAAGAAAAGTTTGAGTTCTGTAACTTGCAGAATGTTTTTATAGTACAATGACCTCTCATATGTCAAAAAATCAAGCGAATTTTGATTTCTCAATTCATGATTGAATTATTTTTGAAGATTATTACTTATTTTTGAATTTGATTTTTATTGTTTTTTTTGTTTTTTTTACCTGTAGTGGACAAGTCAGTGTACATGGTGGGCAGCTACGGTCCGAGAGTCGAGGAGCATGAGTTTATGACCCCGGTGGAGGAGGCTCCGAAGGGCATGATCGTTCGGGGAAGCTACCACATCAAATCTTACTTCACAGATGACGACAAGACAGACCATCTGTCGTGGGAGTGGAACCTGCAAATCAAAAAAGACTGGGACAGTGCAGAGTAAAGAGGTTCCTCCTCTGTCTCTCTCTCCCAGGTCCATAGCAACATACCCAATTTATCACTGATGTTTAAAACAGAGACATACGCTAGGTAGATATGCAGCTGGAGCTGGCTTTGCAAATGATTAAACAACAATTAGTCGTATTAAAAAATTAAAAAAATAAAAAATAAGATGTTAGGTGTAACCAACAGTGAGGACATACAGTGACTGGCAGGGTATTAGAGGCGACTTAGTACTTTGTAATAGTTATAACCAACAAATGAAATCCCTCATGCCTGTACACTCAGGTTTTAGTGTATACTGTAAATGTAAATATTACGATGTCTGTATTCTTGCAATGCATTTACAGAGCCCATGACCAGATCAGTGCATGCTTGAATGTGAAGCCATCGTGTTTGCAATGGCTAATTTCTTGTATTGATGATGTAATCAGCCTGCTAAATACATGTGTAGGACGTGGTTTGTACTAAGTGTTGCTTGTCAAAAAGGTATTTCTGAGCATTAAACCCTGTAGAAAAGATCAGCTTAAACCAGTATGAAATTGTTCGGGGTGAATCTGGTTCACTTTTCTTGCTGGTTATTTCTGACAGGCACATCAGCTTCTAAAATGCAACATTTGCTGGTGATTTTGCTGGTCTTTTCAGCTGGGAACCATCAGTGGAGCCCATAGTCAAGCACCCTCCTTATTCCCTGAAACAGATCAGTTCATCTCTGTCCTGGTGTCTGTAACTGTCTTCATCTAGCTTTCATATAAGATTGTCTCTGATTTTTGTTTTTTGTTTTTTTTGTTTTTTGACATTCCAAAATAAATACATTTTATTGTTTATATGCCTGCTGATACTGTTACCTGACCCTTCCATCTCCATCGCTGATTTTATTATCTGACACAACACAAGAGTATCTTGATTTCTCTTAAATACACTATCATTTCAGAAATATTAGATAGTTTGCAGAATATTTAACATACTCTGTGGAAATGATATGTTTTATTGCTTTTACAAAATATATTCTCTTGAAGAAATGCCACAGGATGTGTCTAACTTGCATGTGCATTATGTAATTCCTTTATGAAGGAGACAAATGCTGAATCATCAACTGTGAGCTAGTCAGCAATAGGAAGACAAATATGAGAGAGCACAAAAAATATTTTTGTGAATTGTCATTTTGAAACCGTGATTCCACAGTCAAAAGTATAAGTCGTATTTGATCAAATTAAATCCTTAAAAATATTCAAAATATTCCCACATGATGTATATTTTCTCAAATTGTCACTGATAATGAATTTTTCTTCATAATTGGATGTTATCATTAGTCCACCTGTGGTCTGTATTGCATGATCCTGCCTTTTAAATATGTTAATTAGGGGTTTAATTGTATTGTGATGGGGGCTGCAGTAAGCAGTAAAGCAAGATTTACGTTAGTCAGGGCCTTGTTCAGCTGATTTAAAGCCCTGTTGCTTCTGAATTGTCAAATCTTTCATCTTGTATTTTTAATAAAGTTTGGCCTGTCCTTATTTGTATATCTTGTTTCAAATGTTGTAGCTTAATTCATCTAGTAGCGTAGGTAAGTTAACTATGATTAGATACATCAAGTCTAGTGCAGGTTAATTAAATAAAAAACACAACACAGCTGGCAATGGAAAAAGTTATTTCTGTTTACTGAAAGAAGCAGAAATAGAAATAAAAAAGTTTCAAGGACAAGTTAATATTTGTGCTGATATTTGTAGCTAACAGGCGATAAGACGCACCACATAAAAGAGCAACGCATTTTTATAGCCTATCGCCTCACTTGAGTCTGGCACAACATGTACCGCCTTCCAAGAATGTAAATTACCCAATCACAATCAACCATATTACGTACGCCTTTGGTGATTGGCTCTCTGAATGATGGACGTACTCAGCAGCCACACCAACCATTTTATCTGCAAGCCACAGTGTTGCCATGTCCGCCTTTTAAAGCGAAACTCGCTAATATTTGTACAGTCACGGTCAAGCAGTTTCAATTTATTTAAAGGATTTAAAACTCATTTAGCTCATTTATTTTCAGAAAATTCAGTGTTGCCTTGTTTTGGGGAAAGCAACCAATTTTGAGAGTGATTTATCAATTGTTTACCAGTTTTTCTAACGAGATCTGGCAACCCGTGTGCACAAGAGGTGAAGTTTACATTTAGCGTTTTAGCATTAACAGTTATCACTTCAGCTGGCGAGATGTCATCAGTATTAAGATACTGTACCAAATTCAGCACCTCTGGTAGGTGTGTCTTGACTATCTAAAACGTTTGCTGTTTTTCTGTTTTGAAGTGGCCGTGTTTTATTTTAACTGACGTTCGCAGAAGTAATGCATTCATTGAGGAATTAGGGCGAAGGTCAGCAACCACAAAAGAGTTGTTTACGCCTTCCTGTAGTTTTCAAAGCAAAAAGGAAACAGAAAATCAACATATTATGAGACATATTAGATCATTTTTTTGTTTTCATTGTTATGGGTTAATACCATGTCCTTCAATAAGGGCACAGCTTATTCACACATGAAATACAACACTGTGCTCTTGCTTAGCACAGTAACTTTAACATTTTCTGAAATGTAATCAGAAGTCAAATAAATGTTCTGTGCTAACATCTTGGCGTTTAGATTTACATTTGTAAAATATTAACAATTTTTCTCTCAGGATTTGTATCACTGTTGTCTGGAAACAGCAGTCATGGAAGAATCTGTGCTTTGCCATACATTGTATCTAAAAACAGATATTCATCGTCCTCAAACATTAAAGTGGACCTGGACAGTAGTAAGGGTAAGAATATTAAAACATAATGTGCATAAATAATGGACACTTTGCAACTATATAAAATCATTACCAGAAAATATTTTTTCCTCTTTCTTGCAGGTGTTGCCATAATGCAGTTTCAAAGTCCTCCTGTCAACAGTCTCAGTCTTGACTTTCTGACTGAGTTTGCTATTAATTTAGAAAAACTTGAGCTGGACAGAAGCTGCAGGGGTGTGATCATAACATCCGTAAGTCATCGGAAACATCTGCTTTAGTGAAATCCAGTTAACCTTCTTCATTGACAGTTCACTTTTTGTTAAAGGCCCAACCGAAGGTGTTTTCTGCAGGCCTGGATATTTTGGAGATGTATAAAAAAAGCCCAGAGCACTGTGCAGAGTTCTGGAAGGCTGTACAGGACGCATGGCTCAAGCTTTATGGGTCCACCAAGGTCACAATTGCTGCTATTAATGTGAGTGTCACTGTAAACACTTTTACTGTTTTATGATAACTGGATTGTTGTGTAAAATATTCCTTTAAGGTAAAACTGTGAAATGAATGAATGAATGAATGAATGATGTAATTGTTGTGTTTTAGGGCTCCAGTCCTGCAGGTGGTTGTTTGTTGGCTATGTGTTGTGACTACAGGATCATGGCTGATAACCCTCGCTATAACATCGGTCTCAATGAAACACAACTTGGTATAGTTGCACCTTTTTGGTGAGTATTGTTGATGTGTTTTTAAATCTTAATTTTTCACAATATATTCATTCAATTCAATTCAAATTTATTTGTATAGCGCTTTTCACGATACATATCGTTGCAAAGCAGCTTTACACCAAATTGACATTTTTACAATATATGTAGTAGTAGCTTGATGTACATATGGTAGAGATGTGTGGTAAAGATCAATTAATGACGTAATCAAACAGACAAAGAACACTATAAATTAGTAGCAGAATTCGGTAGTGCTGTATGTTTTCAGGGTTGGCATCATCTGAAGTCCTCTGTGGGGTTGGCATCATCTCTTCTTAAGTGTTCTGGATCCACACTGGAGCTTGTGAATTCCTAGTTACCATGGGATGTCAATCCCATGGCAAAAACAGAGAACAAATAGGAACATAATTAGCGTAGCTGCTGTTCAAACTAAGAAAAGGAAGGTTTGTTAAACCAGAGCTAAAAGATTAAAATGAACATTTGATCAGATATAGCTGCAGAAAAAGTTTATGAGATGCATTATTTGAATGCTTGGCTAAAAAGATGTGTCTTTAATCTAGATTTAAACAGAGAGAGTGTGTCTGAACCCCGAACGTTATCAGGAAGGCTGTTCCAGAGTTTGGGTGCCAAATGTGAAAAAGCTCTACCTCCTTTAGTGGACTTTGCTATCCTAGGTACTACCAACAGTCTAGAGTTTTGTGACCTTAGGGAGCGTGATGGATTGTAGCGTGGTAGAAGACTAGTTAGGTACGCAGGAGCTAAACCGTTAAGTGCCTTATAGGTAAGAAGTGCTATTTTGTAGCTGATGCGGAATCTAATAGGCAGCCAGTGCAGAGACTTTAAAATTGGGGTAATATGATCATATTTTCTTGACCTGGTAAGGACTCTAGCAGCTGCATTTTGGACTATCTGTAGCTTGTTTATTGAAGAGTACTTGGGAACTACTTGATGGCTCAACAGATTGAAAAGCCTTCATGTAAACACATCAGCTGATCCGAATGAAATTGTGGTGTACACCCGAAATAATCCAATCAATGGGTAAAAAATAAAAAAAGCAAGCATGCAACTATCTTTTTATTCGGACTCAAAAATACTTTGCGCACATGTAGTGCAGTGATGTGTATGTTTTACCAGACTGCTTTTATAATACTTGTTTGTAAATAAAAGTGTGAATAAGATTCATGTAAACAGAACTTTCAGATTGTGTTTATTCGGATTGACCAAAATCAGTGAGTGTACTGGAACACAAGATGGTACTAAGCTGAGATTTTGTAAATCAGGTTTAAGGACACCATGACAAACGTAGTGGGCCATAGAGAAACCGAGAAGGGTCTTCAGCTGGGTTTACTGTACAGTGCCCCTGAAGCCCTGAAGGTTGGTCTGGTGGATGAGCTTGTTCCTGAGGATAAAGTTCTCAGCACAGCTACTGAAACCATGACGAAGTGGTTGGCCATCCCAGGTAAATGGTATTAGCTTGCTCCAAATTATGATATTTTGCCTGTTCTGCTACATTTTGTTCACATACTATGTTTTTGCCCCTGCAGATCATGCTCGTCAGATAAGTAAGTCCATGATGAGAAAACCCACAATAGACAAGCTTCTTGCAAACAGGGAAGCCGACACCACAAACTTTGTCAGTTTCATCACCAAAGACTCCATCCAGAAATCTCTTGGGATGTACTTGGAGATGTTGAAGAAGAGGAGGTCTTGAGGACCGAAACACGTGCCTGTTGTTGATGCTGCCTTTATGTAGCGTATCAGTGTCACTGTATATCACATCGTCCTCTCTTTTGTCACTAGAGGGTAACTTTGTTTGTAAATAAAATCTTTAAAACCAAAATGGGATGTGAATTTATTAGCATGCAAGTAGTGAGGACAACTGAGGGACTCCTATGCAACTATTACAGAGAGTTCAAACGCTCACTGATGCTCCAGAAGGAAACAGTGCATTAAGAGCCAGGAGTGAAAACTTTTGAACAGAATGAAGATGTGTACATTTTTCTTATTTTGCTTAAATATTATATATATTTTTTTTCATTTAGTACTGCACTTCACAAGCTAAAAAAGATACTTACATGTTTCCCAGAAGAAAAAATAAGTTACATTTACCCTGATCTTCAAATTCAAAAAGTTTTCACCCCCCGGGTCTTAATGGATCATTTTTCCTTCTGGAGCATCAGTGAGTGTTTGAACCTTCTGTAATAGTTGCATATGAGTCCCTCACTTGTCCTCAGTGTGAAAAGATGGATCTCAAAATCACAGTCATTGTTGGAAAACGTTCAAATACACAAAAATGCTGGAAAACCAAAGAATTTGTGGGACCTGAAGGATTTTTCTGAAAAACAGCGGGCAGTCTAACTGTTCAGGACAAACAAGGGACTCATGAACAACTATCACTAAACAAAAAAACAGCTGTGGTTTATTCAGGTAACAACACTGTATTGAGAATCAAGTGTATGTAAACGAACTGAATAACTTATCCATAACATTTTTTTCATTAAATGTAAAGATTTAGGGTTAAAATTAATAATTTCTTTTAATTACATATATTACTTATTACATATAATATATTATATCTTTAATTAACTTTTGCCAACTTTCAGCTAATTTTTAAATAATTTTTAGATTTAGTTTTTAAAAATACAATAATACTTCATTTTACAGTGTCCTTGTTACACTTTACATGTACTTAAATAGTAATAACGGTAACACTTTACAATAGGTTCCATTAGTTAATGGTAGTTAATGTATTATCTAAAATGAATGAACAACAAACAATACATTTATTAAAGTATTTATTAGTCTTTGTTCATGTTAATGAATGAAAATACAGTCGTTCATTGTTAGTTCATGGTGCATTAACTAATTTTAACACAACTTGGTTTTAATAATGCATTAGTAAATGTTGAAATTAACATGAACTAACATTAATAAATACTGTAGAAGTATTGTTTATTCTTAGTTCATGTTAACCAAAGAGGTTAACTAATAAACCCTACTGTAAAATGCTACCGTATTAACAGTAAATTATGCATAATTACAAGCAGCTAACCCTAAACAAAACCCTATAGTAAGTACATTAATTAATATTACTCTGTATTTATTTGTGTAATTACACTGTAACAAGAACACCTTAAAATATAACTAAAAATGTAAATATTTTGTGTACACTGTAAAAGAAAAAAAAAAAAAAACACTTGTAAATAAAGATTTTTAGTGTACATTTTATAAGCATATTTCAGTTTTTTTAATAATTTCATGTTTAATTCAATGTGTTACTTGCCATTTCTTTGCCATTCTGAAATTTACTGTTTTCACACCATTTTTTTTCTTCTGTGTAGCTTCTTAATAAAAGTGGCACGCAAAATATTTATATTGAAAATTATTATTATTTCTTTTTATTATTCTTGCAAGTCTAAGAAAGCATTACACCATCAAGCAACTTCACTGCAATGTATATCTGCTGTGAGGGAACAAACCGGATGGTTTTCACACGAGTGTGACCTCAACTGGAAAGTGATCGCTCACTGCCAGGGCCTGTGAGAGAGACATGAACACTTCAGACAAAGGAATACACTCAGCAATAACTCAATTCTCTAGAAAGCTTTGTAGGTCCAATGTTCATAATATTGAATTCCAATAAGCCAAAATCCTTACCCAACTGTGGCTCAGTCCATGGGCTTGCATGAAGTCAAAGACCCGTGCTGATCCAGCAGACACTCCTTTCATCATGTCAGGGGTGGCCACAATCCTATTAAGAAGCATATTATGAGTCATTACATAACAATAGGTTCATCTTATCCAACTAAATATAGCTTGTGATATCTTCCTACCTGTCATAAGGGCAGTTTGTGGTTGTGACGGTTGTGTCCACATTATCAGGGATGAGCCAGGTGTAACTTTGATCGGTGCGGAGGCGTATGCTGGACCAGTCTGAACTCGAAACGTAGCTACAGCCAGCATTGAAGTCTCCCAAAAGCATGATGTTCTGAAACGAAATTTGAATTCACACACATCCTCCAAATCATATTATATATTAGCATAGATGTTGAAAACAGTGTAAATTAAATTTAAATGACTGTCATGTTAACAGGACTAGTCCATGCAGGATGCTATGCATCAGTATAGTTACATTTGTGTTCAGACGTTGTCTAACATCCAAGACGACATCATGCAGGGCATCAATTTCCTGCACAGCGACCTCTGGAGATGTATGCTGAGGAATGAGGGCAAAATTCTGGACAGCTATAGAAAAAATTATTGTTAGTGCTCAGTATTTTTAACACAAAATAATAATGTTGTTTAGTGTCAATGTGAGCTGTAAATTACTTTTTAACATGTGAAATCCAATCCTGTTAAATCCCTGATAAATAATAATGTTTTCCAAATACAGTCACTGAATTTGTATTTCGTTATAAATCAAAGTTGATACCACAGCTGGATTTTTTAGCGCCATTACTCCAGTCTTCAGTGTCACATGATTCTTTATTCTAATGTGACGATTTAGTACTCAAGAAACATTTCTTAATTATTATTAACGATAAAAAATAGTTGTGATGTTTCATATATTGATCTGAGTTGAAATATTTGTACGCAAAGCTTCAATGAAGAAAGTTGCGAGCAAGCGGCAAGTTCAAACTAGACGGACATTTAAGGGAGTCATAGCACTTATTACACAACATTTCACTACTTAAATAATTATGGCGATATTGATTTAAAATAAAGCTGTTTTAAAATCTTACCAGTTTGTTAGTTATCTTATAATCCATTACAGTGTAAACAATCGTTGCAGGAGCTGCATTTGAATACGAAACGAGAGAGCGAGTCCGCCATACCAGGATGACATAGGCTAATTAAATCATTGTACACATAATATTGAAAATATTGAGTTTAATATCTTGAAAAAATGTTCCCAGCGAGCAAACAGCGCCTACTGCAGTTACTCGGATGAACTTTTTTTTAGTTTTACCGGTTGTGTTTGGGGAATAACGTACTTGGGAATGTGGTGACTGAGACTGACCAATCAGAATCGAGTATTCCACAAAGCCGTGTAATAAAAATCAATAATGCATCCTTATCAGAAAAAAGAAAAAAAAAACTCCCTAACAACTGACCCCCAGCTGACAAACTTTTGAATGCTAGTGTATATTTAAGCCGAAATATGGTCACCCAGGAACTGAAAACCACATCTTTTTCATTGCCATTGTTGCCTGTAGCACGGCTCTTAATTTCACAAGAATTATCTCTGAATTTAGTGTACCATCAGTTGCTTAAGATGAAAGGCTTTTGCTGAACAGTGCGTTCTGACTGTATTACTGTTAACATTCTCACACTGAACTTGGATCTTCACCTGTATTAGAGGAGAACATCACAACAAAGGGCTCTCTGTTGAAGGTATCAGTTCCACAGGATTCACATCCATCATCATAATGGTAGCTGTTTGCAACGGACACTGCCTGAGATCTGATGAAAATAAAAGTGTAATTATTCATTTGATATAAACCATATATAATCTTTTATGATACGTGAACTCAATGTTACCTGTAAACAAAGAGATATCTCTCCGTGTAGGTGCTCCTACCCAAGGGATCACTTACAATGTACTGATACTGATATGGAGAGCCACCTCTGATAATGAAAATAATATTTATTAATTTATCTATACAAATAAATACAGAAACTTATAGAGTTATAATGAGACAGTTAAGACAACTTACCCATTCACACTTTCCATCAGTCTGTTCGTTGCAGTGAGATCACTGTCTCTCACTTCTTGGATGACCACAATATCATACCGGTGTACCACCTAACAAAACACAATACGGTTACCAAATGAGAGCATGCAAGTATTTTATAGGTTTGGGTGTCGCTTACTTTGGTAATGATGTCAAGCAGGGTGGCATTAGATGTTTTTGAATCTCCGAAGGTTTTGATGTTGAAGGCTCCAATCAGAAGGGAGCTTCCAAGATGGACAGAGAACAGGAGTAGACCTACAGCAATGATAATCTTCATCCTGTATACAGAGACAGAGGACATATTCAGACATTAATTAAATAGTAGTCATACCAAGGACAGATTTCAAACTAGACATAGCAATACATTTGATAGTGTAAAAGGCATAACTATACTTTCACTCACAGAGAAATACATGTAACTGTAATCAATCCAGTAAAACTTACTCTAAATATGCATCAGTTTTGAATATGCAATAAAATGAGCTCTACCTGAGTTCAGCTTTCGCTTGTGCTGTGAGAAAGCTTTGTGCACAACTAAGGAGCCTCTACCTTAGCAAGTCCCTCCCTCTGGGAATAAAAGTGGTATCACATATTCTGGAGAGTTTTTATTTACCACTGCTTTGTAACGACGCCAACCTCTCACTCACTTTCTCCCTGGGAAATAAACAGGTGGGTGATAAGAAAATGTAACTTTAAACAGGTGTTTAGGTAGATGTATTAAGAAAATATTTATTCTCTAGCATATTGCAGGGGTTTTTTTAGTTGAACTATTACAGGGTGAGAACAGTACCACATTAGCCACATATACCTATTCATTCATTTATTAAAGATTTTGCGTAGAAAGCCTATTTAAAATTAATTTGTTTGTCAGTAAAACTTCATTTATGAGATACTCTGCAATTTTAGAAGGCAGAACTGACCTTTGTTAACTGAACCTACTCTCCCTTAAACTAATCTAACTTCAGTGCAACAGAGGGCGCTACATGCCATTCAAATACACTTCAGACAGACTATGTTATGTGAATTGTGTATATACTCCCCCATCTGTTTTCAATGCAGCCAACCTGCTGCTTCATGTCACCTACACACTTATTAAACGATGACAGGTGAGCTACTACAAAAAGACGGTCACACTGTACACTGATAAAATTATGGCGCCACGTGCTTTTTAATACGATTTTCATATGTTTAACGTCATACTACAGAGTCGGAAGATACGTTAATCTGACTAGAAACATGAGACCGGAAATGTATGTTCAGTATGAGTCAGCCGAACATGGTTATGGAACTGAAGAGGTCTTAAGGGGAAATACATCCTGAAAAAAAGAGCCTCAGCACAGGAGAAAAAAGTTATTATGTGCAGTGTGTGCTGCCTGTGAATTTGACAGTACACAACATCATTAGATCACAGTGCTGTCAATACTTTGGCGATATCAAGCCTTTTTTTTTACCAAGCCAGTAAACCTATTTTGATTACTAATCAAGTCTTTATTATTTGTTACTAGGGGTGTGCGATAATGACAAAAAAAGATATCTCAATATTTTCAGGAATTTTGTCGATAACGATAATTAGACAATATTTTGCTGAGTGTGATACCACATGTACGTCTGCAAGATGTCTGTTAAAGATCACTTGATCTGGAAAGCATTTGCTGTGTACGAACATCTGATAGACGTCTGTAAGATGTCAGTTTTACATTCTAAATCATAAACATCTTAAAGACATCTAATAGACGTCTGTCTGACATCAAACACTAAAAAATATGTCTTGCAGATGTAGATGTGCTATACGTGTGCTATCAGGGATTGTGCTCGTACTTTGACAGGTTTAGGACTGCCGTGGACAGCTAAAGCTGTTGATACTCTTCATGTTCTGTGTGGTGGAAATTATTTTTCAATAAATTGATTTTTACCTTTTATAGACATTTTTATCTTTATAGGAATTTTTTTTTCCTAATCTAAATAAATGCATGCATCGCCTTTTGTGTCAAAATCATAAATGTAATAAATAAATTCAAATAGTAAGACACTATAGGGCTGTTACCAATCAAAATAAATCAGTATCAACTAAATTTGTGTTTGCAGTGCAGAGGTGGCACAGAATCTGCATATGAAATGGCATTTAGATGCATTCACACAGACTGTTTAATGCTGGACATGAATGCAGTTAACCTGCAGTTACACACAAAAAAATAATGTTTTAATGTTTAAAAAAAAAATGTTAAATACTAATATTTGAAATGATTTTGGGGAAAAAGGGAACCTAAATTCACCTGTAGGTGGTGGCAAATCACTGCATGATAAGTCATTGAGTCATTCATTCAGCCGATTCAACCGTACTGATATTTGGAGAAAAACATCACTCTTTGTGTGATATTAACTATATCAGATTATATAAATATAAAAGATGTATAAAAGAAGTCCTACGGGGACATTTGCCCCCTTATCTGGAATTTTGGGGTAATTCTAAATGCAATAAACTAAATCACGCAGCGAAAATGTGAACTCTTGTGCTTGTGCAGTAGTCTAACCTACATCTTATAGTGTATGCATACACTGTCTGGGTGTCACAACTACGTGTGAAGGATAAGCACAAAGACGAAGGTCAATGAAATCAAAACTGGTAAATCCACAAGCAGGGCAGGTACACATAGACGAGACCGGATGACCAACACTGAACTGAAACCAACTTATAAAGACAGGTGATTACAATTAACCTAATTAAGACACAGGTGATACAAGGTTAACACATAATGACATAACGAGGGCAGGAACAGGAAAACCAGATATGGGCACAAGAGGGAAGAACCAATACAAAGAGTTCAGGGCTGTGACACTGGGGTTGTTTTTGTTTGGTTTTTGCGATTTAAATTTTTTTACAGTAAAAAAAATTTTTAATAATGCAAAAATCAACATACAACATGTTATCTGTTATCTTTAGACTTTAGTTCCACGTTTAGCACCATTTTCCCCAATAGACTAGTGTCTAAACTCTCAGATCTGGGAATATCTCACTCCATTTGCCTTTGGAAGGACTTCCTTACTGATTGTTCACAGAGGAAGATTAGCATCTCATACTTTCTCCTTCAGCTCTCCTCAGGGCTGTATGCTGAGCCCCCTACTGTATACCATGCCAGTAACACCATAATTAAATTTGCTGACGACACCAGTGTGGAGGGGCTCATCTCTGGGTGGGGATGAGTCCGCCTACCAGGATGAGGTGGAGCAGTTGTCTGTGCGGTGTACAGAAAATAACTTGATCTTGAACACCACAAAGACTAAGGAGCTGATCAAGGAAGAAAACGGATATTCAGCCTCTTTTCATTAACGGTGACTGTGGAGAGGGTCTAGGACTTCCGGTATCTGGGCATTCACATAGAGGACAATCTGACCTGGAGTGTTAATAACACCACTTTCATCAAAAAGGCACAGCAGAGACTGCATTTTCTGAGAATACTCAAGAATTACCAGCTCACACAAAACCTGTTGGTGTCCTTTTACCATTGTTCTGTTGAGAGCATTTTGACATACTGCATCTGCGTGTGGTTTTCCGGCTGCACTGCTACGGAAAGTAAAAGCACTCCAGAGGATCATCACCACAGCCCAGAAAGTTGCTTCCTACCCTCTATGGAAGAGTTACACTGCCAAAAATAAAGTGGAAATTCAGTCAAATTTGTCTGAAAAAATGTAATTATATAGTAACCTATCATACATATTAACATACTGTTTTATTGTAAATAAAGCATTCTTGTTATAGGCTATATTAATAAACAAAAGTTACATATGCATTTGGAAGCAAATGCATCTGATGTTTCCAGATAATCTTACTTTTACCAGATAATAAACTTCTTTGAAGCAACATAAGTACTGTAGCATGTTGCAAGGGTTTCACTTGTTTATATTAGTCTAGTTATTGAATTAGCTGTCAAGAATAACTGCCATGATTAACAATATTTTGCATCATTTATTTTGTGACAAGGGAGCTGGGAACATTGGGAAAACCAGAGCTAGGTGGAACTACACAGCATTTTTACACAAGTGCCTAAAATTTTTCACAGTACTGTAGCTTTGCAGGTAGGTTTCTTGGGGTGTCTTGGAGACGTTGCCACAGTTCTCCTGGATTATGTCTATGTCAGTTTTTCCTGTTTCTTCATGTAATCCCAGACAAACTCTATGGTGGTAAGATTAGATCTCTGTGTGCAACACTGGCTGTTGTCAGACACCTTGTGCATACAAAAAATCTCACTGGATTATTACAATCAATGGTAACTGATGCCTACACACTACAGCAAAAGATAGAAATAACTGGCTTAAAGCCATTTTTTGTAAGCGAAAATACTTATGGCCTAAGATTTATCATTTTCGGATAGCTTCTTAACATGATTATAAGATTTTTGCATGTGTATGGTTTTGTTGTTCTAATATTTTTTTTCGTAAATTAGCAAGTTTTAATATGAATGTTTTTGGTGTATCATGATTTGTGAGAATATTTGCATGCAGTTTCTCTCACAGCAACAGTGATGGTTTATATATTATGTTTTATGCACTGACAAATCAATTTTCAACTTGTGTCATGTTGGTGTGCAGAGAAAATACTGGCAAGGGAGCCTCTGAAATTTTCCAATAAGACCTCAGCTGTGACAGATCACCATGACACTGCTAAATGAGTTTGTTACATTTAAATAGTTTAAATTGTTTTTTTTTTAAATTCTGTAATTTTGTGATATGAGATTGTTCTTCTGAAAAGCTGTCTTTCATTATCTGTGGCCAAACACCTTTTTCTTTGATTCATCAATCCAGAGCACTCCAAAAGGTCTGGACTTTGCCGATATACTCATTGGCAAACTGTAATCTTGCTTTTAATGTTTATTTTTAGACAGCAAAGGCATTTTTCCTGGCGCACATTCCATGCATTTCAAATTTGTGTAATCTCTTTCTGAGTATAGATACATGCACTTTATCACCAACAGCTGCAAGACTTACTAGCAAATCGTGTGATCATTTTGGGGTTCTTGGAAAATACATTTTGCATCAGTCTGTTTGCTCTTGGGCTGTATTTGCTGGGACGGCCAGTCCTGGACAAATTATCCACTAGTAGATGATTTTCTTTACAGTGGAATGATGTATTTCAAATAATTTAGACATCTTTTAAAATCCCTTGGCAGTCTTAAAGACATCCACAGCTTTTTTTTCTAAATACTTCACAGAACTCTTTAGAGTGAGGCATGGCAACTTAAAAAAAACTCAAAAGAAAAGGGAGTACCAGACACTAGATAGAAGATGTTTTGGGGTGGGCACAGGTTCCTGGCTGAGTTCTGGGGCATGCTCAGAGATTTCACTCTCAGGGATTTCACTTTTGGGGATTTTACTCAGGGTTGTTTGTTTTGCTCAATTTGATGTTAAGTGGCAGATCAATGGGCGTTGCTGCATTTGAATATCTATGTAAGAGATGTCCTCTCTCCCAGACTCTCCTCTTCTGTCTAGGATATTGGGAGGGGAGATAACAAAGGGAAAAGCATAAACGAAATTATGTATACACATAAACAGGTTAAATTTACAAAAGAAATGCAATAAGTTTAACAAATAGGGAGCAATGGCTTAGTTAATAGGTGGTAAAGATATGTACGAGCTGTATTAATTAAGATGTTAGCCTAATATTTCAACTATCTGACTGGAAATGATAAGAACAAACACTAATGTTGTCAAGATTCTTGTCCCAGAAATCCTGGTTCAGTTTGGCCAACCACAAATGCCTTTTGTTCCTCAGACAGTTTTTTTGCACTCTTCCCCTTGATTTCTTATGACTTTTGGCAGTAACACTGGTACTCCAAATGTTTTTCCTGGTCTGACTGATTAGTACAGCCCAAAACATTACAATAATTGACCATTTTCAGCAGCAATAACCAGCAAAATATCCGAGTTTCATTCGGTTCAGTAGCATTGTTTACATTCTGTGCTGCCAATATGGCCGGTGGATGGTACGACATTAAAACACTCTATAACAAACAAAACGGTTCTCCAACTAGTTTTGTGAGCAGCTCTAACTTACCTCAAATGTAAAAGAAAAGACAAATACAGAACATAAACTTCCCTCAACCCACAAACTGTACCAGAAACAGGGATAAAAGTGGTATTCAAAGAAAAATGCACTGTCTTCCAACAGGTTCCCTTTTAACTTACGGCAATATACAGACAAAGAAATAAAAAGGACACATTATCTTCTATTTATCTTTAGCTAGACAAATCAGGACAAGATCAGGCACCACAATAGACAAACTTCTTGCAAACAGGGAAGCTGACCCCGCAAACTTTGTCAGTTTCATCACCAAAGACTCTATCCAGAAATCTCTTGGGATGTACATGGAGATGTTGAAGAAGAGGAGGTCTTAAGGAACAAAACATGTGCCTGTTGTTGATGCTGCCTTTATGTAGCGTATCAGTGTCACTGTATATCACATCGTCCTCTCTTTTGTCACTAGAAGGTGACTTTGTTTGTAAATAAAATCTTTTAAAACTAAAATGGGATGTGAAGTTATTAGCATGCGAGTAGTGAGGACAACTGAGGGACTCATATGCAGCTATTACAGAAGGTTCAAACACTCACTGATGCTTCAGATGGAAGCACAATGTATTAAGAGCCAGGAGTGAAAACTTTTGAACAGGATGAAGATGTGTACATTTTTCTTATTTTGCCTAAATATTGTGTATTTTTCATTTAGCACTGCTCTTCAGAAGCTACAGAAGATACTTACATGTTTCGCAGGAGACAAAATAAGTTACATTTACCCTGATCTTCAAATTCAGAAAGTTTTCACCCCCCAGCTCTTAATGCATTGTGTTTCCTTCTGAAGCATCAGTGAGTGTTTGAACCTTCTGTAATAGTTGCATATGAGTCCCTCACTTGTCCTCAGTGTGAAAAGATGGATCTCAAAATCATACAGTCATTGTTGGAAAAGGTTCAAATACACAAAAAATGCTGAAAAACCAAATAATTTGTGGAACCTGAAGGATTTCAGGTCAGTTTAACTGTTCAGGACAATGGACTCATGAACATCACTAAACAAACAAACACAGCTGTGGATCATTCAGCAACACTGTATTGAGAATCAAGTGTAAGTAAACTTTTGAACAGGGTCATTTTTATAAATTCAACTATTATTTTCTCTTGTGGACTATATGTAAATGCCTTTTACATGAAATGTCTTATTCAGGCCAGTACTAAATAAAAAAATAACATGCATTTTGTATGATCCCTCTATTTTTGGTAAAATAATTAACATTTTGCAGATTATGCAAGGTGTATGTAAATGTTTGACTTCAACTGTGTAACTTATCCATAACATTTTTTTTAAATCAACAAAAATTTTAGGTAAAATTTTTACATACAGTATATGCTGTATGTTTCCACATATTTTTTTCTTCTGTGTAGCTTCTTAATAAAAACTGCACACATAATATTTATATTGAAAATGATTGTTTTTTTTTTTATTTTATTCTTGCAAAGTGAAAGACAGCATTACACATCAAGCAACATCATTGCAATGTACATCTGCTGTAAGGGAACAACCTGGATGTATTTCAAACGAGCGTGACCTCAACTGGAAAGTGATCGCTCACTGCCAGAGCCTGTGAGAGAGACATGAACACTTCAGACAGAGGAATACACTCAGCAATAACTCAATTCTCTAGAAAGCTTTGTAGGTTTAATGTTTAGAATACTAAATTCCAATGAGGCAAAACCTATCCTTACCCAGCTCTGGCTCAATCCTTGGGCTTGCATGAAGTCAAAGACCTGCGCTGATCCAGCAGACACTCCTTTCATCATGTCAGAGGTGGCAATAATCCTTTTATAAAACATATTATGAGTCATTCCATAACGTAACATATGTTTATCTTGTCCAACTAAATATAGCTTGTAATATCTTCCTACCTGTCATAAGGGCAGTTTGTGGTTGTGACGGTTGTGTCCACACTATCAGAGATGAGCCAAGTATAACTTTGGTCGGTGCGGAGGCGTATTTTGGACCACTCTGAACTCGAAACGTAGCTACAGCCAGCATTGAAGTCTCCCAAAAGCATGATGTTCTGAAACGAAATTTGAATTCACACAAATCCTCCAAATCATATTATATATTAGCATAGTTAAGTAATGTTGAAAACAATATAAATTAAGTTTAAATGACTGTCATGTTAACAGGACTAGTCCATGCAGGATGCTATGCATCAGCATAGTTACATTTGTGTTCAGACGTTGTCTAACATCCAAGACGACATCATGCAGAGCATCAATTTCCTGCACAGCGACCTCTGGGGATGTGTGCTGAGGAATGATGGCAAAATTCTGGACAGCTATAGAAAAGATACATATTAGTGCTCAGTATTTTTAACATAAAATAAGAATGTTGTTTAATGTCAATGTGAGCTGTAAATTACTTTCAATATTTAAAATCCAATCCCTGATAAATAATAATGTTTTCCAAATACAGTCACTGAATTTATATTTAGTTATAAATACAATGTACTCTACTGTTCAAGTTTGGGGGCTATAAGATTTTTAAAATTCAAAAAAAGTTTTTGAAAAAAGACACTTTTGCTTGCATTTTTTTTTTTTTAAATAAAAACACAGTAAATAGTAATATGTGTTAAAATAGCTATTTTCTATTTTAATATATTCTAAAATATAATTTATTCCTGTGATGAAAAGCTGAATTTTTAGCACCATTACTCCAGTCTTCAGTGTCACATGACACAATTTTCATTCTAATATGATCATTTGGTGCTCACGAAACATTTCTATTGTCTATCAACGAGGAAATTAGTTGTGATTTTCCATATATTTGAAGAAACTGTGATACATTTTTCAAGGTTTCTTCATGAGTAGAAGGTAAATTACATTTAATTTTTTATTAAAAATCTTTTAAACAATTTAATAGTCCGACAGGCTATATTTTGCGATAACAACCAGCTGGATGTACATTATCCCGCTTACTGCAAGGCTGCTTGCCTCAAAAATAAATAATTAGACATAAAACATTAATCTGAGTTGAAATATTTGAACTTCCGTGATCTTCCGTGATCTTCCGTGAAGAAAGCAGTTGCTAGCAAACAGCAAGTTCAAACTAGACGGACATTTAAGGGATACGATGCAGTCATACCATTTATTTTCATCACTTAAATAATTTTGGCGTTAAAAGATATTGATGCTTACCAGTTTGTTAGTAATCCATTATAGTGTACAAAACAGTCGTTTGTATGAAACGAGAGAGCGAGTCAGCGATACCAGGATGACATAATTAAATAATTGTACTCCTAATACTGAACTTAGTTTTAATATTTTATCAGCCAACCAAACGCAAAGCTCCTACGAAGAAAAAATGTTCCCAGCAAGTGAACAGCGCCGACTGCAGGCAGTTACCCGGATGAGCCTGTGTTACTGGTACTGTTACTGGTAGCCTTGTAATAAAAATTAATAATGCATCCTTATCAGAAAAAAAGCCTTACTGACCCCAGCAACTGACCCCCAGCTTACAAACTTTTGAATGCTAGTGTATATTCAACCAGAAATATGTGTACCGTCAATTGCTTCAGATTAAAGGCTTTTGCTGAACAGTGCATTCTGACTGTATTGCTGTTAACATTCTCACACTAAACTTGGATCTTCACCTGTATTAGAGGAGAACATCACAACAAAGGGCTCTCTGTTGAAGGTATCAGTTCCACAGGATTCACATCCATCATCATAATGGTAGCTGTTTGCAACGGACACTGCCTGAGATCTGATGAAAATAAACGTGTAATTACTCATTTGATATGAACCATATATAATCTTTTATGATACGTGAACTCAATGTTACCTGTAAACAAAGAGATATCTCTCCTTGTAGGTGCTCCTACCCAAGGGCTCACTTACAATGTACTGATACTGATATGGAGAGCCACCTCTGATAATGAAAATAAAGTTTATTAATTTATGTATCTATAGAAATAAATACAGTAACTTAAAGGCAGTTAAGACAACTTACCCGTTCACACTTTGCATCAGTCTTTTCGTTGCAGTGAGATCACTGTCTCTCACCTCTTGGATAACTACAATGTCATACCGTTGTACAACCTAACAAAACATAATACTGTTACCAAATGAGAGCGTGCAAGTATTTTATAGGTTTGGGTGTCACTTACCTTGGTAATGATGTCAAGCAGGGTGGCATTAGATGTTTTTGAATTCCCAAAGGTTCTGATGTTGAAGGCTCCAATCAGAAGGGAGCTTCCAAGATGGACAGATAACAGGAGTAGACCTACAGCAATGATAATCTTCATCCTGTATATAGAGACAGAGGACACATTTAGACATTGATTAA
The DNA here is from genome assembly GCA_036247105.1 of Cirrhinus mrigala. Lineage (NCBI taxonomy): Eukaryota > Metazoa > Chordata > Actinopteri > Cypriniformes > Cyprinidae > Cirrhinus > Cirrhinus mrigala. The sequence continues at coordinate 22,659,480 of CM070009.1, read as the reverse complement.
GCAGTAGTCATACCTAAGACAGATTTCAAACTAGACATAGCAATACATTTGATAGTGTAAAAGGCATGATTATACTTGCACTCAGAAAGAATTTTAATATCAATCCAGCAGCTCAATAGAGCAGGTTTTTGTGTTGAACTATTGCGAGAATGGTACCACATAAGCTTGGTTTTGTAAAGATTTTGTTTAGAAAGCCTCTTTTTAAATTCATTTGTTTGTCATTAAAACTTTATTATCTACTCTGTAGGCTAAGTTTCGAAGGCTGAACTGACCTCTGTTAACTGAACCTAATCTCCATTAAACTAATCCAACTTCAGTGCAACAGAGGGCGCTACATGCCATTCAAATACACTTCATATTATGTTTCAGAGAGACTATAATATGTGAATTATCTGTTTTCAATGCAGCCAACCTGCTGCTTCATGTCACCTACACTCTTATTAAACTATGACAGGTGAGCTACTGCAAAAAGACGGTCAATGGGACACTACAAAGTGATGAAATTATGGCCCCATGTGCGTTTTAAAACCATTTTCATGTTTAACGTCATATTATCGAATCGACTTGGACAATACGTTAATTTGGCTAGAAACACCAGAGACCGGAAATGTAAAGCATCGTTTCAGTATGAGTCGGCCGAACATGGTTATGGAACTGAAGAGGTCTTGAGGGGGAATATCCATGAGCATTACATCCTGAAAATGAGAGCCTCGAACTTTTGCATGATTAGGTAAGGGGATCAGCACAGGAGAAAAAAAAGGTATTATGTACAGTGTGTGCTGCCTGTGAATTTTACAATACACAACATCATTAGATCACAGTGGCGTCAATACTTTGGCAATATATATAAGTTATAAAGCTGTTTATTTTGATTACACTGTGTGAGTAATCAAGTCATTATTATTTGTCACTAGGGGTGTGCAATAATGACAAAAAATGATATCTCAGTATTTTCGGGAATTTTGACAATAACGATTATTAGACAATGTTTTGCATTGAGTGCGTTATTGTGCTGGTACTTTGACAGGTTTAAGACAGGTTTGCCATGGACAGCTAACCTCCAAATCATTTGATACTCTTCATATTCTGTGTGGTGGAAATTAACTTTTTTAATAGGTTTAAACTGATTTTTCCCTTAATGGGCATTTTTATCTTTACAGGGCCATTTTTTTCTAACCTAATTAAATACATGCATTACCTTTTGTGTCAAATTCATAAATGTAATCGATAAATTCAAATAGTAAGACACCATAGGGCTGTTACCTATCAAATTAAATCAGTATGAACAAAATGTGTTTGCAATACAGAGGTGGCACATAATTTGTGTATGAAATGGCATTTAGATGCATTCACACAGACTGTTTAATGCTAGGCATGAATCCAGTTAACCTGCAGTTACAAAAAAATGAATAATGCTTTATTATTTAAAAAATCTTGAATACTGATATTTGAAATGATTTGGGGAAAAAAAGGGAAAATATACTTTAAATATAAACCCAGAATCAGGTGGTATCAAATCACTGCATGATGAGTCATTAGCTCATTCATTCAACCGGTTTGATGGCTGATTCAGTAATGAAACACTGTCCTGTGTTGCTCAGAGATGCAAACAGTTCTGCTGTGGCTTTGTTTTAAACTATTTTCGTTGTCGAAATACTGAAAAAAAAAAGAGCTGTTGTGCCTAAAATGTACGTCACTTAATATTAACTTCTTGTTTACCGAATCGTTTATTAAATCAGTATCACAATTGCAGTCGTACTGATATTTGGAGAAAAACGTCACTCTTCGTGTGATATTAACTATATCGGATTAAATAAATATGAAAGACATATAAAAGTCATACAGGGACACATTTGCCCCCTTATCTTGAATTTTGGGGAATTCTAAATGTATTTTAATAAACTAAATCAGGCAGTGAAACCATGAGTTTAACCACAGAGTTTAACAATTTCTTTGCTTAAGACATGCTTTTTAAATATTGTTATAATTTACCTGAACATTATATTCAATATTTAATGAGTTTTGCAACTCTGTTGAATGTGAGATTAACAATTGCTATGATTGAGCTCTGTCTTGAATACCGCTATAAAATTAGCTGAACATTTTGTGTACTGTTGAATATGAGTCATGTAACCGACTGTTGAACATGAGATGTCTGAACCTGTTTACTGTTTGTGACCCTGGACCACAAAACCAGTCATAAGAGTCAATTTTTGGAAATTGAGATTTATACATCATCTGGAAGCTGAATAAGTAAGATGTATGGTTTTTTTTAGGATAGGACAATATTTGGCTGAGATACAACTATTTGAAAATCTGGAATCTGAGGGTGCCAAAAAATCTAAATATTGAGAAAATCACCTTTAAAGTCCGAATGAAGTTCTTAGTGATGCATATTACTAATCAAAAATTAGGTTTTGATATATTTATGGTTTTAAAATATCTTCATGGAACATGATCTTTTCTTAATATCCTAATAATTTTTTTGGCATAAAAGAAAAATCGATAATTGTATTGTTGATAATTGAAATGTATTGTTTGGCTATTGCTACAAATATACCCGTGCTACTTATGACTGGTTTTGTGGTCCAGGGTCACATTTTTTAGATTTATTGATTTATTTATTTTGTTAGACTTTGCACCCAAAGGATTGGATTTTAATTTCATTGTGCTAGTACAATGACAATAAACATTACATATGAACAGTATATATATATATATAATTTCTCAGCAGTACTACTGGCCTGGCATGTGAGCAGACATAAAGAAATGGGTAATGCACTGTATTCATACTTAGTTCTATGACTTAAATTCAATACATTTTTCTCATATCACAATGTATAATTTACAATATGATAAATGTTTCAGGTGTCACAGTGCACAGTGTGGCAGAAAAATTAAAAAGACATAAAGCTTGAGACACACTACAGACCAATCAAGGTACCAACTCCAAATTTTACATTATAATAGATAATACTGTTATAATACTATTATATACATTATAATATAATAACATTATATTAGAATTTCATCAAATGTGCATGTGTAATAATATTTTGCATACTTTTGTATAATAAATATTTAATTGTCAAAATAATAATATGCTAAAAATTCTGTTTCTTTCTTCTGTTCTTGTCTGTTTTGACAGACCAAGGTTCCATTTTAACTGGAAGAGACGTAATTGGAAAGGTGATACAATCTGACAAGCAAAATCAATACGTCTGTTTTATTATTGATTATTGCACCAAATAAAGTCAGAAGTTACACGGCCCAACTTAAAATTTCTATATCTATTTAATGTGCCAAAACGGATACTAACAAATCAAGGCGGAGAGTTTTGACATTTTCATTCCTACTACACAAATACATTTATATATTGTTAAACTACACATGAACATAAAGACGCGTACACAGAATATCTCTCCCGCTGGGCTTCTTTACTAGCGCATTGTGCTCGATGGAATATACCAACTATACAAACCTTTTGTCGCCGAAAATGCCGTTGTGAGTCCTGAAAATTTGCGATTCTGTGAGTTTTAATAGAATGCTGTTGTCACTGCTGTCAACTCCCATAAATACAAATAATTACTAGAAAAATATAGATTTAATATTAGAGATGAGAAGGTAATCAGACTTTACTTGTTTGCAGATGCACACACCACGACTGGAGGGGATCGCTGGAGATAGTTGCTGCAGTCCGCTTCGAATGGATGCGACCAGACAACGAGAAGAGATGAGGTGTGCGCTTAAATAGTGACGGGTAGAGTGCAGGTGACCAGGGCGGTACTGGTGACACTGGAGACCAGGGTGGTGCTGGCAGCACCAGAGGCCAGGGTGACGCTGATGGTGGCTTACTACCAGTGTATATAGATAAAGCCTTATTAAAGTTAATGCACGGGCTTACCTGGGCTTAAGCCTGTGGCTCCGGGCTGAGGGGGGCCCAAACCACATTTTATAATGAGTTGATTGTTCCTTAAAAATGAAAGATTAATGCTTTGCTTTGAATGCACATGCGGGCGTTGAATATCCTGCGTGAGTAGTGTCAGTCAAATGCTCCTTAGTATGAAAAAGAAAAGCAAAAATAAAATGGAAATTCAGTCAAATTTGTGTGGAAAAAAAAAAAATTATACTCCTGTTTCATCTTAACATAGTTGAACTTGCATTAGTCAGCCACCACACACTACAGCTGTGGAATATAATCTTTTTTATGATGCAGCAAGATAAGTACTGTGGCATGTTGTCTGAAAGAATAACTGCCATAATTAACAATATTTACAACATTTGTTTTGTGACAAGGGAGCTGGGAACATTGGAAATGCTGGAGCTAGGTGGAACTTCACAGCATTTTTACACAAGTGCCTAAAATGTTTCACAGTACTGTAGCTTTGCAAATAGGTTTCTTGAGGTGTCTTGGAGACGTCGCCACAGGTCTCCAGGATTTGATCTGTCTCAGTTTTTCCTGTTTCTGCATGTAATCCCAGACGAACTCTATGATGGTGAAATCAGGTCTCTGTGTGGAGCACTGGTTGTTGTCAGACTCCTTGTTCATACAAAAATCTTTCTGGATAATTACAATCAATGGCAAGTGATATTTCCTACACACTACAGCAAAAGATAGAAATAAATGGCTTAAAGCCATTTTTTGTAGGCGACATATGGCCTATGACTTTTGCACAGCAGTGTATATTTTAGAAATATAAATTTAGTTGCAGCTACATATAAACTGTACAGTTTTATCATGTTCAGACAGCTTATCATGGTTATAAGATTTTTTTGTGTGTATAGTTTCATTGTTTCAATATTTTTCTTAAAGTATTAAGTTTAAATATAAATGTTTCTAAATAGTTTTTTGAATTCTATGATTTTGTGATATGTGGTATGAGATTCTTCTTCTGAAAGCTGTTTTTCATTGTCTGTGGCCAAACAACTTTTTCTTTCATTTATCTATTTTATTCCTCTAGAGCACATTACTTCAAAAGGTCTTGACTTTGCCAATATACTCAAAGGCAAGCTGTAATCTTGCTTTTAATGTTTATTTTTAGACAGCAAAGGCATTTTTCCTGGCTCATATTCAGTGCAGGTCAAATTCGTGTAATCTCTAGATACATGCATTTTATCACTAAAAGTTGCAAGACTTGCTAGCAAATCATAAAATTTTGGGGTTCTTGGAAAATGCATTTTGCATCAGACTGTTTGCTCTTGGGGTGAATTTGCCGGGACAGCCAGTCCTGGACAAATTGGCCACTTGTAGATGATTTACCTTAAAGTGGAATGATTTATTTCAAATAATTTGGACATCTTTTAAAATCCCTTGTCTTAAAGGCATCCACAGCCTTTTTTCTAAAGACTTCACAGAACTCTTTAGAGTGAGGCATGGCAACTCCACAGACCTCAAAAGAAAAGGGAGCACCAGACACTTGATAGAAGACGCTTTGGGGCGGGCGCAAGTTCCTGTCTGAGCTCTGGGGCGTGCTCAGAGATTTCACTCTCGGGGATTTTACTTTCGAGGATTTTAGAGGGCTCAGGGTTGTTTGTTTTGCTCAATATGATGTTAAGCTGCAGCTGAATATCTACGTAAGAGATGTCGTCTCTCCCAGACTCTCCTCTTCTGTCTAGAATATTGGGAGAGAACAAAGGGAAAAGCATAAATGAAATAAAAAAAAGGATAAGAGGAGGTGAGAAAAAAGGGTGAGAACAGACTTCAGTCATCTGTCCCAGAGTGAAGGAGATGACACTAATGCAGATCTATTCACATAAACGGGTTCAATTTACAAAAAAGCAATACGTTTGACATAAGGAAATAGGGAGCAATGGCTCAGGAGAGAGCAAGACATAAAATAGAGGGTTTGCACTTACATCACGATTCGGTCAGTTACCCAGATACGCAGCGGTACTCGGATGTAAACAACAACATGGATTGCACGGTTAATGTACTACTGAATATGTTGTACTGCTAATTTTTGCTGTCTAAATCACGGAAAAAACATGTGGAAGCTGCTAAATCACGTAGAAAAGGACTCAGTGTGCAGGAAAGGGTGCAATATTTTGACAAACTAAAGTTAATAGGTGGTAAAGATACGTACAAGCATTTATAATTAAGATATTAGTCTAATATTTTACCTGTCTGACCAGAAATGAAGAACAAACACAAATGTTGTTAAGATTCTTGCCCTGGAAATCCTGCTTCAGTTTGGCCAACCACAAAAACTTTTTGTTCCTGTGTTTTTTGCACTCTTCCCCTTGATTTGCTATAACTTTGGCAGTCCCGAGTATTCCAAATGTTTTTCCTGGTCCGATCACTTAGTACAGCCCAAAACATGACAATAATTGACAATTTCAACAGCAATAATCAGCAAAATATGTGAATTTCAGTAGCACTGAACCGAACAAAACTCACTTGCCGCCAATATGGCCGATTGATGACGTATAACGGTGATTTGATCTGAGAGGGAATAGAGTGAGAGAGAGAGACAGAGAAAGACCAAGCTTAACACAGGCACAGGACATACAACCACACCCACGCATTTGTAAACCAGGGGTCCATTCTTCGTATGTCACAAACTCAGTAATATGGATTTGATTGTTGACGATTGGCATGATCTTTGGTTGGTTCTTCAAAGCTCAACCCGGAGTTGCTGTCATAGCAACAGGTCCGTGAGCTTAAACTTGCTCGGGAACAGGCTTATTTCATGTAAACAGGATTAGATTTCATCTTTTTAAGTGGAAATCTGTCCCAGCCACTGCTACTTTATTACGAGTGTATCCTACTGATTCAGGGACAATAATTTAAAATAATTATAATTTAAAAATTAGTTTGGAAATAATATAATAATGTTGTGTAGCCTATAATACTATAGACACAGTCAGTTTTAGTAATTGAAAGATTTATTTATGATAAAATAATTACTTTATAATTGTATTGGAGTCTTACACACATGCTATACAGATAATGTGAGTCATGCATTAATCTGAGTAGTGACAGCTATTATGGCATTGGCTTGATGGAGTGCATGAGATGCAGATAACTTGATCCCTTTAGAAACTTTAATTAATGCTGTCACATAACATAATCTGCTTCAAAGATCAAATTAAATTAATTGCTAATTACAATATTGAAATGAAAATGTAAAGCCTGTACCAATACTAGAAATCATTGGGAATCATGTAAAAATAATAATAATAATAATATAAAATAAAATAAAATAAAATAAAAACAGTGCACACTTTATTTATCTATTATAACATTTATGTGGTTTTGTTCGCTTGGCTGTTTCCTTACAAAGGTCCAGAAATTTGTTTTTCGTCAGGTGTCTTTTTTAATTATATGATGTCATTACATTGCTGTCTTGCCACCAGCCAATCGCCAATATTTGCCCTTTTTGGGGAACACGAGAACGTGCACTAATCTTAGACAACTTAATCCAGATATTTGAATCAAATTCGCAAATTCATTTGAAGAACCAAATTAGCCACAAATGAGTTCATGATTAGAAGATCTGGAATCTTTCATATCATCTTAGATGTATTAAGTGAGGTACAAAGAACGAACCCCAGAAAGGAATAAATCACAACAACTCAAGAGTAGCCTAATTCCAAGCCGAGCTAATGTTTGAGATGTAAAGTTTGTACCCTGATCAGCTTGTAAGACTCTTGGTAAACTGATACAGAATTTATTTAACTCTTGGATAATTACAGGTGCCTGCTTTAATAGAGCACAAGGGAATAGCTTCAGGAAAGCTTGTGGCTATGCACATGATGGATAGAATGTACTTGTGCCCTGATTTTGACTTTGGAATTGGACCCAAACAGCAAGCGTTCAAAGGGTTCTCTCATAATGGGTATGGGCCCCAGTGTCTTTCAGAATCTATACTGATTTTCTTTCCAATTCAGATGAATGACACACTGTACCATCCAGAAGAAACGGCTGATACTCACAAGTAACAGTAGTGACATTATCAACATCACCTAATGTGTGAACCAAAGCTGTACTATTAGGTCGTGAGGCAGCAACTTTATGTTTCCAATCCCAGGCACTACCTCTAGACACAGTTCAATACTGAAACTCATTTTAGCAAAATATAATCACCACAGAATTTAGTCTGGAGCATACTAAATCCCTTGCCAGTCTCAAAAGCATCCACATCCTTTTTTTCTGCAGCGATGTAGGGTGATTTTGAAATGATTTTTGAAGTTAAGTGAGAAAATACGATTGGAGTTTTTAGACATATCGTAACTGTCTTGAACCATAATACACAGAGTTCAGGGAGAGTAAGACAAGACGAGCGTTTGAGATTAAAAAGCATTTAAATTGTATTTTTTAATTAAAATAACAGATCGTTTTGCTAGATAAGACCCTTCTTCCTCGGTTGGGATCGTTTACAACCGCATTTGGAATCGTTTGAAGCCGCATTTAAACTGCATTTTGGAAGTTCCAAATCGGGGCACCATATGGAGAAAAATGTTGCTGAAATGTTTCCCTCAAAAAACATAATTTCTGTATGGATGAATAAAGAAAAACATGAACATCTTGGATGACAAGGGGGTAAGTAAATTATCTGTAAATTTTTGTTCTAGAAGTGGACTTCTCCTTTAAGGCTTTATGGAACTCTTTAGATTGTGGTATGATGACACCACAAACCTCAAAATAAAATTGAACACCAGAAACTAGTTATAAGAAACTCTGGGGCGCGAGCAGGCTCCTGTCTGAGCTCTGGGGCGTGAGCAGGGATTTCACTCTCTGGAGCGGGCTCAGGTGGTGTTTGTTTTGCTTAATATGATATTAAGTGGCAGATCATCGGGTGTTGCTGCAGTTTAATATCTACGTAAGAGATCTCCCAGAAAAAGTCCCCTTAATAAGTCAATTTGTCCTTAATTAAGGCAAAACATCTTTGTGTCCCAATTTCTTGAGAAATTTTTATGTTTATTGTCCTCTCCAAAAGGTAGATGAAATGTACACCCATTGGCAAAAGCTGTTTTAATAAGTGGTCACACAAATGTTGATATGATTTAGTTAATAGACATTAATTGATAAATAAAGTGTGTTCATGACATTATTTTTGAAAGCATCCTCACTTTACAGCAGAATTGTGTGATGCAAACTCGCAGTTCTGAGAAATAAAGATAAATAAAGATATAAACTCCAATTGTTACTTTTTTGGTACACATTACATGTACTTAATATTATAATAACAATAAATTATGCATAATTACATGCAAGTAACCCTAAGCTAAATCCAAATCCTAACCATATAGTAAGTACATGTAGTTAATATTAATCAGTACTTAAATGTATAATTACACAGTAACAAGGACACCTTAAGATAAAGCGTAACTTTTTTTTCAGAATTGCGAATTCAAATCTTAGAATTCTAAGAAAAAAGTCTGAATTGTGAGATAAAAAGTCACAATAACCTTTTTTTTTTATTCAGTCGTGGAAATGGGCTTCCATTCCAGACAGTGGCAGTTGCATAAACTTTAATAAGCCTCTGTGTTAAGACAGTGTTTTAAAAACAACCAGCAATTAGCCAAGTGGTAATCAGTCTTATGATTTTGGATTCAATGTAGACTAATCTACATGTTTATTATAGAATTAAAAACATATGACCAGTCTTAAAGGAAAAAAAATAGACTTGTAAGACTAGTCTAAACCTTTTATGCAACCAGCCCCTGATTCTAATTTTGTACAATAGAAACAATAAATGTAAATACGTATTTACTTTTTCCATGTAACCTATTTGTTTTTAATTTAAATTGTTAAAATGTCTAAAAATGTGAATTCAATGTTCCATTTGATAGATTAAAAATAGGCACTGTTTCAAAGAACTGCGTGAACTCTGTGTATTCTGGTTCATGACAGTTAGGATATGTTGAAAAACTCCCACCTCATTTTTCTCCTCAACTTCAAAATTGTCCTACATCGCTGCAGAAGTACCAGCCCGGTGTTTATAAAGTGAACATGCAAAGAAGATCAAATGCCTTTTGCAAAAAAGGTAAAACAGTGATGTAGGATGATTTTTAAGGTAAAAAAGAAAATGGGAGTTTTTCGACCTACCCTAACTGTCTTGAACCCGGAATACACAGAGTTCACGCAGAGCTAGACAGGATGAGCGTTTGAGGTCAAAAAGTACATAAACTGTAAATTTTATTTTAGAAAATAACTGATTGTTTCGCTAGATAAGACCCTTCTTCCTCGGCTGGGATCGTTTAGAGCACTTTGAAGCTGGATTTAAACTGCATTATATCTTCTAACTTACATCATTACATGTATATTATACTACACAATGGTAGTAAAGGGTACATTTAACATTTGTGGTAACAAAAAAAGGTTTTTCATGGAAGGACAAATAGTTCACCTAAATTGGTTTGATTGGTGTGTCATGCATTTTCAGCAACGTAACAATGGTGTTATGTTGCGAAACACACAAATAGGCTATTCTGCAAACAACTGCATTGTGTTTAATCTACTGCTTAATTTAAATCCTTCAGCATTTTTTATTAAAAAATGAAAATACAAAATTTTCAGGAGAACATTTAAGAATATCAAGTCAAAGTCAAAGTCAAAGTCAACTTTATTGTCAATTTTGCCATATGTGCCAGACATACAGAGAATTGAAATTGCGTTACTCTCAGACCCTAGGTGCATACACGTAACATTAAATACAAAAAGTAATATATACATAAAACATTCCAAGTAACAAACTGAAGAAATATAATTGTAAAAAGTGGCAGTAAATGAGCAAATAAATGTTAAATAAATAAAACTCAAAGTCTTCATTAGCTTATACTGTGAAGTGCTGTTTGCATACAGTATTTGCACAGCAGCTACTATAGTCAAAGAACACAGTGCTCACAGATTTCGACAACCCTGTAATCCTACTGAAGAGGACCATTTGGTGACCTTGCTGTACTGTTTACCTCAGACCAAACTGCTTTCTAGGATCAAACACAGGAGGTTAAACACGACCAGAGTAAATCTGGAGAACATACAGTCATTCTGTGTGAAATGGAGGAGGGTAATGGATTTCAGTAACCTGCCTTGTGACATTTGGTGACCTTGCTGTATGTCCATCACTGTTCACATCAGACCAAAATGTTTTCTAGGACATAAAACACATGAGGTTAGACATGACCAGAGTGAATATGGAGAACATCAAACCAATTTGTGTCAAATGGAGATCAAATGGAGTTCATTAGGTCACTGCGAAACAAACTATTTTTTAAAATTATATTAAAAGTTTTTTATATATAATAATAATTATTATAATTATACCAGGGCCCGGTTGCATAAACTGCTTTGACTTTTTTAGTCTTAAAATGTTATGTCATTTTTTTTTTTTTTTCTAGATTGTTCATAACTTAAAACAAAAGGATGACTGGTCTGATTTGAATTGAATCTTATAAGACTGGTTATCCCTTGGCTAACTGCTAGTTTGTCAAACTAGCTCTCAAGACATAGTCTTAACAACAACTTACCCCAGATGAGTACTCACCTCGCCTGTTTAATCGTGTTTTGGATAAACAGTGACAACAGCGCCTACTACGGTCACAGAATTCGGTGTAACACCGGAAGTGTCTGCCCAGAGTTTGTCGAACTGCTAACGGCTAGGCTAATGCATTACAGAGCGCAGTCCGATTCTCTGACTGAATGTGTCATCTTCACACCGGACACAAATTTACACATTATCGCCATGCTACCGCAGCAGTGAACCTTCTCCACGGCAATAAAAAGAAACGACTGCATATCCTTCAGCTTATCCGAGCGGTGAAACTAGGCAGGTTAGGAATTATTTCGCATCCCAGCTAATGATTTCTGCATGTAGCTTTTAGCGTGTAAACAAATAAAGGAAACGCGACTGTCAGATTGATTATTTGTACGCTCTGCGTTCCCACATCTTGCTATTAGAGATTTTTAAAGTCTTCTAATCCTTTTTTTAGTTGCATCAATAAAATCCATGTATGTATTTTGACATGTAAGAGTGCTAACTAGCTGCTAGCTTGTGAGATTATTAAGTTGTGGTTCAGTTTTGGCTTTTTCTGCTTTTGTAAAATTACTCAACAGTGTTTTGAATTGATTTTGCTGTCCCTCAAGTTTAAATAGATTGCAGTAAGGTTATTTTAATTGACACCTCTTTATGTGTCAGTATCATAGTGTCAGTTTAGTGCTATTTGTTTAATCATTTGCTTATTATGGCAGATTTTTTTTTCTATTTGCTTTAATATGGTATACTGTTTCTGTTTTTCTTTACAAATGACAACATCTGAGTTGACAGTAAACTGAAAGTAGCATGTCTCAGTAAACTGAAAGTAGCACTTTTCTCCTCAGAGTGACTGCTTCAGTGATAGTGAGATGATCCAAAACAAGTAGCTAAAAGCTTTTGAAAGCAAGCTATTGGGCATGATTTTTACACATGCTGACCGCAATGTCCCAATCCATCAATCTTTTAACATCTAATGGACTGATCAATAAAAGTAATGGTTTTCAAACTGAGATGCATGTTGTTCAGCTGAACTCTTCTTAACTTGTTCTTTCAGGTGTGAATGACCGACGTGGTGCCTACCACCGCCCTCAGTGAAATAAAGCTCCGCCTACTCTGCCACGATGACATAGAGAGAATAAAAGTGCTCTGTGGAGAATGGTTTCCCATTGAGTGAGTACTAATACATTTAACCAAACCATCCTATTATACAGGTCAAGTACAACACCAACACTCTCTGTTATTGGTTTGTTTGTGTTTCAGGTATCCAGACTCATGGTACCATGACATCACATCAAATAAGAAGTTCTTCTCTCTGGCTGCCACCTTTAGAGGTGGAATTGTCGGGATGATTGTGGCAGAAATAAAAAGCAGGACAAAAGTGCACAAAGAGGTACAGCTTGCATATGTATACTGAGACAATGACACAAAGAGGAAAAACTAAAGCGTCAGAATAAAAGAACACTTGTTATAATGGTGCAATACATTCTGTGCTTAAAGGAGTAGTTCATCCAAAAATGAAACTTGGAAGATGAGTTTGTTTCATCATCTGCACAGATTTGGAGAAATGTAACATTACATCACCTGCTGACCAATGGATCCTTTGCAGTGAATGGGTGCCGTCAGAATGAGTGTTCAATCAGCTGATAAAAACATCACAAAAATCCACAAGTAATCATTAAGATGTTTTTATCTTCAAATGAGTCCTCTGTCCATAATATTGCTACCTCCAGTGAATGTTGCAAGAAATGTGCACTGATCGAGAACAACTTACAAGCGAAAACAGTCCAAAATAGTTCTTCAGGTGAGAGGATAATGGACTTATATTTTTAAACTTAAATCAGTGACAAAATGATGAAAAGATTTGTTTCTTACAAACACAAAGGCTTTCACGTCACAAGACGTTAATCAAGGGAATGGAGTCATGTGGATCATTATGATGTTTTTATCAGTTATTTAGATTCTTATTCTGATGGCACCCATTCACTGCAAAGTATCTATTGCTGAGGAAATTTGTTGAAGTGATATAATGCTAAATTTCTTCAAATCTGTTCCTATGAAGAAACAAACCCCTCTACATTTGGGATGGTCTGAGGGTGAGTAAATTTTTCAGGGAATTTGTATTTTTGGGTGAACTTTTCCCTTAACTTCTATGAATATGTGGGTGGATTTTGTGTTTAATGCTATTGAATAGCAATGTTTGAATAAGTGAAAAATGTCCTTGACCATGAACAATAGTTCCTCTGGAGCTTTGATGTAAAGGATCATAATTAAGATCATCTGACATATCCAAAGCCTTTATATAGCAGGTGATTAATTAGGTTACAGACTACATTTCTGCACGTAGCAAAGGATTTGACCTTCATTTTTCAAGGTACAGTTATGTCACTTACTAAAGCTGCATACAGCTACTATCTGTGTTCATGAGGGCTTTTATATTATGTAAGTTAGATATTACTGTTTGTTCACCTTCAGTGAACTGTTTAAACCCATGCATGATTAGTGCTATATATCAAAGTCAAAGACATTTATATGTACATGTTCTGTGCATAAAGTACAATGAAACAGTACAATCTTACTTGAATATAATATACAGCATTGCTATGCACTTAAATATACATACAGAGGAAATAATAATAATATTAATTTCCAGACAATAAAATGGCAGTGCTATTGATGAGTTTACTGAAAAGATCAGATGCTGTAGACAGTGTAACGAGTGACAGTGACAGTGTAAAGTCCAGTGTCATTATCGATAGTACACATTAATTTTGTTGTGTGTTGAATATAATACAGCACTGGGGTAGAAACTATTTCTGTATCTAATCGTGCTAGTTTAAATAGTCTTGAGCTGCTTACCTGAGGGCAAAAAAGAGAAGTGTGATTAATGTGTGATAATGTGATTTGTCAGGGTTTTAGTGTGATTTCTTCTTAAAGTGATCGCAAGAGATATGTGCAAATTTTTTTTTAGCATTTTATTTAAATTTTATTTTATTTTTTTATTTACAGTTGAGGTCAGAAGTTTACATGTACCTTGCAGAATATGCAAAATGTTAATTATTTTACCAAAATAACAGAGATTATACAAAATGCATGTTATTTTTTATTTAGTACTGACCTGAGTAAGATATTTCACATAAAAGACGTTTACATATAGTCCACATAACAAAATAATAGCTGCATTTATAATGACCCTGTTCAAAAGTTTACATACACTTGATTCTTAATACCGTGTTGTTACCTGAATGATCCACAGCTGTGTTTTTTGTTTTGTTTTTTTGTGATAGTTGTTCATGAATCCCTTGTTTGTCCTGAACAGTTAAACTGCCGCTGTTCTTCAGAAAACTCCTTCAGGCCCCATAAATTCTTTGGTTTTTCAGCTTTTTTCATTTTCCCAACAATGACTGTATGATTTTGAGATCCATCTTTTAACACTGAGGACAACTGAGGGCTCAGACGTTTACTGATGCTTCACAAGAAAAACTGATGCATTAAGAGCCAGTGGTGTAAACTTTTGAACATAATGAATATGTGTACATCTTTCTTATTTTGCCTAAATTTCACTTTTTTTTTCTTATTTAATACTGCCCTTCAGAAACTACAGAAGATACTTGCATGTTTCTCAGAAGACAAAATAAGTTAAATTTACCCTGATCTTCAAATTCAAAAAGTTTTCACCCTCCAAACTTTTGAACAGGGTCATTTTTATAAATTCAGCTATTATTTTCTCTTGTATATGTAAACATATTTTTTGTGGAATATCTTATTCAGGTCAGTACTAAATAAAAAATTACATGCATTTTGAGTGATCCCTCTTATTTTGGTAAAATAATGAACATCTTGCAGATTCTGCAAGGTGTATGTAAACTTTTGACCTCGACTATAATTATTTTGGTGCAATTCATATTTTTCTCCAGAAATATGCTTAACACATTAATTTAATCTAAAGTGACATTTATAATGTTACAAATGATTTCTATTTCACGTTAATGCTGAATCTAAAAAAAAAAAAACGATCCTACAAAAATATTAATTAGCACAATGATAATAACAATGAATGTGTCCTGAACAGCAAATCAGCATATTAGAATGATTTCTGAAGGATCATGTGACACTGAAGACTGGAGTAAGGATGTGGAAAATTCAGCTGTGCCATCACAGAAATAAAATTAGATTTTAATATATATTAAAATAGACAAAAAGTCGTTTTAATTTGTAATAGTACTTTACAATATTACTGTTTTCCTGTATGTTTGATTAAATAAATCCAACCTTGGTGAGCATAAGAGACTTCTTTTCAAGATTTTTTTTTTTTTTAATTCCTTGAAAAACTTGAACTCCCTTAATATGTCAATAACTAATAATAATAATCTAAATAATCACTTTTTGTTATTCCAGTTTTTCATCCCAGCTAACCCTCTATGTTGCTAACTCAGCATATATTTCTCTCCACCAGGATGGAGACATCTTGGCCTCCAGCTTTCCTGTTGACACTCAAGTTGCATACATCCTGAGTTTAGGGGTTGTGAAGGAGTTTCGGAAACATGGAATAGGTGAGAGCTGAGATTTGTCTCACCTATTCTTACAGACTGTGTGAACTGTAGTCAAATTGGTCTCTTATATTTCTCTCTGTCTATTTGCAGGCTCTCTGTTACTGGACAGTTTAAAGGAGCACATCTCCACCACGGCGCAGGACCACTGTAAAGCCATCTATCTGCATGTGCTCACCACCAATAACACTGCCATTCACTTCTATGAGAACAGAGACTTTAAACAGCACCACTATTTACCGTATTATTACTCTATACGAGGGGTGCTGAAGGATGGCTTCACCTACGTCCTCTACATCAATGGCGGACATCCTCCATGGACTATCTTATATCCTTTTCTTTATCTCACGCATTTGTGTTCTTGTGTCAAATTTACCTGTAAGTGGGAATAATCAACGTGATTGGTAACTAGATTTGCAGTAATGTGTTATAGGATTAGTTCACTCCAAAATTAAAAATTTCCTGATCATTCACTCACCCCATGTCATCCAACATGGTCATGTCTTTCTTTCTTCAGTCAAAAGGAGATTAAGGTTTTTAAGGAAAACATTCCAGGATTTTTCTCCATATAGTGGACTTCAATGGGAATCAATGAGTTGAAGGTCCAAATTGCAGTTTCAGTGCAGCTTCAAAGGGCTCTACATGATCCCAGCTGAGGAATAAGGGCCTTGTCTAGCAAAACGATCTGTCGTTTTCTAAAAATTTGTTTACATTTTTATACTTTTTAACCACAAATGCTTGTCTTGCACTAGCTCGACTTCACATATTACGTAATCACATTGGAATGGTCACACATGACGTAGGCAGAAGTCCCGATTCAGTGTTTGCAAACCAAACGTGCAAAGAATGTCAAAGGCCTTTTACAAAAAAAGGTTAAAACGATGTTGGATAATTTTGAGGTTGTAGGAGAAAATGAGAGAGTTTTTCGCCCTACCTACCTTTTTGAACCGAAGTACACAGACGAAGAACAAACCACACTTGACCTTTTCAACGTGATTACGTAATGCATGAAGTTGAGCTAGTGCAAGACATTTGTGGTTAAAAAGTATAAACATATTATTTATTTATAGAAAATGACAGATCGTTTCGCTAGGTAAGACCCTTGAAGCTGATCCCCATTGAAAGTCCTGGAATGTTTTAATTTCTTTTCAACTGAAGACAGAAACACATGAACATCTTGGATGACATGAGGGTGAGTAAATTAGCAGGAAATTGTTATTCTGGAGGTGAACTAATCCTTTAATAGTATTTTCACAAGTGCTTGTTGTTCTTTTCATTATAGTTTGTACATGCACAGAAATTCATGTTCTGGCAGCACATAGTAAATACTACATTTCTGAAATTTTTTAGAAATTAACAATTTCATTCAGCAAAAACAGTAAATTGATCAAAACCGGGGGGAAAAATCCTGGATGCAGTTTCCACTAAAATATTAATCAGAACAAATGTTTGCATCGTCAACAATAATAAGAAATATTTAATATTAGAATGATTTCTGAAGGATCATGTGACACTGAAGACTCTAGTAATGATGCTGAAAATTTAGCTTTGACATCACAGGAATAAATTAGATTTTAAAATATTATTAAAAATAGATTTAAGTTATTTTAAATTGAAATAAAATTATTTTTTTACTGTATTTTTGATCAAATAAATGCAGCTTTGGTGATCGTAAGATACATCTTTCAAAAATGTTAAAAAACACCAGTTGTCAGTTGTCTAATAGTATTCCTTAACTCACTCAGCACTGATTATATTCATCATATAGGTTCGGCACTGGCCAGTCTGAGCCCCTGCTCAATTCCTCAGAGAATTTACCGGCAAGCACAGAATCTCTTGCGCAGCTTTCTGCCGTGGTCGGGCATCTCTTCCAAGAGCGGCATTGAGTACAGCAGAACAATGTGAGGACCGTCAGGTCACAAGAGTGCAGGGTAAGCCTGACTCATCCACCTCCGTAGATCACCGCTTTCCACTCGGAAATGCATCATTCATTTCCTTCTAAGCTCTAATGATGTCTTATTTATCAGGTGGAAGAGATCAATTTGTTTGGGTCACATCAGATGCTGAAGAGGATTGCGAAGACTGACATCGGATCTCTCTGGTCTCGGGCAGTGTATTATACTTGTATATTACATATGTATATACATATATATACTTTAATTAATATATGCATAGTCATTAGTAGATTGCCCTCTTAATATAAACTCTCCACTTCATGCCTGTAATTCTGCTGCTGTGTAGAAATATTCTATTGTTTATCAAGATTTTTAATATAAATAGATTTTTTTTATTTGTGCCTGTTCTATGTAGATGATTTTAGGGTTTGATGGTAGAAGTATGCATACTTTTTCCATGTAGTCACTTTCATGCATGTGTCAAGCTCTGCTGTTTTGTTTTTTGGAGGAACACTTTGACACTAAGCATATATTTTAGCCCCGAGTTTTAAGTTTGATGTTTTTTAATAACATTTGCACAGAGGCAATGAATGTAGTGTTGCTATGAAGAGAAAAAACACGGTTGCTGACAACCCTCCTTCTCCACCAAATGTGTATTGCTACTGTCAAATGCAAATGTGAAAAAACTTTTTGGATTCAGAGCTTAATTTAGCTAGAGAGTTACATCCTGCCATTCCATGCACTGTACTTTCTGTTCTTTTAAAGGGGAAATAAATGAATGTTGTGGGGGAGAGAGAAATGCTTGAATTTTGGTATGTTGCTGCGAATCAGGGATTTACACAAAATAAACATATTTCAAAATAGACACTCCTGCATTACGTGACTTGCAGTATCAAAAAAGTTATATATCTGTGTTGGACCATCCATTCATGATGTCTTCAATGAAACACACTGGTTTATTGGTGAAGGACGTTTACAGAGAAACATTACAAAAGGAACCATACAGAAGCTGTTCTATCACATGTTTGGCCTTCATTTATTCTGAAAATGTGGTTTGGCCATTTCCAGATCTGTAAAACAATTAGTTTGAAAAATACTGAGTTTTGAAGACAAAATAGCATGTATAAATAGCTGTTTTAAACAAGTTATCAGCGTAGAACCACTATCACCTTGTGCTTTTGAGTTTGAGAATTGTGTGTTAACCTCCTAAAATGTTTTTAATGTTACATTATTGTGAACTTGTACATTGTTTTACATTTCATTGTATTGCATTGTCATTGTGTATAATCTAACAGGGAAGTGTTTTACACTCTTATAGTAAGAAAATACATTCTGAAGAGAGGATGATCAACATGTAGGTGACGTGAAATACTGAAAGCAGTAACTGAAATGTTTTTCATAATCTTACTGATAGTCTGTGAATTGTGAAGCACCCTCTAGTGTTCATTGAGGGAATGATAGAGGTTTTCTTTTTTTAATGCTCAATGAATTTTATTTGATGTATTGCTCTTGTCCATTTGCATCCCTCCATTTGTCTGTTCTTCATTCATTAATTGATTATTCATTAATGCATTAAGAGCATTTGAGATGACCTATAGGTAAGAGAGTTAATAAAAATAAATAAATAAACCAAGTCTGTGCAACTATTTGTTTGAATAGTATTATGTTAACTTTTGTTTACATTTAAAACTCGTAGTATGTGAGGTTTTACGGTAATTGTCATTTAATGATGTAATTTTCGATGGCTTCGGTTTAGTCACGCCTCTTTAGACCCTCATTCAGTGTCAGAGACTAGCAAACACCAAGCAACTACTTTGTATCGTGGCTGCTTTTCGTTATTTACCGTTTTCAACAATACACGGTTGTTTACTTTGACTCGTGCGCGTTTGCCAACGGTGAGTGATGCTGTGATTCTTTCTGACGTTTTATATCCTAACAAAGTGACTTGTCTTTTGCGAAAGTGAAAGAAAAGACACTTATGCGTGCATGTGAATTATTAAGAATTTTAAATGAATTATAATTATAACGAGAGATGGTCGCTGTTTAAAATCTGCTGGATGTGTTTTTCATCTCAGTGTAAACGCTGAACGTTGATAAATTTGTCTTTTAGAGGTCCATGACTAATCTGTTGCATCTTTGCTCGATCATCGGCATCGTTCTCCTCTCCACTTGCCCATTTCTTTTTGAATATGTAACTTTTAAGGTTTCAGATATGAGATATTGTAGAAAGTTTGAGGAAATGAGTGAAATAAAGTGGTTTAATGAATGCACAGGGAGACTAGTTGAGTTGGTGAAGGAGGGAGGGGTCAAAGCGCAGCTCGTCGAAGTAACAATACTAGTCAACATGTGGTACAATTCTAGGAAATATACAGGAAAAATGAGTGTTTCGTGTAAACGAGGTGTTTTGGTGGTAGACTGCGACTATAAATCTGATACATTTGCCTTGGAAGGCTTTGGCAGACGCTTAGATGTTGACATAATATTGCAGAAGTCGTGTTGACACCAGATGACAGTGAAAAACAGATCCTCTCTAGAGATGTCCTCTGCTTTTCAATTTTCTTTTAACATTACCAGGACAAATAACAATGTAACTTATTGTTCTTAACTGCTTCTGATTTAATGCCGCTTACAAAAAGTATCTCAGTGTTGATAACTTAATCTTTAAGATTAACACTGTACAGTACATGAAGGTATACGTGACCTTTGGCAACTCTTCCACCTTATGTACTAGTAAATAATGTTAAATTACATTTTCTTTCTTTCTTTCTTTCTTTCTTTCTTTTTTGTTGTCATTTTGGAGCTTAACAGTCTAAGTGTGCAGTGACGTTCATCATATTGGGAAAAAAACAAAACACACACACACCAATTTTTTTTTTTTTTTCTACACTGGAACACAAATTCCAAATTGGTGAGTCATATAAGTATGAGTAATGTTACCTTCAAGTCATGTTGGAAAGATTTACGGGTCAAACACACTGCAAAGTTGCAAGTAAACTTGATTTTTTTTGTTAAGCTTGGAGTTGGAGGTGTGTCAGTTAAAACATATAGCAGACATGATACAATGGTGCAGTTGTTGAAATTATTACTGAAATTATTAGTTTTTTTTTTTAATTTACAGTAAAAATAGCTACTAAATACAATACACACTTGTGATAGAACGATGTAACAATTCGGTTCACAGCCTTGAATTGAATTTGAGTAAAAAAATTGAATAAACATGTAAAGCTAACACAAACCTGTTGCAGATTGTTTATATATAATTTTGCAAAAATTGATTTCCAAAATCTTGTTTTATTTTCTGTAAAAAAAAAAAAAAGAAAAAAAAAAAAGAAAAAGCATTTTGCTCTGAGCAGAGTGATTTTAGTGCACCTGACATCGTAACTACATTTTCCCACATCATCATAAGGATGATTGATTGTGTTAGGTGATCTCATTTATTGTTACTTAGTTTATTATTCTTGATTTGAGGCTGCAGAATGTTACTGTAAACTACAAGGAAAAGGCTGCTTACATTGGAGGTCACCATATCCAGGCTGATGTTCATTATTTGGCCCAACACTGAAGTCACAGAGCTTAAAGAATCCCAGTGAAATGGTGTCACTCAGATTGTCCGTTTTTGTATTTTGAGGGGGCTGAAAGACAGGAAAATTGATTGCATTATAGTGAGGTATACTTCTTACACCACTGTTCACTTCTTGAAAATGATTTTGTGTCTTCACCTGAAGAAAACACTGTGTTCTGGTTTACATGTTTCTACCTAGACCATTGGGCCATGCTTTCAGTTACGTAACTGATATTCACCAGTTGGAATATTGGATTTTGGGGAGTGACAGCATACCCCGTTGGGACCTTATACAGACGACTAGAGGTCATAGTGTACTCAATCTGTTACAGTGACTAGAAGAAATGATGCAGTGTGCTCTGCTCCCTCATTATACAATTATAAGGTTATCCAGACAGAGGTTTTATTAACAGGATTTTCTGTGTATGTGTCTGTGTAGCCGCTTTGGGTGTATATAAAAACATGGATTAAAATGATATCTCTCTCTATAATCCAAACACTGAGTTAATGGAGAGTGTGATAACTTTAAGTTACTAAAAAGCAATCTAAAACTGAGAGAACACGCGTATGTTTTAATGTAGTTAGAGATATGCGGATGGCTATCTGATCATCTATTTACATAGACGAGCACAATCTCTTGCAGTGCAAACTCAAGACTAAGCTCACAGTCAATAAGGAAGAGGAAACTGCAAATTGTTCATCGTTTCTAGAGAAGCACCTTGAAGTTTTGATCTGTCTGAGAATACCATTGAGATAATAAATCTCAAAATTAGAGTTCAAAGAGAGTAAGATTTACTACTCTAATTACTTTACTTTTTACTCTTTGCTCTAATTACTTTTAACTCTAATTTACTAATTTTAAATTAAATTAGAGTTCAAAGCCTCTTGATGGAATAGATTTGGCCTTTTCAACTCTATCAGTCATGTGAATCACTTACAAAGATCATATTTTGCAAGCTTCACTATGTGCAACCTATGCCTTTCACATCTTTTCATATTATGTAATCCTAACCTCAGCCAAACAGTGCCTAGTAGGTTGAACCTAGCAACAGGTGGAGTCCATCTGTTAATTCATGCTATTTCATGCAATGCTATTTCATTTTGTTTGTTGTTACGTACCAGAGAACTTTATGAAAACTGTACTGATGAGAAGAACCATTCAGTGGGTTTCAGATGCTTGATCTGTGATGTACTCTTTCCAGATATTTGCTTTTTGCAGGTTCAGGAAAAACTGCCAAATGAACTGCCTTAAAATATTGTACTAAAAAGATGTATGTCTTTTCACTGTCATATGTGACCCTGGACCACAAAGTCATAAGTCGCTCGGGTATATGTGAAGCAGTAGCCAAAAATACATTGTATGGGTCAAAATTATCGATTTTTCTTTTATGGCAAATATCATTAGGATCTTAAATAAAGATCGTTTTTCATGAAGATATGTTGTAATTTTTCTCCCATAAATATATCAACCTAATTTTTGATTAGTAATATGCATTGCTAAGAACTTCATTTGGACAACTTTAAAGGCGATTTCCTCAATATTTAGATTTTTTGGCACCCTCAGATTTTTAAATAGTGGTATCTCAGCCAAATATTGTGCTATCCTAACAAACCATACATCAGCTTTCAGATTATGTATAAATAGCAATTTCAAAAAATTGACCCTTATGACTGGTTTTGTGGTCCAGGGTCACATATTACTGTAACAATACGTCATTTAGCATCAATATTACTTGGAATTTTATCATAAAAATGCATTTGTTTCTGAATTAGGCCTTTTTTTTTTTTTGTTTGCTTTTTTTGTATTTATAATAACTGTATTGTTGGAAACCCATCAGTTCTGGTAGGAGGAAACTACCCTACCAGTTTTGATTAGCTGTTTCCTGGTTGTGTCCTTTGATTGAACAAAAGGTCCCTGCCTCTCTGTTTCCCCTCCTGCTATTCCTTGTCTCAAGGCCATTTGGAAATTTGGATGCGAATACCAAAATATTCCAGTCATAATCTGACATTTCAAACATGATCTCCACCCTGCAGAAAACGAAGCTTTGCTTGTTTTCCATTGTGTATTTTGCATTTCTAAATAATCTAATTAGGCATGTCAACTTGTATCGACTTGTTGGTTTTGGTGGTTAGGCCTGAATATTTTCATAGATATAGGTATAGATATATATAGTGACATTTTGGTTTAGTTTTTGTGGGGCAAGAGAATTTGGATATAGTGTATTTTTATTTAGATTTAAGACCATTAAAAGGATAGTTCACCTAAAAATGAAAAGTGTTTACTCACCCTCATGTACATTTACAAAACTGTATGACTTTGTCTTGTGCGGAATTTATTTTTTATATATCATGGAACAGACAAAAAATGAAGTTTAAGTTATACTTATTGGAGAACTACTCTTTTAAGCACAATCATGGAGTAAAGTATCTGTTTTTTCATAGATTATAGCAGGGAAAATAAACCCTTGGACTTCTAGGCACCATGTTGTACTTGATGATTTCAAGAAGTATCAATTGTCTTTCTGTTCAGTGCATAAACAATGGACACTGTTGAGAGCTCGCTGTGTTCAAACAGGTCAAATGCATATGTCTGTTGCACGTGAATTTACAAAAACAGGAAATGGCACGTTGCTGTGACTGCTGTTATTGAAGTATATACTGAACAATGAAATGCCATTCCTGAAAGGTAGAGACTAGTTTTAGTTTAAGACTTTTTAAAGCTTAGTTGACCCAAAAATGAAAATTCTGTTATTAATTACTCACCCTCATGTCGTTCCAAACCCGTAAGACCTTCGTTCATCTTCGGAACACAAATTAAGGTATGTTTGATGAAAGCCCCGCTTATCAATAACTGCAAACCTTTCACCCTTCAAATTCCGCAAATTTAAATTGCGAATTGAAAATATGCCTAATGGAAACACGTCAATTTCTTAAAAACTCCCATATATCGCAAAAAAGTTTTTACTTTCGCATGAGGTGGATTTTAGGCAATTTGAAAAATTTGACCGCATTTACAGGTCACATAGCTTGTGCAAAAAGTCATATGATCATTCTTCAGTGTACTATAACCTCCAAAAACACTTAATACGTGTTAATACGTCAAGTATAAGGAACTTTCCTTACCATTAATGCTTAAACAAATTTACACTGCATGAGTCTACGTGCTTGAAGTGGACGAATGGGGAATCTACATATACATATCTATGGGTACGACAGTGAGCATGATGTAATTGTTTACATGGTCATCAAGGATATGCAGAGCGAATGTGGGCAGCCACGCCATCGATTTCAAAAGTCAGTGTTGGAGTTTTCAAACTAGCGGGGTCTGCAGCGTTTTCAAAAATCTCTGTTTTTGTGTGTCGAAAACGCAGGAATAGTGTAAATGACAGGTGTAACCGTAGCTAAAGTTATGTGTTTTAAAACAAAAACGCACTAGTGTAAATGCAGCCTTAGTCGCATAACCTCAGTTAATGGAAACGCTGTCATTTCGGAATTCTTTTTTAACAGCATTTATAAAATATTGCGTTTTGTGCAAATCTGTAATCGAAACACGCCTAATGTCAGTTTCAAAACAGTGGACCAATCAGAGGACCCCAGAGGCAAACGTTACAGGCTTTTGTTCACAGTAGCAGGCTGGCATGGCAACTTTTGTATTTGACGGCAACATAATGGAGTAGGTATTCTGTGCTGCACTTTAAAAAAAATAAAAATAAAAAAATAAAACATTCCAGAGCACTGTCTCGCAGTAAATAATTGTTTATTAATCAAGATTTTGATTTTAGATCATATCAGCCCTATCTTGTAGCTTCATAGCATTATGTTTGAACTACTGATAGACTGTTTTAATGATGTCCTTACTACCTTTTTAGACCTTGAACGTGGTAGTTGTGTTGTTGTCTATGCAGGGTCAGAAAGGTCTTGGATTTCAAAAATGTCTTAATTTATGTTCTATAGATAAAGATCTTACAAGTTTGGAACAACATGTGGATGAGCAATTAATGACAGATTTTTTTTTTTTGTAGGTGAACTATTGATTAACCACTTTTCTGTATATTGGGTGAAATTTATTATATTGTGCTCAAATGCGTTGTAAAACCAAATGTTATAAAACCAGTTGTCACTCAAGAGTGTGATATGTCACTGGAGAAAGTTGTGTTTGTACTTCCATTCATACTCTATTCAAACTTACTGAGTTTGTAACAGCAGGGTCTGAGTCAGAGCTGTCCTTGCTCCCTGAAACTGTGGGCTGGATTCAATAGTATGCCGTCAATGTGTATAGAAACATCTATTGATGAGGTTTTAGTCATTTCGTCATTCATTGTCATTTTAGGCACATTATTTCATTTCCTGCAGGCTGTAATGCATACAGACACTTTATTATATTCATCTGTCAGTTTATATCCATTTAGCATGTTGTCCTCAGGGAAAACATGGGCAGGAGTGGGCATGTTATGAGACGAATGCGGCAGAGGTTTGCGTGCTAGTTTTACTGTGCTGGTGTGATAATGATTGTTGTTGATTCCATTAAGTGGTGCAGTTTTGTTAAGTGTATCTGTTAACTCGCGTTTTGTTGGAAATGCACATTCATTGGATCGTTAAAAGGCAATAAAAGCCGTGCTGCTCACTTCCTGTGTACTTTACACACTGAACCTCTTCAGGTGCTTTCAGCCCTTGAGTGCAAACAAACAGATAATTGTAACCCACGCAACATTCCCACCTCCAGACACGACATGCCTTCCGTCGCCCTGTTTCACAGACCGTCCCTCTCCCGGACGTGTCCTGCAGCTGTTCTGTAGCCTGGCAACTCACCATCCAACTGGAGAGAGTTTAAATTTCCCTTTATCTCTCCGTCGCTGCCGTATTAATAATCGCCACCTTCACGGACGCTCCGCCCACCAACACGGGCTACAGGTGGAGTGAAAGAGGGGGAGGTGGTTGATGCAACCAAGGGCACTGCGCTTCCTCGTGGAAGAACAAGTAGTGCTTGTACCTGAGCACACTGTTGCTGGTGAGTATCCTGGTCACAGCAAGGGCAGAGCTGCTTGTTACTATAGTTGCTAGATCAGGTGCAGGTTAGTAAATCAGCAGTTACATACCATACATAACTGTCTACTGATGACGTCCACTTGTAATCTTCCTGCTGAATTTATTTACAACCTTTGCATGCTTCATTGATTTTGAAAGATTTGTATGTTAAACATTTGATTGAAAACTCTAGAACGTCACCCAGTTAACAGGAAACATTCTCATATTTTAACGTTCTGGCAAGGTTTTCTCGAAGTGGTGAACAAACGTTCTTCCAGAATGTTCATTCTAATTTAACTGGTCTTTGATTCTCTAAAAAGTTTTTGAAAATTTACTAGTTTCAGAATGTTCAGAGAACATTTAAAGTAACCTTCCCATTCAGTTGAAGTCGAAAGTTTACGTGCACCTTGCAGAATCTGTAAAATGTTAATTATTTTACCAAAATAAGTCGGATCATACAAATTTAATGTTATTTTTTATTTAGTACTGACCTAAATAAGATATTTCACAAAAAATGTTTATATGTAGTCCACAAGAAAAAATGATATAAAAATTACCCTGTTCAAAAGTTTATATATGCTTTTATATACAGCATTTTTTTTTTTTTTAGTGCTGGTTGTTCATGAGTCCCTTGTTTGTCCTTCAGGTCCCA
The DNA here is from genome assembly GCA_036247105.1 of Cirrhinus mrigala. NCBI lineage: Eukaryota > Metazoa > Chordata > Actinopteri > Cypriniformes > Cyprinidae > Cirrhinus > Cirrhinus mrigala. Next base: position 22,632,322 of record CM070009.1, on the reverse strand, counting down.
CAAATTCTTTGGTTTTTCAGCATTTTTGTGTATTTGAACCCTTTCCATCAACTGTATGATTTTGAGATCCATCTTTTTACACTGATGGCAACTGAGGGACTCATATGCAACTATTACAGAAGGTTCAAACACTCACTGATGCTCCAGAAACGATTCGTTAAGTACCAAGGGGGTGAAAACTTTTGAACAAAATGAAGATGTGTACATTTTTGTTATTTCGCCTAAATATCATATTTTTTCATTTAGTGCTGCCCTTCTGAAGCTACAGAAGATACTTACATGTTTCCCAGAAGAAAAATAAGTTAAATTTATCCTGATCTTCAAATTCGAAAACTTTTCACCCCGTCTCTTAATGCATCATGTTTCCTTCTGAAACATCAGTTTGAACCTTCTGTAATAGTGTGAATAGTTCTGTAAACATCTTTTATGTAAAATATCTTATTCAGGTCTGTACTAAATAAAAAAATAACATGCATTTTGTATGATCCCTCTTATTTTGGTAAAATTAACATTTTGCAGCTTCTGAAAGGTGTATGTAAACTTTTGACTTCAACTGTAATAGTCTCATGATGAGAAATGAGAAAATGGAATGTTCCTTTGTCGTATACACTGGGGAAAAAACAGGTGTAGAAAACAAATTATACTCAGAAACTGCTAGTAAATTTCACAACTAAGTACAAAGAAATGGAAAGTGATGTTTTGAAATAAACTTGACATTTAGAACAACTTGAAAATAGTATTTTCTTGTAATAACCTTTGTTTTATATATGCTGTCTTTGTAAAATAATTTTTTACATTTTTACAAATTTTAAGAAGCTGGATATTTTGAACATTTTCATAACTCACAGGGAACTTTCGCAAGACATTCTTAGAACGTTTTTTGTTAGCTAGTGGAAATGTAGTCTTGTGACCTTATTTTGTTAAACTAGCTGTTGTGGGCGGTACCTGAAACTGTTTCATCATTGTTGCCTTGACATACATGTCCTCTTAGGAGAAGTAAATGCAAATGAACATGTTCTGCTGCTTTTTTTTTTATTCCCAGTTTTTATGAGTACACCGTGCTTGTGGTAGCATTTTACGTCCTTATTGACCTCAAGACATAAACTGGAATCACATTTTGCCTATAAAAACCTGTTCTGTTGTGTTATATTGCATATTGGCATGACATAGTTTAGGAACCCTGATCAGTGCTTAGTGCTCCTATTGTGGATGGTTAGTGCCAGACGGAGTTATTTGCCTACGCAGGCAGACTTTTCAACAGCAAACTCTGGTTAGAGGTGGAGTTGATGGAAAAATCCAGTAAATTCCATAGCTGACCTTAGTGTGGTCTGTGCGCTCATCCTGAGGTCGTCCCTCCCTCTGTTGACCTTTGTCTAAAAGCTGTTGTTTGGTTTTAGACCTCTTTGGAATGATGGACAGATTGTCTACCAGCTAGTTTCTCTGTGTATTGCTTACTAAACAAATCATGTAAGTACGTTTAAACGTTTGGTGTTAGAAAGACATTAATACTTCTATTCAGTAAGAATGCCACCAGAAGTGGCTCTATAATGTTACAAAAAATTCCATTTCAAATAAATGTTTTTTTTTTCTCCCATCAAACAATCCAAGAAATACGCATGGTTTCCAATAAATAAATAAATAGGCAGCACGACTGTTTTCAACATTGGTAATAATAAGATATGTTACTTTAGCACCAAATCAGTTTATTAAAATTATTTCTGAAGGATGCAGATTGGAGTAATGGCTATTTGAAAAATCAGCTGTCATCACAGGAAGGAGATGATAAAAGGATAGTTCACTCAAAAATGAAAATTCTGTCATTAATTACATCACCCTCATGTCGTTCCAAACCTGTAAGACCTTCGTTCATCTTCAGAACACAATTAAGATATTTTTTAGGGATGCATGATATTATCGGACTGATATCGGAATCGGCCGCTAATGGTTGTAAATGTAAATATCGGCATCGGCCCGATATGAAAAATTATGAGGATATGTCTTGCCGATAAGAGGAATATGTTAACTGGCAGGTGCTGACGGATTAGATCACGTCAGCAGTGTGGCTCATTCTTAAAGCAAAGTTTTGCCTCAATGGGGAATAGATTCACTGATTTGGATCGCTGCATTTAAACTGAGAATGCACATACAGAATGAGGTGTAGCAATAGCAAGTGCAGTGGCAACAGTGGCCGTTGGAGAAAGCGCGCAGTCATTTACTGTTGGCTGTTTTATATCCAGTCACTAGATCGCTAAATGCACATTTTAAATGGTTTCGTGGTGCTCTTTGTTGTGTTTTGAAAGACAATGGCATTGTTTGCAAATGACATGATCGGCATTTAAAATAAAATGATCCCAAATGTAATTACGGCGCAGTCAGTGAATTCTCTTTCTCCGGCGGCACAACTGCAAAACACACTGTTGCTCATAAACATTTTTATGTGAATATTATGACACAAGTGAGCTACAAAGCATTCTTTATCAGATAAATAATAGGTTACCAGGCAAATGTTAGTAGCGACCATGCTTTTGGATTCATGCCTTTCGAGCCCATACATTTAAAGCCATAAGCGGCTGTGTGTCCTGTTTTGCCGGTTGGTCACGAATTGCCACGAGCTTAATAATATTTATAGTTTCTTTTCCCAAATCATCACCGTCTCACCCTTTAATTTCGCAGGTTTATTTTCTTGTCCTTCACTTTTAATCCATGTTTTCGTATCTTTTACTGTGATAAACTGCGGGTGGGAAATAAAAGATCCATGTTTTCGTATCCTTTACTGTGGTAAACTGTGGGTGGGAAATAAAAGATTCATGTTTTCGTATCCTTTACTGTGGTAAACTGCGGGTGGGAAATAAAAGATTCATGTTTTCGTATTCTTTACTGTGGTAAACTGCGGGTGGGAAATAAAAGATTTCGTGGCAATAAATTAAGAATTCGCCCAATAATGTAATTCGACTTTTTAATTCGTTCCCTCACTTTACAAATTAATACATTAATAAATCGTAGGAACGAATTAACAAGTTGTAGGAATAAATTATGCCCTGTTCGTGTCCCGCAGCCCTGTCAAAGTGCAGTATACCATATGAAATAATTATCTGGGGAAATTATAATTAAACATGACATAGTGACTACATTTCTATTACTTTCCATGTTGAATGAATATTGAGGAAACAATGCGGAGGAAACAATGCGAACGGAGGATTTGGTTTTCAAGTAAAATAAAAGACCACTTGTTAAACCAAAGAAGGTAAACATGTTGGTATGTTTGTGCAAAAAAAAAAGTGTTCTGTTTTGCCAGTTGGTCACGAATTGCCAATAATAGTTTTCTTTTCCCAAATCCCCACCGTCTCACCCTTTAATTTGGCTTCACTTTTAATCCATGTTTTCGTATCTCATACTGTGATAAATTGCGGGTGGAAAATAAAAAATTTCGTGGCAATAAATTAAAAATTTGTTAATACGACTTATTAATTCGTTCTCTCATTTCACAAACTAATAAATTAACATCGTAGGAACGAATTAACAAGTTGTAGGAATTAATTATGTCCTGTCCGTGTCCCCCATAGTTTTCTTGGAGAAAAAAAAAAAAACACATGCAAAGCACCGTCACGGTCAGCCAGTTTAGTTTTACTTTTCTTTTTGTTTTCATCTTCACTGTTTACCTCATGTTACGCTATAGAGGCTTTCTTTTATTTATTTATTTTTTATTTATTTATTTATTTATTTTTGATACCTTAGTGTTTGCTAAATGTTCTGTAATTTATTATTCGGTATATAATACAGCATTCTTGCTAAAAACTTTCCAAACAAAAGGATATATATCGCTATCGGTATCGGCCAAAATGAGATGGAAAAATATCGGCATATCGGCAAAAATCCAATATCGTGCATCCCTAATATTTTTGATGAAATCGGAGAGCTTTCTGGCCCTGCATATACAGCAATGCAACTGATATGTTCAAGGCCCGAAAGGTAGCAAGGACATTGAGAAAATAGTCCATGTGACGTCAGTGGATTAACCTTAATGTTATGAAGCTATGAGAATTTCTGTGAAATATATCATATTGCACTACACTTTGATGTTTAGCTTTTTATTTAGTTCTTTATTGTGGTGTACAACCTTAATGAACATGAATGACATTTTTAATCTTCCACTTAATGACTGCCTTAATGTGTTGGTTACAAAAAATTATTCAGATTGAAATTATTTGAATTGTAATAACATCCTTAGATTCTCCCTAGTACCTTTGTTTTCATTTCAGCAGGATGCAAAGGGAAATATCACACCCTGGGTAGGAGGTCCTCAAATATTGTCTTTGGTAATATGAAACTCCATGTGGAGGGGCAAAGGTTGAAAACCACTGCTGAAGAGTCTGCTTTATACAGTGTATAGAGTGTATAAATGTTAATTATTTTACCAAAATAAGAGGGATCATACGAAATGCATGTTATTTTTTATTTAGTACTGACCTGAATAAGATATTTCACATAAAAGACGTTTACATATAGTCCACAAGAGAAGAAAATAGTCGAATTTATAAAAATGACCCTGTTCAAAAGTTTACATTTACTTGATTCTTAATACTGTGTTGTTACCTGAATGATCCACAGCTGTTTTTTTTTTTTTTTTAATATATGTGATTGTGTTGTTCATGCATTCTTTGTTTGTCCTGAACAGTTAAACTGCCCATTGTTCTTCAGAAAAATCTTTCAGGTCCCACAAATTCTTTGGTTTTCCAGCATTTTCGTGTATTTGAACACTTTCCAACAATGACTGTATGATTTTGAGATCCATCTTTTCACACTGAGGACAACTGAGGGACTCATATGCAGCTATTACAGAAGGTTCAAACACTCACTGATGCTCCAGAAGGAAACACGATGCATTAAGAGTCGGGGGTGAAATCTTTTGAATGGTATGCGGATGTGTACTTTTTTCTTATTTTGCATATATATATATATAAATATATATATATTATATATATAATATATATATATATATATATATATATATAATTTTTTTTTTTTTTTTTTTTTTTTTCAGTTAGTACTGCCCTTCAGAAGCTACAGAAGATACTTACATGTTTCCCAGATGACAAAATAAGTTAAATTTACCCACATCTTCAAATTCAGAAAGTTTTCACCCGGCTCTTAATGCATTGTGTTTCCTTCTGAAGCATCAGTGAGTGTTTGAACCTTCTGTAATAGTTGCATACGAGTCCCTCACCTTATTGTGAAAAGATGGATCTCAAAATCATACAGTCATTGTTGGAAAGGGTTCAAATACACAAAAATGCTGAAAAACCAAAGAATTTGTGGGACCTGTAGGATTTTTCTGAAGAACAGTGGGCAGTTTAACTATTAAGGACAAACAAGGGACTCATAAACAACTATAACTAAACAAAAAAAAACAAACACAGCTGTGGATCATTCAGGTAACAACACGATATTAAGAATCAACTGTATGTAAACTTTTGAACGGGGTCATTTTTATAAATTCAACTATTATTTTCTCTTGTGGACTATATGTAAACATCTTTTTATGTGAGATATCTTATTCAGGTCAGTACTAAATAAAAAAAAATAACATGCATTTTGTATGCTCCCTCTAATTTTGGTAAAATAATTACCATTTTGCAAATTCTGCAAGGTGATGTAAACTTTTAACTTCAGCTGTATAAACAGATTTCCTTACAATATTACTGTGGCAATATCATAATACAGCGACAGTAAAACCCTGGTGTACTGTCAAAATATATTGTAAATATATCATATATTGTGGTATTTGCATGGTGTTCCAAATACCAAAATGCCAAAACCATGGTACTTTGTATGTGATGGAAGTTTCTTCCTCCTGACGGGATGAACTGCCTGTGTTCCTTTCTGCTGATGTGTATGCGGAACGAATGAGAACAGAAGTGAATGTTCACCCATGCATCAGTACCTCAGCACACAATCAGCGCTGTATAATTGGCCCTGGCTTTCAAACACTCACTGGCCTCGTTTTCTGTTTATGGGGCTTGCTGAGCCTGACAGCAGAAAGCTATAATTGCAGTGATGTAATCCATCTGAAGGTACAAAGGGGCCTTTTCTCATCTCGCATCTCTCGAGGGAACCGATGGTACGTTGTTGCCATGGCAGAGCCACCCGGGAGTGTCCGGAAAGTCGCTTTGCCACTTCTTGGGTGTGATTCGAAATAATAATTTGATTATTTAATATGCTTTATTGCACGTAAGTAACATCTTTCGTGGTCATCCCGCTCTTGTTATGATTGTGTGGGCTTTAATGGCCCAGAGGAGACTGATGACAATGAGGGAGGGTGTGCGATTATGCATTCGGTGCCATTTCCTGCTGTGATTACTAGGGAGGCTTGACCCTTCGCCCGTTCATGTTAACATGCAGCGCTTCAGTGCCCAGTGCATCAGTTAACAGATTCCGCACCCAAGTCCTGCTCGACAAGGAGGATTGAACCTCTAGTGGCCTAAGCAAATGCTCTGCCGGCAGAGCATGTTTGTAATATCTTCCCGGACAGGGGGGATCGGTCAGATAGGGCTAACAAAGGCTAAACGTGGCCTGCAGCATCAACACTGAACGATCGCATTACCGTCGCAAATGGGAGCTGCAGCCTGCGGCCACTGGAGGCTTGTGTTTCAGTGCTGGTGGTTATCAGGGATGCTGAAAGACAAAGTCAAAAGGCACACTTGACATTCAGTTTGATTTAAAAATTGTGTATGAATAATATGAGTAGTTAACACTTTAGTAGGTGCATTTTAAATAAATATGCGAGTGAGAAATGCAGCGAAGTTTGGAAACGGAATGTTACAGCTGTGTATTTAGATGCAGGAGAAGAGAAAACTAGCATTATGTCTCATGTTTCAGTAGTAATGTAACTAATTGCTGAGTCATCCAGTGTTAGGTTTTTTCAAGTGGCTCCCTCAGGCTGTGTTGCATCCACTACTATGTACTCTAGAGATATTGAGTTACCTGGGATCTGTGTCAAAGTCACAGGCTAGCTTATCTGAGAAATTGCATTATTATTATTATTATTATTATTATTATTATTTAGTTGAGTTGTTTCATAGCAGTGGAAAATTCTCAAAAGGATGGGTATCGGGTATCTTTTTTTTAATGATGAGTACCACATCTTCTCAGTGATTGCTTTTTTAGACCTTTTTTAGATTTTTTTTTTTTTTTAGTGCTGCTTATAAACATGTCTAATATAAACATATTAGATCTATATTACCAGATCAAAAGTTACAATCAAATTAATTGGATAATATGCTAATTGATAAGACATAATTTCATATAACAATATATTTGCTTAGAAAAGTCACCAAATAAATAAATGCTTTAGAAATAATTTTTATCATAGTATAATCAGGGTTGTCACAATATTAGATTTTCTCTACAAGATTGTCATGGCCAAAATAATTCAATAACAATGAATTATCATAATGATATCTATATACATTTTGGAACCAAAAACAATAATGCCATCGGTCACATTCCTTTTATCACAATGAATCACACTATATATGTGTAATATGTGTTAGAAGCCAGAAGACAGAGTTTGTGACCATAACCAAACAAAAATGTACAAAAATAACCTGTCGACACTTCCTGTAGACTCAAATCTAAAAAATCCCCACACTGGCAAGCTTCATCTTCTCTGACATGTTTTTGTGCAGCAGTAGAAGCTACACACTGCATAATCATTAGAAAATTTGAAAAAGATGTGGCACTCGGTTTAAAGGGATAGTTCACCCAAAAATGAAAATTCTATCATTACTCACTCTCTTGTCATTTCAAACCCGTTCACAACACAAATTAAGATAATTTTAATGAACCCTGCATAGACAGCAACACAACTGACACGTTTAAGGCCCAGAAAGGTAGTAAGAACATTGTAAAAATAGTCCATGTGACATCAGTGGTTCAACCGTAATGTTAAGAAGCTACGAGAGAATTTTTTGTGTGCAAAGAAAACAAATATAACAAATTTATTCAGCAATTTCCTCTCTTCTGTGTAGGGTTGGGCATCGAGAACAAGTTACAATATACAACCGGTTTCAAATTTCTACGAATCGGGTATTAGATAAGACACATGCATTTCGATTCTGCTTAACAATTCCTTTTTGTGATTTTTAAACTATTTGAGCACAGGAAGGGGAAGAAATTGCAGCGCACACATCTGAAGTGTGAACACAGAAAACAGCAGTCCCGGTTTGGGAACCCGGCCTGCGTCCGTTTCTTGAACCCTTCTGTGCATTTCCACTGCCAAAAAGGTTGTTCCAGGCCAGAACTGATTTCTGTTTCACATTTACCGACAAATATGCACTAAACATACGCCAGTGGGCTATATCATCATAAACACAGCCGCTTTTTGTCTTGGACGTAACCCGTTTTGAAAGAAAATGCAAGTATTTTTAAAACTGAGTGTTAGGTGTTAAAGAGACAGCAGCCTAATAAACATTATGGTCTCTAATATTGATCAAAGAACAAAAGAAAATCATTGACTGAATATCTAACTTTAACAAGGATTCATCTAGATTTTATTAATGAAAAGAAGACTATGGTGTTTTTAAACTTTTAATTTCAATTTCAGTTGTATATATTTATGCTATTGCAAATTGATTTGTTTGTTCCTATTTTATAATTGATTGTTTACTTGTCTTTAACAATTTAATGTTTAAAATGTATTAGTCTAGTTGTTTTTGCTGTAGTAGTTTGTTAAAAACGTTCAGTAGGCTGCTGCTTTTTGATAATATGTAGAATGAATAGAATAAATGTTTGACATCTAAATGTTTGACTTTTTTTTTGTCTTATTGAAATCGAAGCTAGGAATCATTAACAATCGGAATTAATAAGCAGAATCAGAATTGGAATTATAATTGGAATTGATGAAATTCAAACAATACCCAACCTTACTTCTGTGTCAGTATTTGTCGCATGTTCACAAGAGTGCCATAATCCCTGCTGTCTATGCAGGGTCGGAAAGCTTGCTGAGTTCATCAAAAATATCTTGATTTGTGTTCTGAAGGTCTTACGGGTTTGGAATGACATGGTTATTAATGACAGAATTTTAATTTTTGGGTGAACTGTCCCTTTAAGATGCAGGACTGACACCTATTATGCTGGAGCGTCAACCAGATTGTTACTGGTAGTTGATTATTTATGTGTAGTATTAACATGATGTCAATATTTCATTTTTTTTAAAATACAGTTATCATCATTACAGCTGGTGCATTGACACATAACTGGTCTACATTGCATTTTGCAATGAAGTTTGTCACTCTGCACAGTTTTTGTTTTCAGTTCATGTACACATCCAGACAAATGTCATGCTTTGTATTTTAAGAAAATGTTGCTAGAAAACCTAAAAACTAAAGCTCCTCACCCTTTTTGTCTTTCCAGTGTCCTTTGAGTGTCCCATCATCAGCATGTCCTCAAACGCATCATCTCCTGTGAAGTCCACCACCCCTCCTCTGTCCCCGTCGTCGCCCGTCTCTCCAATTTCTCCCAGCTCTCTGCGTCTGCCCCCTTGCCGCCGAAGAGACCGGTCACCCTCCCCTATGAGGGGCTACCTGATTCCCAGCCCCCTGCCCACCCGCCGCAACCGTACCTGCTCAGCGTGAGTACAAACACAACCATCTACTGTTGTACTTCATTCATTTCATGTCTTTCAGAAAATTGTTCTTGTGTGTACATACCCATATATTCACCCATATATACCTTGTTGAATATTATTTTTCCTCTCTACCACTACAGTGCAGCGCGTGCAGCTGAGGGGCCGGCCTTCAGTGGGGTCTGCAAGTGCTTTTCACGTTCCAAAGGGCACGGTTTCATCACGCCATCAGACGGAGGCAATGACGTCTTTGTGCACATATCTGAGTGAGTTCACTGGGTAAACATCTTGAACCTTCAACAAGATTTCATACTCCTACATCCAAGCCAACACGCATTCCACAGCAAACTCAATTAACTCGAATCGCACGTATCAACGGCACCTTGATCATCAGTGGAGCAGAGGCCAATACTAATTGTTATTAATATGGATTCCTAATCAGAGATCGTAAATGTTAGTGCTCCCGGTCTATTCAAGGATGGATCTGAGCTAATCATGAAGGAGGGGCCTCTGGGAATAGAAACTTGTGGAGTGTGAGTGTGTGTGTGTGTGTGTGTGTGTGTGTGTGTGTGTGTGTGTGTGTGTGTGTGTGTGTGTGAAAGGTTTTGGGGTCAGGGCTCAGTTAAACACGTGAATATGAGCGATAAGAGCGGTAGACTGGCTTTTCTCAAATCAAGTGTGTTTGACCAGTGGAAAAACGGATAGACTTGCCAGCTGCTCTTGTAAAACATTCAAAACATCAAATTATTTTATGGATTTTACAGAATGTTGGAAACCTGCAGATGCACATGTACTGATGTTTATCAACTACATAAAATCAAATTCTGTGGGGTAACTTTTAAGAAAACAAACATTTGCAGAACATATTACGTAATTTATTTACGTAATGTTTTTCCAAATTTATTTTTTTATTTATTTATATATATAAATTTATATATATTTATATAAGTAGTTATTATTAAAAAAAAAATAAAAATGTCCAGCCTTGTGGCCTATTTTGGGGACAAAAAAAAGTCACCATTTTTATTTGTCACCAACATGTCTAGTCTTTGTGTGCACTTACATCTGAAATATCATTTTAGAGCTTTTGCTCCAAAATGTTTCTTATCAGACATTACATTCAGCAGATGCTTTTATGCCATTTTTTATTAGAATATTTGGAAAATATCTGTATATGATAATTAACAGTGTGTTTCAGTGCTAGGTGGTTTGAGCCCAATCTGTATCACTTTTTTTTTTCTTTTTTAAGGATTCTGGCAGCTTCACAGTTTATTAGTTTTTCCCTGACTGCGCGTTTATATGAATCCATGCATAAAACAGTTGCAGAACCACTTCATTTTAATCATGATCTAAACAAACATGCTATGGTACATATTCGCTTGTTACGTGATGACGTAATGTGCCCAACGAATGCACCAACAAACTGTTTCTGGGTCCAAGCCCTCAACTTATTTCACTTGAGAATACTCAACAGCTGTTTATGAGTAGTTTATTCATACTAAACATTTAAACTAAACGTCTATAAAACTTACGGTGTACACTACAGTCTCCGTGCTCACAGCATCCCAAACACAAATTATTTTTATATTTATATTATATAGTTATTTATATTGTCTGGCTATCTGGAATTTCGATATGGAGTTAAAGGGGAGGATTATAATTTTTTTGGTAGTATTATATCACATTGTGAGTGTATATTAGCACCATTTGTTGTTTTCTTGTGGCATCTGATAGAGTGTTTGGACACGGAAGTGGTGACGTGTTTCATCAGACTTAACAAGCAAATAGCATGAGCAGTTTTTGATGTACATTTTTTTGATGTAGTTTTTGACTGTATAATTTTAAAGTTTGAAGCAAAAACAGAATGGCCTGACCTTAGATTTGTGAAATAATGCTGCATAAAATAGGGCCCTATGGAGTCAGTGTTATTTTTTTCCCCAAATTCCATTTTAATTTTTCTGGATTCTGTTTATTATTTTTTTATTTTTTATTTTTATTTTTTTAGACTCTGTTTTAATGATTAAATAAAAAATATATATTAATCAAAAAGAATAATTAATTAAAGTTAATAATTAGATTGAAATCAATGTTAATTCAATTGAATTATTGGAAGTCTAATTAATTGAAATCATAAAACAATTTAATAAAAGTTTAACAAAATAAAAATTAAGGCCCTATAAAATCTGTTTTAATCCATTTTTTCTCAAATTCAGTTTCTTATTTACCAAATTCTGTGTTTTCCATTAATTTTCTGGATTCCATTTTAATGGTTTCATTAAATAAAAAAAAAAACAGCTCTAATTAATAAATTAAAAAAAAAAAAAAAAAAAAAAATATTTATTTTTTTTTCCAGAAGAAAATATCATCTAAACTTTTTTTTAAAGACAGTCAGTTCCCCTCGAAGAATATTATAAACCCCCACCCCAATTTAGTATTTAGGATTTTCTTCTAATATATCACGCACAAGATCGCGCTGCCTGCTACAGTATTTTATCCTCTTTGCGTTTGTCTTCAGCATCTCTGGCTTCTGTTAACAGATGTTTACAGTTGGTTTCTTTGCCCGGTTACAGAATTGTGTTATTAATAGTTCTCTAATCATTTCTCAGAACTGTATGCACCTAACAGGGATTTCCTTTCAATTCAAGAAGTTGTCTACAATGTGTATGCTGTTTTTTTAATAATTCATACAATGTGCGTAATTCAAACCGCTTTACCATTTGAACGGGTAAATCACCCAGCACTAGTGTGTTTTTTATGTGATACACTTTCAAACACCTCGTTGTCTAAATCCAGCAAGCTTTAATATTTTGCTGATGACCTCCACTCTTCCCACAGCATTGAGGGAGAATACGTGCCTATGGAAGGAGATGAAGTTAGCTACAAGATCTGCTCTATTCCACCCAAACATGAGAAGATCCAGGCCGTGGAGGTGACCATCACTCATTTGGCACCAGGCACAAAACATGAGACCTGGTCTGGAGAAGTGGTTGAATCATGAGATCCTCTCTAACTCTGAACTGTGCGATAGCAATGTCAAAATGGGTTTCTGTTCATTTTCTGGAGGTTTTGGGGGGAGGAAGACTGAATGAATGAATGCCTTTAAGTGCTGTGTGTGATGCCGCAATTCCAAGAAAATGCTAAAAAAAAAAAAAATATTGCATCTGTTTTGTTTTTTTCCCTTTCTTTCTTCAGGCTCAGGAGGGGAGTTTGTTTAAAATTCTCTATCACTGGGTTTGTGGTTAATAATGTGGAATGAACAGCAGTCAGTTATACTTACACTAACCATCTGTGAATTGCTGATTGATTTGAATGCTCTTAAGAACTGACTGTGCACTCTTAACAATAAGCCTTAACGCATATCTCTAAAAAAGTTAGATTTCTGTTTTTTTTTTTTTTTTTAATTTTATTCACTGAAAAAAAAAAAAAAAAAAAGTGTGTGTGGGTCTACATTGTCAAAATATATCATTTGATCATTTCTCATGCGCATGTGTGTTTCTTGGTCGTTTTGCTTCAGAGACAGTCAAGAACAATAAAAGATTAATCAAAATGTCAGATTTATTTGAACAGATTTATTGTATAATTTCCTCAGACAACATCTAGGCTTTATGTAGAAATTACATCAATAATTTTTCTAATCTACACATAACTGTAAACATCTGCCACTTTTTTTTTTTTATAAATGTTAGTATCTTTATCAATAATACACATTTCTCAATTAAACACTGACTTTGCCAAGAACAGACACAGCTTTCACATCTTGTGTTGCACACTGCCTGTCCACAACTTTAAAAGGAACATTTAAAGGCATCCAAAACAACATGAATTACATTTCTACATTACACTAACATATGGGACACAATATCACGAAAGAATAACACTGTGTTAGAGTGTGATTTTTGTATATATTATTTGATGCTAATGTCAGTTAAATAAGGAATTAGATTCTGATGTGGCTGGAAAAGATATTTGGTGGTTAGTGTTCACTAACAAAACTTACACAATGAGCATTGCATAATCTCACTACAGTAAGTATGTATTAGGGTTTAAGTGTTTAAAAACAAAAAGACGATTAAAACAAGCCAAGCTGAAGGGACGTGTCCTCTGTCAGATCGGCGCAACTGGAAGAAGAGAATCACCCCAAAGATCAGAAACGGTTACGGGCTCTGACAACCATTACGTTTAGATGACCTTCTAGTTGTTATCCAGCGCAACAATATACTTTTTCTTACATGGCCTGGGGATCATGTTCACCTGAGCAGAGGATGGATACTAAGGCGAGCGGCCTCAAGCTTGTGCTTTTCGGACGGATTTTCAGGTGGATGTACGGTTGAAATAATAAACATTTATTATGGCCTTTCATTTACCCTGTTAATTCTCTCAGATTGTAGAATATCACAGCTCTCACATTACCACACCAGGTTGTGCTTTAAATGTTTTGTGCTGGCGACATTACGTTCACATATCTCAGCGGGATTCAAATGAGAGGCCTATGACAATGGCTCTTTATGACTGAGCAATGATAGAGGAAAGCAGCCACCTTAATAAAGGGACTTGCTGATTGCTTGAAGGTTTTCGTTTCAACAGACGTCCTATTAAAATGGTAATAGAGGCTCTACAGTTCTCTGCACCTTCACTTTTTCCAGCTTTCCATTGGCTCTCTCTAGCGCCTCAGGATGCAATGAGGCCAACGCCGCTTCCACGATTTGTCTTTCACACATGCTTTTAATTCAGGACTGTAATATTCAGGTACTCTGCAACTTCAATCTTCCATCATGCAAAATTACACACTACAGACATTTCAAATGCGGCAATTTCTCTGTAGATACTAAAATAGTTCGATTTTATCTTCATAAATGATATACTCGATCAGACAATAGCTTCTTTTTTGCAGTTTTGGTGTCGTACACAATTAGATCACTAATTTCATGTTACTTTCCAAACGCTAAGGACTATTATTTGACATAAAGGATATAAGACATATTGCGATTAGAAATCCTGTCCTGTCTCTGTGGTCACTATATTGCTTTATTCAAATGAATTCATCAAGAGAGATTTATTTATATATGTCATTTGAGTGGGATAATTCTGCAAACTCATTCAGATCTTTAATTTGTCTACCCTCGGTTAAAAGACGAGAAATATGGTGGCAGGGCAAAATCTGTGTCGGCTAAATAAAAAAAGATAGAAAACTGATTTCTAACCTTCTTAATTAGAAATGACGGGAAGAGAGCAAACGAAGAGAGAGAGAGAGAGAGAGACAGTGACCAATTAATTGTGACAGGCTGGTATAAACCCTTAAGTGGGCTTGGACCCCTATATGCTTCGTAATCAAGGCTGAACTGGCAGCCAGAACTCTATTTATGCTCAGCCAGGACGTCGTTCAGGATGTTCAGGAGCTGATGGACATGATACTCCTTGAAGACCAAAGCGGGACGGAAACGAATGGTCTTTTCTCCACATGAGCCCATAAACAGACCTGGTGAGAGAGAGAACACAGTATCTCATAAATCCACTGCATCGTATGGTGAGGAACAGGTCTAAATGTAACTTTTTTATGCATAATTTATTAGTAGTAGCAGTAGTTTTTTTATTATAATAATAAATATATATTATTAACAATTATTATGATTCAAAGCAATAATAACACTAATGATAATTAATATTATTATTGCTGTTACTGTTGTGATTAATGGTCAGAATTTTCATCAGATCAGATAATTATTACATATATAATTAATTCATCAGATAATTATTATTACCAAAAAACTATAAAATAATAATTAAAATTAGGGCTGCCCCCTAATAGTCGACTAACCGTTGGTCGACGAGAAAAGACTTGGTTGACCAAAATTTTATTAGTCGTTTAGTCGGAGCTCGGAGGAATAAAAAAAATCCACAGGAAGTGGTGAAGTCATGCAGTCCGTGACAGACAGATCTTTAACAGCTGGTCTATGTGCTAATATAGTACATTGGGCAGGACATCCAAACCTATCATTCATCAAAGTCAAATATGGCTTATCATCTGAAATATGTAAGTAGTAGCATGTGGAAGCTGAACAGTAGCTCGCTTACTGCATGACAGATGGAGGTGTCGGTGCGGTCACTTGCTGTTAAAATACTCCGTAATTTTAGGTCACACAGATAAAAGTAATACAACTTTCGAATCTGTAAAGATTCTGTTTATTTGTGTGCACTAACAATAACAACGAAACGTTGTGCTTTTGTAAAATAATGAAAGCATGGATCCGCTTTCTGCTGTCTCGGTCTTTGTGAACTTGAGCATGAAACTTCGAAACGTGTCTTGCCTTACAGACATGAAAAATATATCCATAGAGAGTGAAATGACTACTTTAAATGAACCAATTCAAATGAAAAACAAATATTCTCAGATTAGGTCATCTGTATGAAACATGCATACAGGCACATCACTACTGCGGAGATGACAAGTAAGTGTCACTGACTTCATCTCTTAAGATGAAAACAAACAAACAAACAAAAAAGCACTAGTTTATCAATAAATTATTAAATGAATGCAGCCTCCTTGCTGTTTTTCCCTTCTGCCGGTGTGCTGTGGCAAGCTTTATGTGTGTGCTTGAGTGCTTATTAAGCTATGTAGGCAATTAAAGGCTCATTATTATGATTTAAATGGTTAATTAATAAACATATAATTAGTTGACTAATGCTTAAGATGAACGAATACTAGTCGATGAGAAAAATCTTTAGTCAAGGGCAGCCCTAATTAAAAATGATTATTGTTATTATTACTACTCAACTCACAATTCGATACTATTCATGATATTGATTTCTCAGTATTACTTTCTCACTTTTTTAACAAAATGAGATTTAATACAAATTATAAATAAAAAAAAGTGTCCTATTTACATTACTATTATTAAATTATAATATTAGGGACGTAACAATTCACTCAACTCACAATGTGATACTATTCACAATATTGATTTCACAATAATACTTTTTTTTTTTTAACAAAATGAGATTTAAGACGAATTATAAATTAAAAAGTGTCCTTTTATTAGTTTTCAGACAAAATGCTGCATTTTTCTTTGTGAAATTGAAATATGCCAAATGACAAAACTAAATAGAAAATTTAAAAACAAATCCCGTATCAAATAAATAAATAATAAAAATCAAATAATCTCTTCATATAAACCAAGGCTTTGTCTGTGCTTTTCATTTAAAATTACAGTTAACCACTGTATTTGAATGACAGTTGAAACAAAGATGCTTCAATACATTCAGCATGAGCACGTTTTGATGTAAATTAGATTGTATAATTTTGAAATTTTAAACAAAAAACAGAAAGGTCTGACTTTAGTTTTGTGAAATTATGCTACATAAAACATCTAAATGAAACAAAAACAGGGCTGAATGAGACGCAAATCTACTAATGTGATGCTGCAAAAGACGCAATGACCTTTGTCACGGATATGCAAGAAAAAAAACATAAATAATCCTATTATTTCAAACAAAAAACAAAAAAAAACTTTTTTTTTTATAAAAAGTTCTGCCTGCCAGTTTCTTTTAATTCACTCGCAACCTAATGTGTGATGATTAAAGTGGCCACGGCTTACCCTTGTTCCTAGCTTTAATCATGATACTGTCACGTGTGGCATCACTGCAGGCATCTATGGCACAGAATGTACCCTGGCCACGGGCTCTGCTCAGGATATAAGGGTACTGGGTCTACGTGAGGGTAAGAAGCGAGACGTTAAACAAATGTACAGCTCACAATGTGAAAGGTATCATCAATCCACAGCCACAGCCTCAAAACAAACACTCATTATGCTGACAAGATCGATTACAGGCTCAGGTTCCCTCTCCGGCAGCAGAAGTTATGAGGCCAGCCCTCAGATGAACAATGAACGTCCACATAATAGAACCATTAAGGGTTTTAAAGCATCTCGCAATGAGCTGTGGCACCTGTGAGGAATCAGTCATGTGAGGATATAAATGAAGATGGCCGTACCTGCAGTGCATAAAGGCCCTGCAAAAGAGCCTTCCCTGAGCGCGTCACCTCTTCCAGAAGGTTCTCTCTTCTGATCACATTAAGCACCTCTGATAAGAACAGATTCTTTGAAGGGTCTCCCATCCATGTGTTAAAGATTCTGTAGGGCTGAGGTGCATACAGTCAAGTCAGTGTAAATGGTCATTTTACTTGGTTAAAGTGTTCTTATACTCAAGTTCTTTAAAGATGTCATGCAAACAAAATTTTGTGGTATTTAGTTTGTCTTTTAGCATCTAATAGGCAATGACATCTAAAAAAAAAAAAAAAAAAAAAAAAAAAAAAAAGTGTCCTTCAATATGTTCCATCTCAACTTAAAAAAGGCTATTTGCTATTAAGAAACAAAACAAAAGAACAAACAAAATAAAAAAACGGGACCTACAATATGTTCCACCTCAACTTAAAAAGGCTATTGGCTATTTAAAAAAGAAAAGAAAACAAAAAAGTTTCTTCAATATATTGCACCTCAACTTAAACAAGGCTGTTGGCCATTTAAAAAAACTAAACAAAACTAAACTAAATGAACAAAACAAAACAAAAGGGTCCTTCAATATGTTCTACCTGAACTTAAAAAATGGCTATTGGCTATTTTAAAGAACAAAACTAAATGAAACTAAATGAAACAAAACAAAACAAAACAAATAAACAAAAATAAAGTGTCCTTCAATATGTTCCACCTCAGCTTAAAAAAGGTTAAAGGCTATTTAAAAAACAAAACAACACAAAAAAAGGTTATTGGCTATTAAAAAATGAAACAAAACAAAATAAAAACAAAGGAAACAAAAAACAGGTCCTTTAATATGTTCCACCTCAGCTCAAAAAGGCTGTTGGCTATTTAAGGAACTAAATGAAACAAAAACAAAACAAAACAAAAAACAAAAAAAACAAAACAAAGCAGGTCCTTTAATAAGTGGCTACATTTAAAAAAATGAAACAACAAAAAACAAAACAAAACAAAAGGGTGCTTCAAAATGTTCCACCTCAGCTTAAAAAAAGTCTATTGGCTATTTAAAAAACAAAAACAAAATGAAACAAAACTAAATTATATGAAACGAAACAAAACAAATAATCAAAAAACAAAACAAAAGGGTCCTTCAATATGTTCCACTTCAGCCTAAAAAAGGCTAAAGGCTATTTAAAAACAAAACAAAACAAAATACAAAAACAAAGGAAACAAAAAACAGGTCCTTTAATATGTTCCACCTCATCAAAAAAAGCTATTGGCTATTTAAAAAAAAAAGAAAAAAAAAAAAAAAGGCTACTGGCTATTTAAAAAAATGATCTGAAAGAAAACAAAAAACAGGTCCTTGCAACAAGAGGGAACGTTGTGTGCATATATTATTGTTATCCAAGGTCTTCAGTTCAATCAGTTGTTATTCTTGTAATTTAGCCTTTCTAGTCAATTAACTAAATGTAGCCCAAGCTTAGAATTTAGATAATGCAGCACTATATAAGGGTACTTTGCAGGAAGAAACATGGTTTCAACAGTAGGGGGCGTGATTGCTCAATGCCATACAGCTATGAACCTCATCTAAGAACACACAATCATTTAGACAAACAATTGTGAAACTGACAGAACAATCATCTGGTACTAAAGCACATTATAACGTCATTCATCAACGATGACTCATTAACGAAAATGATAAAACAGCCAGTTGGGGACAATTACTGGGAATGATTTTGCGTTACTGGTTTTTTATGAGAGGGACATGTGAGAAAGCAGTGACAGTTCTTACTTTGTCTGGTAGCAGTTCATCCCTGTGGTAATATCCTCCTGTCAGCATCTTCTTGCTGAAGGAGACAATATCAGCAGGGTCGTCCTGGCCCCAATGCTCATGGGCCCAGAACTTGCCTGTTGTTCCTCCACCTGTCTGCACCTCATCCACGTGGAAAGCACAGCCGTGCTGAAAGAACCAGACACAGATAAACATCTGTCAGCTCACTCTCTGTCAAAACCCATCCTGTCAGCCTGCATAAAACTGCATACAACACCCGCCGGATGCGGCCGTTGCGCTTTGCTACGCTCCATTTGAAGTGAACACTTCCTGAGCTTTTCAGGGAGAGTGTGGAGTTCATCACAAATACTAAAGGAGGCTCTTTTCTCTGCATAAAATGGCTGTATTAAATTATTCCCTTTGTTTCCCGCCTTATCTCATTCATAAGGACGCAAATTAGAGCAGATAAGAAGAACTTCTTGAGTGTCTTTTTTATTGGAAAGTTCAAAGAGCCTCATTTTAGCTATTTACAACTGGAGTGTCTATTTTAAACAACTTCAAAGCACAGATCCGGTAAACAAGGGCAGCCACGGAAGATAACCAAGCATTATCGAAATCAGTTAGCCTGAAAAGATTAAAAAAAAAAAAAAAAAAAACTGCAAATAAGTGCTGCAAATAAAACGATGGAAATCTCCTCATGACCGTTCTATCAAGCATTGGTTACATTTCTTACCGGGTTGGTTGGGTGAGTGTTGGGGGAAGGTTGTAGGGGGTAGTAATTTTTAGATACATTTTCTTGTTTATTGTAACATACACGCTACTTTAAAAAAAAAAAAAAAAAAACACTTCACCTTGCGTGCAATATTTCGCAGTTTGATGAAGAAGTCTGGGGAAGCGTGGTTGTCCCCTCCCTCTGCCTGAATGGGCTCGATCACAATGCCAGCCACTGGTTTGCCCTTCTGCCTCCACTTCACAATGAGATCCTCAACCTGACACACACAGACGTTAGTATCTTAGTTATATGTGAAGTAGGTAAGACTTTGTAGTGAAGTATGTGCACTGAAATGCAACAATTATTCAGTTTTTCTTAAATAAGGCTGCACTTATAGCAAGAGTTATTATCAGTAATCAGAACTAAAACAAAGCATTTTTTTTTCATTAAAGCAGACATAAAAATAAATATTAGATAGCAGATTTAAAAAAAAATAATTAGAAATGTTGCCTTAGCAATTAATTAAAATGAGTTCAATTTGAAACTAAAATTATTAATTGGAAATAAATAAAAAACAAATCTTGAAAGTGAAATAAAAATAAATGAAACCTAAATAGTTGTATTTAAAATTTACAAAAAAAAAAAAAAAAAAAATGACAAAACCACATAACTAAACTGATATAATTACGAGTACCTCAACCTAAAAACGGCTATTAAAAAACAAAACAAAACAAAACAAAACAAAAAAACGTCTTTCAATATGTTCCACCTCAACTTAGAAAAGGCTATTTGCTATTTAAAAAAAAAACTAAATAAAATGAAACAAATCAAATGAAAACAAAACAAAACAAAATAGTTATATTTAAAATTAACAAAAAATATTACAAATGACAAAACCACATAACTAAATTGATTAACTAAATTTTAAACTAAAATTAATATGAGTATATCAGCTTAAAAAAGGCTACTGGCTATTAAAAATGAAGCAAAACAAAGCCAAAAATTAAATAAAATAATAACAGCTCCTTTAATATGTTCCACCAAAGTCTATTAGCTATTTAAAAAAAATGGAACAAAATGAAACAAAAACAAAAACAAAGCAAAGCAAAACACAAACAAAGCAAAAAAGGGTCCTTCAGTATGTTCCACCTCAACTTAAAAAAAGTGCTGCTGGCTATTAAAAAAATGAAACAAAGCGAAAAAACAAAACAAAACCAAACCAAACAAAACTAATGATAATTTATTTATTATTAAATGAATAATAATAAATAATTGGAAATAAATAAAAAACAAATCTTGAAAGTCAAATAAATAAAACCTAAATATTTATATTTAAAATGAATGAAAAATATTACAAATGACAAAACCACATAACTAAATTGATAGAATTTAAACTAAAATTAATTACATCAGCTTCAAAAAAAGCTACTGGCTATTAAAAAAAAAGAAACAAAATGAAACAAAACAATAAAAAAACAAAAAAAACAAATAAACAAAAAACAGGGTAATTCAATATGTTCCACATCAACTTAAAAAAGGCTCTGGCTATTTTAAAAACTTAGAAGCAAAACAATACAAAGAAACAAAAAACAAAGAAATAAAAAAACAAACAAAACAGGGTCCTTCAATATGTTCCACCTCAACCTAAAAAAGGCTATTGGCTATTTAAAAAACAAAACGAAACAACAACAACAAAAACAAAAACAAAACAAAACAAAAAATAAATAAATAAAAAAATTGGAAATAAATTGGAATAATAATGAATAATTGGAAATAAATGAAAACATTTTGAAAGTGAAATAAAAATAAATGAAACCTAAATGACAAATGACAAAACCGAATAAATAAATTGATATAATTTAAACTAAAAATAAAATGAATACTGAAAATGTAATAATTAATTAATTAATTAATTAATACAAATAAATAATTAATTTAAATAAAACTATAATAATATATAAATAATACAAAATTAAAAATGAACTTAACTATTAAACCCTGGTAATTTAATAGTTAACCAATCAATAGCGTTTGCAGCATTTGGCTGATTACCACAAAACAAATAATTCAATTTGTCACTTTTTTTTTTTATCTTTTGCCCTTAGGCAAAATTCTTGATCATGCACATTCCTGTTGAAATCACTAAATATCGGCCACAGAATTTTGCCAAACAATGGTAAATGTGACCGCACCTTTAATCATTTATAGAGACATTTTATATCTTGCCATGATACTATTAAAACATTTTATTTTGAGCATTCACTTCTATTGTAAGTGCCTCAATAGCAGACTTTTGTTTTTTGCTTTTAAAAGAAAAGGAGATACAACCAAAAATGCTGTTGATTAAGCTAAACCAGTTCTGAATCAGGAATATTTCTTTACTTAGCATGTGGAGAAAATTTTTAACATATGAAGGACACATCTCTGACCTCCTCCAGGCAGCGGGCCTCTTCCTGTGCGTTCTCCCTCACAAACTCCTCCAGAGGGTACTGCAGCTTAGGGAAAGGTGCGATGGGCCAGTCGAAGGACGGTATATCCAGTTTGTGAATGGCTTTTGAATGTGTTGTGGCCAGGCAACCTGTAATCCAACAGCACACACACACACGTACACACACAAACATTAGAGGGTGGATGTTCTAAGTAAAACAAAACAAAACAAAAACAAAACTCTTTGTTTCTCAAATGAAGTCATACGATACAAATAGCTGCAAAGGCAAACAAATGTAAGTCAAATATATGCAGGCCAGATCAAATCCCTGTATCTGCTCAAAATGTACTCTAAGAAAACTGCATCAGACACATCTTTCTACAGTAACAATAACAATTTACAAGCACTTACCCATAGTTCTCCCATGGAAAGCTCCCATAAAAGACAAGATGCTCAAATCTGGGCATCCAGGACTCTGAGACAGAGAGAAAAATATAGTAGTGTGAATAAAAACAAAATGATGTTGCATAGTCATGCGTAGTGCTTCTTTAAAAGTGTTTTTTTTTTTTTTTTTTTTACCTGGTTGACCATGCAAGTGCCAACTTCCTGCTCAGAGGGGGTGGCATATCCTCTCTCCTTATTCTAGAAAATAAATCAATAAAAACAAGTATTAGATATCAGGTGATTTAAGAGTTATTCATGTGTATAAAGTAGGACTGCCAATCATGATATGCCAATTAATCAAACGAATAGACATATCAATACACTGGCGCTAAAAAGTTTGGGATCAGTAAGAATTTTAATGGTTTTTAAATATGTTTCTCAGGCTCATCAAGGATACATTTATTTGATCAAAAATACTGTGTGAAATATTACTTCAATTTAAAAGAACTGTTTTCTATGTGAATATATTTTAAAATGTAATTTATTTATGTGATACAAAGCTAAATAAAGCATCATTATTCCAGTCTTCAGTGTCACATGATCCTTCAGAAATCATTTTAATATGCTGAATTATTATCAATGTTGAAAACAGTTGTGCTGCTTAATATTTTTTTGGACCCTGTGATACTTTTTTCAGGATTCTTTGATCAATAAAAAGCATTTATTTAAATTATAAAAGTTTTCCAACAATATACACTACTGTTCAAAAGTCATTCTTTCTTTTTTATTTGAAAGAAATTATTACTTTTATTTACCATGGATATGTTAAATTAATAAAAAGTAATAGCATAGATTTACATAGTTAAAAAAGATTTATATTTTGAATAAATGCTGTTCTTTTTAACTTGTTATTAATCAAAGAATCCTGACAAAAAGAATAACAGGTTCCAAAAAAATATTTGGCAGCACAACTGTTTCCAACATTAATAATTCTAATAATAAATCAGCATATTAGAATGATTTCTGAAGAATCATGTGACACTTAAGACTGAAGTAACAGCTGATGAAAATTCAACTTCGCAACACAGGAATAAATTATATTTTAAAGTATATTAAAATAAAAAACATTTTATATTGTAATAACATTTTGCAATGTTACAGTTTTTGCAAACAGATGCAAAACCAGCTAAATCTATCTGACGTCTTTCTTTAAAAAATGCATTTTTATCAGTCTCAGATGTATAGGTTTCTATGTAAGTACTGGTACTTCTGATTGAGCTGAGGCTGGAATTTAGCGAGTTTGAAGTAAAAGTATTTGATGGACGTATAATATGTGTCGAGAGCATTCACTCAGTATCATTATCTCATTTTTGACCGAGATGGCTTTTAGCTGGTTTTGCATCTGAACTCTTCATATATATATATATATATATATATATATATATATATATATATATACACACACACACACACACACACACATATTTATTGTTTTCTATGTAATGAACACTAAACACTGAAGTCTATAGTTCACAACAATCCATTTCACAGTCAACTTAATATGGGATTTACATAACAGTTTGGAATTGTGTTTTTTGTGCAATTATATCATATTTTATATGATTAATTGTATCAATTGACAGCCCATAATATAAAGTAATCTGAAAAAATTCTACTATAAATGAAAGCGGTAACACCAATGAAAGTTATTTTTTATTAGAATTATTATTATTTATAATATATATTTCATATTAGGGGGAAAGATTTTACTACTATTTTTATATTTAATAATTACTACAGTGAGTTTTTTCTCCAACAGTTTCAGAAAGACTACTTCTCCATGTGTGTTTTATTACTGCCAGAATACAACCAATATCACACCTAAGTATATAAAGCAAATGTGCTTTGTTAGGGTCGTCATGACACATCAAGTCTGCGCAAGAGCAAACCGAGGAAACTCCACTCACTCTGTACCAGATAAACATGGTCTTAAAAGCATTCTCATTGGAGCACGAACCACAGGCCATGGTTTGCACGCGTGTCATCCCGTTGGGGGCAATCTAATGTTAAAAAAAAACAAACAAAAAAAATTCACATTCATAGCACTCCACACTACCATAAACAGCAAGCTGCTTCTGGCCAACGTGAAAAAGAGGGCACTCATTTAAGAGAGTCATTTATGATATCTGCAAAGGTTGTTTTTAAGATTAAGCTGTTTTTCAAGTGAAAGGTTGCAGTTGCCTCATTACTGGGGCAGATCTAGACAATCTGTAATCCTTGCACAAAATGTAGTCTTTACTCTGTACTTGTGAAGTGTTTCAGCATTATCAGCAGTAATTAATAGAGACATATGCTGTAATAAGCTTTTGTGGATGTTTCAAAAATATAAACACAGACTGATTTTTCAAGAGATGCTTTACTTGTGTTTTTTCCAATCCAACAACACTCACCGACAGCAGGCTCTCGACCAGTTTGTCTGGAAAGTTCTCAGGTGGCAAAATACCAAGCGCCGGCCGGTTGACAAACGCACTCTGTGAAAACAAAGATTTGTTTTAAGTGCCCAAGAAAAGTATTTTTTTCCTATATTTACGCACTTTCTTATTGAAACAGGAACATGCATGTTAGATCAGACATGTCCTTCTTTCTAATAGCAAAAAGGCTTTAGTAATGTCTCAGAGATGAACATTATTGGCTATTCACGAGTCAGTTACAGGTGGTATAAATGGACAGGACATTCTCATGTTGGAAAGCTTTTGATTAAACAAAAATCTGTGTAGTACAGGATGAGTAATCAATATTTTTGGTCTGTTTTCCATTTGAAAAATACTACTAATACTAAGTTTGTATACACTGCTATTCAAGATATTTGAAAGAAATTAATACTTTTACTTTGGTAAGGCTGCATTAAATTCATCAAAAGTGACAGTAAATACATGTATAATGTTACAAAATATCACATAAATGCTGTTCTTTTGAAATGTTCCTTAAAATAATTCTGGGTCACACTTTATATTAGGTGGCCTTAACTACTATGTACTTGTATCAAAAAATAAGTACAATGTACCTATTGTTGTCATATTGTATTGCATTATACTTTTGCTTCTATTAAAGTGGGATACGGTTAAGGTTTGGTGGTATGAGTAGGTTTAAGGTTGGGTTAAGGTGTAAGGGATGGGTCAACAGTGTAACTATAAATGTAATTACAGAAATTAATTACAGATGTAATTACATATAGGTATTTTTAAAAATATAAGTACAGTGTAAAAACATGTATGTACACAATAAGTGCATTGTACCAAATGATTAATTTAAATGTAAGTACTAGGGATGCAACAATACAGTTAGTCCACGGTTCAATATGTACCTCGGTTTTTATCCACGGTTTTCAGTTCGGTTCGGTTCTGATATCTTGCCATTTTTTTTGCGACAAATTAACAAAATACTCCCGTAAACCTATGCACTCTGGAAAAGGCGTGGTGTAGTATATGTCTGCTTATTTTTTCTTTTGAGAGAGGTATTATTTTTTCAAATTTTACGCAAAATAGAATAGGTTTCATTCATACTGGACGGCAGAGGGCGCCCTTGTGCGTAAAATCTACATATGCGTCAAAGAAGTAGCGCTGATGACGTTCCGTTCCAGCTTCTCTAATATGGAAAAGAGCGTTGCTGTTGCTGTAACTGATTAAAACCAAAATATAACGTTAAACGTTTTGAATGATGAAATGTAAGGACAATAAACACTCGTCTGCATTAATATATGGTTTATCTGTGTTCTTCAAGCCATCGTGTATTTTCATAAGCCAATGCTAATCGACATACATAGAATGTGAGTACTGAATTTATTGTCTGCCTCATTCTGTGATGAGAATCCACATCAGATCACGTAAGGAAGTTATTTCAAACACTGGACAAATGTTGTGAATTAAAAACAAGGTATAATGTTTTTTTATAACTTTTGTTTTTATGACTCTTTTGTTGGACAACCGGTTTAGAAAGGCTTATCGTTGAATGTCATTAGAATGGAAGATGCTCTGCGTGTGTTGCTTTTTCAAATACAAGCGGGGAAGCGTTTCCTCACCTCAGCATGTGAAATCGCGGGCAAACATACAACAAATTCCGAGAGAAATAAAACAAGGAAATTATTTAAATTCAAAACCGAAAAACCGCAATTCACAAGCGCGTATTGAACGGTGGATGTCGTACCGAACGGTTCAATATTATATTGAGTATTGTAACATCCCTAGTAAGTACATAGTAGCTAAGGCCACCTAATATAAAGTGGGACCTAATTCTGAAAAGATGCATTATGGTTTCTACAAAAAATGTTACGCACATTAAACTGCTTTCTACATTGATAGAGTTTTACATAAATAAATGTTTCTTGAGCCTGATTTCTGAAGGATCATGTGACACTGAAGACTGGAGCAATGATGCTGTAAATTCATCTTTGACATCAAAAGGAATAAATCACATTTAAAATGCAGTAAAATAGAAAACATATCTTAAATGGTCATAATATTTCACAATATTACTGTTTTACTATATCTTACAGACCCCAAACTGTAGAACAGCAGTTTATTTGCTAAAAGTAAATTATAAATCAAGTGAATTTAATTCCATTATTGTTGCTGAAATGTAAAAATCAAATCGTGTGCACTACGCCTTTAAAAATCTCTCATCACGTCACACTCCTGCTGCTTTGTCTGACAGATCACTGCAAATCTAATTTCCATTCTACAATCTATAAATACACACAAACAACGATTTCACAGTCTGATCAGGACTCACCACATTATTTGGATTGGTCATCACTTTCATTAAGGCTGGATGATTGTAACCTAGAATGGAAGATCAAAATATCATCAGTCTATTCAGTATACATGTAGTGTGATATCTGCAGAGATAGATTCAACAGTGTAAACACACACAAACAAACCAAAACAAACAGCAATTGAATTGACCGGTCACATTTGTCAATTGGAGCCGAAGGCAACAAAGCGTATTTGCCTGCTAGTAAGTTTAGGTGGATAATTGATATAGTCACTCTTAATAAGTACAGCGGCAGCTAGCACAGCTCTGATACTGCTACTATTATTCAAAGCCAAAAAAGTAGTTAGACACTTAATTAATTAAATATATATGAACATCGTTGTAATGTATAACACAATAGCAAACCAAGTGAAAAACAGTGGTGCCAAGAACATTTGTAGCATAGATGTATAAAGTCAATTCCCTTCAAGAGAGTCTCCAAATGTTTTTGAACAGACATCTAGGGTTTAAATTAAAAATTAACAAATTAAATGTTTTACCTGAGAAGTGAATTTAAGTAATGGTTTGATATGTTATTACATAATGCAATGACATTCCTTCATTTAAAGTCTGGCTTAACTGTCTAAACGCTTTTTGGGGTCACTGTGCACACTAACGAGGCAAACTCAATTTATTGTGATGAACCAATCATTATTAACAGATTAATAATTAAATGTGCTGCAATCTAATTTGTTTCTTGGATAAAAAGCAGTTAAGGCTGATGATGCACTCCATCATCCAAAAATGTCTGAACTGATCTGTTATGTCTGTAGATCCCCTGACTCTGAAATCTCTGTCAAACTGAAATGTCAAGGTTCACATGAACATGTGTCTTGCCCAAAATGCAAGTACACACAATGTTCAATGTTTTTTTTTTTTCTTTCTTTTAGTTGAGATTACATAAAACTCTGCATAGCAATCCCAGCTATGACCAGCAGAGAGCTCTTGCACATGCTGAAATACAACAGACAAGTTATGGCAAAGCACAAAAAATGAATTATAGATATCTGGCACAACACTGTTGGACTGTGTTGTTCCCTTCTGTCAGAGAACAGAAAGCTGAATTTAGCTGATGCATCATTTAATGTCATGATATTTTACATGTCTACATATTAAGAGTGTGCACTTGGATTGTCATCCAAGATGTTCATGTCTTTCTTTCTTCAGCATTTTTCTCCATATAATGGACTGATATGGTGCCCTTATTTTCTGTTCTTCCAAAAGGCAGTTTCAAAGTGGCTTCAAACGATCACAAATGTGGTTGTAAACGATCCCAGCCGAGGAAGAAGGGTCTTATCTAGCGAAACAATTGGTTATTTTAATAAAAATAACACAATATATATACTTTTTACTTTTACTCTAACTGGACTGTTTTTTTCTGGTTCATGACCATTAGGGCATGTCAAAAAAACTCCCATCTCATGTTCTCCCTCAACTTCAAAATCATTTTATATCGTGTTTTACATTTTTTGTTAAGGGTGTTTGATCTTCTTTGCATGTTCATTTTGGAAAGACTGGGTCGGTACTTCTGCAGCGATGTAGGATGATTTTGAAATGATTTTTGAAGTTGAGGGAGAAAATACGATTGGAGTTTTTCGACATACCCGAACTGTCTTGAGCCAGAATACACAGAGACAAGCGTTTGAGATTAAAAAGTATTTAAACTGTATTTTTTTAATGAAAATAACCAATCATTTCACTTCTTCCTCATCTGGGATCATTTACAACTGCATTTGGGATCGCTTGAAGCTGCATTTAAACTGCATTTTGGAGGTTCAAAATCGGGGCACCATAGCAGTGCATTATATGGAGAAAATGCAGAAATGTTTTCCTCAAAAAACATAATTTCTTTACGACTGAAGAAAGAAAGACATGAACATCTTGGATGACAAGAGGGTGAGTACATTATATGTAAATCTTTGTTTTGGAAGTGGACTTTAATTTTAATTATATTCCTTAAAGATGAACTCATAGTAGTTTCCTTTAATATTATATTACAAACATAACGTAATGAACGTAAGGTATTTTTATTGTGGACAATTTAAAATACTGGGAAAATGCTAAGGACCTTCCCATCCGAAATGTATAGATTTGTGGAATGCACAGCCACTTCTTTTCCATCAACCAGTCAAAATTTACAGCACTCTATACATGCATAAAACATTGTTTCTGGGGGAAAAAAGGTTTAAATGCAGCTTCAAAGGGCTCTAAAAGATCCCAGCCGAGGAAGAAAAGTCTTATCTAGTGAAATGATCGGTAATTTTCTAAAAAAAAAATAAAAAAAAATTACAATTTATATGTAGACACTACCATTCAAAAGTTGGGAGTCAGTAAGATCTTGTTTTGAAAGAAATAATACTTTTACTTCAGTAAGGTTTACAATGTAAAATACTTTTTAACCTCAAACGCTCGTCTTCTCTAGGGGTGCCTGAACAGTTTTTTTCCGGTTCAAGACAGTTAAACTCCCATCTCATTTCCTCCCTCAGCTTCTAAATTGTCCTGCACCACTTCAGAAGTACAGACCCAGTGTTTACAAAGTGAACATGTAAAGAGGATGAAACACCCTTTACAAAAAAAGGTAAAACAGCGATGTAGGACGATTTTGAAGCTGGAGGAGAAAATGAGTTCAAGCAGACGAGCATTTGAGGTTGAAAAGTATATAAACTGTATTTTTTTTTAAGAAAATAACCAATCATTTCGCTAGATAAGACCCTTCTTCCTCAGCTGGGATCATTTACAGACCTCTGAAGCTGCATTTAAACTGCATTTTGGAAGTTTAAACTTAGAGGCCCTACTGAAGTCCACATTATGGAGAAAAATGCTGAAATGTTCTCCTCAAAAAACATAATTTCTTTACGACTGAAGAAAGAAAGACATGAACATCTTGGATGACAAGGGGGTGAGTACATTATCTGTAAATTGTTGTTCTGGAAGTGCCTGAGCTTGACCTGAACATATTTCTTAAAAGTCTTGTACATCTTTTACAAGCCTATTTACTTCTTAAATCTAAACAGAGTACAAAATGTACTGCAGAAAAGGAACAACCCTCACATCTTGTCAAGCAAGAACAGATTAGTATAACACTCCACCCAGTTATCTAAAAATATATATATATAAAAAAAAGGGATATTCTCATGTTTCATGGAATGACGGCTAAATATGCCCTGTGACTGATCCAGAATCACACAGAGAAACATCATGTTCTTAACTGACATGCTACAAAATGGCCACAGGCCAAGTGCAATTTCGCTCTCTCCTAAACAAACGGGTGTGAAACATATTACGTAATAGCACAGGTGGATTGCAGCTATACTGATGTTAGGCACAAAGAAAACAAACTCATTTCTCTTGCTGCTTCGGTGGTCAAGAAGAAAATGTTACGGTCCTTTTGTATGCATGTGTCTGTCATTGTGAATTTTGTGGGTGAGTGGAGATTGTACACTAATGTAGCTAAAGTATCCCATAATGCACTTCTGTCTAAATGATACAGGAGCAGCAAAGTGCGAGGGGAATCAAAGCTCATTAAATCTGAGTCACCTCCTGAAGGCATCTCTGAGAGCGAGAGACAGTAGCTTCACTCAATTTGTGGAGGCTGATTAAATGTAAGCCAGCAAACGGACCAAACCAATGACATGCAAACACAAGGCGCTCTTTCTGCCTCTCAGGTCTGTTTGTTGTATCCGTACAGGCAATCCTCACAGGAAGTCCTCAGTTCCTATCACTCACTTTTAATCATCCACACCAAACGAGCCTTCATGCAAAGCCACAGGACACAGCTCACATTTACTGAACAACACAGTGGCCACAGCAACAACACTTTATGGTGGATTTTAAGATTCTCTAGTGCAGTGTTGTTATTGTTAACTAAAACGATTACAATACCCCTGACAATAAATAAAAGCAAGTACTAGCTTTAGAGAACAACATTAATTCAAATTACTGATTAAATACAGATGGCTGCTTTCCTGTTTTAGATGTGTCAGTGGTCTGCAGAGGAAAGCATGTGTTGTAAAAGAGATCTGCTTATTGACTGTCCTCACCAATGGGGATAGAGGAGATTTGTGTGTACACGTCCAGCATTCGGTTGCCGTCCACGTCCACCAGGTAGTTCCCCCTGCTCTCCTCATAGTTGCAGAAGAAATGAATCGCTCCAACATTCTACAGACCAGAGGAAAAGCAAAGCTGAGCATTGCTATAAAGGTGATTTGTGATCCATCTGCATACCTGATATTATGTATGTATGTATGTGTGCATGTTTTTTAGCAGAGCTCCAGCTTTACTGGATGGCTAAAGGGGGTAAACAAAAAAATAATTAATGAATTAAGTAATCACACGAAAATATAAAATATATTCTTTTTTCAAATAATGAATTATGAATAAAAATAAAAAATTGATTGATTAAAATTCTCACACTCAGGCCATTCAGGATTTAGACGCGTTTTTCTTAATTCGAACAGAAAACAGAAAAATTTACATCAGTTTTACATCACATTTGAATCAGTTGCTGATAAAAACATCACAATAATCCAGATTGCATTAAGAGCCGGGGGTGTAAACTTTTGAACAGAATGAAGATGTGTACATTTCTTATTTTGCCTAAATATCATATTTTGTTTATTTGGTACTGCCCTTCAGAAGCTACAGAAGGTACTCACATGTTTCCCAGAAGACAAAAGTTAAACTGACTCTTGATTTTCAAATTCCAAAAGTTTTCAGCCCCGGCTCTTAATGCAATCTGGATCGTGTTTCCTTCTGGAGCATCAGTGAGTGTTTGAACCTTCTGTAATAGTTGCATATGAGTCCCTCAGTTGTCCTCAGTGTGAAAAGATGGATCTCAAAATCGTACAGTCATTGTTGGGCGGGTTTTCTTCAAAACTTTTATGTGGGCACGGAAAATATTTAGATGTAACCCCCTTTGTTATCATTAACATTTTCATATTTGTTATCATTAACATTTTCGTAAGTACCTGTAAGTTCATTACACATTTTTTTTCTCAGTAACTGTAACTGATTTACATTTAAACTGAACAGTTACATTTATTTTGTAATTAAATCATGTAACGGCGTTACATGTAACTAGTTGCCCCTCAACACTGTCCATCAATTATCATGTTAAAAAGTGAAAAACTATGCTTTTGTAATAAACAAATCCATCATTAAAGCATTTAAACTTTAGACTGATGCTTTTGGCCAAAATACCAGTCCAGAATTCATATTAACATTTCCTTCAGTGAAAAAGTCCATCAACTGTTAGTTTTTGTTTGTAACTGTTTTGGACTGTTATCACTTAACGGTGCTTAATCTGGGCATACTTCTTTGCTGATTTAGGTAAGATGATTTTTTTAACTGGTCGATATTATGAATAGAGGACTGGTATTTTAGCTGGAAGCAACTATTTAAAGCTAAAATGTCTTGATGGATTTATTTATTACAAACACACAGCTTTTCGCTTCACAAGATGTTAACTGATGCACAGGAGTGGTGTGGATTACTTGTGGATCATTATGATGTTTTTATCAGCTGTTTGGACTCTCATTCTGACGGCACTTATTCAGTGCAGAGGATCCATTGGTGCGCAAGTGATGTAATGCTAGATTTCTCCAAATCTGTTCAGATGAGTAAATAAACTCATCAACATCTTGTATGACTCACCATACATTTTCAGCAAATTTTCATTTTTGGGTGAACTACTCCATTAATGGATTCACATACAGAACTGGAAAAGCAGAAGATATCACAATTCGCACCGTGACACATTACCGCAAAATTGTGAGCAGCGCCGCTTTATCTAATGAAAGTGGCTTTTCCACCTGTGTGGCTTTGAACCTGATGAGGCATCTATTTTTAGCCCATCTGATGAATAGATTATGACTCTTCTTATGTCTGCTCTCGTGCGAGGGAGACAGACAGCGGCCACCAGACACGCACAGGAGCCGCGGCGAAGCGAATCTGTGATATTAGCTTCATCGATGCCTGTCAGCTCACATCTATGTGCTCATCCACAGCGAAGCGGTCAGAAGATGACAGCGACTGCTCTCAAGAAGCCGGTCCAGACAGCAGATAAATTACTGCCCGAAATACATTCATCACTCAATAAGCTGAAGACATCCAGGCAGGCTTATATATGGCTGGACGCCACATCAGAAGTAACACTGCTGATCTAGGACAGTCACACTTTAGCTTTACTGTCGTTAATGATTCTCACATAGTTGTTTGTTTTGCATGCTACTATTTGAGGATTTGAGGAAGTGACTCATTATGCTTAAATCATTATGGAAACACAAACTAAGAGAACCACACTGGCAATGTAACAAACTGCATGTCCAAGTCTATAAGACTTTAATCTAATTGCATAACACAAGTTTGTTAAGGTACATTTGTGTGCGCATTGATTGAGCAAACGCCAAAGTTCATTTCCACGTGTATCTCACCTGAATCTCTCCAAGTTGTCTCAACAGCTCCTGTTGAATGAGAGAAATTAATTTATTAGCCATTTTGTTCTGCAGCATTATCAAAAGATGTTCATTTCAGCTTTAGGCACACATTATTTTTCTTATGATTTGAAATGCTTCAAACTACAATCTTTCTTCTTTTCTGTATCTAAATGGAAACTTGGACTGGATAGAGAAGGGAAAGTAGCCAACAAGTGTCAGGCATACATAGGAACTCCTTTAATACTGTTTGGAAAGCTTATCAGGATGCACTTCATGAAGTTGGTTGTGAAAATGTGTGTGTAAAGAGGTGTTATCAAAGCAAAGTGTGATTACTCTGAAGCAATCACGCTTAAGTTTGGTCACAACATAATTCAGTTTTCTTCCATTAGTGTTCATTCTTATTCATTTAATTAGCAATTTGGGGAAAAAAGGTAATGAGAAGCGTGCGTGTCCAAACTTTTAAGTTTTATATAAAAGAGCCTACAGTAAAACACCAATAAAAACAAACACACAAAAAATAATTATTATTATTCCCCACAGAGGTGTATCACACAGCAATCTAGTGATAAATCTCACAGTAAAAGTGTAAAAATGCTGAGAGTGTACCTGGGACTTTGGACCTGGCACAACAGTTTTCATGGATGGGGCGTCATATTCAAACTCTGAAACCGTCTTTGTGGCAGTTTTGCTGACATATCTGGAGCCTAATGCAAAAAATAGATAAATAAATGAATATGACAACATATTTTAATCATTTCAGCAGTACATTTTCCCCATCATGACTCGTGACTAAAATATTATTGCGTACATCCAAAAATGAGCTCCTATTACTGAAAAACTAATATCACATTTAACTGAAATCATATATCCATTTTGTTTTGAAAAGATGTTACCATTTATGTCCCTGAGTGCTTTGCACTAACTATACTGAAGGATTAGTTCACTTCCAGAACAAAAATTTACAGCTAATTTACTTACCCTCTTGTCATCCAAGATGTTCATGTCTTTCTTTCTTTATTCGTAAAGAAACTATGTTTCTGGAGGAAAACATTTCAGGATTTTTCTCCATATAGTGGACTTTGAAGTTCCAAAATGCAGTTTAAATGCAGCTTCAAAGGACTCTAAACGATCCCAGCCGAGGAAAGAAGGGTCTTATCTAGCGAAACAACTGGTTATTTTCTAAAAAAAAAAAACTTACAATTTATGTATTTTTCAACCTCAAATGCTCATCTTGTCTAGCTCTACGAGGTGCATGTGTAGTCTGTGTAATCCGGGTCAATACAGTTAGGGTAGGTCGAAAAACTCTCATCTCATTTTCTCCTCCAACTTCAAAATCGTCCTACATCGCTGTTTTACCTTCTTTGGTAAATGACCATGTTCACTTCGTAAACATTGGGTCGGTACTTCTGCAGTGATGCAGGACGATTTTGAAGTTTGAGGAGAATTTTTCAACATACTCTAATCGTATTGAACCGGATTACACAGACTACACATGTACATCGCAGAGCTAGACAAGACAAGCATTTGAGGTTAAAAAGCATATAAACTGTAAATTGTATTAGAAAATGACCAATCGTTTCACTAGATAAGACCCTTCCTCCTCGGCTGGGATTGTGTAGAGCCCTTTGAAGCTGCATTTAAACTGCATTTTGGAAGTTCAAACTCATGGGCACCACTGAAGTCAACTATATAAAGAGAAATGCTGAAATGTTTTCCTTAAGAAACATAATTTCTTATCGACTGAATAAAGAAAGACATGAACATCTTGGATGAGGAGGGGGTGAGTAAATGATCTGTAAATTTTTGTTCTGGAAATGAACTTCTCCTTTAAAACCAACATGTTTACTTAAGAGTCTTGTTTTAATTATCAATTTCTTGCTGATGTGTGAATGATCCAATCTGGTGCCATTTGAGAGATATTTGTCCTTAAAATAGAACACATGACACATATTCACTTTTAATATATCAGCTTTCTGCTGCATAACAGGAATAAATAATTCATTCTTTCAATTCCTCTTTAATTATGAAAGGCATACATTTTCATTCATTTTTCATTCATTCATTTTCAGTGAACTTAACTTTCTAAAAATGCTTAGCAATTTTAGAGGTTTGTATGACATCTCAAAGCAATTAACCAACTGAACTCTGTAATAGTTCAAATGTTCCTTTTGTACATTTGCAGTACATTTGAACAGTGGCCTACAAATACAACTAAGCAGCCACAAAATGTCTTTTATAGCCATATTTGAACAGTAGTAACCTCTTAAGGGGTTACATAAGTTTACAAAAGTGAATGAGATGTTCTCACTACTGAGCTATTTATTAATGAAGGACACAGGCAGGATTGAATCAGTGTGACCAGCCACTGAAGGACGAGACACTTTTCTACGAATGCAGAATTCACTAGCCAAAGCTGGACAGAACCAGATCCCAGTAACTCATTTACATAGTTAAGAAACTTTGAACTGGGCCCCTCTTGACATTCAGCTCCATAACCAGGGCTCGAAATTAACTTTCTAACTTGGTAGCACTGGTCCTCCCAACTTCAAAAAGTTAGGATCACAAGCAAAAATGAATACAGGCACCCACTAAAAATCTGCTGGCAGCATCTTGACGATTAAAAACTTCAACAAGCGAACCTGACCCTGAGTCTTTTACCACACACTTGTTCCGGCATTTCTTATTCACTTCCCAGGCTGAGCATGGAGTTGCATCACTTCGATGAAGTCTTTGTGACAACTCCAGCTCTTTTTAAGGGTCACTGGTAGGTTGAGAACAGTATAGTCTCTGGCCTCAGTCTGACCGGGACGTTAAACATGCATTTGAGACTAGAGGATATCTTAGTCCTCCATCTCTCTGTGGTATTTTTACCTGGAGCGACGAGACGCAGGTTTTGCTGAAGGGAGATGGCCAGCTGGCGGGTCAGGAGTGAGGAAGCCATGTGTAGCACTCACTGAGACAGAGATGAAGAGTGAGAGAGAGAGACAGCACACAGCACCTGCCTTTCACTTCACCTGAGGAAAGACAAAGAGAGAGATAAGATAGATCACAGGGAGTGGGCAGCTGATATGGGTTATGGAAATGTCACTATCAAAGATTTTCTGGTATATTATAGAAACTCCAGGTCTGTTTTAACAGACTCCCTTAAGTGTGCGGTAGGTTTGGTGGGGGGTAATTGAGAATGAATGGGGGAAAGTCACATGAGAGGAGGAAATGCCTCCATCGCGATATTATTGGATGTGACTGGTTATGAATGGCTGTGATTGGTTCATGCAATCAATCCCACCTCTTTGTGTTTGTGCAATCAGTCTGAATGAACAATATAATGGCGTTAATGAGAAGACTAATTTGTTAGTTTGTAACTTTGTTACATCAAAATAAGACTTAAAATGGCCTGAAAACATGATAGGTGGGAGTTTTTGAGAGTAATCAGCTTGGTGAAATTTAAAATAAACCTCAGTTTCTGTGACCAAATTCAAGAAATTATGTTTCTTGAGGAAAACATTTCGGGAATTTTCTTTATATAATGGACTTCAATGGGGCCCACGAGTTTGAACTTCCAAAATGCAGTTTAAATGCAGCTTCAAAGGGCTCTAAACGATCCCAGTCGAGAAAGAAGGGTCTTATCTAGCGAAACAATTGGTTATTTTCTAAAAAAACTTTACAATTTATATACTTTTTAAACTCAAATGCTTGTCTTGTCTAGCTGTGAACTCTGAGCTGTGAACTCTGTATTCCAGGTTAATACAGTTAGTGTATGTCAAAAAACTCCTATCTCATTTTCTCCTCCAACTTCAAAATCATCCTACATCACTGCAGAAGTACCAACCCTGTGTTTACAAAGTGAAAATGAGATGGAAGTTTTTCGACATACCCTAACTGTCTTGAACCGGAAAAAAACAGAGCTCAGGCAGACCTAGACAAGATGAGCATTTGAGGTTAAAGAGCATATAAGCTGTAATTTTTTATTTTTATTTTTTTTTATTTTTTTTTTAGAAAATAACCGATTGTTTCGCTAGATTCTTCCTTGGCTGGGATCATTTAGAGCTCTTTGAAGCTGCATTGAAACTGCATTTTTATTCTTCAATCCATTGATCCCCATTGAAATCCACTATATGGATAACATGTTTTCCTCAAAAAACAATTTCTTTACGACTAAAGAAAGAAAGACATGAACATCTTGGATGACAAGTACATTATCTGTAAATTTTTGTTCTGGAAGTGGACTTCTCCTTTAAGTTCATAAGTAAAATAAATTGTTTCTGGCTTGAGTTATTATTTTGGAATAAATGTAAAATGCTTAAACTATCTAACTTGATGAGATTTATTATAAATCTTTTTCTGATAGTGTATGTAATGTTTAACCAAGACAATCTGACTGTTAAAATAATGTACAAAACAAATAAAACAATTGAAATACCATATATATCAATAATACGTTATAAAAATATTATTATATAAAGTAAATAATAATATGCATTATGCTTCGTAAAATAAATAATTAATTATATATACATACACACACATATATATATATATATACATATACACACACACACACACACACACACATAAATTTTGAACTGTTTTTGTATTTTATATTATAAATTAATACAAATTATTTAGATGATTTTTATAAAATACTACAAAAATAATCTAAATTATATAAATAGCAAATTAAAAAAAGAAAATAATCAAATAAAAGGTTTTTTAAAAAAGAGAAGACAGAAATGACAATATATCACCTAGAAATTTGCAATGGGTCAAACAAACAGATAGTCGTGCCCCAAGCTCACGTCATTGGATGCAATAATGGTGTACTGCCCTGATTGGGATGCTTAAACATACTGTGTCCTGAGTCACTGTGTTCACAATATGCAGTGAAATCAACCTACAAACAGCTTGTCTCTACAAATAGCTATCTCTGCATAGTCATTTGGGATTGAGGAAAGTATTTTAACACCTTTGTGCTGAAAAAAATTTAATCAGAAACTGATTAACTACCAGATGGGAGCAAATATTACAGTCTGCAAAGTGACAGTCCTGGGATCAGGCTTCAGTACCACAGACAGTTCCTCTTTCCCTGAGCAGCAGGTTCAGCCATGCCCATCAATCCTGTCCTGCTCCAGCGGTCCTGACAGTCACCTCTCATGCCACTTAATTAAAGCACAGTTCATTTGTGTTAATTACAACACGGCTTAGACGCTCACTGGCCCTCAGATGATCTTTTTGCACTGCGGAACCATCACAGTCGTTCCTTGGGACGGAGAGTCTTGTGAGGACGAGGCTGGGGGCAGCAGACAAGTGACTAACGCTGTGACTTTCAAGTACCGTTAAACCTTCCCAACAGGCACAGGGTTCAGGGAACCCGAGCTCACACGGTGACACTTTAGCACTAAGATTAATTGGGATGAATAGTCCAGCCTAAAGGGAAAAGCCAACACCTGAGGGAATCCCAACATATCTTCAGCTCTCATAATGAGTGAGCATATGCTTAGGAAAGGAGCTGCATGGTGATGGTATGTAAATATTATGCACAAAATGTTCTTGACTAAAATAAATATACCATGTTTTTTTTTTTTTTAACCAGTATTGTTCCTGCTTAAATGTCATGCCATATTTTCCAAGAATCAGTTTTCCTGCTCTATTGAAAGGAGGCTAGTCTTATGTGTTTGCTTGTCCAAAGGAATCAATTCACAGGAAAGAACTGGACGCCCGCTGGACATCGGAGCAAAACCCACGGCATCTTTATTCATGCAGGAGAGGAGAAGCAGAAAGTGCATCTCTCATGTGCTCCAGATCTGAGGACGCTTACGCAATCGAAGCAGCAGAAGCAAGAAAAATCCAGACGCTCCGTCTCTCAGAAGCACCCCAACCAGACGGCTCATCGACCGGATAGAACTGGTTCAGAAAATATGTGTTACACAAGCCCGCTGTCATGCGCCGGTGAGGATGCAGCAAACAAAATGGGTTAAACTAGTTTAATGGCCGGGGGGCGACAACTTGACTGATGGAGCTGATTTGCCTTTCTCGAGTAAAAGGGGCTAATTTCATTTCTTTGACTGATCGCAACAGTGAATGCTGATGGGAAGAAGAGTGTGGACACATCTTTGAAATGATTTATTGTCAAGGAATTGTGGGTCAGCTTCATGCCCCAGTGTAAATTCCATTTAGATAATAATCAGTAGTGGTTCAACGGATCACAATACTCATGGTTTGCATAGATAAATACAATATAAAGTAATACTCAATACCATTCAAAAGTCTGGGGTTGGTAAATTTTTACCATTTTTTAAAAGTTGCTTCTTTTGCTTACCTACCCTAGTGAAAAACAAATATACTAAAATGTATTTAAAATACATTTATTTTATGCTAAGTACACTACAAATCCATTAATATATTATGTACTTAATAAAAATACCCTGCAATTGTACTTTTAGTATACTAAACTGGTGCATTTAAAGTCTGCTAAATTGGAAAAATGGAGCTATTGCAAGTATACTTTAGGTACACTTTAAATATTTTGCATTTAAAGACCAATATTAAAAATCATACAGTCCTCATCAATATTGGCATTAAAACATATTTTAGGCTTAATATTAGGAAATGTGCATAGTGCACAAGTACTACTCCAAATAATGTAATGATGATTAATTTAATTAATAATCATTTTTATATCAGTAAGTCTCGAGCGATATGTAAGTAAATATGTTAATAGACTGGAACTATACTTAATATAAAATAAATGCATTTTAAATCTATTACTTTTTTACTAGGGTAGGCTGCATTTATTTCTTAAAAAATACATTAAAAACGGTAATATTGTGAAATATTACTACAATTTAAAATAGCCATTTTTTTATTTTAGCATATTTTAAAATATAATTTATTTCTGTGATGGCAAAGTAGAATTTTCAGCAGCCTTTTCTCCAGTCGTCAGTGTCTATAACTATCACAATACATTTTTTAAGAACAGCATTTATTTGATATGGAAGTCCGTTTCCACCACTAGATTAAAAAAAAAAAAAAAAAAAATGTAATTGCATTTTTTTTTTTTTTTAAATTCACAATTCTGACTTTTTTCTTGCAATTGCGAGGTTACATTTTGCAATTCAGACTTTTTTCTCCAAATTGCGACACATACGCAATTATGACTTTTCTCAGAATTATGAGATATAAACTCGCAAATTTTCACAATTCAGAGTTCATACCTCACAATTGTGACTTAATACCATGCAATTGCGAGCTAAGAACAGTAGTCTTTTTTATCCCATAAAAAAAATGTGACTTTATAACTTACAATTGTGGTTTAGCTCACGATTCTGTGAAAAATTTCATAATTGCATGAAAAAAAGTTGCGGGACAGACTAGCAATTGTGAGAAAAATGTCAGAATTGTGAAAAAGTCGCAACAACCTTTTTCAATTTTTTATTCAGTGGCGAAAAAGGGGCTCCCATAGCTGGTCAAGACACATGTGGATTAGCCGAAATTGCAAGAATGGCTTCCAAGAATGGTGAAAAGATAAAAGTCATAAACATTGTTTACTGTGCATTGATTTCCACCTCAAGAGTGTGTTTATGAATTTTTATGAATCTGTTATTGAAAAATCATATATATTGCAGCAGTATTTCTAGTAAATGTCTAGCAATGATTGCAAATTAAATGCCAAACTTGGCAAAAGCAAATAAAGCGAAGCAAATGCTGCTTAAATGAAAGCCAAAAAAAAAAAAATAAAAAGCTGAAATAACAAAAGATAAATCTGAACTGGCTGACAAAACAACTTCGAAAAAAATAAAATAATTATTATTGATCGCTGATGATAATATGACAGAGACATCACATTAGCTTTCATTCTACTTATTTTCAGCATAAAAATCATATCAACTCTCTTAGCTCACATCACATTTAATTCTCACTCAGCTCCGGCGCAGCTAATCAATATTCATAAGGGGTCTCCACGTGGTCACTGTGCTGGGGGACCATTTCAAAGCCAACAATAGCCGCCTGTGCTGGATTACACAAGTCCGAGCCGCCACCAATCGCCATGCTTCTCTCAGCTCAGAGTGTGAACTAAAGCCAGCGGTCCACGAGAGACATGAGCAACAGCACCAACCGCGAAGCCATTTTTTAAATGCTAATTTTCTGGTGTTACGTAACACAACCCTGTGAGCGGCTCCCCTCGCTAAAGGAGCCGGATAACATCAGTAGAAGTAAGCAACGAGACATAAAAGAGTCTCCAGAATACAAACATATGAAGCTCATTTTCAAACTTCACAGATGACAAAACGTGATGAACTAATCTTTAACTGATCTTAATTAAAAAAAAAGATTGTAGAAGCAATTTCGCTTTGTGCTTGTGAAATCATCATCATAATCCCAATCAGATATTTAGCACCAAATGAACTTTGATCGTTGGCTAGTGATAACACTGAGCTCAATAAAGACACTGAGCTGCCTGTCAGTGGAGGATACGAGCACGGTTCATTGCGCATAATGCTCATCTCTAACCCCGTTAAAGCCTATTGGTAAACTTCATTACACCAATTCCCCTCTGGATGATTTAAACAGCCTATTAGGTCATGCAGAAATGATGAATACGGCAAAAGATTCAAACCACTCATGCTTTCATGTATTTCATTAAAAACATAAGAATATAGAAGAACCAGGAGCTCTGAATTTAAAAATCAGTGAAGTAAAAATCAGAGGGGTCTTTTAATCAGTCTCCGTAGCAACGGTATGTTCGGAGGGACTGAAGAGGTATAACCTCTCCAAACTGATAAATACTGCAAGACAGTTGCCAAGGGAACCAGCTGAGGAAAACAATTGTACTACTGACTGTCTTTCTTGTCTGGATGACAGATCAACCTCGGTAGGGAAAACTGTGCTGCTATTAAAAGGATAAATCCTAGTTAAAAAGCAATAGGCCATGTTTTATGCATGCCTTTCAATACCTCAATAATAATAAATGCACGCTTGATTCATTTAAAACATAGCATGACAGACAATATTGCAGGGTTAATCTTGAGAAGTGGACAAAGATATGTGATGCTAACCATCACATGAAAAGATGCTATGAATAAGAGCCAAACTGCTGTCACCAGTAACACTATTCACCATCTTTGTCAGTACATGTAGACTGTAATCATAAATCTCTGCCTGAAAACATTAAGCATTCCTGCAAACCTACTCCACAATTCAGCAGGTGTTTTGTCTGTCAAGCATTGCGCTGTAAATCTATACTATTAAAACAGTGTAATTTTTACAGAAGAAGACTACTAGTCTACACTAGTGTAATGATAATTGTTAATTGATACGGTGAAAACTATAAATGGTGAACATTACATTATATTTAATTTTACTGCAAATGAATGTCTTTGGGGAGTAAAAGCTATAATTTATGGTAAAGACAGTAAATGGACAGTCCCAGATATCCCTGCATGACACAACACATATGATTAAAGTTTATATGTGAAGCCAGGGTCAATTTTCTGAAATCGAGACTTATGCATCATCTGAAAGCTGAATAAATAGCTTTCCACTGATGTATGGTCTATTAGGACAATATTTGTCCGAGAT
This sequence comes from Cirrhinus mrigala, assembly GCA_036247105.1. Lineage (NCBI taxonomy): Eukaryota > Metazoa > Chordata > Actinopteri > Cypriniformes > Cyprinidae > Cirrhinus > Cirrhinus mrigala. Next base: position 22,588,619 of record CM070009.1, on the reverse strand, counting down.
ACAACTATTTGAAAATCTGGAATCTGAGGATGCAAAATAAGTTGTCCAAATGAAGTTCTTAGCAATGCATATTACTAATCAAAAATTAAGATTTGATATATTTGCGGAGAGAAATTTACAAAATATCTTTATGGAACATGATCTTTACCTAATATCCTAATGATTTTTGGCATAAAAGAAAAATCAATAATTTTGACCCATACATTGTATTGTTGGCTATTGCTACAAATATACCCATGCTACTTTTTTGTGGTCCAGGGTCATATATTTTGTCTTGCTTTTCATTATTTGAATGCCTGGCATTTAAACTGAAAGGTAGGGTTGGGTATCGTTCAAAAAAAATTTCGATATCAATGCCGATACCGATACCTTGACTTCGATACCAGCTCCTGAACGATACTTTTTTCGATACCAATTTTATTAAATCAATTTTAACAAGTTTACATTGTTTCAAACTATATATTTTTTCATCTTATTGATGTTTATACAGATTCAAAGCCACTGCACGAAGGAACAAAATATATCCAACACAATAAATCAGTGAAAACAATTTTAATAAAGCTCAAAAAGTTTTCAGTTTACACATCTGTTAAGGCTGCATTTACACTAGTGCATGTTCGTTTAAAAATGCATACCTCAGACAGAATCATAATTTCTATTCATTTTCCACTAATTTACTGACAAGTACTAGCACCTTTTAGCGCTGTCTGCCGATATGTATGACGTTATATGTCTTCTCTCTTCTGCAAACACTTGCTGGTGGTTTAAAAAGAGTTTTGAGTAAAAGCGGAATATGAATCTTATTTATTGTCTTATGTAGCAACATGCTACAGTGTGCATGAATGATCATGTAACGCACACTTTTGGTCGTGTAGTATGGACAGAGATATTTTCTGAAATGCCAGTAAGGATGAGGATTGTTTTATTTTTTTAAACAAAAACACACCAGTGTAAACATAGAATTACGTCTAAGGAGGTTTCACGCTACAGCCTCATGTGTGAGCCACATCTCTGAGTGTTACCTGTGTAAACTTGCAGGTGTGTTCGGCTGTCGCAGCTCTACACAGGACCAAGAGAGCTATAGAGAGCAGACTGCTTCGTATGCTTCCGGGTCACTCTCGCGAATGTCAAACACCAATCGATCTGCGCGGCGCCGCTTCTAGTCACACACACCTAGTGCTGCAGGCTTTCTGGCACACTGAAGTTGACAAGATTATCCCCTTGGGTTTCGAAGTTTGATACCAAACGACAAAAGGTTTTTCGATACTTGATGGTATCAAGGCATTTCAGTCGGTGCCTAAAAAGTATCAAACTCGATACCCAGCCCTACTGGAAGGTCTCTCACTAGTTCTTATGTTAAATATCTATCATCCTCCAAAATTAATAACTTCATAATTGACTGAGTTTTTGATGCTTGCAAGTGCAATCTCTCCAGTTACTCTTTTAAGTGGTAATTTAAAACATTCATGTTGACAACTTGGATTGCAATAATGCTGTGAGCTTTATGGATACTTTATCTTTTGTTTCTTATTTTTGCTATCAGATATTTTTATACCATTTTAAGGAAAAAAATCTGATTTGTTGATTCTGAATCTGAAGTAGACTGGTGAAGTAAAGCAATAAGCCCCAAGAAGCTGTGGTTTACAGTGAATTTATAACAGCTAAGGGGCGTTGTCAGGCATGATGTGGAGCAGAGTCACGGGGCTTATTGCTTTTATGAAAAGGTTATTCCATATACGTAGTAAGGTTTCACAAAATAAAACAGAGCAAATAAAGTGTACTGATATTAATAAAAACATTATTCTTCCACCAAACAATGTAGTTCCTCTGAAATGGTTGTGGATGCAACAAAGTGGTTAGGTGTACGTTTGTGGAGTAATTTACAACAGTCCCGAACACAGCTCAACCAATCAGAACCAAGGACTGGAACTATCCATTTTAGTCATAAAATATACAGGCACCAACATGTGATACCACAAATACCATCATTCTGTATATTCTGGGAAACACAGTTACCAATTTTTTTTTAAACCATTAATAAACAGTCCTGCAGTATGCAGTGTGCAATTCAAGGACATTATTACAGTAGAGAGAGAGAGAGAGAGAGAGCAAACAAGTCTAAAATGATGTTTAACATGATGACAGAGCATAAATCAACCACAGCTGAACATGTAAACAACATTTCACATGGATGTTTAGGAAACACAACTCAAAAAAATAAATTCAACAGTAATGTAAACTAGTGTATCAACTGTGAACATATTTGATAATGAAAAATAGGGTTTCTTGTCAAACGATACTTTAAATAATCTTACTAACTGAAATGTGCCTTTTGAGTTTCAGAGAAACAGGCTTTTTTTAAAAAAAAAAAAAAAAAGAGAGAGAGTGAGAAAGAAAAAGTTCAGTCTGTAGATGATACAGATATTGAACTGATGTATAAATAATCCTGTCACTATTATCAGAAACCAACATTTGTAGTAAAAGTTACAATATCTATGCTCTTCATCTTTAAGTTAATTTTCATAAGGGTAACCATGGTTTCTGCCAAAAACACAGTATTTGTGTTTATGTGTGTGTGTAGTGCATTAAACAAAAGGACAAACAAACAGTTCTACAGATCCCGTATTAATTCATTATGATTTATGTATAGGTCATCTTTTTTTTCAATTATTGCTTTTACTCAGTATTTCTTATTTAGTCTTAACCCATTTCAAGCATAAATCTAACAGCACTTCAGCACAGGTTTATGTTTAAGACAAGAGAAATAACTGAAAACAAGGCTTAGTATTTTTTGCAATTTTGTTTCTAGAGGAAATGTATCTTTTTAATACTGCAAAACAGGGCAAAAATGCAGTCATGTACCCACCCGTTATGCCTAATAAATAAACAAAATAAGACCAAACAAAACAAAGCTTCAATCCATTATGAGAAGCAATATATGAATACATTTAAAACAGGTGGCTTATGTTGTTTTTCTCAGAGCAGGGGAAACGACATTTGAAAAACTTGCTGCACACAAAGCAGCTGCTGGAACTGAGACGCAACAGTATCCGGTTCCGACTGGATCTGACCTGTCAAACAGTTCTTAGAACGCGACGTATGGGGGAAATCGAATCAATGCAGCAGGCCAGTTCTCGTAACGCTGCAATGCTTCAAAAGAAACGTGCCCATTACGAAACACGCTAGCGATTGCATTAATGCACACCGAAGCGTTCCTGCAGTGATGCCTCTAATATGTCTAATGCACAATAAACTTATGATTATGAATTACTAAAACCGCATGCTTATGCTCCGCGGTGAGAGCGCCGCTGCTGCGTCTCTTTCGCTACACTGTTCGCTGCTGCTGCTGTAAGGATACATTGAGACATTTTGAGACTCACCTTCGTGCCTTTTGCTGTACAAGAGGTAAAAATCTAGCAGGTTCTTGTCTGAAGTACGAAAAGAAGGAGATGAGCGCTGGAGTGAGGAGCACAGATAGACTTTAAAACATCATTTGAAGTCTGGCCTTTTTCGCGAGAGGAGGGTTTTTCTGGGGGATCCGCCGACTCCAGCCAATAGAGAGAGACTTGCAGCTCCCGGAAACGTCAGATGCACCGAGCACAGCCCAGCTGTGTGCAGGCAGCACTTCATATTTCCCATAATGTAATCTAATCTCCAGTCATGTGGTTGGAGTTTTGATTCATCTCCGTGATTCGAATCTTTTGAATCAAGGACGCTGTGTTCACCAAAAAGATTCACTGTATAATTCGCTACATTTTTGTGCCAGTAGGTGGCGTCATGAGTGAGTTATTGAATCATTCGTTTAATCGATCCCTTAAGAAACAGACCAAAACGATTTAAATGTGCATGTCTGCAATGTACTTTGAGTCTGGCATTTCAGAAGCGAACAAATTATTGCCAAGTATATTATTTTAACTCTGTGTTGTTGTCAATTACTGAGGATGACTTTAAAGGAGAAGTCTACTTCCAAAACAAAGATTCACATATAATGTACTCTCCCCTTTGCCATCCAAGATGTTCATGTCTTTCTTTCATCAGTCATAAAGAAATTATGTTTTCTGAGGAAAACATTTCAGGATTTTTCTCCATATAATGGACTGATATGGTGCCCCGAGTTTGAACTTCCAAAAGGCAGTTTAAATGCAGCTTCAAACGATCCCAGCCGAGGAAGAAGGGTCTTATCTAGCGCAAATGATCGGTTATTTTCACTAAAAAGACACAATTTAAATACTTTTTAATCTCAAATGCTCATCTTGTCTTTCTTTCCCTGAACTCTGTGTATTATGACTCAAGACAGTTAGGGTACTTCGAAAAACTGACTGTATTTTCTGCCTCAATTTCAAAAATCATTTCAAAATCATCCTCCATCACTGCAGAAGTACTGACCCAGTCTTTGCAAAGTGAACATGCAAAGAAGATCAAACACCCTTAACAAAAAAGGTAAAACAGCGATATAGGGCGATTTTGAAGTTGAGGGAGAACATGAGATGGGAGTTTTTCGACATACCTTAACTATCATGAACCGGATAAAAACAGTCCAGGCAGAGTAAGACAAGACGAGCATTTGACATTAAAAAGTATATAAATTGTATTATTTTTATTGAAATAACCGATCGTTACACTAGATAAGACCCTTCTTTCTCGGCTGGGATAGTTTACAACTGCATTTGGGATCATTTGAAGTCGCATTTAAACTACATTTTGGAGGTTCAAAATCGGGGCACCGTATCAGTCCATTATATGGAGAAAAATGCTGAAATGTTTTCCTCAAAAAACATAATTTCTTTACGACTGAAGAAAGAAAGACATGAACATCTTGGATGACAAGGGGGTGAGTAAATTATTTGTTAATTGCTGTTCTGGAAGTGGACTTCTCCTTTAAATTCCCCTTTTTGGCGCTGTTTGTTGTCTACTGTCTTCCAGGTTGTATTCCACAGTGATCTCACAGATTTATCATTTTAAAATTTTCCTGGTCTACTCACATTAGTTAAGACATTTGCTTTAAACATTACAATGCTCACAATAACTTTCAACAATACAATTCATGAATTCACTTTACCAGCTAAATTACTCTTAAGACAGCAATGCCATAAGTATACAGAGATACCGCACAAACAGAAGTTCAAAGACAATATTCTAAAGATGGTGACGCACTTGTTTCTCTGGAGAATATAAGCTCATACAAAAAACACAATAGTAAAAAATACAAAAGGCTACAGTGTTTTTTTGTTTTTTGTTTTAAAACACACAAAGGCCTACATATTTTTCCACACATAATTATTCCACACACCTTATGAATTTTTTTTACATTTCAAATTTAAAAACCAGCTCCATAAAATAACTTAAAAAAGTTGAAAATGGAAAGCCTTGATTACCTGGAGTATATATTGATTAAGCCTTCATTAGTTTATGTTTGCATTTTATATACAGTATTTCAGTGTTTATTATTTGTAAGTAATTATTTTGTTTTATATGTTCACCTGTTTGTTATTTTAAAGGGTTTAATAAAGGTTTAAATACAACTGAATGAATCACATTCATTCCTTCATTTGGTTCATGTGATTCAGTCAGACTTGTTAAGTGAATTGGGCATGTTTGTTTAGTATGTACAACCAATAAAATGCTTCTTAACAGCCCTTACTCGAATGCTATTGGTGGGTGTTACAGTCAGTCTCATAGGGAGTAAAACAGTCAGTGTGCGAGGTATGAGTGAATGAAAGTGAATGATTCATTCACATAACGGACTGGTTAAAAAAAAAAAATTCCAGGAAATCACCAGTGTTTTGTCAGCACACATATTTCCCATAATGCTACAGTCAGATTTGGACACAACAACATTACAAAGACTGTTGTATGTACATACAAAATGCATTTACATGCTAAGATGCATTTAATTGTTTGGCGAAAATATGTGCATTTAGCTTTTTTTTTTTTATTTTACATTTTAATTACATTTTTATTGTATTAAGGCTCTCCACCTTCCCACTCTACATGCTTTGAAGCACCACAAACCAAGATCAAATGCCAGCTTCATTTATAAATTGAATAGCTTCAATAACAATTAGTCAAAACAACAAATACTAGTCAGACCTGACACAGACTTTGTATTTATGCACTTTATGGCTATGACAGAATGTTCCTGTCTCAACTCTTGCACACTCTAGTGTTCAGAGAAGGAAACACACCAATAACAATCAGTCACTTCACCTCTGTTTTGCTGTATATTTTTTTATTAAACGACTTTATTAGTTTAGATATAAGTGGAGATATATATATATATATATATATATATCCACCAAAATAAGATGTCAAGGATAATTCATTTATTGCAAATACACAGATCTACAGCTTAGGTCATATAAGGAAGAAATTTATTTCAGTGTCTTAAAATGTATTTTTGCTGTAACAGTTTTGTCACTTATGTTTTCAAAATAATTTCATAAATAATTTTTAATTAAAACACCTCAACAGTATTTACCCAAATGCTCTCCCAATGATCCTTTGAAAAACTTGTCACAAACTCTAACGCTAAAAATTCAAGCAGGTCACAGTAAAACAGCACCAATATTCACATCTGAAAAGCCTTTCCTTATTAAAGTTTTCAATAAATAACTTTTAAGCAAATTATCAAACTAAAGACTTTGAATTTCATGTTTAAGTAAAATAGGAATTACAAAAACAGATAAATGGAGCAATTCCAATAGGGTCAGAACATTGTAAATCCTGGTGTTAAAAGGAAACTTAAAAACCTTTGGTGCTATATATTAAAGTCTTTCTGCCGTCACCTTCCAAAGTTCCTGCAGGGGTGAGAACACATAATGAATTTTCTTTAAAGGAGAAGTCCACTTTAAGAACAACAATTTACATATAATGTACTCACCCCCTTATCATCCAAGATGTTCATGTCTTTTTGTCCTCAGTCGTGAAGAAATTATGGTTTTTGAGGAAAACATTTCAGGATTTTTTTCCATATAATGGACTTCATTGGTGCCCCGATTTTGAACTTCCAAAATGTAGTTTAAATGCAGCTTCAAAGGGCTCTAAAGGATAAAAGGGTCTTATCTTATCTTCTGCTGTAAGTGAAGCTGGATCACGAATGATTCACGTAAACATAGACGGATATATGTTGATCGGGAGGCGCATTCACTTCACAAACAAACGTAATCTACTGCATCTTCAGCGGCTCAGATGTCGGGAGTAAATGACGACCACTATGTTCATTATTACATCCAGCAACACAACACCTCAATCGCTCAATCTGAGATATTCTTGTCTAACTTACATCCCTGCTCCGGCATCGAAACAATGGAGGTCGGACTGTTACAACTGATCTGAGGTAAGACGCTCATGTCAGTCAACTATGGTGGGAGTGGCCTCTGTCGGTGTGACGCATCTGAGAATGGCTCAGTTTGAAAAAGAGGATATTACTTTTACAGATTCATTAAAATCCACTGCATGGATTTGTATCATTATTGGGTAGATTTGTACATACACTGTCAACACACATTAATGTTCAAACAACATGTAAAAGTGAACTTAGCATCCGATGACCCCTTTAAGCACAAAAGCACGTGAACCACAGGCTCTGGGATGCACGTCCACGACACTACGTACTATTGAATCACGTCGAAAGGTCACGCAGAATGTAGGTGGAACTACAGACCCAGTGTTTACAAAGCAAACGCACAAAGACTAAGGAAGTGCAAGTAAGTCAAACGCTGTTTACAAACAAAAAGGTACAATGATGTTGGACGATTCTGAAGTTGTAGGAGAAAATGAGATGGAGTTTTTCACCATACTCTACCTTTTTGAGCCGGAGTACACAGACGATCAACTTAGACGTGATTCGGAACATCGTGGACGCGCATCCCAGAGCCTGTGCTACACAAGCTTTTGTGCTTAAAAAGTATACACATTTGATTTTTTGAAAAAAAAAAAAAAAAAAGCTGGGATCATTTAGAGCCCTTTGAAGCTGCATTTAAACTGCATTTTGGAAGTTCAAAATCAGGGCACCATATCAGTCCATTATATGGAGACAAATCCTGAAATGCTTTCCTCAAAAACCATCATTTCTTCACGACTGAAGACAGAAAGACATGAACATTTTGGATGACAAGGGGGTGAGTAAATTGTCTGTAAATTGTTGTTCTGGAAGTGAACTTCTCCTTTAACACTGTTAATCAGAACACAATATCTACTGCAAGCATAAACAGCTCCTCCTAAAGGCAGTAACAAGAGCATGCTTGAGGGGATCACAACAGTCAAACTAAATAACTGTCTACTATTGTGTATGATACATATTCAAAAAACAATTCAATTATTTACTGAGTAAATAAATACAGCCAAGTGTTTCTCACCAGCTGTTCCACCCTTTCATACTGAAAGAACTGAGGAAAGGAGCTCTTCACTGGCTCTACCGTGAAATTCATCTTTCCATCTGTCATCTGCTGTAATTGGTCTAGGCAGTGGCGGAAGTGATCATAAGCTTCACAGGACACGTCCATGTGTCTCAGTGTGAAGTTCAATCTGTGGAAATACAGAAACCATCACACTGGAACAAAAGTTGAAGGTTTTTCTTGAATAGCATGGGTCTGTTAGCCCCAAAAGCATCATTCTTAATCTATGGACAAATGCAGAATAACTGTATATAGTAGCTAATATTTCATTATATTAAAAAAGATGTGTTTGCCAAGGTATAATAATTGTTTCATTTATTTTAGTATTTATTTACTTATTATTTTATTTGAATATATATGTATGTAATTTAACAATGTATTTAAAATTCAAGAAAATCAATATTTAATTATATTGCATTAATGTTTTCCCCATTGTATACTAATTATTTTATTTATTTATATACTAATTTTGTTTTTATTTGATTTAAATAAATGTTTTAAAAATCAAACATACTATATAATAGCTAATTCTTGATTACAGTGGCTGTTTTTTGCTAACGCATCCATATCATTTTATTTTCTTACATATGTACTTATTTTTTTATTTAAATTTAATTTCTTTAATATTTGTTTAAGCAAAATATATAATAGCTGATATTTGATTACATTACAGTAAATGTTTTTCCTAATGTATACAAACTTTTTACATTTATTTTATTATGTACTAATTAAAAAAAACCAAACAAAATATATAGTATCTAATATTTCATTATTCAGTTTTTTTATTTAAAGTAATTATTTTATTTATGTAATACTTTTTTTAATCAAATAAATTATATAGCTAATATTTCATTATTCTATTTTTGATTGTGTTTTTATTTCATTTAAATGTGTTTTAAAATCAAACAAAATATATAATAGCTATTTTTTCATAACAGTGGCTGTTTTTCCCAATGTATACTTATCATTTTATTTTACTATACATGTACTAATTATCTTATTAAAATGTAATTACTTTAATATTTTTTCAAGGAAAATATATAATACCTGATATCTGATTATATTACAGCAGATGTTTTCCATAACACATACAAACTTATTTAATTTATTTTATTATGTACTAATTAAAATGTAATTAAAAAACAAACAAAATATATAGCAGCTAATATTTTAGTATCGTGGTTATTTTGTGTACACTAATTATTTTATTTTATTATATATGTACTAATTATTTTACTTATATTTAATTCATGATTTTTTTTTCCAAGAAAAATATTTAGTAGTTACTATTTGATTGCATTTGATGTTCTTCCTAATATATACAAACTTATTATGTACCAATATTTTACATTTTAATCTAAATTTATTGTATTGCTGTTGACAGTTACAATGATGAATGTGAGCACTAAAAAAAAATAAGCTATAAGGATTGTGATCGGAATGTCTTGGTGAGGTTGTTGATGGGCCATTCTTACCTCTTTTCTATGGAGATGTAGGTTGTGCTGGGGTGCCGCATGTTGTTTGCAAGTCTGTATAATGTTCTGAACAGAGCATCTGTAAGATCGTCATCATAACACACTGAAGGGAAAGTACAAAAACATCCTTAACAAATAACAAATTAATATAATTTAGGCTTTCATCATGCTCACTGAGAGTGCCTTCATCAATTCATTCATTATGTTAATAGTCTCTCCAGTCTGTGGCAGTTTTTAAGGCAATGAATTCATTGTATAATTATGGAAAGCACTCTCTGCAAATTTACCATCTGCCGCGATCACAAAAGTGGTATTATCATGTAAGTCCGCTACTTCTGCGTCAGTCCAGCAGAACTCCAAATCAGCGTCTGGGGAGAGTTGAAATATGAGGAGAAATGAGATGACAGCCACACGGTGACTTTCATAAGTCCTATTTCACAAGTCAGCACCACCAGTATTATGAGTGTGAGGAAGCCCTGTGTATTATACTGTGTCAACTGCCCTCAGATAGACTCTACTTCCCACTTACAAATGGATTCAACAGGAGGTGAGGAGACTGCGCAGCTCTAATAGGGATAACTGGCCATGTTACCATCTCAGGTCTGGCTCTAAATCACACCAATTAGCATCTCGCACCTGATTCTCCTTGAAATCTTACCTGTGCAGAAATCATCTGCCATCCAGTCCAGCTGCCGCACCCTTATTTCGCTCTCTGTTGGATGTACAGAAGGAAAATCAAGATGAAGGAAAAAAAAAAAATAACATCAAATTTCTGATTTGTATGAAATCCATTACAAAAAAACAGGAATTGAAGTATTACGGTATTCCTACCATGAGTGATGGTTTGAATAAAATGGCAGACTGATTGGATTACATGAGTGAGCTCATGTTTTACCTGACAGACTAGACATATGATGATGTTGACATTTAGACTTGTTTATATTTTAAGACAGAGAACATTATGTGAATAAATGAGCTTATAGAGGCTGTTCAGCATGAAATCAATTTATATGGTGAACTTTGCAGTATATGTCTTGCATGTGCACAGCAGGTTTAAACACACACAAATTTTGTGAATTGTGGGGACTTTCCATAGACTTCTATAGTTTTTATACTGACCAAACGATATTGTCTATCACCTAACCCAACCCTAACCCTAAACCCACCCCTTACAGAAAACATGTTTGCATTGTTACATTTTCAGATAAACATCATTTACTATTTTTAATAATTTTTTAACATTTTGGGGACCGCATCGTGGTCCCCACAATGTAGCAAAAACAAGTACACACACACACACACAAAAACATCACATTCAGTTAGCAGGATTAATATTTTTGTCTCTTTTGACACTGTTCCTGAATATTAAAAACTGACATATATTAACACACTAATTTTATTTTATTAATATTAATGTATTGTATTTGTACGACGGCATTTTAGTGCCACATTAAATATATATATATATATATATATATATATATATAAGATTATGAGATTAAAGTCGTAATATTTCACAAATAAAGTCGAAATACTAAGAAAATAAAGTCTAAAAATTTTGAGAATAAAGTCGAAATATTACAAGAATAAAGTCAAAATGTTTCAAGAATTTAAATCATAGAAATTAAAGTTACAGTATTTTGAGAATATAGCCTATATTATAACTTTAAAATATACTTTTATAATAAAATAACTTTAATCTTGTAATTGTCACAAATGAATTTTTGTAATTTTGACTTTATTCTCAAAACATTTCGACTTTATTCACAAAACTTTTTGACTTTATTCTCATAATTTCGACTTTATTCTTGTAATTTCAACTTTATTCTTGAAATATTACAACTTTAATCTCGTAATCTTAGATTTTTTTATTTTTTTTTTTTAACGTGGCACTAAAGTGGCGTCGTATATTTGAGTGGAAATGTAATTTATTAAATAAAAAAGTAACTTAACTTCATGGCTTTTTAGCACAGCTTATGATTTCAAATTTGAGGGCTGCTTTTTTGACCAATAAAAGTTCAGTCAAGCCACCTTGTTTTTTATAGTGCTTTATACAATACAGATTGTTTCAATACAGCTTAAAGGGATAGTTCACCCAAAAATGAAATCTACTCCATGATTTACTCACCCTCAAGCCATTTTAGGTTTCTATGACTTTTTTCTTTCAGGAGTTACATTAAAAAATTTCCTGGCTCTTCCAGTCTTTATAATGGCAGTGAATGGCTGTTAATATTCAATAGTCCAATAGAAGTCCAATAAAGTGCATCCATCCATCCTAAAAGTGCTCCATATGGCTCTGGAGGCTTAATAAAGATCTTCTGAAGTGTATCAATGCGTTTGTGTAAGAAAAACATCCACATAAATCGTAATTTCTAGCTTCTGCTAACTGTCGTACACATGTTTACAAGAGAGTGGCATTGCCATGACTTGGGTGTTGGCAAAACATAAGCTCCGGTGAGTAGTGATGAACACAGAAGCGCAGTGGAGACAGCAAAACTGGTGTGGTCATGATACAAAACAAGGATTTGTAAAGAAAAATGTTGGAGGATTTCAATATAAGCCAAGAGGAGACTGGTTTTCCTTTGCTGTAAACTAAACTTGGTTCTCACGAGACTAGCATATTCTCACGATACGTCTTCGTCCTACGTCATCCACTGGAATGCCACTCTCTCATGAATGTGTATACGACAGTTAGCAGAAGGTAGAGATTACGGTTTATAATGTTTTAAATATGAATATTTTTATTACACAAATGCATTGTATTAATTTCAGAAGGCCTTTAATAACCCCCTGGAGCCGTGTGGAGCACTTTTTATGATGGATGGATGCACTTTAACGGACTTAAAACTCTCAACAGCCATTCACTGCAATGATAAAGCTTGGAAGAGCCAGGACATTTTTTAATATAACTCATTAAGTATTAATATACTCAATCTGAAACACAAAAACCTTTCTGGGCCTTGAAAGTGTCAGTTGTGTTGCTGTCTATGCAAGGTTAGAAAGCTCTTGGATTTGATCAAAAATATCATAATTTGTGTTTCGAAGAGGAACGAAGGTCTTAAGTGTTTGGAACGACATGAGAATGAGTAATTAATGACACAATTTTCATTTTTGGGTGAGCTAATCCTTCAGAAAATGTGAAAATCACCAGATATTACAGAGAGCATCCAGGCAAACACTTTGGTTGTAGCCCTGACCAAGTACATTAATCAGTTATGAAACGAAAGAGAAAGATTTTCATAGGAACTGTTATTTTCACAAGCTTCTTTCACACTCCTATGTTAAATTTAAACTGTATTTCACTAAAAAACTGGCTTTTTTTTTTTTTTTTTACAGAGCACATGCACAGGCACTCTGCTAGAGGAAATGCTTCTTCCTTATAGAAGTCCACTTCCATGATAATGTACTCACCCCTTGTCATTCAAGATGTTCATGTCTTTCTTTCATCAGTCGTAAAGAAATTATGATTTTTGAGGAAAACATTTCAGCATTTTTCTCCATATAATGGACTGATATGGTGCCCCGAGTTTGAACTTCCAAAAGGCAGTTTAAATGCGGCTTCAAATGATCCCAAATGTGGTTGTAAAAGATCCCAGCCGAGTAAAAAGGGTCATATCTAGCGAAACGATCGGTTATTTTCATAAAAATAATAAAATGTATATGCTTTTTAATGTCAAACGCTCGTCTTGTCTTCCTCAGCCTGAACTCTGTTTTTGTTCCGGTTCATGACAGTTAGGGTATGTCGAAAAACTCCCATCTCATGTTCTCTCTCAACTTCAAAATCATCCTATATCACTGTTTTCCTTTTTTTTTGTTAAGGGTGTTTGATCTTCTTTGCATGTTCACTTTGCATAGACTGGGTCGGTACTTCTGCAGTGATGTAGGATTATTTTGAAATGATTTTTGAAGTTTAGGGAGAAAATACGATTGGAGTTTTTTGACATACTCTAACTGTCTTGAGTTCAGGCAAAGCAAGATGAGCATTTGAGATAAAAAAAAGTATTTAAATTGTATTATTTTTATGAAAATAACCTATAGTTTTGCTAGATAAGACCCTTCTTCCTCGGTTGGGATTGTTTACAACTGCATTTGGGATCGTTTGAAGCTGCATTTAAACTACATTTTGGAAGTTCAAACTCGGGGCACCATATCAGTCCATTATATGGAGAAAAATGCTGAAATGTTTTCCTCAAAAAACATAATTTCTTTACGACGGAAGAAAGAAAGACATGAACATCTTTAATGACAAGGGGGTGAGTACATTATCTGTACATTTTTGTTCTGGAAGTGGACTTCTCCTTTATGACACATTATCAACATGAAAGGGGCCTAAAAGCTGTCATTAATGAGTGAATGCTGCTGAACATCCTGATATGGTGTAAATGTTTACCTTGGGGTTCAAAGTGCTGCTTGTTCAAACACACATTTCTCTGACACATGCTCAGAAGGTCATCACCAACATCTGCAAAACACAAAGATGTTTTCATTTAGTGAACTGACGATGAAAAAAAAGAAAAAACCCTTCATCCATCCAAAACAAGCTCTTTATCTTCTGAGGTACTGTAATGTACTGTGATTAATTTACACACCGGACTCCTGAAAAGAAAGAGGTGAAACTATTACACTGAATGAGACTGAAAACAAATTAGTGTCTTATTATGTGAGAGTTACATAACGCTGACATGTTAATGTGTTCAAGGATTATTGGTGTAAAATTAAACAGAGACTAAATCCGATTTGATAAAGTCTGATAATGTGTGAACACGGGCAACCTCACTCACCATTTTCAAAAAAAGAGAGTCCCAAACTTTAATTTTTTTTTTTTTTGTGAAAGTGAATTCTACATATCGTCTTTTCTGAAAATACTTTTTAAGAGTAAATGAGTTATGTACATTTACGTATGTTTTTATTTATTTATCCCAATTGGAAAGCACAATATTCAGGTTACCGTAACAGTTATAACCCAATATTAGATGTTTTATTTTATCAGCCAGTATTGGATCCAGTATTGGATTGTGCATGCTCATTTTCCCTATTTTTACATGAAGACTGTCATCCAAATTCACTTAAAGTTCATTTAAAAGTTTGATTTTCTTTCTTTTTAATTAAAAAGGTAGTTTACATTAAACAGAGGAATGTATTAATGTAAATAACAATTGAATAAAACAGATAATTATCAGCTAATTGGTGTCGGCTAAAATTTTTATATTGGTGCATCCCTAATGCCCAATGTGTTTGTGGACTAGAAGCCTTTTAATCTAATTCATGCCTGATTTGCATGAATATTTCTTTCTCAAATGTATAAATATTTCTCAAATTAGTTTTCAGTCATAATCTAGAGGTGCTCTTAATGTTACTTCTAGTTCTTTACCAAGCCACAGTAATCTGTTGTCATTCCCTGTACAAGGGCAGAGTGAAATAATAAGAGGACTTAGAAAAGGTCCAGCAGAACTCTCACAGGAGGGAATGTGTTAATGAATACTGTGACACCATCCGCACAAAGCAATCAAACCACTAGCCTCTTCAGTCTACTCAACGCTGAAGTTATAAATCAATGTTTCTCTCTCTCAAACACTCCAGAAACTGCTTTTGTCCATACCCTGCTAACATACACTAACACATACACAAACATCAATCATGAATTAACACAATAATACAGCGCACAACAAAAGTCTCTTGTGAATAACATCTGGGTGTAATATCTACAAGCCTGTGTTTTTTCTGTGGCCTCAGAACATTACGAAGAGACGCTTTGAAGTTAATGCTGTCTTTTATTGCCTTTCCAAGCTCTTTTCTCTCTCTTTAAAATGATGGATCTATCTGCTTCCACTGGTCTGAGAACATCAATCCAGTCACACTGAAAGACAGAGCTCTAATAAAAGACCCTCTTTCCAAAGAAACCTGGATGTATTACAGAAACTTACAGAAAAAAAGAAAATGGTTGAAATAGCAGCAATCATCAAGAAAAAGAAAGAAAGAAAAAAACACATAGTATAGTGCATCCACACCACTTCCAAAAGGCTACATCCTATGACAATTTTCATGAATATCCAAGCGAAAATATTTGACAAAATATCAGGGAAGGAATTGCATGTTGCTGAAAGAGGTTCTGATAACCATTTGCATTCACCCTGCCATGCATCTGTATAGGAGGCCCAACTCCTGCTGCAGAAAACAAACCAACCAAACCATGACACTTCCTCCTCCACTTTTCACTGACTTCTTTACAAACTCGGGGTTCAGTCTTTCCCCAGTTTGACGCAGAACAAAATGTTTCCCATCAGACCCAAATAAATTAAACTTGCTCTCATCGCTAAAGTAACCTTTGGAGCAGTTCTTCTCTCACACAACATGCTCCTCAGCAAAGGTGAGCTTAGCCTTTTGATTCTCTCTGCTGATGAAAGGTTTGGTCACTGCAGAGTGTGCTTTCAGTCCGACTTCTCTTAAACATACCGAGACAGATCCTTACCCTGTTCAACACTGAACTGGAAAGCAAATTCCAGCTGCAGTGTTGAACCCAATGATTCCCATTGAGTAGCAGTCGACGTTATCGGTCTACTTGATCTTTAATAATCTGTATCGGCCCTAAAAAACACATATTTGCCAACGCCTAATTGAGAGTCTCTGCATTATCCTGACTTCTCGTGCATTTGTCTTACGTGGACGACCAGCCTTTCTGGGGGACTTGAATTAATTTAAGGACTTAAATGCCATTATAATCCTGCAATATTGAATAAATCACAGATTTGGAGTGACCCATGTCTCTTGCAATGGCTGAAAGAATTATCCCTTTGGCCTTCTTCTGGGCAACCTCCTGTCACAGGGTTTCAGTCATCTTAGAGCAGCCCACCATGTTGCAATCTCAGTGAAAATTGGAGGAATGCTGCTAGTTAAATAGGGTTTGTTATATAATTAAGGAAACTAGCAGCAGGTACCACAATAACACTAGTAACTTGGAGGTATCTGTAAGTGTTCTCTAATTCTGCTAAGAGTTCTTTTTCAAATAGTTCATTTAAGTTTTTTATACTGTACTTCATAATGGAATTAATGTATGAAATATGCTTAAAAAACTACCCTTCTACTCCTGTTAGGATAACTTCAAATAGGACTAAGCAGTGATCTTGAAATTTAGGAAATTATAGGTTGTTCTCTAATTTTGATCTCCACTCTGTCTATCTACAGTTGAAGTCAAATGTTTACATACACCTTGCAGATTCTGCAAAATGTTAATTATTTTACCAAAATAAGAGCGATCACAAAACATGCTTTCTGTTGTTTATTTAGTCCTGACCTGAATAAGATATTTCACCAAAAAGGCAATTACATATAGTTCACAGGAGAAAATAGTTGAATTTATAAAAATGACCCCATTTAAAAGTTTACATACACTTGATTCTTAATACTGTGTTGTTAATTAAATGATCCAGAACTGTGTTTTTTTGTTGAGTGATAGTTCTTCATGAGTACCTTGTTTGTCCTGAACAGTTAAACTGCCTGCTGCTTTTCAGAAAAATCCTTCAGGTCGCATTAATTCGTTGGTTTTCCAGCATTTTTATGTATTTGAACCCTTTCCAACAATGACCGTATGATTTTGAGATCCATCTGTTCACACTGAGGACAACTGAGGGACTCATATGCAACTATTACAGGAGGTTCAAACACTCACTGATGCTCCAGAAGGAAAAAAAATAATGCATTAGGAGCCGGGGGGTGAAAACTTTTGAACAGAATAAATGTGTATGCATTTTCCGTATTTTGCCTAAATATCATATTTTTTCATTTAAAACTGCCTTTCAGAAGCTACAGAAGATACCTACAAGCTTCCCAGAAGACAAAATAAGTTACATTTACCCTGATCTTCAAATTCAAATTCAAAGTTTTCATTAACCATGCTTAATGCATGGTTTTTCCTTCTGGAGCATCAGTGAGTGTTTGAACCTCCTGTAATAGTTGCATATGAGTCCCTCAGCTGTCCACAATGTGAACACGTGGATCTCAAAATCATACAGTCATTGTTGGAAAGGGTTCAAATACACAAAAATGCTGGAAAACCAAAGAATTTGTGAGACCTTTGGCAGTTTAACTGTTCAGGACAAACAAGTGACTCATGAACAAAAAAACACAGCTGTGGTTCATTCAGGTAATAAAACAGTATTAAGAATCAAGCTTATGTAAACTTTTGAACTGGGTCATTTTTATAAATTCAACTATTATTTTCTCTTGTGGACTATATGTAAACATATTTTATTTAAAATATCTTATTCAGGTCAGTACTAAATAAACAACAACAAGCATTTTGTATGATCCTTCTTATTTTGGTCAAATAATTAACATTTTGCAAATGCTGCAAGGTGTATGTAAACGTTTGACTTCAACTCTATCTACCTATCTATCTATCAATCACAGATTTTATACATGAACATATGTAGCAGCAAGGGGGTCATCACCATGGACAATCTCTGATGTATTATTCTCTATTTTTGCTTGTTTCAAAGGCTTTTTTTAACTTTAAATTCTCAGTCATAATAACAATATCAACTCAGTCTAGTAATAATAACTCAATAACATCACCACCTGTGCAGTACACTGTTTTGGCCACCATTGCCATGACGATGCTGGTCAGTCCTGTTCCAGCTCCAAGTTCAAGGACAGTGGCGCCTTTGAACATGCTTGCTTGTGCCAGGATGAAATCGGCCAATAGGAAAGCACCACGCCAGATCTGCAATGACACAACATTTTTGAACAATATAGCAGAGTAGATGTACTGCATAATCACCCTTAGTTACTGTCCTCACCTGTTTCCCTACATCCTCCAGAGGTGTTGCCATAGTATGCTCTGTTGAAAACACATTTAAAATCATACAATGTGACAGGAAAAATCCATTAATTTACATACAGCTCTAATGCAGCCCTCACCAATCTTAATGATGTCAGGGGCTCCATCCTCCTCCTCAGAATCTTCCTCCTCGTCAGTCAGCGTTGCTGCAGATTGACTTAGGATAATGGGATATACTGCATCCCTGTTACAGCTGGTGTATCTGGGTCTCCTCACCACATCCAAGTCCCCATCTTCATCCCGAGGAACGTTCGCTGCATCAGTGCTCTCACGGGCGGGGGACTCAACGCTCGAGTCCTTTCCATCGCAATCCCGCAGAATCTTGAACTTCGAAGTGAAGACTGGACATACAGATGCAAATCCATTTTCAGATAATATACAAAAGTGTGAACTCACTTATATAACTGGCTTAGAATGGTCACACCAGCCTCAGCTGCAGGAGACACAACGATGTTGAGTCAGCTATAATGAAGTAATGAACTCTGGCTGTGACAGACAGAATAAGAGCAACTCTTTAGCACTGAGCAGATATGTGATTTCTGCCTTCCCTGTATTAGTAATGACCAAGCATGAGTCTGCCTTTGACAGGAACATTGATTAAGTTTCTAAGAAAAGAGTCGTTACATCATTTAGATTGATTCTTTTTTTTTTTGTAGTGATAAAAAAGACAAAAGCTATTGATTAAACATTTTTTTCTGTATACTTTACCTAAGAGACTAACGTAAATTTTTCACAACTGAAACTTGTCATGCTTTTTAAACATGTTTTCCCCCTGAGGTCCATTTATAATGTTAGCCAAGATTTCTTGCAACTTACATCCTTTGGTCTTTAGAAAGAAATATTTAACAAGGTTTTATTTTGTATAAACACTACCATTAATAATAAATCAATAAGTCATAATAATAAATCATTCTAATATGCTGATTTGGTGCTTGAGGATAATTTCTTATTACTATAAATGTTGAAAACAGTTGTGGGAATCTCTTTTTCAGTTGTGGGAGAAATACTTAAAACTTGAATGGCTTAATATGACATAAATAATGAATACATGGTAGACCCATCTTTGATTTACCCTTTTTTTTCTGAAAAAACCACATGTTTTATACATATTTTGGACTATGGGGGGTGCCATTATTTGAATGACATCAAATGGTTGCACTCTGTGAGCTACTGGAGCTACCTGTTGCTATTTAAACCAAATGCCATACCAAAGTTACAACCAAAAGCCACACAATGTGTCATTGTGTTAGTATTTTATTTTCCAAGCTGTGTTGCAGTAAAAATAGCAACAGGTAGCGGCAGTATCTCACCGACTGCAACCATTTGACGTCATCGAAATAATGGCACCACCCATAGTCCAAAATATGCATAAAACGATGTGGATTTTTTTAAATAACATAAATCTTTCATGGGATTCCCACTACATATTTCAATAAGAGACATCATTTATGCTATATCAAGCCATACAAGTCTACCCGGGGTTCCCTTTAATAAAAGTATTCATTTATTTTAAAAAGATCTCACTGATCCCAGGGCTTTGAAAGGTAGTGTATAGTATTATTGTATTTCATTATTTGCGTTTAGCATGGATTTTCCCTGTTGATCACAGCCTGAACTGACTTGCAACTCACTTCTGGGTTTGCAACTCTGCAGTTGATCAACACTAAATCAAAGAATACTGTTTTTAAAAAGTACTCTAATGGTGCAAATAATTGGGACAACAGAGATTTGAATGGGGCATGATGACAAAAGCATGGACAGATAAAACAGGTGTGTTGGATCAATGAGTTCCAGACTAAGAAAGTGAAGCTTCAAAATCAGCCTGGATCATTTTAATTACTAATGGACTATGTTTAAAAGTTAGACCGATAGAGAAAGTACGGGCATAGAACTTTGTGTCAAAAGTTTGAAATTGTGATTTCGGGCTGAAGGAGAGCACACAGCATGCGTGTTATTATTCAAGAGCAGAAGCGTAAGGCTCAGTTTTACAGTGTCAGCTCCAGTCTAGCGTTGTAAAGGTCACATCAGCGAAGGCGTTCAAAATCTGGCTCTTTTTGTTTTTCTAAGAATAGTGATAGGTCGTGTACGGTGTAATTTCAGCTTCATTTGAGCCTAGCTGCTCTGGTGGGGATAATGAATCACAGGCTATGCAGCTGCACTCATTGTCACATCAGGGGTTTAAGGGCCAGAACAGGCCACCCAGCATTGCTTTCCATGTATTTAGACCAGGACCTCACGGTGATAAATGTTGTGAGCCTGGGCATTATCGACCCGGAACACAGCAGAAAAAAAAAAACCTTGGCCTTAACATTGGTAGAAATATATATATAGCAGATTATAAATAAATCTGAAATTACTGCCTGCAGGTAATTTAAATTTACAGGCTAATAGCCTTCTTCTAAAGGTCAAACCTGTGTATACAGGGAATGGTTGACAGTCATTTTATAAGCACTTAAGGCACACGGAAACCAAATAGCCAGGAATCAAGGCTGTTAACACAAACGGTTTCAGCTGCTAATGTGTAATACAGAGCACTGCCATGAAATGATGACATTTGTAAACCCAAAAACAGAAAAAAAAAAAAAAATATATATATATATATATATATATGAATACTATATTCAGAATTGTATTCTAACCTATACCTAGTGCACTTAAACACAAAATGCAATAAAAGTTTTATAATGTGACAAAACATTCAAGTGTATTCCTGAGATCCAAAGCTTAATTTTCAGCATCATTACTCCTGCCTTCAGTGTCATATGATCCTTCAAATATTATTCTAATATGCTGATTTGGTGCTCAAAAAACATTTCTTAATATTATTAATATAATCAACAGTTGTGCTGCTTAAGATTTTCTGTGGATACCATTTGATGAGATTTGCTGAAAGTTTAAAAGTTCACTATTTATTTGAAATTGAATTTTTTACTAACAATGTAAAATTAAATGCATCCTTGCTTAATAATAGTATTTATTTATTTACTTATTTATTTTTTAAATCCTGCAACTCATTTTTGGGTTTGTGAGATTGTACTTTAACACCACTACATCCAATTACACTGCATTCAAATACTCTGTGCTACATATAATAGGAAAAACAGATATGGTGTTACGTGATCTTCTAACATGCTGATTTGTTCTTTGTAAATAATAAACTGGGTCTTTATAACTGGTCCATATAGCTGCCTTTTAAGTCTCAGGATGGGCGTCCTTCAGGTGAATATATTTTGTTTGTGGCACAGTAAAAAATTGAAAACCCCTGCAGTAAGTCATTAGTATTCATTCTGAAAACAAGCAATAAAATGCACAGGTGTCTGCTAGCTCTCCTTACCTGGCTGTCCTACGCCATTAAGTCTCTTCATGAGATGGGAAGCATTTGGTAACAGCAGATGCACATCAGAGAGAACTGTGTCACTTCTAAATGTGACCTGATCCATGACCAAGCCTGCATGGCACTATATCAAGGATGCAGCTCTGGAGAATAAAGCAATTTCATTCATATACCTCATCATCCTTCTTAAATGCAATATGATGTTCACACGCACACGAGAGATTATGATAAATTTGACATTCTATAGGAAGCTATTTTAAGACAGAACTTGTCTATAGGCAAAAAAACAAGGCGTCTGTTGAAAGATTAAGACAGCATGAGACTTTTTAAATTGACCTTTTAACGCATGGCTTTTGTTTGGGCTCGACTGAAATCTACTGTAAGCTTGTCTATGCAGAAGTATATTAAAGTGGGCGTGACCACACACTTAAACTCTCACTAGTGATCTTTTGCATTCAAGAGCCACTTTCTTTTTGATCGCTCCCAATAAACTTTCTGGCAGCTAAACAGAGAGTACTTCCTTTAATGTAAAGAAAGAACTGATAGTTTATCGTACAATTAGATAAAGCAAACACCTAACTGATTACTATTACTGATTATTTAAAGTTTAATTGCGCAATGCTATGACTCTTAGTAAGCGGACTACCTTGTTTAAGCCCTTAAACGAAGTAGTCAGCTCACTACGAGTCACAACCTCGGTTCAGAAAGTTTATTGTCTAGGTAGGCTGTTCACTAGTTCTGACACACGCTAGTTTACAGTATCATACCCCGTAGTTTTCTAATCAGCTCTGGGGCAAAGAGCTGTCAATATTTACCGAGTAGATGACGAGGAGGAGTTTACACAGTTTTTGCAGAGTAGCCAAGTGCATTAAATCATACTAAAATATGAGCGTAACGATATGACGAGATACCTTAAATAAAGGTTATATTGCAGCTTACGAGAGGTTAGGTTAGACTTGCATGAGTGTAACATTAAAAGTAGACCGTGTGTGTAAGACCGCTCTGAAAACAGTTCCAAAGTAGAACGCGCTTGTCTCTTAAACCAAATAAAAGCATAAATATTTGCATTAATATCAAATGTTTTGACAGTGTTTATTTTTATGCTATTTATTATAATAATTATTACTGATTATATTAATATACTGTAAGAATTATGGTTATATAATACCATTATTATTATTATTCTTATTATTAATTATACAATACTTGGTTTGAGTGCAGTTATGACTCCATACGTCAATTTCGTTTTTATTAGTATTATTTATTACCACATTTGCCACATTTATAAACAAAACGATTAATATTAGTATCAAATGTTTTTGCAAGTTTATAACAATAATAATTGCTAAGTAATAACTGCTATAATAATAATAGCAATATTATTATTATTATTATTATTATTAATAATAACACAAATATTACTACTACTACTATAAATTAATGATAAATAATTGCTGAAAAAACCTCACTTTGTTTTCATTAATATTATTTATTATTTGCCACATTTATAAACAAAACTATTTATAATATTATCAAATGTTTTTTGCAAATTTATTATTTTTAATAATTATTTTAATAATAACAGTAATACTATGATATAATAATTGTTATGGATATAATAATATGCATTTTACTGCTATAATAATAATACTTAAAAATATTATTATTATTGTTATTATTATTATTATTATTATTAATATTATTATTATTACTATTACTATTATTACTACTACTACTATTATAAATTAATGATAAATAATTGCTACAAAGTCTTCAAGGTACACTACATTTAATCTACTTTTAAAATTAAAATCTAAAAATCTAAAATTAAAAAGTTTATTATTATTATTATTATTATTATTATTATTATTATACAATACTTGGTATGAGTGCAATTATGACTCCATAGTCTATATGTCAGTTTCGTTTTTATTAATATTAATTATTATTTGCCACAATTATAAGCATTATTATTATTATTATTGTTATTATTATTATTATTGTTATTATTATTATTATTAATTAATGAGAAGTAATTAATGCAAAAATCTCTGTAAGAAAAAAATCAACAAATCTTCTAATCGATTTTGTAAACAAGATTTAAAATGCTCAAATTAATGTTGTTTTATTATTATTATTATTATTATTATTATTATTATTATTATTATTATTATTGCTATTTTGTCGATAGAGAACACGATTCATTCACTCGGTTTTCTGGTTTTTGGTCGTACAGGAACAGAAACCTGCCTGACAACTGACTGGAGGCGTGATCTGAAAGACTTTCCCAATCAAATTAATTTAGAGATCCCTGTGGTAATCGTCTAATGCAAACAAACAAAGGGTTGCATACTAATGAGAGATGGGGAATGATAGCATCTGTAGCAATTACGACTATAACTAATCATGTTTTGTGGTTTTTAATCACCCGTGGTATTTATCTGTGCCACAGTTCAAAGTCAACCAAAGAGAGAAAGAGAGAGAGCCTATATGAAAGTGGACCACACTGCCCTCTTTTGGTCAAATCGACGTTAATAGATAAACCGCACAGCATCCAGCGAAGGGCTTCCAGAAGGACAGCGCTGAGGGAAAGAAGCACACTCAAAGCACTGACGAAGGAGGAGTGTCTCTTCAAACACTGTAGAAAGCTGCATTCAGACAAAATGAAAGTCACCTTCACAGGTTTGGCCAGTTTTGTGGCCACCTTTGGTGTACTCAGCTTTGTAGGTCTCGTTCTGGCAATTGGAACTGATTTTTGGTACATCATTGACACTTCTAAGAGAGAAAACAGCTCATCTGTGTCTCTGAGCTCACATTCTGGACTGTGGAGGACTTGCAACTGTATGTAACATTACATGTTTGTGTTTGACATTCTGCTTGTCATTTTTAATGCGTGTGGATGGATGAAGTTATTCTGTCTTCACAGTTCATAACCAGTGCTGGCCGTTTATGAATCCTTTTGGAGCGGGAAGAAACTTATCGGATTCACAAAGGCAGATACTAAGTAAGATCTATCCTCATATTTAATGATTTTGTATTTGTTAAGAGCAAATTCTTAAACAAATAATCTTTAATATTTCTTGTTTTAAATATGCTATCCAAGGGATGTAAACACTTGTTGCGGGAGTATGTGATCTGTTTGGATTGGCTATACTGCTGCAGTATATGTTTAATATGTGCTCACGTATTCTTTAAATGTTTAACTGTTTATTTACAAGGTTTTCATAAAGTATCTGACATTAAAAATGTATTTCATTAGACTAATCGTTCTGTAAAATAATAATATCTAAATATCTAAACTACTGTATATATTTAGCAGAATGCATGTTGAAAAATGCATTTTTTAGATAAAAATGAAATAATTTTCATGTTGTTGCTCCTAATTGATTTTGTTTTTTTTAAAATGAAGTATTGCCATTGAAGTTTCTATGATGTAACTCAATTGAACAAACAGAAAATCTTTCATTTACGACTAGCAGAGGAGGGAAACTTGACACATCAACAGGAAGCCACACAGCTTATTATCTGTTTGCACTACAGAAACAGGTGCGAAATCACAGCCGTGTAAGATATTTTGGCAATTTTACAACAAATACAGAACCAGGAAAGAAATGACAATATTAAAAGTGATTCTTTAATATTTTAGCATTTAAAGTTTTTAAATAAAATTTAACATCAGAAGTAATCAGAAGTAATTTTGAACACAACTGCACATGGGTTGCAAACTTGAGAATACAACTTGTAAGTGTGTATAATTGCATCCTACAGTTAGAGGCACAGAAATATATGAAAATATGTTTCATAGCATGCCAAATGAAGGTGTTGAAGGCTATTTTAACCTGAATGCCATCATGTAAAATTACGTATATGCTAAGAAACTGAACATAATGCTTTCAGATTGCCCTATTATCTTTGGATTGTCATGGAAACACTCTCGGCAGAAACAGCTGTGGTAAAAACACAGCTGCAAAAATTGCACCATGGTGAACTATGGCATGTGTTTATCCACTAATATTGTGAGCCCACCTGCCAGCACCCCAGCCCGAAACATTATTGTCCTCTGTTTTGCCTTTTCTTTTCTTTTCTCTTTTTTTTTTTTCGTGCTCTCGACATGGCTGTTTGCCATAATCTATACTAATGTACAACATCACTCCAAATTTCACGTCTTTTAAGTGCCAAACAATCTTCAGTAATAATTTCTTTTGTTTTAAAATGAGTCAATAACTGTAGAATTGCAATTGCAGCTCTCAAAATGTGTTAATAATTTATCGTATTGATGACTTTAGAAAAGCCATTAAGAAAAGCAAACGGAAATTGAGATAGAAAATGTCTCTAACCCCCCAAAAAGAGGCTCCTTATCTATCCCATACATCATACACTATCAAATAATATTCCTGTCTGAGTCATTCAAGACTGAATGAGATTTTAAAATTCACATGCTCTCTGTCCACACCTCAAGCATTGTCTGTACCTGCCACAAGAGACTGTAATGAGGTTGTAAAACCAAGATTATCTCAAATTCAAGACCCCTAAACTGGCTCGATTGGATTTAGTTTCTGTTCTACTTTGAACAATTGACTCAATAAGTCTGGGTTGCCAGGATCCTGCTTTGATTAGATAGTAGCCGCTGTACACAGCTTAGCTAAATTCCCCCCTGAAGGTAGTTCAATGTTTCTTTCCCTGCATCTACGCTGGATTGTTTTCCTAAAGATAATTCTATGTATATGGATCTCATGTGTTGAACGTAATCATGGAGAGCTTGTTTTTGAAACGTTTATGGCTGCTGCAAAAAATAGTGCAGAATAATTTCGGAAATACAGTGAAAGGAGATTGAAATGCGCCTGTCCAATTCAATCACCTTATGGAGAGGCATATTGTGGCTGTTCCAGAATGAAAATAATAGCTGGCCTGATTATAATATGACAGCGTGATCTTTGATTTGATCGTGAATGACAACCTGTCACTGCCTGTACTGCTTGTTGTGTTTCTTTGCAGAAAATGTCCAAACATGTCAATATAGAGTGCAACAATTTAAATTGGGATTGCATTAATGTAAGAAATAGACTACTCTCAGAGCCAATCAACATGTTTTACTAAAGTGAAAAAAAAAATGCAGTCTTAAAGTATGTGTGCTTCTGTATAAGAGCATTTTCATTCATACATCATATTAGAACAAAAATAGGTTTTGGTCTTTCTTGTCTTCTTCACATCCCATCATTACTAACAGCCTTTTGTGGTCCATAGTGAAGCCATTAAAGAAAATCCATCACTTTGAACATGCTGTACTATGTTTAATCTTAATGCTTAATAGATGCACAAGGTCTGCCCATCTTTCTTTTAAAACCCTCTAATCAATACAAACTCTGGCCTCTAATACTGTTGGCAAGCATGTCTGAGAGTATAAAAATTTTTGTATGTTTACATACATCATATAAATAAGGCCTATGCATAGATATACAATGATTATTGTTTACTGAATATATATTTTTTATAGCAAGTTAAAAATACAGTCAAATTTAAAATTTGAAATGTAATATAATTTGAATAAAAAAAAAAATAAAAAGAGTCATTATTCCAGGCTTCAGTGTGACATGATTCTTAAAAGGAACCCTGGGAATTGAGATTTGTGTGGCTTAATATAACATAAGTGATGTCTCATGTCACCGATATGATGAGCACAGCTACTGAAAGAGCTTACAGGTGGTGATGGCTATAACCATAGGTTTAAATCAAATGCCATACCATCGATTTTTCCTCACAAAGAGTCTAAACACCCGAGGATATCAAGTGAAATCCACGCTGAGAAACTCCTTCAGTGGCTGCGGCGTCATGACAAGCGTCAGCATGTTTACATCCTGCCAAGATGCTGTCTACCATTTCTTGTCTCTGGTGTTCGTAAGCTCTTTCAGCAGCTGTGGTCTACTAAAAGCCTCAAAGGCATCAGGGCTAATGTGGAGAGAAGAAAGACGTGAGTCTTTTGGAATTTTAATTTGTTCACAGCATCTTCCCATTCTTTTCTCCTCTTCTAATCGCTAGGAAAGCAGTGAAGACTTACATCACTTCTCTTGTTGCACTTTGACTAAAAAAATTAGAACCAAAAGCCACACAATGTGGCTTCTTATCAGTGTTTTATATTCCGAGTTGTGTAGCGTTTGGGCCAATCAGACACATAATTGTTCATTCGATTTATTAAATCAGTTTTTCATTGAATTAACAAATAATCACATACCCCCTCACTCTGCCGGGACGTCTCCAATGGCCCACCAGGCCCCTGGTTACCATGGCAACCAGAATACCTCGGCCAGATCAGATAAACTTTACGACCTACAAGTATTTCGAGAGAATCTTCCTTTACTTAAATCTCTCTAAAACAGAAACATACTGCTATAGGAAATGACTACTTTTATTCATTCACAAGCAAACCTATCTTTGACCTTCCTATCACACATAGCCCAGGTCATTGTGTATAGTATTACTGTATTTTGTGTTTTTCATTGTATTCTGTTGTATGCATTTGTTATGATAGATCTCTAGTGTAGTATAACTTATCTATGCCATGTATGGTATTGCAACATATTAGTGTTTTAAAAATCCTTAGTAGTTTTGCATTAACACCCAATCGAAATACATATGCAAAATACCATGCTCACAGACAAAGAGTCGTAAACTTTCCCTCCAAAGGTGAAAGTCATCATTGGCTCTCGGACCTCCTGGAGGTGTAGC
Source organism: Cirrhinus mrigala (assembly GCA_036247105.1). Taxonomy (NCBI): domain Eukaryota; kingdom Metazoa; phylum Chordata; class Actinopteri; order Cypriniformes; family Cyprinidae; genus Cirrhinus; species Cirrhinus mrigala. The sequence continues at coordinate 22,559,855 of CM070009.1, read as the reverse complement.
TTCCAGAAACCTTAACTGCATCCCACAAGCCTCTCTGCGCGCTCTTCTGAAAAATCTTTCGATCGCTGCCCGTGTGGAAGGACTCACGGGGAGCCTGAGCCGGCACAGGGCGTGCCCGGCGGGCCCGACAGGCCCCAACATATAGAGTCGTGGCTCTCGACATTTTCACTCAACCCTGGAATTCATCTTTATGAAATGTCCTCGAACAGACATTTCTCTCTTCCGTGTTTTTTTTTAATTTCCTTCACTCGTCTGACATGAATGACTTGCCTCAGTCAGTCAGGGGTTCTTTTAGAACCTAAGAGGATGAGGAGGATGAGCTAGAACTCGTCGGGACTTCTCTAAGTTGCGCCTTGCAGCCTTGTCCTTCCATTCCCCAAAGATCATAGGATTTCAGCTGGGTCCCTCTCAGCTCTTGGTTCTTCTTTAATTTTCACATGGGAAGAAACTCCCAGTCACCATTGAGTCAGAACATCTTTGGAGTTCATCACTCTTTGGACCCGGAAGAACGTGATCGCGATTCCAAAACCACCACTGCTCCAAACCATCAAGACTTTCACCAGAGACTGCATTCGGACACTTGTTCAACGACCAAGGCAATGCAAGTATTGTACATTTAACTAAACAAAACAGAGGTTTAGTACAAGCTGTAGACAGCACTGATGGTTTCACTCAGGTGGTTAACTGACTCTTTTCATAGCTTCATTTTGTCGTCTCTCTAATGGCTTTTCACTGACCCTTCCCCCATGTATGAGTGATTTCATGTTTGTTTGTTTGTTTAGATTAGTTATATGTTAGGGCTTCGTTAATAAAACTCTTGTGCACAAAGTTTTGATTCTGATTCTGTCTTGTACATTAATTTCCCTTTAAGATTCCGATTCGAGCTACATGCTCTAATGCAATATTACTTTAAGAAAGTTATTTTCTGTGGCCAAGAACATATAATTTCTTAGAGTTGATATAAAAATTATACTGAATGTTCACTGGATGAACAGATTAGTTGATGGAAAATTAATTCTGCTACAGTTACTACTGGCAGCTGATATAAATAATTGTAATTAATCATAATTTTTAAAACCTTAAAAATCTTGATGCCCAAATCAGTTAAATCGTGATTGTCATAAAAGCCAGATTACTGTGGGACTTGCTTTATTTTAAATAGAATTATTTAGCCGCATTTAGCCATGTTTAGCCACAGAACTTGCTAACTAGGCCATTATTAAGAAAGGCGATTTGCAAAGAGGCATAAAAACCCTTATAGACCATTAGACAACTGCAGCTCATCCAGAACGCTGCTGCCAGGATTCTGACTAGAACCAGAAAATCTGAGCATATCACACCAGTCCTCAGGTCTCTACACTGGCTTCCAGTTATATTTAGAATTGATTTTAAAGTACTTTTACTCATTTATAAATCACTCAATGGCCTAGGACCTAAATACATTGCAGATATGCTCGCTGAATATAAACCTAACAGACCACTCAGATCATTAGGATCGAGTCAGTTAGAAATACCAAGAGTTCACACAAAACAAGGGGAATCTGCTTTTAGCCATTATGCTGTCCGCAGTTGGAACCAGCTTCCAGAAGAGATCAAATGTGCTAAAACATTAGCTACATTTAAATCTAGACTCAAAACTCATCTGTTTAGCTGTGCATTTACTGAATGAGCACTGTGCTACGTCCGAACTGATTGCACTATGTATAATCCTTTTCTATTTTTAACTGTCTTAAATTTATTTTAAATCAATTTTTAAATCATTTTAAAAGTTTTAAATTTTGTTTTATTGTTGTGATTATTGTTTTTTATGATTATTCTACTTCCTTTTATGTAAAGCACTTTGAATTACCTTTGTGTATGAAATGTGCTATATAAATAAACTTGCCTTGCCTTGCCTTATACTTACTTCTGCTGTAGGTGAAGCTGCATCACGAATGATACGCGCGAACACAGACTCATTTACGTAGATGGCCGGCCGCATTTCCTTCTAAAACAAAAGTAACGTTAATCCTCTGTGTCTTCAGCGGCTCATATGTCCAGAGTAAATGATAACTTCTGTGATAATTATTACATCCAACAACAGAACACCTCAATCACCTCACACCAACAAGAAGCTGAGAATGGCTTGATTTGAAAATGGGGATATTTCTTATAAAGATTACAAAAATACCACTAGGTGGATTTTTATCATAATAGGGTGGTTGTTTATATACACTGACAACACACATTCATGTTCAAACAACATGTAACAGTGAGTTTTGCATCTGATGACCCCTTTAATGTTAATCAAACAACAAATAACAGAGAAAATCAACTACTGCTCTTGACTGGATCGCTTTATAACTTTAATAAGAATCAATGTACATTTAATTCACAAAGTGATGCAGTGTTTTAAAGATGACATATCATGAAAATCTTAGTTTAGTACTCACATGGCGTGTGACAGCCGCCTCCTGTGCACATGCTTCATAAGTTTAAACTGGTATGGCTTTAAAAACTCGTGATTTCAGCACAATAGACATGATAATCAAAACCAAACAGATGTTTTTTTTAGCAGAGTATCAAAGGTACAAGCTGTAAAGCAGGGGTGCTCAACCCGGTTCCTGGAGATCTGCCTTCCTGCAGAGTTCAGCTCCAACCCTGATCAAAGTTACCTGAACCAACTAATTAGGATCTCAAGGAGCACTTAATAATTACAGACAGGTGTGTTTGATCAGGGTTGGAGCTAAACTCTGCAGGAAGGTAGATCTGCAGGAGCAGGGTTTTATTATTCTGGAAAAAGGGGTGTAGAGCAGCAGCTTCTTTGCATTTAAAAAAAACATGCACGAAAACAGCATGGTTCTGCTTCTACTCAAAATAGGCATTTTCAAAATGATATAATAAATGATCTGTGGGTTATTTTGAGCTGAAACTTCACAGACACATTCCTGAGACACCTGAGACTTATATTACATATTGTAAAAAGGGGCACAATAGGTCACCTTTAAAGGTTTTAACAACCATTTTGACAGCTGATCATTTAATGCAATGTTGTGTTTTTTTTTAAAATGGTCATAGGCTTGTTCAATAGTACTTAATCTCAAAATTGGAAAGATCACAATTCAGATCATACATCATGACTTTTTCGTTACAAGATAGTGATAATGATATTTTGGGAAGATCGCCCACATTTTTTTTTCAGGATCCTTAGATCAAAAGAACGGCGTGTATGTGAAATATTTTGTAACATTATAAATGTCTTTACTGCCACTTTTGATCAGTTAAAGGCATCCTTGTTTAATAAAAGTATGATTATCTTCATCTAGATACATCTTACTTCTCATTTATTAACATACAGTAATTGTCTACATCTACACATTTTTTTTTTCAATGTTTTGTAGTTAAATCCTGATCATAGATGGATATTCAAGTTTTTACATTCTTATGAAAACCACAAGTAAAAGGTGTGGAACGTAAGCTACTCAACTGGTGTCTGACATAAAGAAATAGGGCAATTCCTGGTAACTATCAAAGAGAATAGTACAGTACTCACAAAGCCTTAAGAGCTGAGCTTTGACCCTTCATCTACATAAAGAAAGTCAAATTAGCTTTTCACATTCACTCACCTGCGTCTCCTAGGCTGGCTCCCAACTGTTTTCTTTAATAACGATAGGCTAATTATTATTACTGGGCTGCTCAAAGAACGTAGGATTAAGTCATTATGAACCCAGTGGTTGGAAAGGCTTTGAATATGCGTGAGTGGTATGGAAGCCTACGACATCTATGAAATATTCTTATTCTTTGTGAATACATTCATATATAACCTCATATTTTTATAGCCTAATGTCAAAACTGTCAAAAGTGTGCCAGCTGCTAAATGCATCTGGTGAAACTGTGGCACAAATGGCAACTTCATACAATGTCTCTCATCACACACCACACAATGGGGGATGAACATCATTACATAAAGCTCTTTGAAATGATGCTGATTAGCCTGGCTGATTACTGTTCAGAATTAATCAACAAAACATTTTCAATGCCACGAAAGTTTTTCGCAAAAGTAGACAGAAAAAATGAATTGGATAAATTCCAACTTAATGCTCAGAAACACACTGAGTTTTCTAATTTCCCCAATGCTCAGGGCTGTGATTGTTTGTTGCACCAACCATAAAAGTTACTATTTTTAAATTAGTCCAATTTGCATGACAAAGACTGGACCCACTGGTGAAAAAATCTGCATGAATTGTCTGTGATTGTGATTGGCACTGATACACCCAGACCTCTTCTCTTTCCAGACATGCAAGGAACATTCATCGTCCTGCTGCCTCTCAGTGTGATCGTGCTGTTTATTGGAGGAATGCTGGGCTTCATCAGTATGTTGGCGCGAGCCTACCTGCTGCTCCTCCTGACCGGAGTGCTGCTTCTGTTCGGTGGTGAGCGTCTCCCTCGCTTTCACCTCTGATTGATCCTCATGTGTGGCATGAATATTAATTCTGCTCACGTCTCGGTTGACAGAGCATCTGGAGCTCTAGACAGTTTTGATAGTAATGAATACACTTCACAACAAAAAAACAGATGGAAAGAAGTAGTTTCAACTATTGACTTCATGTGCCGAATTTTGGGAGATAAGATCAAAATGGTTCCGTTAGTCTCTGGCATTTTGTTTATATTTGTATTTTTGGTTATTTAGCATAAAATAGTCATAAAATCTCTTGTATATAAATGTCTTTGCAGCAGCTGTATGCATTTTGGGAGATAATTGGAAAAAAGTACACACACACACATATGTGCAGGTCAATTAATAACAGTTACTTAGGTCCAGCAGTGTAGTGGACGGTACGCAAGGCACACACTGCATTGACAATGTTTTTTAAAAGGTTTTTATAACAGATCTATTAATTTATACAATTAATTATAGGTCTATAAGTAAAATTATTAACACTGCAGTCACTGAAAATTAAGAGCATCCTGTTTCTCCCCATGTTTTTCACTATACGGGCCACAAGAGAAATATTGAGGAAATAATTTAGTTATATACCATTATCAGCATATGCTGAAGTAGATTTGTCTTTCATTGTCTCTGAGAGAATATGCACCGTTACTGCAGTGTTAGAAAGCTCCGTCATTTTTTTTTTTTTTTACTTTCATTTTCTCTCTAGTGAATTGACTGAGATTAACCATATAACCATATAATTCTTGCGCAAGGTTTGTACGTTGCTTGCGTGATATCCATTAGCATTTCTTCAAGCATAAAATACAGATTCAAAATTCAAAACAAAAGACAGACACGCACACACAAAAGACAAAAAAAAAAAAAAAGATAAAAAGAAATAACATTTTTTTACACATTTTAATTACACAATGCATTTTGGGAGATATTTGGAAAATGTTTAATGTATATATAATCTAATTTATTTATGCAATATGGCAATTAATTAATCGAATTAATCACAAATTGCATATTAAGCTGTGAAATTAGCTGAGAAATAGACATTACAAAAATTATCTTAAGAAATATTTTTAAGCTAAAATAGTGTATACACACACACACACACACACACACACACACACATATATATATATATATATATATATATATAAAGGGTTCAGATGCAAAACCAGCTAAGCTAAAAGCCATCTCGGTCAAAAATGAGATAATGATACCGAGTGAATGCTCCTGACACATAGTATACATCTATCAAATACTTTTACTTCAAACTTGCTCAATTCCAGCCTCAGCCCAATCAGAAGTACCAGCACTTACATAGAAACCTACACAAAGTAGCCAGAAAGAAATGCTCATTTTAAAGAAACACGTCAAATGGATTTAGAGGCTTTTGCATCTGAACTCTTCATAAATAGCCGTTATTCAAAATGTTTTAAAGAAGTCTCTTTTGCTCATCAAGCCTGCGTTTATTCCATTAATACAGAAAAAAACTGTAATATTGCAAAATATTATTGCAATTATACTTTAAATAGAATTTATTCCTTTGATGCAAATGCTGAAATTTCAGCATCATTACTCCAGTCTACAATGTCACACGATCCTTCAGAAATCATTCTAATGGACACTTTTCACTGTGATGGTGCATTTCAGCGGTCATCAGCATCATAAATCCTTGAAAGTTTTTTATATTTTGATTCTTAAAAAATGTATGTACATTTATAACACTATACCTTATATTATATCACCTTTTCATCAAGTTACAAAAAACTTATTAATGCTAATGCAAGGGTGTTTCTAATGCAGTGTCTATATAAGGGAAGGTAAATTTGACATTGTTCTCTCTTCTGACCACTGATATCAGTCTCTCTCAGTATTTTGTCCTTTTTTGAAAGTTGTGAAAACACTATTATTATGTTTTTCTTTGCTATTTGAGCAAATGGGAATGCAAAAATATATATTTGTGGTACTCTCCCATTCACTGCTCTTCACTCTACCCAACTATGATGACATCCCCTGCTGAGAAACCTGGAAATGTTAGAAAGGTCCATATGCTGATTTATTACCAATGTTCGAAACAGTTGTGCTGCTTAATATTTATTTGGAACCTGTGATACTTTTTTCAGGATTCTTTGATGAATAAAACATTAAAAAGAACAGCATTTATTTAAAATAGAAATCTTTTGTAACAATATACACTACCGTTCAACGTTTGGGGTCAGTAAAGGTTTTTCTTTCTTTCTTTCTTTCTTTGAAAGAAATTTATACTTTTATTCAGCAAGAATGTGTTAAATTGATAAAAAGTAATAGTAAAGACTTGTATTGTTAAAAAGGATTTCTATTTTGAGTAAATACTGTTCTTTTTATTCATCAAAGAATCCTGAAAAAAGTATCACAGGTTCCAAAAATAAAAAATAAATAGAAATTAAGCAGCACAACTGTTTTCAACATTGATAATAAATCAGCATATTAGAATGATTTCTGAAGGATCATGTGACACTAAAGACTGGAGTAATGATGCTGAGAATTCAGCTTTGCATCACAGAAATAAATTATATTATATATTAAAATAGAAAAATGTTATTTTAAATTTCAATAATATTAAATAATATTACCTTTTTCTGTATATTTGATTAAATAAATGGAACTTTGACTAGCATAGGAGACTTTAAACATTAAAAATCTCACTGATCTCAAACTTCTGAATGGCAGTGTATATATTTAAAAGAAAAGAAAGTAAGTCATGCAGGTTTGAAATGACATGAGGGTGAGTAGATGATGACAGAATTAAATTTTCATATTTCAGTATGAAACTATATATATATATATATATATATATATATATATATATATATAAAATGATACTCTTTGCTCATGTGATATTGCTGAACTATATCTTATGATATAAATATGTGACAAAAACTCAAGGCATTTCTGCCCCAATATCTTGAATTTTAGGGACAAATAACTTCATTTGATAGGCTACATCATGTAATTAGTTGATGCCCTGTTTCATATATGCCATAAAGATAATGTGAATGCCATAATTCTGTAATAGGAAAATTTCTACATACATTTTGTAATAAATTTTACCACCATCAAACCAATACAGTTTTTCAGTCGGATGTTAATTTGAAGGTTGATCCAGGACAGAAATTGCTAACAAGTTGCCATACAAGGACGAGAATTGTTTTCTGATTTGTCAAGCACATCCTTGTGGTCATTGTCCTTATTTACTAGGCCAACTTGTTAGCAACCACACACACACACACACACACACACACACACACACACACACACACACACAGACAGGCTACAGAACTCATATCTGAGGTATGACTGTGTTTTATTTATGTTGTAGAACAAAATGTAAAAGTCTTTCAGGTAAAGCTCACCATAGACTTTATCTCTAACTTTATATGTTTGAAGTGTTGATACAGTTTGTAGGAGCCTTTTTCTTTGCATTCTTTATAGTCTTATTTATGATATAACTTTAAAAGGGGGACTTGAGGGCATTGACAATGGAATAGATTTTATCCAGACCACGTTAACTGGTGCTACTCTATTAAACAGACACTGGTTCATGTTTTAAAATGAAATACCTTCCCACATCATTTGTGACAAAATACGGGTTCACTTGAAATCCCTCTCAGGAGAAAAGTCTTTCCTCTTTCAAGTTTCACTCAGTACCTACGACAGAAAAAAAGATATTTTATGTTGCTTTGAAGATGCTATGGCAACAACTAAACCCAACATGGACTCTGAACTTAATCAGATTGATATGAAAACATGCAATCATTGTAAAGCAGCGATGCCCCTAGATGTCACCAGATTACAGATCACAGCCAATAAATTACTGAATTTCTTGAAGATTATTCATCAGCCTCTTCTTTAAGATACCAGCAGGAACTGATGGGCTCTGATGATGATGAGGGGGGTCTCAAAAGTCATGGGCTTTTTAAAGTAAAAAGAGCACCGGCATGAGTGACTTGCTTTTAAGTACAATGATCCTCATTGTGGAGGGCTGCGTTAGACTATCATTTCATTGTTACTGCTGCATAGACGTGGCGTGGCGGTTCATCAATAAAATATGTTTTCATTGACAAAGATAAATTTCATTGCAGTCACACATTTGAACACACCTTCTTTATTTTTACTGTTGTACACATTTTAGAAGTATAGAAAAGTCATAAATGTATCTCACAATTCTTTTTTTCTCAAGATTGTGAGATATAAATTCAATTCTGAGAAATAAAGTCCCAATTCTGAGAATTAAAGTCAGAATTGCAAGATATAAACTCACAATTCTGACTTCATTACAAGTGATTGTGAGTTATTAAGTCAGATATTTGACATGTAAAAACTCACAATTCTGAGAACATATAACAAATTTTTTTTTTCAGAAAGTGCAGAATTGGACTTTATAACTCGCAATTGTGAGTTTATATCTCACAATCATAAGAAAAAAAAAAAACTGCAACGCTGACTATATTTCTCACATTTCCGAGTTTATATTACACAATTCTGAGGAAAAAAAAAGTCAGAATTGCGACTTTATTCCTCAGAATTGAGAGTTTATATCTCACAAATCTAAGAAAAAATCTCAGAATTGCGAGATACAAACTCGCATTTGCGAGGAAAGTCAGAATTGTGAATTTATATACTGCTATTCTGACTTTATAAATCCAATTGCAACTTTCTGACCCACAAGTCAGAATTGCGAGTTTGCATTATCCAATTTTGAGAAAAAAATATCACATGCAATTACTTTTTTTAAAATGTTTTATTCAGTGGCGCAAATGGGCTTCCATACATATGTGATTTTAGGAAAAAAAAAAAACAAAACAACTTTTTAAACTATCAAAAAAATGTAAACACTATCTGGTCAAACTAAAAGCTAGAAATTTTATTATTATAAATAATAATACAATAACAAAAATAAGTACCACATTCTCAAAGAAGATGTATGTAGATTTTGCACTGCTAACTAAGCAGAACTTTGTCAACAATGTCAAATAACCTTTGCAAATGCCCCTTACACTCATCACACCCTTACGATTATTCTTATAATTACTATTATTTTTATCTTTACAATTGTAACGGGATGAACGAGACGAGAGGCGAGCGGATCCATATGCGAGCTTTTATTAACAGAACGTGACAAAGACATGGTCGTACAGGCAGGGTCGGAACAGGAGCAAACAGGTAGATCACAGGCAAGACGTAGAGAATAATCCAATAACACGAGCGAGAGTCCAGAAGGCAGGCAGCGAGCAGTCGAAACGGGGAAGCCAGGCGAGAAAGGCAAAACACTGGGGACTAGGAACTAGGAACAGGAAACTAGGAAAATGCTAACGATACAACAATACGATCACAACAACCCGTAACATACACTGGGGAAGTCCGGGCTTTATAGGAAGCCTGATTGGTCACGGGGGCTGACGCAATCAGTGCGGTGTAGGATGGGAGATGCAGTCCAAAGTGCAACGTAACAGTCAGAGTGGAATGGAAAGGTGAGAGTGACATCTGGTGGTGAGCAGTCCGCAGAGCACCGACCAGATTCGTGACATAGCCCCCCCCCAAGGAGCGGCTTCCAGACGCTCGAAGGAAACAACAGTCCAGGGGAGCGGTGGGGTGGGAGCGAGACAGGGCGAGGGCTGGAGGGCCAGGTCCATGTGGGCAGCCCAGTGATTGAGGCAGGACCGACAGAGCAGGTACCCTCCAGGGCGGGGCCGGAGGCGGAGCAAGAGCCCTCCAGGACGGAGGCGGAGCAGGAGGCGCCGGAGCAGGAGGCGCAGGAGCCCTCCGGGGCGGAGCCGGAGGCGGAACAGGGGCCCTCCAGGGCGGAGGCGGAGCAGGGGTCCTCCAGGGCAGAGGCGGAGCAGGAGCCCTCCAGGGGGGAGCCAGAGGCGGAGCAGGAGCCCTCCAGGGCGGAGCAGGAGGCGCAGGAGCCCTTCAAGGTGGAACAGGAGGCGGAGCGGTCCTCCAGGGCGGAACAGGAGGCGGAGCAGCCCTCCAGGGCGAAACAGGAATCTGCGTCACGGTCTGGGACCTGGGGAAAGCAGGGACAGAGGAGGCTGACAGAATAAGGGGAGAAGGCGCAGCAGCCCTCCGGGGCGGAACAGGAGGCGGAGCAGGAGGTGTCGCAGCCCTCTGGGGCGGAACAGGAGGCGGAGCAGGAGGTGCCGCAGCCCTCCGGGGCGGAACAGGAGGCGGAGCAGGAGGTGCCGCAGCCCTCCGGGGCGGAACAGGAGGTGCCGCAGCCCTCCGGGGCGGGACAGGAGGCTGCGTCATAGGCTGGGACCTGGGGAGAACAGTGACAGAGGATGCAGACAGAAAAAGAGAGAAGCAGAGAGTTTAGCGGTTAACGCCCCCTCCATAAGAGGTTCTACGGCAGGCGCCGACACCTCTGGAGGCATTGGCGCAGCTTCTCCGATGGGGAAGGCCTCTGGAGCAGACTTGAGACCAGACGGGACCTCTGAAGCAGGCTTGTGATCAGAGGGGAGCTCTGGAGCAAGCTGGAGACCAGACGAAAGCTCTGCAGCAGGCTTGAGATCAGAGGGGAGCTCTGGAGCAGGCTGGAGACCAGACGAGAGCTCTGCAGCAGGCTTGAGATCAGAGGGGGACTCTGGAGCAGGCTTGAGATCAGACGGGAGCTCTGGAGCAGGTTTGAGATCAGACGGGAACTCTGGAGCAGGTTTGAGATCAGACGGGAGCTCTGGAGCAGACTGGTGAACAGACGTGGCCTCAGGGGTTGACTTGTGAACAGACGTGACCTCAGGGGCACAGTGTGCAGCCCACACACACCAGATGGCAACCGCCATTAAAGGTGGAGCAGCATCGGGAGGTTGTGGTGGGTCCAGTGCGCTGGCTATCCCGATAGGCCGTGGTCCTGGGGTGTCAGACGAGATGTGACTTGACTTGGGGTCGTCAGACGGGGCATGACTTGACTCTGGACTGTCGAACGAGGCCTGGTAAGGCTCTGGGTGGTCAGCAGGGACCTTGCTTGACCCAAGAACGACGGCCTTGGCTTGACTGGACTTGGAAGCTTGACTGGACGCTGAAGCTTGGGTGGACACAGCCGTTTGACTGGAGACTGAAGCTGCATCATGACAGGACCTGACAACTAGGCTTGACTCACGAGGATCTGCTGAGGCCTGGCTTGCTTCAGGAACAACAGCTGTAACGTGACTTGGCTCAGGGACGACAGCTGTAACGTGACTTGGCTCAGGGACGACAGCTGTAACGTGACTTGGCTCAGGAACGACAGCTGTAACGTGACTGTCGGACACTGTACGGACTTGGCTCAGGAACTACAGCTGTAACGTGACTTGGCTCTTGGCTTGACTCGTGGTGCACAGCTGTGACTTGGCGTGACTCGTGAGGAACAGCGACTGTGTCTTGACCTGACCCTGTTGCTGGACCAGACTTGGAAGCTTGATCGGATGTAAAGGCTTGACCGGACTTGCAGGCCTGACTTGACCTTGGAGCGGCAGCTGGAGCTTGACTTGACTCAGAAGATGCACCTGCAGCTTGACTTGGCTCTGCAGCTTGACTTGGCTCTGGAAGAGCGGCCTTAGCTTGGTTGGGCCTGGGAGACGCTTGACTTGACACTGGAAATGAAGCGGTGTCCTGACTTGTTTTTACAGGAACAGCAGCTGTAACATGACTTGACTTAGCAGGGACAGCAGCAGTAATGTGACCTGACTTGGCAGGAACAGCCGCTGTTACGTGACGGAGCTCCATCTTAGCTGCCCATACAGCCGTTAGGTGTGAGTCCAGCACGTGGGCCATCATGTGAGCTGGCTGGGGAAGGGCAGCCATCTTGTGAGCCGGCTTGGGGATGGCGGCCATCTTGTGCAGTGGCTCTGGCGTGACGGCCATCTTGTGCAGTGGCTCTGGCGTGACGGCCATCTTGTGCAGTGGTTCTGGCGTGACAGCCATCTTGACAGTACATGGTTTGGGAAAAACAGCAGTAACTTGACTTGAGACAGGAAACACAGCTTTAACTTGACTAGCCTTAAGAGCGGTTCTGTCTTGACTTGACGTGGGAAACATAGCTCCAGCTTGACTTGATACAGGAAACACGGTTGCAATCTGACTTGCCTTGGAAACTTGACTTGACTCAGGAAATGCAGCTGCAGCTTGGCTTGACTCTGAAACTTGACTTGACTCAGGGAGTGTAACTGCATCTTTAAATGGCTCTTGTATGGCAGCTGTGACGTGACAGAGCTCTGTTCTCGCCGCCATCTTGTGAACGGGCTCCACCGTCGCCGCCATCTTGTGAACGGGCTCCGCCGTCACCGCTACCACGTTAACGCGCTCCGGCGCGGCCGCCATCTTGTGCGCAGGCTCTGCTGACGCCGCCATAGCATGAGCGTGCTCCGACACAGCCGCCATTTCACGAGCGATCCAGGCGGTAAACTTGATTGTGCGATCGTGCTCCGGCAAGACCACGAGTTTGCGAGTGGGACGCGCGGCCGCCATTACCGCGTTGTCGCGTTCCCTCTCCGCGACCCCCACCGTACACGGCGAGCCCACACACAGCAAAGCAAAGTTCATGAATGCGGCTAATGATGAGCGCGGACCCTCACGTCTCAAGCTCGTTCTTAGCGGCTCATTAACGCCATCCGCAAAGAGTTCAATAATAATACAGTCCGGGAGGGTAGAATAGTTTGATATGGCCAAAAACTCACGGATGTATTGTTCGAGTGTGCGTTGTCTCTGTTTGATCCTGGCTAAAATCAGGTCTGTGTCCATATTGGAGGAATGTCCGGTTGAAAAGCTGCTGGATCCTGTGTTGACGGATTGTTCTGTAACGGGATGAACGAGACGAGAGGCGAGCGGATCCATATGCGAGCTTTTATTAACAGAACATGACAAAGACATGGTCGTACAGGCAGGGTCGGAACAGGAGCAAACAGGTAGATCACAGGCAAGACGTAGAGAATAATCCAATAACACGAGCGAGAGTCCAGAAGGCAGGCAGCGAGCAGTCGAAACGGGGAAGCCAGGCGAGAAAGGCAAAACACTGGGGACTAGGAACTAGGAACAGGAAACTAGGAAAATGCTAACGATACAACAATACGATCACAACAATCCGTAACATACACTGGGGAAGTCCGGGCTTTATCCACCTTATTTTTACCATAAGAGTGGGTGCAACCATTAGTACAATTTCTGTGTCTAGCTTCCGGTCTCATCCACTTCCAGCTATATTCAGCTGCACAAAAATCTCATTTTAGTGTTTGATAATGCAAATTGGTGTGTCTTCCCATATTGTTTTAATGTATTATCTTAATTATGAACATACTGGTTTGTAGTGCAAACTGTTTTACCGTTTACTGCACTTCGACATTCTTCTCGTTATTTTCCTATGGCGGATTATGAACCGGACGTCTAACACATTACCAGAAAACAGCTTACTTCCGCATTGAAAAATAAGGTGGATAGGAAGCCTGATTGGTCACGGGGGCTGACGCAATCAGTGCGGTGTAGGATGGGAGATGCAGTCCAAAGTGCAACGTAACAGTCAGAGTGGAATGGAAAGGTGAGAGTGACATCTGGTGGCAGTCCGCAGAGCACCGACCAGATTCGTGACAACAATATCCTACTATTTCATCCTGGGGCTTGACAGTAAAGAGTTAACGTGTGGCAAAAATTTATGTTTAGCTTAAATGTTGACAAGAAACTCCACAAATTCATCATCTCCATTGAAAGCCAAACAGTCTATCAAATTCTGCCATCTGGTAAAAGAACCACCAGTGTTTACCTTTGTTTTACCCTGTTGTCTGTCTCTGTGTATTTTGGCAAGTCCTTGAAATTTGGCTTGCACTTCTGTTACTGAATCTGAATTTCTTTTCCCAAATTCTTAAAGGGATAGTTCACCCAAAAATGAAAATTCTGTCATCATATACTCACTCTCAAGTTGTTTCAAACCTGTGTGATTTTTTTTTTTCTTCTTCTTTTGAACACAGAAGAAAAATGTTGGTAAACAAACAGCTGACAGTAGCCACTGACTTCCATTGTATTTTTTTTTCCATACTATGGAAGTCAGTGGCTACCGTCAACTGTTTGGCTACCAACATTCTTCAAAATATCTTCTTCTGTGCTCAAAAAAAAAAGGTTTGGAACAACCTGAGGGTGAGTAAAAGGTGGCAGAATTTTTAATTTTTGGGTAAACTGGAAAGAGACTGACAGATCTGAGCGGATCGCTGTTTTGAGGCTCAGTTGTTTACATTTTTGGGGGAGATAAACCCATGAATGGCATACCTATATTAGTCAACTCAGCATACAATAAACTGGGTTAAGAGAACGTATTTTGACATAAAACAATTGTAAAAACGTAACTGTTTATCAGGTGTGATTACGGTGCGGTATCAGTACAATGCATGAATTTAGACATTACTGTCTCCTACAATATAAAACCACTGGAGAGTCTTTCAACCATCTGTCTTCCTGCTCTGTTCCTTACAGCTATGCTCTCATTGGCTGGAATCTGTGTCTACATGGCTTACTCTGCGGCCGCCTTCAAAGAGGCTGTGGACATCTCTGGCCACAAAACCCTGGAGGACATTGAGATTTACTTTGGCTGGTCTCTGATTCTAGCCTCTGTTTCTTTTGTTGGCGAACTCTGTACCGCCATGGCGTTTCTGCTGACCTCAGCCAGAGTGAGTCAGCTGACCAATCACGAACAACATGAATACTGACATGGTCTGAATCAAGACCGTTTTAAGGACAGGAAAGGATGACACCACACGAAGGCACTGAAAATACCATACAAACACTGAAATTAAATCAGTGTTTACATATGTATATTTTGAAAGGATTATGAACATTTCTGTACATTTCAATGTTCAATTTTAGTAAGGTTAAGGGTCAGTCTTTGAGGTTTTTAAGCCCTTGGGGTACCTCAGGGTACTGCAGGGGGTGTGTGATAGTTTGTGATAGAAATACCAGTGCTAAATTAAATTAAAATGTATAATAATAATAATAATGAATACATGTGAAAATATCTTCAAGTAACCAATTAAGAGGGTTGAGCTGACAAAAAAGCATGGGAACCCCTGATATATAAAAACAACATTTGTTACTCTGTTAAGTACCTTGTGTCTCTCTGGGATTTTTACAAATCATAATAAAAGATCAGTTGTGCTTTATGTTGTCATTTCATATGGATCTTAATATGGCATTTTAATGGATCTTCTTTTCTTTATTAATTTATTTTCTGAGAGAGTTCTTGCCTACTTTTTAATGCCAATTTATATATAAACATACATGTTGATTTAAATGTAGACTGCTAATTTATACTTCAAAGAAGAATAAACAGTTTTACCAATTTGTGTACTTGACATTCTGACCATGTTGCTTAAAGGATTAGTTCACTTCCAGAACAACAATTTACAGATAATTTACTCACCCACTTGTCATCCAAGACATTTATGTCTTTCTTTCTTCAGTCGATAAGAAATTATGTTTCTTGAGGAAAACATTTCAGGATTTTACCCCAAAGTTTGAACTTCCAAAATGCAGTTTAAATGAAGCTTCAAAGGGCTCTAAACGATCCCAGCTGAGGAAAAAGGGTCTTACCTAGCGAAACAATCTGTCATTTTCAAAAACAAATTGACAATTTATATACTTTTTAACCTCAAACGCTTGTCTTGTCTAGGTCTAAACAGTTCGGGTATGTCGAAAAACTTCCATCTCGTTTTCTTCCCCAATTTCAAAATCGTCCTACATCGTTGCAGAAGTACCGACCCAGTGTTTACAAATTGAACATGCAAAAAAAAAAAACTGGTAAAACAGCAATGTAGGACAATTTTGAAGTTGAAGAAGAAAACGAGATGGGAGTTTTTCAACATACCCTAACTGTATTGACCCAGATTACACAGAGTACGCATGTGCATCGCAGAGACGAGACAAGACGAGCATTTGAGGTTAAAAAGTATATAAACTGTCAATTTATTTTGAAAATGACAGAGCGTTTTGCTAAATAAGACCCTTCTTCCTTGGCTGGGATCGTTTAGAGCTCTTTGTGGCTGCATTTAAACTGCATTTTGGAAGTTCAAACTCAGGGGCACCATAGAAGTCCATTATATGGAGATAATTCCTGAAATGTTTTCCTCAAGGAACATAATTTCTTTACAACTGAAGAAAGAAACACATGAACATGTTGGATGACAAAGGGGTGAGTAAACTGTCTGTACATTTTTGTTCTGAAAGTGAACTAATCCTTTAAATCTAGATCTTGCTGAATAAATATTCACGGTTATACAGTTTTATCAGGACTAAAATTTTAAATCTTTCCAGATCAGGAAGTAGCAAACAAGCTCTTTACCGAATTAAATTATGACTATTGCACGAATGAAAGCAGATGCTTCACCCCCTCCAGATGGCTGGATTTGTCCCTCACAGACAGCTTGTTATAAAATCATCTTGTAAATGGACGACAGACACATAGGTTTCTGATAGCATTGCATTATTTGGAAAATTACACTGCAATTTTGCAAACAACCTTGCTTGCAGCGTCTCTCTGACTGATAGATTGCTGATTTCTACTTTTACTGATCTAAGAGACTTGTAGAAAAGATCCTTTAGGACACTTAATGCTTTTAAGGTACTGTCAGGGCTGGAGGTTTCTTGCTACCGAGGTTTCATCAAATATTTTGATCTTGGTGATCGGAGAGGTGGAAAGTATTGATTTTGGGCTTGTGTGAGATGACTCGGAAATAATACAAAAAAATCACAATGAATGTAAACAAAAAGATGGTGATGAATGACTTGAATAGAATCAGCTTGAGCTTAAATCTAAAAATCTAAAAAGGAATGTAAATCTTCCCTTGTATATGTTTATGTCTGTTTGAATCATAAGACAGTGAGACAATGAAAATATCATTTGATGTCGCTAGAGACCAGTGGTATGTAAATGTGTAAGTATATTTTTACTGCGCAACAATATCTACATATCTGATGACTCAATGCATACAATGCATCTTTATTCCTCAAGGTGGCACTGTTTGACACACAATGATGACGTTACGTTTCACTCATAATTACCGCAGGAAGAAAGAAAAGAATATCATCAGGAAAAATGTAACTGGTTTAAAAGTCTTTACTGCAGAGCAAATACTGTATACAATGAAATATAAATGTCACTGTCATTTGATGGTGGATGTTGTGAATAAGCTGCCAGTGATAAGTTTCAAAAGGTAACGAAATATGCTTTATTTTATTCTTCTCTAATTGTTCTTAAAATATCAAGAGAGTGTTTTTTTTTTTTTTTTTTTTTTGCTATTGCAGCAGTTAGAGATCAAACCGTGCTGGATACATAGGTCCGGATCGCTAAAGACCCGATTACGTAATAATAATTGGTAAAACATTCATGCATTTAAGGGTTAATAGTGAATACATGTTCCCTATTCTAAAGTGTCACGGGATATTATTAGCAAAATGACAATTAAAATAATTTTGGATGGAGATTATCTTATATATATCACAGCTGATGGATATGCCAGCTACGCATACATAAAACAACAAATTATCAGGTTTGCTTATTAAAGGAGGTTCACTTCCAGAACAAAAATGTACAGATAATGTGCTCAACCCGTTGTCATCCAAGATGTTCATGCCTTTCTTTCTTCAGTCGTAAAGAAATTATGTTTTTTGAGGAAAAGATTTTAGGAATTATCTCCATATAATGGACTTCTCTGGTGCCTGCTAGTTTGAATGTCCAAAATGCAGTTTAAATGCAACTTCACAGGGCACTAAACGATCACAGCTGAGGAATAAGGGTCTTATCTAGCGAAATGATCGGTCATTCTCTACATCCTTTTTCTTTTTTTCTAAGGGCCTTATGTGATGATCCATTATGCGATCTTTGTCTCCCTCTGCTGGTGGACAGAAGCATTGTCTTTCTTTTGTTTTGAATTCTGAATCTCTATTTCAGGAGTTGCTAACATCGGTCCTGCAGAGTTTTGCTCCAACCTCGAAAAAAACTCACCTAGCTTTCTAGAAACCCATAAACCTTGATCAGCTTGTGTTTAGGTGTGTTTGATTAGGGATTGAGCTGAACTCTGCAGGACTATGACTTTCCAGGACCAACGTTGGAAACACCTCCTCCAACATCAACAGTTCTTCTATCAATGTCTTTTTGAATTTAACCTTCAAAAACTGCACCATTTGTGCCTTCTCTTTAACTATTTTTTTGTAATGTTTTATAGTAAAAATATTTTAACATCTGTAGAATATGTAATGTTAAATCTTCACAAAGCGTTGCCATTGTCCTTTAAACATATATAAAATATATTTAAAAAATAGTATGATCACTTCTTTTTTTATACAGAGCTTTATTGCCAAGTACTGTATGTTAGCGTAAACAAGGAATTTGTTTTGGTGACAGAAGAAGCTTCCAGTACACAAAATCACACAGATAATAAAATAAAAACTAAAGATAAGTGAATAAAATACACATATGCATACAGCTTAATAAACAAAAACAGACTAATTTGTGTACATTTTATGTATTTCAGAATAAGTAAGATGAAACATTATTTAATTATTTATTGTTTATAAATAATATAAGTAATATTGTTTAGAAACAGTAAAAAAAAAAAAAAAAAAAAAAAAAAAAAGTTGAAAAACTGATTAACAAATGAAAAACTGATTAATAACGTAATTTGCATTGTATAAATTTATGTGTGTCTGTCACAGTATTTGTTTCACAATGTCCTTGCTTGGATGGATGGATGGAAACATAAATAAACAAACAAACACACACACATACACATGTTGGGTTTCCATGTTTTATAGGGACATTCCATAGGCGTAATGGTTTTCATACTGTACATACTGTATTTTCTATCCTCTTACCCCAACCCTACACCTACAACCTAAACCTTTGTGATTTTAGATTTTCAAAAAAAACTTAATTCTGTATGATTAATAAATTTGTTTCCAAAAAATGACCAAAAATGTCCCCACAAGGACAAGGATTTTGGATATTGCCATTGGAACATTTTGTCCCCATAATGTATGGTATACCTGAACCACACACACACACACACATTTATTGCAAATAGGCCTACTGCAGTATAATTAAAGGAGTATTCCATCCAGGATAACTACAGTTTTAGCTATACTGACAGTTTGGTTTTTTGCACCTGAGAAACTCTGCACACTGCATTTCGCATTGAAATCCACCTGGTGGCGGTTCCAGATAGTACGCAACCAGCCCAAAACCGCATGCACCACATCAGTCTTCATCTGTTGTCTCCTCTCACTGCGGCAGGCCCCTCACCTCCCGGTAAACCCCAGCCTAAAGACCGTCGCTTTGAGAGATACGAATATTTACCACGCTGCAAGCGCACAAGCTCTAGCGGCCAAGCTGTTTTGTCGTAAAAAACGTATAAAGAAAGTGAGCGGGGTCTGCGCGCGAGGGCCAGAAGCAGCCGCACTTCACACTGGCATCAATTACTGCGAGCAGTTTGCAAATAAACAAAGCTGCTGCCTCTCATAAATTCTGTGCGTAATTACGCACTGCAGATGCATGCGGGGAGGCGATGAGATGCAGGCAGACGTTATTTATCCCATGAAGTCACTGGTGCTGCAGACAAGATGGAGCTGATCAAATATTAAAGAGCAGCATATGGAGGTGCTGGGTGTGAGGAGGCCAACAGCAAGGTAGGAAGAGAAGAGAGAGAGAGAAAGAGTGGGTGTGAGACAGATAGACACAGAGAGGGAGGGAGGGAGAATGAGGAAAGAGTGGGTGTGCGTGAGATGGGAAAGATGGAGGGAAAGAGTGCGCGTGAGGAAGTTAATGAGACAGAGAGGAGGAAAAAAGAGGCTAGATCGCTTGCCATGTCAAACCACAGTCGACCTAGATGTCAGCGGTATGGAGATAGGGCTTGTGATGTACACTATTCGGGCAAAGGAATCTGGAACTGATGGGATTGAGGCCGGGGAGCAGGAGGAGGGAGGAGCGGCCCTCCTTCTCCTCATCCACTGACATTACGAAGCATTACTTATGCGTGGATGCCACTGAGACACCGTTGGTTATGATAAAGCTACATCTTATGGGCCGTTCACTCTGAACGCGTTTTGCGTTCCAATACGGTTCTTTTGCATTGTTTTTCCATGAAACACTCACTAGTTTTTTTCATGCAAAAACGTGTTCTGTATCTCCTAACAACATTTAGTTGTGATGCTTGTACACAAATCACATTCTCTTGAGGGGTGTTCACAGACAACGTGAGGCAAAGCATGAGAAACTAAATGGTATCCACCTTTTTCTTCAAAGCAGAAGTAAGGCTAAGTTCTTTATTGACATCAATGGTTCTATGAAGAACCTTGAACATCCATGGAACCTTTCAAATGCAGAAAAGGTCCTTCATAGTTGCAAAAGGTTATTTAGATTTTTAAAATGTTCTTCAAAATGGTTCTTTTAGGAACTGTTCACTGAAAGGTTCTTTGGGGAACCAAAAATGGTTCTTCTATGACATCACTGCAAAAACACCCTTTTGGAACCTTTATTTTTAAGAGTGTATGGGCAAGACTTCTGGTTTAGTAGATGCTATAGGGAAATAATGAGAAGAATAACAATGTGTAGTAAACACGAAAACGGTTTGCACTACAAACCAGTGTGCTCATAAGATAATACATTTAAATAATATGGTAAGACACACCAATTTGCAATATCAGGCAGCAAAATGAGCTGTTTTGTACAGCTAAAAATAGCTGAGGGTCAATGAGACCAGAAGCCAGACCCATAAAACTTACAAATGGTGTCCTGCTCTTATGGGAAGAAAAAAGTGGATAGAGAAGTAATAAGAATAACAACATGCAGTAAATGTTACAACTCTCTGTAGTACAAACCAGTGTGCTCATAATTAAGATAACACATTATTAAAATAATATGGTAAGCCACCAATTTGCAATATTAAGCAGCAAAACGAGCTGTTTTGTATATAGCTAGACGCAGATGAGACCGGAAGCCAGACCCACAAAATTTACAAATGGCCGCGCCCACTCTTACGGGAAGGAAAAAGGTGGATAGTACACAGAGTTTCGAGTGTTTTTTTAAAGTTAAAAAACGCGCGAAACGTTGAAAAAGCATGGCAACGGTCAAAGACTTTCGTCGAGCGGATGTTTGCATAGAAAAAATATAGAAATAAAAATAACGCACCTGTTCAGTGTGATATTCTGCACATATGTGCGCTGCATAATAGTGGGTATTCTCAATGCTGGCAGTTTTTTTTAACAGCCATTCTCTCTATGACCAGCAGGTGGAGGTAGAACACTGAGAATAAACGTGTCGAACGTTGGAGCTTTCATCTTGCGTGGATCAAGAGTGAGAAGGGTCGATGAGAAGAGCTAGTAAAACAAAAATAAATTACAATAGTGGTAATAAACTCTTTCCATCCAACCGACCCCACCGACCGGCACCACTACTCTATAGATAATAAAACCAATCAGCGTTTCATCTCGCATCGGTGATATTTCACGAGAGAGCATTTATGGAATATTGAGCCATTGAATTGTGCATAACATGTGTTCCTGTAAAAATATATGAATGATATTCTGTTGTGCTGCTAAAAGCATTTTGAGTGATGCACACGGAACTTAAGGCTACGCTTCTTTCTTTTCAAGAGAGAGAGAGACAAAGGAAAATGTAATAACGTAATGGAAATGCCTTGCTTCCGTAAAGAAATGTTTAAGAAAAATGTTTCGGTCGGGAGGGTAAAAATATGACTCAATAAAAACAGTCTTTTCTTGAATGTCTGCATATTATCAGACCATGATAATCAGATTTTCCATGCTCATGTATTCCATGCATTTCACAATGGAATCGCTGCTTACATTCAGAACTGCACAAATCAGATGCAAATCTCATGCATGAGATTTTATTAAACATGTGAGGACTATGATTTGTGACTAAAAGTGCCAAAACAAATAAGCAACGGGATTTCATGAGGGTCTCGAGGGTTGTGTTCTAAAAAGTAGCCCTCTAATAAATGGGCTCGCAACTTTGCATGATAAACAATAATTGAAAGCAATAGTTAAAATATGCTTCTACCAGTGTTTTAACCAAACCCAGCGCCCTTGGGAAATGTGAACAGATGTTCTTGAACTCTACAAATAAAATGAGGGACAGGGAAAATAAAATAACGAGTCTGCTCTGTTATGCTGAAATGTGAGAACACCGAATTCTGTATTTAAATGCAACACCTATATTTAATGGATAGTCATTCCAGAATATGTATTTAATAGATTTAATTTAAAAGTAAATTACATGTCTGGATGAATAAAGTCCATAATTATAACATTTTTTTTTTCATTAGGTCTTTTTCTTTCCAAAGAATGACAGCTAAGGGTTAATATCACAGCATTAATGTGATTTTATTATAATAACACCATCAGTAACAGTCGAGGCTACTCCACCTCTTCTAAGGCACTGTGTTACCACCTCCGAAATGGTGATGGTGCACAGAAGGATTGGAGATGAGAATATGTATCTCTATACTCACGCCACAGGATTGTAAAGCTGCTATTTCAGAGGGAGGTTCATTCTTACAATCAGTGGCCCTGTAATATATACTGAGTCATTCGTCGTAATGCTTGTGTTTACAGTAAGAGCAGTTCCCATGTGTGCACACTTGGCCTACTATTAACACTGCAAACTGAGCATACAAACAGTTTGACTAAAAACATGGCTCCCTAGCACTTTTTTTTTTGCAAATGCAATTATATCCATATGCCTTTTCATAGTGCAGCTTTATACTGCAGATGTTCAAAACGTCTAAAGGCTCTTTTTGGAGGAGACACGACTCTCTTTGGTGTTTCAGCTTTATCACTTCAGCTTTATGAAGATAAAACTTGTTTCCGCCACCACAGGCACTTGCCAATTTAATAACCGATATTATGGTTTAGAACTAATGTCATTTCCTGTTTCCCAGTATGGATACGTTAAATCATTTGATGTAAAGACAAACGCTATTTCTTCATCATAGCTCAGTGAGAACAATAAGACTCCTGCTCTATGTGAGATGTGAGCGCTGACACACAATTATCATAACCACAGGCTACATAACAGTTAACAAAACACATTAATATCTAATTTATTTTTTAATTAAACAACATTTATAGTAATTTAATGTATGAAATAGATGTTACATACATTAATGTGATGTTATACAGATTTCAGTAAATCGCTTTTTTAAAAATGTAATTTAAATTACACCTTTAATTATATATATGAAATGAATAGTTTATTTTTACAATTAATAATTGATACTTTTATTCAGCAAGGATGCAGCTTTGACTGCAATTACACTCAATGAAGTTTTTATAATAATAAAGTCGCAATTACATAATTATTTTTACTGCAATTCTCTCTTTTTTTAAATATAAACATTTAAATGGTAGCTGTCATAAAATTGACAGATTTATTTAAACATAAATTAAACATTCAAGAACAGTTAATATTATAGCCTAATGAGTGTGTTATATGGTTCATATATGTAGCAAAATGGTTCTCTGTAGAGCTCATATTTCTAGCTGACTAAGGAGTTTATGGTCACCAAATATGTGTTTTTTTTTTTTTTTTTTTTTCTGAGGTAAATGTGACGTGATATTGTTTACAAGCTATTATATTGACGTCTTTGAAACATTTTGGGCGGATTCCGCGAATGCATGTGACATACGGATTTCGGTAAGTTGTACTCTTTCTTTTAACATACAATCGGTTATTTATTCATGTTTATTTCGTGCTGAAACTGATTTTAAAGCTGAGGCGATGATCAGTTCACGCCTGCCGCTTCTCTAGAACTTGAGGCGCTACCGCGATCTTTTACTCCACATTTGAACAGAGCCAAAACAGCATGTCTGAATACTGTAATAAAATGAACATAATTTGAAAGCTGAAACTTTCATATCTAAACTAATATCTAAACTAATCTTAACAAAGCACAAATCTTATTACGATTTATTGGATGGAAGGTGAGCTGCAATGTTCCGTTCATAAACTGAAAACAGGCTAGACTAATCGATTCTTGGGATTTAAGAATCGACTTCGTTTCGCAAAAATGAGAAACAATTCGTTTTTTGAAATATAAACATTTAAATGGTGGCTGCTAAAAACTTAACAGATTTATTTAAACATAAATTAAACATTGAATAACAGTAAAAGTTATAATGAATGTTATATGGTTCATATATTTAGCAAACTACTCCTCTCTAGAGTTAATTTTTCTAGCTGACTAAAGTGGTCACCTAATATTTTTTTTTTCTGAGGTAAATGTGACGTTGTTTACAAGCTATTTTATTGACGTCTTTCCATGGTTGAAACACTGATTGAGTGACAGCAAAATGCTCCTCTGTAGAGTTCATTTTTCTAGCTGACTAAGGAGTTTATGGTAACCAAATGTGTTTTGTTTGTTTGTTTGTTTTTTCTCTGAGGTAAACGTGACGTGATATTGTTTACAAACTGTTATGTTGACGTCTTTGCTCGGTTGAAACATTTTGCGCGGATGCATGTGACAGATGCGGATTTCCCATCTTTTAACATACCTTCGGATGCTCATTCATGTTATTCGTCGTGGAACTCATTAAAACGGAGGATATGATCAGTTCATGCCTGCTGCTTCTCTTGAACCTACCGCGAACTTTCACTCCACATTAAACAGCGCAGCATAATAAAATGGACAGAATTTGAAATCTGTACTTTTGTTTCATATCAAAATAACAAAGCACAAAACTTACTGTGATTTATTGGATGGGAGGTGCGCTATGTTCCATTCATTAACTGAAAACAGGCTAGACTAATCGATTCTTGGGATTTAAGAATTGACATAGTTTAGTAAAAATGAGAAACAATTTGTTTTTTTTTTTAAAATATAAACATTTAAATAGTGGCTGCTAAAAACTTAACATAACATCATTTTTCTAACTGACCTTTATGGTCCTTAAGAGTTTATGTTCACGAATATTTTTTTCTGAGGTAAATGTGACGTTACGTGATGTTGTTTACAAGCTATTTTATTGACGTCTTTCCGCGGCTGAAACACCGATTGAGCAATTACATGAGACAGGATACAGATTTCGGTAATCCTTTTTTTAACATACCTTCGAATATTCATTCATGTTATTTGTCTTGAAACTCATTAAAACAGAGGATATGATCAGTTCACGCCTGCCGCTTCTCTTAAACTTGAGGCGCTACCGCGAACTTTCAATCCACATTAAACAGCACCAAAACTGCATTTGTTGTTTGAATACTGTAATAAAATGGACAGAATTTCATGAACTGAAAACAGGCTAGACTAATCGATTCTTGGGATTTTAGAATCATTGTTCAGTAAAAATGAGAATGGATATTTTTTACCCAGCCCTAGTAATACTAAAGTGATAGAGATTTTTCTGCATAGAACTGTTTTATTTTATAAAGGCTAGAATACTATATAAACCCATCAGAATCCAAAACTAGGATTACCTTTTTTTAGGAGTGCATTCAAATGCCAAAAGAAAGCTAAAAGATACAGTGTGCCTCAGCAGTTGCACTGTCTGTTTGATGTCTTCACGCAGAGTGATGCACATTAATGTTTGCATACATCACACTCACATCAGCTCTTTCTGCACAATGGTGATGTCATCTCCGGCACCTCAGGAATGCTGACAAACTCGACACGTTACCTCACGTGAACCGCGCAGCATTCTGAAAGCTCCAGTAAAACTGAATTTAGCAGACACGATCAAATCTGTGGCCTTTTGAAATTGAAAGCGGTGGGTCGCATCACAGCATTGGTGAATTCCACGGGGCTCCAGTCAAATGAAAACAAGACCCAGGCATCTCAACATAGCTCTCATTTGCATTACGGGTCTGATGAGTCATTTGGAGACTCCGGAAAAAGACAGGGCTGCAGGAGGAAGAGGAGGAGGAGGGCGAAGAGCTTCCCTCAGCGGCGTGCAGTCGGAGCGCTGGCAGCGACGTGAGGGCTCCCCTGGAGCAGTGTTTAGAGGCCTGGTGCCTAATCTCTGATGAAATGTCTATTATCAGAGACTCTGCGGGAGAAAGTGGAGCAGAACAGATATGATGGAGAGGCGATTAGCTTCTGCCCTGCTGCCTCCTGCTTCCCTCTAGCTCACTCAGTCATTCATTCATAATGTGCACCTCCTGTATCAGCCCGTGTCACGAGCGCCGAGAAAGTTTGCATGAAATCCAGTCGACTGGTGACAATTTAAGTGCGAGGGCCTGATAAAGCTCACACAGGCAAGAGGTTGCTAGGTGCAGTGCACAAATCTTAGATATGACAGTAACTCGTGCAGGTCCCGTTCGTGACGAATGGCTTCGGAGAGGCAGTATAAACTGCAATGGCATGACAGTTTTTGTAATTACGAGTGTCGTGACGTATGGCCTTTTCCTCCGGGAGCCCAGTCCTGCTGCTGTCTCTCTAATGAACATATATAGCTGCATTTAAAAGTCAGTGACTGTATAATATTGAAAAACAGGGTCGGGGTCCACTAGGGGGCCTCAAGATGACTTAAGACCAATTCACATCAAGAACAATAACTGTATTAGCGTCCACATCAACGGACGATAACATTCTGTTCTTAAGCATCTGCTACTTTAAATGCTATTAAAGTTGTGTGGATTCTGATTTTATTATTCATCACTTCTATGATTCCAATGATATTGTTTCTTTTGTGTCGTGGTTTAAACATACTTCATAGTTATATAAGATCATTGTCATGGTGTGAATTAGCCTTTAAAATGAAATAAGACAAAACAAGCTTTAAAACAAGTTAAAACTGTTGGAAACCATGCTATTTAATTGAGTTCATCCTCAGACTTCTGGAATTCTACAGATTAAATATTTTAGCTGCTTTAATTTATATAACTCCTAATTTCTGTAAATTTAGAAGTTTAAACTTTGAATATTGTTGTGGACAGCAGGGGGCTTATTTGAAGCAACTAGCGTTGTCAAATCTATTAATTGTGATTAATCACATCCAGAATAAAGGTTTGTTTATGTGTGAACGAGCCTTTAACCAGTCAACAGACCAGACTGAAAGACCATTGTAAAACCATCATAGACTGGTTTTAGCTGTTTCAGAAAGGTTGCTTTTAGTCAAATCGAATAATCATGATTAATCGCATCCAAAATAAAAGTTTTTGTTTACATAATATATATGTGTGTACTGTGCATATTTATATTTATATATAAATATACACACATACATGTATATATTTAAGAAATATATATTTATTTATATTCTATATCAATCACATATATAAATCATACACATGTAAATATTTCTTAAACATATACATGTATGTGTGTGTATTTATATACATATACTAGGGCTGTCAGTTTATGGCGTTAACTTATTATGAAACGTAATAACTTATGAACAAATAACAAATATTTTCATGCAGTTAACGCACTGGCCCTGCCCCCAGACCTGTACATCACCTTATATTTCATACAGTTGACTGTTGACAAATATGATGCAGGGCAACAACTGCATAAATGCAGTTATGCCCTAAAATTAAGGATATTGGTGCAAAAAATGCCCCTGTATGTTTTGTCTCATATTTACATATATCACATATCACACAATATCACACGGGCAGCAAGAGCAATATGACACGAGTGCTGATTTGGTCCTGATCTATCACAAGCTTAAATGTGATTTTATACAACAGTTCTGTAAAAAAGAACTTGATATTATCTTATATTTTAAACACAATATTATGTGTTTATGCTCAATTTTGCAGAGAACATATTACCTTTGAAGCCATAGCAGAATTGTTGCGCCCCTCTGAGCAACAGTGTTTAGTTTCTGAATGAATTGTGTGAACCAGTGATTTAAAAGCCCATTCATAAACAGAGCCATTTACTTCATTCTTAAATGAATCAGCTGTTTGAACGAATCAAATGAATAAATGAATGACTTATAAAGACATTTACCACCACCTGCTGACAGATTTAGTTTCTCATTTAGAGTATCATTTTATTAAAAAAATGAAAACATTACAGGGAAAGTTCACCAAAAAAAAAAATTTAATCCGGTCATCATTTACTCAACCTCTTGCCATTTCAAACTTTTCATTTGTGGAACATAAAAGAAGGAATTTTGAAGACTGTTGGTAACAAAGCTGTTTTGGTGACAAATGACTTTCACTATATAAACAAAAAATACTGAGATGTTTCTCAAATGATCTTCTTTTATGTTCCATAGCTTACGTTAGGCCGGTGCAGCCTAAATGTTTATGTGTAATAAATTTTATGCTGAATCAAATAAAATATTTCTTCTAAAGCTACTACTTGTGATGTTTAATGCTACTTTCTCATTTAACACAATTGAAACATCATGTAATTAATTAGATTCAAAATTTCGACTGACAGCCCTAAAATATACACAATACACACATATATTATGTAAACACAAGTTTTTATTTTGGATTGTGATTAATCGATTTGACAGCACTGAAAGCAACCCTTCTGAAACGGCTAAAACCTATCTAAGATGGTTTTTCGGTCTCTGATGGTCTTCCAGCCTGGGGTGCGTTTCCCGTACAACGACGTAACTCGCTGATTAACCTCCATAGTACAAAGCATTGTTGTGGAAACGAACTAGCTAGTCACAACTGTGTCCCGAACACGGTCGCATCTCCGTCTTCTGAACCACATTAGTTCAACAATATAGGGCCGTTGTTAAAGACGTCACAGAGTAATAATTTATGCTATTTAACTTATTAGAGATCTCTAAAATGCAGCTATATTAAACATGGCACCTGATGACTAATTTACTATTTTTTGTTCCATGTCATTTTGC
Source organism: Cirrhinus mrigala (assembly GCA_036247105.1). Taxonomy (NCBI): domain Eukaryota; kingdom Metazoa; phylum Chordata; class Actinopteri; order Cypriniformes; family Cyprinidae; genus Cirrhinus; species Cirrhinus mrigala. The sequence goes on along the minus strand of CM070009.1, from coordinate 22,530,601 downwards.
TTTATTTGATGTTTGATTCATCACGGGTTCCGTCTTATGTCATACTCCGGGGTTCCTGTAGGCATTTATGCACATGCGCACTATTCAAAAATGACGCTTGCGGAGGAAGCTTAAAAATACATAGATTAAAATGCATTTATATTTATATCGAGTGAAATATATAGACTGTACTGCATGTTAGCTTGCTTATTGTGCCCAAGAGCATAATTTATTGAGCCCATATGTCTTACTAACAAAGAACTATGCTTCTAACCACAGGTCGAGAGCTGTAGTTCCAACTACGCAAGTTTGTGAGGCTGTTTGTGAATGTTCATTTGAACTATGGTTTCGGGAAACACCGAATCGTTGAACTATGTTGGTAACGACGGAACTTGCGACCACAGTTGGCTAACGATGCTTTTGGGAAACACACCCCTGGTCTGTTGACTGGTCAAAGGCCTGTTCATACCAATAACAATACAACCATTTAACAATAATGATATATTTTAAAAATCATTCAAAATGTAAAACAATGGCCACAACTCTTTTAAACGATATTGTTGGAATCACTTTCAAAAAGATTATTTTCATCTGACGAACAATAAAAACATTGGCCGCCAATCAGAATCCATCCTGCTTAAATCAGTTCAATCATTTATAAGCATGTGCTTTTACTAAGCATATGTAATCTTAAAACGTGTCTTAGTGTAGACACTAACGTTTTTGTCATTATAGTTATCTTTCTTGGTAGTTAACTCATCTTGAGTGGATGACTAGTTGAAACCAGGTTTCATTATTGAGAAATACATACACTCCTAAAAATAAAGGTTCCAAAAGGGTGTTTCTGCAGTGATGCCATAGAAGAACCATTTTTGGTTCCCCAAAGAACCTTTCAGTGAACAGTTCCTAAAAGAACCATTTTGAAGAACATTTTAGAAATCTAAAGAACCTTTTATGCATTTGAAAGGTTCCATGGATGTTCAAGGCTTTTCGTAGAACCATTGATGCCAATGAAGAACCTTTATTTTTAAGTGTATTTGGTGAACTTTCTTCCTTGATTCAAAAACAATCCCACATAGCATCCAAAGCATCTGAATCCTTATGACAACTGTGATTTGCAAGCGTGCAGTGTTATGAGAGAGCAACGGCCGAGCGGTCGTGAGAATGCCAGCGTCCACTCCCTCCAATCTGCATGATAATCAATCCAGTCTCATTCAGCCAATCAAACTGAGCAAAGAGACCCAAATTACTTCATTTAATACGTGATTTAATTCAGAAACATAAATCATCACATTACTGACAGCTCTCATAGAGCCGGTGGGGACCGAGTGGCAAGCAAGAGAGAGAGGGAGAGAGAGACTGAATTAAAACCATCAGAACTCCTTTACCTCTCCCTGTGGACTCGGCAACATAATCTGAAGAGAACGTACATTTTTCATAATAGAATTAATAACCAATTTTAAATTATGTCCCCGACTTGTGACCCAAGATACGTTAATTATTGATCACCCATTTCTGTGAAGAGGTGTTGTAATTACCTAGCATAATGTGACTCCTTCATCACATTTAAACATTTATATTGCTTATCTTTCCAAGGAACCTCTGGCTAAGTTTTTCCAATTACACTGATCAAATCGAGAATGTGGGGTAATTCTTCTTTTCTTCAATTAGAACTATCTGTAGTATACATAATTTATGAAATTCCGTCATACCTCAGCGAAATGAGAGAAAGATAATGAATATCTGCTACTTACAGTTACGCGGGGCAGACGGGTTCAGGTTTGATGACGAGAGGGTCCCATCGTTCTCCGAAGTAATGTTCTTCACGCCGCGCTCAGAATATTGTAATTGGTAGGGCCGTTATGCAAATGACGAACTTTCGTGCCAAAAAATCGACAGCTATTTGCGATCGAGCTCCACTTTTAACCCTAAAATAAGCTTCGTATCGTGGCTTCCCTTCTGGAAACGTCTGCAGACCGGAGATGTTTCATAACCCTGAAAGTGTGCGGGATAACCTAATCAGACCAGGAGAATCGGATCTCGCTCCTTCATCCTAAATACAGAGTCTTCTTACAGTGAAGGCACCGTACAGATGACCGCCTCAGACCTGGCAGCATCAATTCCACTTAACCTCCTCGGAGATGATGATTTCCTTTCGCCTTGAGCCTTTCGATGCAATTTTAGTCAATGAGATCAGATCACAGGACAAACGCCCTACGTCACAACATCTGAACGTGCAAAGAAGAAATCCCGAGACGAATTCCCGTTATCTTGAGAAACTTTATTGATGGTTATTGTTATGCAGATCATAGTGCATGCACATACAATGACAAGGAGAAAGCCTGTCCACAACACGTACTTAAAGCAGAAAGAGCAGAATCACAGCAGTGGGTAAGATATTTTTGTCAAGTTGTGTGATGTGACGCACACAGTACACAAGAGGATATTTGCAGCCGGATAAACTGAAGCTGCTCTTTTGTTTGTATTTTTATGCAATCGAAACTTTTATAAATACAAAATAAAGAAAAATGAGATATGTGACAAACACCTCTAATTAGGTATACTTGTAAACAACATGAAGGGAAGTCTTCGCGTATGCACAGCCAAGCTGCGACTCTTCAAGAACACCTCGACAGCTTGTTTGTGTAGCACTTGTAAATGACATAGTTATCATCATTATTCCTATTTACATATAGATATCTTTTTCACAAGTCATATATTTCTCAGTTTCTCGATAATCAAACAGTTTCAAAGTGTAAAGGCTGTGTTCTAGAAAATAATAGTACAAAGGATGTCACATTAAAAATGATATCAAAACGAAACACTCGAAAGAAGCGGAGAACCAAAAGAAAACAGACAACGGAACGTCCCACAAGTGAGAAGGAGAAGAAGTAGTAGTGATGAAAAAATTGCAGGTTGTGTGTGTATGTGTGTGTGTGTGTGTGTGCCTGTGTGTTTGTGTGTGCAAAATTGTACAGTTGACAAAAATACTATGATTATATCTACATAATGATTGCATTACTTGTAAAGTGTTGATATAAATCTGTGTATGATTCCATAAAAAATGAGACACCTTTCTCTAACAGTTGGTCTACCACACTAAATCTAAAACATTATACAGTTGTGTTTTTCGTATAAGAGAACATTTTCACTGCACAGATCAAATTTAATACACTGTTAGTTTATTTTTTCCCACTCTCGTCTTGTACAAATAATCAGAGTTTCTTAACTTCTGAGAAAGAAAAAAGCAAAAAAAAAAAAAGCAAAAAACTAAACAAAACAGAAAACAAAAAAAAAAAACAGAAAATATAAACGGCGCTATCGTCGCCGTCTTTTTTTTTTCTTTTTCTTTTTTCGTGTTTCGTCTCTCCCGTATTATAAAAGTCAGCATTTATATCAATCGACGTACTGGAAGTACCGTAATATAAAAAGAACATCTCGTGGTAGGCCTAAACTAGCGAGGGTCTGACTTAAGGACTAGATAATAGTTAAACAGTAAAATACTGTCATGGTGAATTTTTGGGGAGTTTCTACGAGCTGCTATGTATAGTCTGAATATACACACTGAACACCCCAGGAACATAACCTTTGGCTTTGAGTAATGACTGATATAAGACAGCTTAAATAATCGATATCTCAGTGGTCTCTTTGACCGGCTCTGTGTCTTCGCTGCACTCGGGGGAACCGGACCGTCGTTACTGCCAGCCCCCCGGTCTTTCGCCCACCACGCCCGTATCTACTCCTACCCACAACCCCCTGCGCTCGCTTCCTCTACAGAACCCAGAAACAAAAGAAACCAAAAGAAAAAGACGAAAGGCGATGTCAAACGGAAGCAGAAACCACTGGACGACTCTGGTCACTTACACTCTTACAAAATATGAGAACCCCGAAGTGACTTGGAATATTTATCATACATAACTCATTTACATGATAAAGCCCTAACAATTTGTATCATATTATTATTTTTTTTTGTCATCTTTTTAAAATCTAGCAGCTCTCTAGATCACCACAGAAACCTCTACAGCCAACAATCTATGTAATCTTTAGAAATTAAAAACCCACAATATTAAAATACACAGCACAAAATATCTGAGGTATAAGATGAAAAATATCCGTTTTTGTCTTCTCTCTCTTAAGAGATGCTAAAATGATGCACTACTGCATGTATTGCAATACCCAGGCCTCTGAATTACTCCTCCTTTACCCCCACAGGAAGATTCTCAATAGGTTTTGAAAGGTTTTTGTTGTTGTAGTTGTTGTTGTTGTTGTTTTTTTTTTAGTATGGCGCGAAACGACTGTATCCACCTCGGTATATACTAGCCTGCAAAGAAGAAAGAACGAGACCCACATCGTCGGCGTGGCTTCTGGTCTTGGCATCAGTCAAGGGAGCGAAAGCATTCTGGAAGAGAAGCCATGGGTTTGGACACGTTTAATTGACACAGTTCAGAGGAGACCTCCGCTAGCATTCAGGCTATTTGCCGTACATACCCCCCGGACGAAACCAATCATGTTCCATCATGCAGCAAGCACACCAACACACCTCATGCCAGAAGAGATGCATTTAGCTACTTAAAAAACGTGGAAGGGGTGAAAGAAATACGTGAGTTAACAGTGCAAATCAAAACAATGAGCAACGAATGAGTTCCATATTCCGCAAAAAGCATTTTCTTAACATATTTTTCGTCTTATTTTCCAGTAAAAATACATAATACAATAAATTAACAAAAGCAACATTGTATAAGATATAGCTAAATAGCTAAAAATTCAAGGTGGAGTATGTAATAATGACAGCTAGTGGTTGAAATTGGTACTGCGGTCTAAATTCAAAATATTGTTTCTCCCGCCCAATCCTCCTAAGACTCTACGCTCACAGTTGCCAGATTGAGGACGTGCAACACGAATGAGCGGGAATGACAATGAAAGGCAACAAACCTTACACTGTAAACTGATGAACTGATTAATATGCCTGTGGTCACAAAGCTTTTTAGACGGATGCTAAGGCTTTTAGGGTGGGTAGACCTGTGTTTTCTGCAAACTGGCAACCCAGGCTGTCGAAATATTGTTTGGTACACAAGTGGTAGGAATCACACAGACCAAAACAAAAACAGACATTCCGACACGGAATGCACATTTTCAAAAAAGAATAACTGGCCGTAGCACTGTTTTACAGAGAAACAAGTATGCAAACTTAGCATGTTTCCTGAATGTCTGCATATGTGTTTTTATTTGTGCTGTCAATCGATTAAAAAAATTAACTAATTAATCACATTTTTTTTTTTTCGGAAATTAACTGCGGTTAATCCTACCTAACATTGACGTTTTTAAATATACTTTTATATTGTAATAACTTCACATTCAGTCTTAAAATTGATGTAGAAACAACATAAAGACTGTATATTTTTATTTTTGTTTAATGGCATCTTTTTAATGATTGAAGGCCAATACCACTAATATCTTTGCGAAATAGTTTTTTCCCCCCTAATATTTAACCACTGATGAGCCATTCAACATTACTGTATAATTGAGAGCTATCATTTGTAACATTTATTAGTCTTTAAAAAAAAACAACTTCTAATTTAGGTGAACTTAAAACATTCTTCACATAAACCCATTATAAAGGTCATATTTAGCTTCCCTTCAGCAATATGCAAAAACTGAATAAGGTTATCAAACACTAAATTCTAATTTAAATACAGATTAATCATTAAAGTTAGAAAAATTGATTCTTTTTTTTCACTAGTGCTTGGCACTGAGGTGAAGTTGAAGTGCGTGTCTGAAAAGTCTCCTGTTTAATGTGTTCATAAATAAACTAGCGCTGTCAAGCGATTAATCGTGATTAATCACATTTAAAACAAAAGTTTTTGTTCACATGATATATGTGTGTGTACTGTGTATATTTATTATGCATATATAAACACACACACATGCATGTATATATTTAAGAAAAATATATGTTTTTTGATTTATAGTTTGACAGCACCCCAAACAAACAAACAAACAAACAAACAAAAAAGACAGACAGAAGCAGCAGTTGTGAATGGGGTGGCCAACCCTAGCCCCACCCTAGCCCCACCCTAGCCCCACCCCTACGTTAACTGTGTAAAATATTTTAAATGTGTTAAACTGAAAAAATGAATCGCCTGCATTAACACGCTAATTTTGGCAGTACTAGTTTCTATGCTTTCAGTACAGTCCAAAAATTACGTGTAGCACCTTTAAGGTGCACAAAAAACCTTCAATTGTTTGTTGTTAACAGCATAGTGGTTCACAAAGTGTGGTATCACTAGTGATACTCAGGCAAGTTTTTATTTTTTTTTTTAATTTGATTTTTTTTTACATATCATGTACAGTACAGCTTAACTTTTAGTTACAACATGTTTTAATTGAATTAAAAAAAAATGTATTTACCTGTTTGTAAGCACTGTGCAGTGTTAATTTTCAAACGGTGTATTAACAATGTCAAAGTGACTGACAACAAAAAATATTCTTATTAGGAATAAAACTGCCTGACTTTGCACTGTGCAGAGCTGTAGCTGAATAGTTAGGCCTACTACGCTACTGTATTTCAATGCTGGTCATTATAGTGCTACTAGGAGAGACAAATTTTCTCTGAGGTGGTACTTGGTATAAAAAGTTTGAGAACCACTGGCATAGATGTATGAAACAGCTCACACAGAAGTGACTTTCAAACCAAGCAGCTTTGTTAGTCTATGTGGTGAATTTGTGCAACCAAATTCTTTCTCCCTCATGCTAAAAATGTGAAAATATGTAGAGGGACAGTAAATGTGACCACACCTTTAGACACCTTTAGAGGTTTATTCCTAAAACAAGATACTTAAAACGTTCACATAAATAAATGTATAATTGAAAAAAATAAAGTATTATTAACATACACAAATGCTTGAAGCATTTTTACTGGAAAACTAGACAAAAACACAGATTAAGAAATCGATCTTTGCAGTGTGCGTTTAGTATGCAACGTGGACGTTTTGCGATCAAAAGGAGTCCACGTACAAACAAGTCGCCCATCGCAGCGCTCGCCTGGAGACTCTTGTCGGTCTTCCTCGCGCTCTTTCATCACAGCGTCTCTCCTCTGCTCCCTCCCTCTTTTAGCTGTTGCTACAGCACCACTTAGGTGATGGATTTAATTATCAAAATGACTAATTATTCCATTAAGGGGAGCGCTCGGCTAGGTGATATTCACAAAATTAGAAATATAATAACTAACATGCACTACACTGCCAAGAAATTAAGACATTTATCACGTTTACTGGGAGGATTAATGTGGCATTTCAGCTGCCGTTAGCACAAGAGACAAATTCAATTAAGTTTAAGTGAGGAGATGTCAGCAGTGCTAAAATCCATGCAGGAGGAAAAGGTGGGAAGAAAAGGGAAAAGAATGAGCGTACATGACACGCGTGCACTGAGAAAAGAGCAGGGAAGGGATAAATAAAGGGGTAATGAGGAAAGAGGGAAAAAAGGAAGCGGGAAAAGACAGGTAGAGATGAAAATTCAAGCTCACCATGGCACCAACGCTGTATGTGGCTGCTGGAGCAAGTGCGTGGTTGTAGGGGTCGGCAGCATAAACTCGTCCGTAACTGTGGAAACACGGAGAGATGGTCAAACCGCGCCGCCGAGTTGAAAATCGCAGCTTTTCTATGCAAACACAAATGTCATACAATGTCATAATACGACATTCACCACGGACTGAAGCAACTACGCATGGTGATGATTTCAGAGTGTTTGGAAAATGACAATCAAATGAAGTCAGAGAGGAGAAAATCACATGGCTTTTGCAGTCATGCTGCACAGGGCAAAGAGGAAGACATCACTGTTCAAAAGTTGAAGGGCCACTTGCGCAAGACCTCACTAGACGCTCTCTTCACTCAAATCGTGCGTTTACGGGATGCCGGCTCTTACGGCAATATCCGTTTGTACGTACAAACTCTGTACCAAGAGGATTTTGCTTGCTTTTTCTAGTTCAATACGCTTGCACAAACAGCCCTTCAATTTTTTAGTACTTTAATTTAGGCATATTGATCAAAAAGGCAAAAAAAAAAAAAACATCACAGGAAAATAAAATCAAACAGACCAGAGATCAATGTTTTACAGTACTTGCACCAAAAAGGCGAAACAAAACATTTGTTCATTATTCTCGTGCGGGTCTTGATGAAAACGTTGCAGGGTGTTTAGTGTAAATGTGAGCTTAAAGGAGAAGTTGATTTCCAGAACAAAAATTTACAGATAATTTACTCACCCCTAGAAGTTTATGTCTTTCTTCCTTCAGTCATAAAGAAATTGTGTTTTTAGGAAAACATTTCAGGGTCCTCTACATATAATGGATTTTTGTGGTGCCCCCAAGTTTGAACTTCCAAAATGCAGTTTAAATGCAGCTTCAAAGTGCTCTAAACGATCCCAGCCGAGGAAGAAGGGTCTTATCTAGCGAAACGATTGGTTATTTTATAAAAAAAAATTACAATTGACATACTTTTTATCCTCAAACGCTCGTCTTGTCTAGGTCTGTGTGAACTTTTCCGGTTCAGTACAGTTAGGGTATGTCGAAAAACTCCCATCTTACTTTCTCCTCCAAATTCAAAATCATTCTACATTGCTTTTTTTGTAAAGCATGTTTGATGATCTTTGTAAACACTGGGTCGGTACTTCTGCAGTGATTTAGGACGATTTTGAATTTAGAGGAGAAAATGAGATGGGAGTTTTTCTGCATACCTAGCACTGCACATTTTGCATCTCTCCTTGGTCTGAAACACTCGATTTTGGTCTTGGAGTGTCTACTAACGAGCTGATGATCTGAATCAGGTGTGTTTGATTAAGGTGACATGGAAAACATGCAGTGTTTGGGGGTCTCCAGGAACGTGATTGGGAACCACTGCTCTAACTGTCTTGAACCGGAAAAAACAATTCACGCAGACCTAGACAAGAGCGTTTGAGGTTAAAAAGTATATAAATTTTAAATTTTATTAGAAAATAACTGATCGTTTCGCTAGATAAGGTGCTTATTCCTCAGCTGGGATCATTTAGAGCCCTTTCAAGCTGCATTTAAACTGCATTTTGGAACTTCAAACTTGTGGGCACCATAGAAGTCCACATTATGGAAAGAAATCCTGAAATGTTTTCCTCAAAAAAAAAAAAAAAAACAATTTCTTTACGACTGAAGAAAGAAAGACATGATGGATGACAAGGGGGTGAGTAAATTATCTGTAATTTTTTGTCCTGGAAGTGAACAACTTTTTTAATTTAGATTTTATCCTGAGATCTCACCCTCAAAGTCTGAGCAGGCGTTTGAAAACAACCTCCTCAAAGCCTTGTTATGCATGCATGGTGTTTCTGGACCAGATAAAGAGCCAATAAGAGAGCAAAGAAATGAGGCAATTTGCATATTCTTCCACTCCCGGCGATTAAGAAGTTAATCCAGCGCAAATTAGTATAGACATTGTTATTCACTACACAGTCGCTCTGTCTTCATATTTCAATGCGCGGCCAAGTATTTTGTTTGACCTGCGTTATCTGTGTTTACAGGGGTTAGTTTTAATGAGTATGCGGTGCAGTGATCAAACCAGGGCTGCCTCCGCTCTTCTGGAGCTAAGATTGAAAAGGTGACCCTCAGGATATAGCACCTGGTGAATTATTCCTAAAGTATTAAGCACGGGAAAAAAAGGCGCTGATTGGATGAGTCACCCGAAATGCAAGAACTGGGGTTTTTAATTGCTGTTTGAAGGACACTGAAAATGTGTTTTTTGTCTGTTTTTCTAAACAGTGCCTGGCGGAAACACACTACAAATTTACGCTTTAACTCGTCCTTGTGACTATCGGTTTGTACTAGGCTCCTCCCGCCGCCCATCGAGACAGGTTGAAGGCAAAAAAAAGGCCTGATTTATGAGACCGGTAAGCTCTATGTTTGTTAATGAACAGCAGTGACTCTAACATACAGCTAAATTAGATCTGGGCCCTGAGATACAGGTTAATAAATCTCAGATGGCTGGGATATATCTGCATTATTGACTAGATGCTCATTATTTTGGAAAATGTGTGCTCCAGCAGCGCCATTCCTCTAAATGTATTGACTTTTCCCACCAGGAGACCGAACGGACAGCTCATTTCTATGATTTCTTTAAACAATGCTGGGCTGTGCTTTAGGGGCTCTAATGCGAGCTGCTCGGACCTTCTCCGCTTTCCTCGCTTACTGATTACGGCGGTTTGCGAACGGATGCGGGCGCGGCCTTCGGGGTTATCAGCAATTATTGAACTGGGACAATTAGACCATAATTTGCAAGTTTTTCAGACTCCAAATTATGCATTCCAATTGTGTTTTACAGAAAACAGCTGATGTCTTCAAGAAAGTGCCTTCTGCTAAATTACAGCCTTGTTAGCATATTCATTTTCCCTGGTCGAGGGGGGAAAAAAAAGATGGGGAAGGGGAAAAAAAAGGGCTGTCACAAAATCAATGCATGGATGGACAGGTCCATTTTCCTTTTCAGTATACCGCGACTCAAACTTGTAACAATCACACTCGTGTCATTCCCAAGATCTAGCCACCTACAGCCAATGTGCAAGACACCATACACTACATGAGCAACCTTGATACGACAACGACAACAGCACCACACGGCCGTAAAACAATAAGACAATCAAACCAACCAAATAAAGGCCCTCTCGCTCGCTCGCACACACACACACACACACACGTACAGATCTAATGGAGAGGGAGGGCGATGGTGGAGAACTCAAAGGAACCATGGAACACAAGGAAGATTGAGACAGAAAAAAAAAGGAAAATCACAGATTCCAAGCTCGTGACAAGCGTGTTCATTTCACTCTTCAAGGAACACATGCCTCTTCCAAGCAGTGCCATGGGAGAGAGAAACAGAAGATGAGAACTATGAATGCGATGCCTTCCAGCTATCCTCATGCAGTACTCCAAAACTACTCCACTCGTCCAAAAAAGAGCATTCAAGAGAAACGTAGTAAGAAAAAACGTAACATCTACTAATCAAAAGGGGGCAGAAATAAGGAGACAGCCGGGCAATAGAAGCACTCACTGTCAGGGTGCATAAAAAAGGGGGTATATGCTCGCTCCCTCGCGGGTGCATTGAGAAAGTGAGGGTGATTTGGTATTCATTTATATTTATTTATTTTACCTGAGGAGGTGTTACAAGAAATTTCATCTGCTGCAACGAAGACGAAATGATTTCTGCAAGAGAAGATAAAATTTACAATACCGCCTGCTGACTGGCTGGATGGGCGAGAGGCGGGGGGGAGGGGAGGGAGAAGGGGAGGGAGGTAGGGGGTGTTAGGGAATGGAAAGGGGGGGAGGAATGGTGGTATAAATGGGTTTTAGTTCACAAGCAAAAAGAACCAGAGCTCTCAGTGTGCGGCCCCGCACCGGTATCGACATGGAGGAACAGGGAAGAGCATGCTAGGGGGGATTGGAGATGCAAATGCGGGAATAAAGAAGAGGGGTAAAAAAAGACATATACAGTATATCAGAGATGAGACTAAATCATAACCTCGGACCGGGGCCGATTCAATAGAGACTGCAGCTGCGCGCGAGACGCTTTGATTTAGCCACTCTAAACGTCCTCTCCTCTGTAAACCCCCTCCCTCCATCACTATTGTTCTGTAAAAGTCAAGGAACTGCATTCACAGCATTACTGAATAGCGCTGGGATGGCCTTGAACGGTCACATAAAAGCTGGCCGTCCAGCCCGTTAGAAACACCTGAGACTGCGACCATTATACACCGATCATATTGGAAATCAAACACATAATATTATACATCAAAGCGCTTATGTCATACGCCATAAACTTTTCTTGGGAGAGAGACGAGGAGAGAGAAAAGCAAAACTCCTATTATGGACAGATTTATTTGAGATGTATCTTAAAATGTCAAAATAACAAGGTGCACTCAGGTTTTACTCTCATTTAAAAAATGTTATACGTGTAAAGAAACGAATAGCACATTTTGAAAAAAATAAAAAAAATTTTATTAGGCAAAATAATGTTACAAAATGTTTCTATTTCAAATAGATGCTGTTCTTTTTTTTTAACTTTCTATTTATTAAACAGCACAACAGTTTTCAAGATGGATAATATAAACTGGACTAATGGCTGCTGAAAATTCAGCTTTGCCATTGCAAGAATAAAGCACATTTAAATACACTAAGATATGAAATTATTATTAAATTGTAATAATATTTCACTGCATTATGATTTTAACTATTTTTGATCAAATAAATTCAGCCTTGGTGAGGCTTCTTAAAAAAAAACATTATTTAACAAAAAATCAAAACTGATGATATTTACTTTCTTAATGCATCCTCTTGGTCAGGGGTGCTCAACCCTGGTCCTGGAGATCGACTTTCCTGCAGAGTTCAGCTCCAACCCTGACCAAACACACCTGAACCAGCTAATTAGGATCTCAAGAAGCGCTTGATAATTACAGACAGGTGTGTTTAATTAAGGTTGGAACTAAACTCTGCAGGAAAGTTGATCTCCAGGAACAGGGTTGGGCACCCATGCTCTTGGTCATCTTGTCAATGATTAATCAGTCCAATGATTTCTGTTTTTCATCATTTTTAGCATGAATGTATGCTCTTCTTTTAAATGACTTCTAAGCCAGTAGCCAAATAAATATTTAGACATTTAGACAGATATTTAGATATTTTTAAAGTTTATTTTTTAATAGACCTACATTCGAGCTGGTTCAATCGATTCTCAACAGAAACAAACAAACCTCACCCTAAATTTTTATTTTTTGTTAAATACTCTGTTTTATCACAGACTATGGAAGAAAATTTATTGAAAATGGCAGTTCATGCTGAATTTAAAATACATATATATTACATATATTGCATATACATACAGTTATAGTTTGCATCCTCCTTTTGAGAATCACTAAAATGTTGATTATTTTACCAAAATAAGAGGGATCATACAAAATGCGTGTTATTGTTTATTTAGTACTGACCTGAATAAGATATTTCACATAAAATATGTTTACATATAGTCTACTAGAGAAAATAATAGTTGAATTTATAAAAATGAACCTGTTCAAAAGTTTACATACACTTGGTTCTCAATACTGTGTTGATACCTGAATGATCCACAGCTGTGTTTGTTTGTTTAGTGATAGTAGTTCATGAGTCCATTGTTTGTTCTGAACAGTTAAACTGCCCGCTGTTCTTCAGAAAAATCCTTCCCCCCATTTTTGTGTATTTGAACCTTTTCCAACAATGACTGCATGATTTTGAGATCCATCTTTTCACACTGAGGACAACTGAGGGATTCATATGCAACTATTACAGAAGGTTCAAACACTCACTGATGCTCCAGAAGGAAAAATCATGCATTAAGAGCTGGGGGTGAAAACTTTTGAACAGAATTGAGATGTGTACATTTTTCTTATTTTGCCTAAATATCATATTTTTTTTCATTTAGTACTGCCCTTCAGAGGCTACAGAAGATATTTACATGTTTCCCAGAAGACAAAATAAGTTAAATTTACCTTGATCTTCAAATTCAAAAAGTCATTGTTTCTTCTCCACATCTCCATTCTGTTCACCCAGTTTTCACCCCCCAGCTCTTAATGCATGTTTTTTCCTTCTGGAGCATCAGTGAATGTTCGAACCTTCTGTAATAGTTGCATATGAGTCCCTCAGTTGTCCTCAATATGAAAAGATGGATCTCAAAATCATGCAGTCATTGTTGGAAAGGGTTCAAACACACAAAAGTGCTGGAAAACCAAAGAATTTGTGGGACCTGAAAGATTTTTCTGAAGAACAGCAGGCAGGACAAACAAGGGACTCAGGAACAACTATCAATAAACAAAAAAACACAGCTGTGGATCATTCAGGTAACAACACAGTATTAAGAGTGTTGAGTGTTTTTGCATCTGCCCCACTAGGTGTCAGTGAGTTCAATATGAAACAACAATAACAACAAAAAACTACTAAAATCACTGAGTGCACCTTGAATCTTTGTGAACTGTGAACATACATTTAATTTACATTAACTGTTTACAGATTTAAGTCTGCAGAAACATACAGCACAGAAAGGACTAGAGTATAATCCTCAACCCTGCTGTAAAAAAAAGATCATTTTCTATGGATTTTTCTATAATGCAAACAGGATGTGGGTAAATGATGCATTCTGGGTAAACAAACAAGACTAGCATGAGCCGTATCATTGGTTGCACTGCACAGGCTTCATGAGTCACTGCACAGGTGTGACAAATGATGTGTCATGGCTTGATCTCACGTCTAATTAGAGACATTGGCCGCCATATTTCCAGGCCCCTTTTTAATTGCCGCTTGGAGCTATATTTAATAACTAAATGAATCATTCATTCCCGCTAAGCATTCAGATTGAATCGGCCCTCTTAATCATGTTAGGGGGCTTGTTTTGAATACAATGTTCTATTCGGCATGACAGTATTGACCGTCCCAATGCGCAAACACACACACACACACAGTTACACTCACACACATACTCTAGGGAGTAAAGCTCAATGCAGACATGCATTTGAACACATGCATTAAATGGTGCACTTTCTGGAACTCATAGTGCCTTATGAAATCAGATATGTATCGGCTTCAGATATGACCATTCATACACATTACAGACTAAACATGCACGAAAACGCTCAAGTCACAAGCACTTCATATGAGGAGTAGTACACTGGATTACATCACACATATTCTTCTATACAGTCATATTTCAAACGCCATGTCTATAATTTAATATTCAACACTAAACTAACAAGACACATACATTTCACAGAGTTTCCTCTCTTTGTACTAGCAATTAACAGTCACAGGCATTTCCAAGCAAAATGCAGACATCTGGCCAACACATTCAGGGGTGTAAATCACTTAAGTAACTGTATTTCATTCATCAATATGAGAATCATTTAGGGAAATGTTTACTAGAACTGAAACTAAATATTTGCACTCATACTCAAAACATGTCTAATTAAAACATACTTTTTCGGTTAAAGTATAAAGAACATATTTCAGAAGTCATCATGACGTAAATCTGTCTCTTCTCTCTCTTACGCTCACCAAAGCTGCATTTATTTAATCAGAAATACTAAAACTGTAACATCGTAAAATATTACAATTTCTAAAAGAACTGTTTTCTATTTGAATATATTTTAAAAAGTAATTTAATCCTGTGAAGGAATTTTCAGCATCATTTCTCCAGTCTTCAGTGTCACATGATCTTTCAGAAATCATTCTAATATGCTGATTTAGTGATTAAGAAGTATTTCTCATTATAATTAATGTTGAAAAACATTGTGCTGCTAAACAGATTTGTGCAAACAATTCTCTGAAGAAAGGGAAGCTCAAAAGAACAGAATTTATTTGAAATAGAAACATTTTGTAAATATCTTCACCATCATTCATGATGGATTTAATGCATCCTTGCTAAATAAAAGCATTAAACGCATTTTTTTTGAATGTTTGTCCATATTTTTGTAATTAACAAGTCAAATTATGTTCCTTTGAACGTTTTAAATAAAATGATTTGCTCACGTAACTGTATTCGTCATATATTCCTCCTTATAAAGAGATGCAGATACATCAACATAATCTTTGATCCAAATCAAAGCTTTTTAATTACATCATAACTATTATCGACGCCAAACACTCGAGGCTTTACATAACCGCATTCAAGTGTCAACAGTTTCTAAGAAAAAAGTTTCCCCGAAGCGTGTTTTTAGCTTGATGCATTGGTTTTTAATTGTTTGGAACCCCATACTGTCCATCAAGTGTAATTTCTCAGTGCTTTTTACACCCCTGAGCACGTCTGGTATGCGTTAGCAGCATAATTTGCTAATAAACGAACTAAACGGCCTTTCATACAAGAGTTTAAAGAGTTGCTTTCGTTTCCTGCACAGCTGCTTCCCCAGCCCTGAGGGTTTCAACTCGGTCCACGGAGCGGCAGAAACACGCACAACGGGGCACTTCAACCTTTCCTGAACAAGCGTCGCAGGGACAGAGGTCAGGCGATGCTAGTATGGTGGGTTGTAGGAAGCGAGGCTACCGTGTACTCCTGACCCACGTGGCCCCGGCCCGCAGCTGTTCAGATGGGACCGGCTGAGCCTTGAGCTCTAACAGGCGACTTCTGAGACAGAAGCGGCCCCGACCCAGACTCGGTGGACTCCGCCTCCCAGCGGCACCTCCAGATCTGAGGCTGACCCTGGACATCTCTGACGGCGAGCGAGTGAAGCTCTGACAAAGAGCAGCAACCAGATGCGGCGGCTAACGTCTAATGAGAGCGGCGTCGGGACGGCAGGGTGTCACGAGTGCGACGCTCTGTTAAGATAAAGCTTTGGGGTATTGATATCCGCCACCGTGGAAGGCAAGAGATCAACTGCAGTCAAAACACTCGCAGGATTAGCGGAGATCAGAGATGATATCTTTCACACGAGGTGATAACATCTAACAGCGCTGAGAGGTTATTTTAATGGAGGCAGACCGAACGATTAAACTCCAACTGTCTAAAAACGTTACTCATTGAGACATGAATAATTTATTTTTATGAGGGAAGAGAGATTATAAGTCATTTACATTGCAAATGAATAATTCAATCGTTTTAAATCCGAAAAAATGTAAAAAATGTATGACTTCTCAATAACAATCATTTATAATCTCTATTATGAAAGACTAGTCTTATGCAAACTAATTTCGCTGGAATTTGTACCGGGGACCTAATTTGTATGTCGGGCTGCGGTTTCAATTTCCCAAAGCTGCTATTATTCTCAAAATGTGTCTAAAGGTAAACAAAATAATTCAAATGTTATTGAGAGGCCTCTTCATTTGCATAATCAATCAAGCAGGTTTCTGCAGAGAGCTAAACAACATTAAGGAAACTTTCTGAATTTAATCAGTTCCAGCATTAGCATTAGCTCTGCCCACTGGCAAAGCAAGCAATGTCTACTAGTATAACTACATTTTTAATACAAACTGAACCACAGGCAATTTGGGAGGGGAGGGGGGTGGGGTGGGGGGGGTCTAACTAAGATCTGTATTAAGATCTGTATTAATGACAAAACAGTTAAAGCAATAGCTGAAACACATCATTCACGTCTGTAGCACAGACGTCTGATACTGAGGGTTGGGGAGTTTTTAGATCCATAAGTATGAGAAATAGAAATACTGATGCTTAGCTTAGTCAGCACCACAAAACATCTCTGATGCCACTAAATGTACAGTAGCATCACAACTGTTTATTTATTGCCCAATAAATGGAACAGAATCTATGATAACATTACAAATAGCTTTACTGCTTTGAAATCTTTTCTGTTATGCTTAACAATAATGCAAATTTTTTAATAGTGAAGTCAGCAATGATGCATTAAACTGACAGTAAAATCATTTTAGAATTTTACAAAAAATGGTTTCAAATAGATGCCGTTCTTTTTAACTTTCTATTCAAAGAATCCTCAAAAACTGTATTAAAGTTTATTATTAAGCAGCACAGCTGGTTTCAACATTGATAATAATAACAAATGAGCAGCAAATCAGCATATTAGAATGATTTCTGGATCAGTTATTTGAAATGACAACAATATTTCATAATATTATTGTTTTTACTGTTATTTTTTTTTAACTTTTTGAATGGCACTGTACATCTGTTTTTATTCGACATGGATTCTGTTCCATGTATTGGGAAATAACTCAAGTGAATAAATAGATAAATAAACAATTTTAATGTTTAACTTGGACAAGCTAGTGCATGAGATCATTACACGACTGTCTCAGCCTAGAGCAATCGAACCAACAGAAAATCAGATTACCGCTATACCATAAAAGATTTCTCATAACATCCTCGTTTATTTATTTAGTGCACAATAAATGGAACAGAACCCATGACAAAAATATAGTCAGAAACATTTCAAAGCAGTATAGCTATGTATAAAGTTATGCTTAATGCTAAATGAATAAATGTAAAATGAACTATACTACCTTGAAATGTCCCTGACTGCATCTACACTACCATTCAAATGTTTTTTTTACTTAATATTTTAGTTAGCAAGGATGTGTTAAAGTGAGAGTAAAATCATTTTATAATTTTACAAAAAATTTGGTTTCAAATAGATGTTCTTTTAAACTTTCTATTCATCAAATAGAACTAAAAAAACGATTACGTTTTCTTATTATGCAGCACAACCGTTTTCAACATTGATAATAATAACAAATGAGCAGCGAATCAGCATATTAGAATGATTTCTGTATCACGTGAAACACTGAAGAAACGGAGACTAAAAATATAGATTTGTCATCACAGGAATAAATTACATTTTACAACGAATTAAAGCGGAAAACAGTTATTTGAAATGACAAAAAATACTTCACAATATTGCTGTTTTTACTGTTATTTCTTCAAACTTTTGAATGGTACTGTACATCCTTTCTGTTTTTATTCAACATGATTTCCGTTCCATGTATTGGGAAATAACTCAAGTAAATAAATAGATAAATAAACAATTTTAATGTTTAACTTGGACAAGCTAGTGCATGAGATCATTACACGACCGCCTCAGCCTAGAGCAATCGAAGCAACAGAAAATCAGATTACCGCTATACCATAAAAGATTTCTCATAACAAGAAGCCACAGAACAGCAACAAGGGCCCTTGGAATCAATAACGTGGTTTCTTAGGACGGTCTGCCTTTAATCTCAGAGGACAGTCTACTGTATTTATCCAGAGAAAGTCCCCGCGTGTGAGGAGGACACATGTGGTTACTGAACCGCTCACGAAACCACACTGATCTTAAGTCTGGCGACGATTACAAACACTACGACATGCAGCTCAGACAACAGAAAGTGCGCTCGGTGCGTTCGGTCCCCATTCGCAGCTAATGATCTGCCTTTACCGCGGACGCCGGGGATCCACGCACAAACGCTCCCGTGATGATTACATAAACATGATGTAATGATGATGAGCACCACTCACAACCGGTCGGGTGAGATTCACAGCACACAACTTATCAAGAGGCATGCAGGGACACCGTTGACAGATTATGACAGCACTGCTAAGATGACATGATAATCAAGTGTTGCTTCATCTAGTTATGGCTGCACAATATCAGTTGTTACATGTCGGATGACAGCATTACGATCATTATTTGCCATTAACAGTCATGAGCAGATATGCTTTCGTGTCATGCGAATGTTTTACAATCACATCAAGGCTCCGAATTTGCTTTATTCTTGATTGCGTGCCATCTGCAATAAGCTTACACTCACAATTGACAAGAGAGAGAGAGAGAGAGAGAGAAAGAGAAAAAAAAGAAAAGGAAATGGAAATCAAAATCAGCCAAGACGACTTCCTCTGGTCGCCCTGCCAAACGGGCTTTTGTCTCATCTCTGAGGAACTGTCAGGTCTATCCCACTTCATTCTGCAGTTACAGTTGCTCCGCCATGGATGCGTTTCACCATTACATTTGCAGTGACATCTCATTTGATTTAATTTGCCAATTACTGCACTGGGCACCGTGATATTCCCCATCACCACTGGCAAGGGGAATTAGGCTAATAAATCAGGCTGGCCTTTTTTTTTTTTTTTTTTTTGCGTGCGCCTGCCTCTGCTCGTGACGAAGGGAGAGAGTTTGACCTCAGAGGAGTAAAGGGTGAGAGAGAACGAGGCCGCCTCGGCGGGGGAGGTGGGTGGGTGTTAAGGGCCCCGCCGGAGGGCCTGGTAAGGTGGTGTTGTCAGTGGTGTGCAGGCAGCGGTGTGTGTCTTACCTGTCACTGTAGGCAGCGGCGGTAGCAGTAGCAGGCTGAGTGTATCGGTAGGCAGCGTAACCACCCTAGAAACACAACACACACACTCGCTCACATGGGCACGTCGACAACAGCTGTTTGGACTTTTTAGAAAATGTGTTTGCGAGAAATAAGAGGGCGAGGGGGGGGAGAGGAGGGAGGGAGGTTTGATGTTATGCGCTGTGACAGAGACTGTACGACTGAATCTCATGGAGACGAAGAGGCATGGAGTGCTTTTGGAGAGCGGCACGCGACAAAGCTTGGAGTTCACGGCATCGGCGCTCGCGGTTCGCCAAAAGGGGGAGCGCACATGTCATAATCATAGCTATTAAATATGCATAATCTAATTACAAAGCAGCAGCCTTATGTTGGTGACTCAACCTACTTTCTTATTCCCCTCATGCATACATCTGAGGATTAATTATGTAGCGCTGTCATACTACACTACTTCTTTTCGCCAACGATGGAGAAAGGAATAATTTCAACATGTGGAACGGTAACATCAGATGTTCAGGAAGGCAAAAAGGGCAAACAAACACGTGCTGTCAAAAGCGCATATGCCTGCTGATTCGAGGAGCGCTGTTTCATAGTCAATGACGGTGCGAGATGTTGCTGTCTGTTTCAAATACTCCCACACGGCCATTAATTTGCTCTGGACTTTTGTTTTTGTTTTGTATTATATAACAATTAGTTCCTGTCATACTATCTAGTGTTTCCTAACCATTTTTGTCTTATCTACCCCTGGAGTCCCATTACACATCTTTATAAATACTAAAACAAAAATGTGTCTGGAGTCTTTAAATAAATAAATGCTCAGGGTGTCATCAACACAAATTATCATATTTGTACTATAGAAATATTTTCATCATTATAACAATATTTGTCTGTATTAGTCATATTTATTTCCATATCCTTGTCACTATAAATTCTGTCATTTGTCTTAGTTTTTATTTTGCAGTTTTAAGACCTTGATTTTCTTCAATAATAATTAAATTCAATACAGCTACAAACAGTTTTTAATTCCGCTATGATTTTTTTTCTACCTTAAAGTGCCACACCTACGCATATTAATTACCAAAAAATATAAAAATATAAAAATAAATAAATAAATTTAGTTATTTAAAGCACCCTCTAGGAGCGTCTGATTTAGTACTCATAGTTTGGGAAGCAAAGAAAGCAAGAGGGGGAAAAAAAAGAAAGAAAAAAAACCCTTTCCAAAACACTCCCTGGTACGATGGTGTCTTAGTGCCACATTAAAAAATAATTGTGAAAATCTAAGATTATGAGATTTATGTCATAATATTTCAAGAATAAAGTCAAAATTATGAGAAATCATTAAAGATATTTCAAGAATAGTCGAAATGTTATGGGAATGAAGTCATAATATTACGAGAATAAAGTTGAAATATTTTGAGAATAAAGTCAGAACATTTTGACAATAAAGTCAAAATTATGAGAATAAAGTCAAAATTATGGGAATAAAGTCGAAGTGTTTCGAGAATTAAGTTGAAATCTTTCGAGAACGAAGACAAAATATTTTAACAAGATCAAAATTACGGGAATAAATTTGAAGTGTTTCAAGAATGAAGTCGAAACGTTTCGAGAATAAAGTCAAAATATTTTGAGAATAAAGTCAAAATTACAAGAATTAATACGTAGCAATTACGAGATTAAAGTTACAATTTTGAGAGGATATTTTAACCTATTGCGCATTCAAATGGCCTGTATTGTAGCACTGGGAGATATAGTCTCAGCTTTTAAATTCCGTCAGTTTTATAGTAAAATACAAACAATATCTCTATTACAATAATGTGTTTTTCACCCTCTTTAATGTGACGTGACAGATCGCTGTATTCGGCTCAGTTTAAGCGGCATGTGAATGAGTCATCTTTCTGAATACAGTGAGACATTAGTTTTATTAAATTAGGCTATGCTGTTTTTTTTTTTCATTCTTTCTGATGTTCCTTCACGTTCATGTTATGCTATAAACTTGAAATGAAAAGAAAAAACACATTTATAATTCGTATTTTGTGACAAATTGACGGAATTTGAAAGCTGAGCTGTGTTATATTAAAAGCAACAAGGCACAGAATTATTGCAGTTACTAGGTGGCTGGCACACTACAAATAATTAATGGAAGACGTTAAATATTATTTCCAATCATTTGCTGTTTTATACCGTGAATAAAACAGCTTGTGAGTAGTCACTTAACATTATATACCTCAGAAAAGACAACAATATAACTTGTTATAACGAGTTGGAGTCCACTTTAACCTCTAGAATGTTTAATTGTTGTTTTAATTATATGTGAGGAATGAAAGATTGGACACCATAGACATTTTTTGTGGAGTAGGTGGTGGAATTTTCACAAAGAAAACAGTAACATTTAATGAAATTAATGTCTCATTGTAATTGAAAAGATGACTGATTCACATGAATACAGCGATCTGTCCTGCCACATTAAAGAGTGTGAAAAACACATTATTGCAAGACACACTGTTTGTATATAAAACTGACATATTTTGAAAGCTAAGACTTTGTTTTATATTAAAAGTACCAAAAGCACAAAGCTTATTGCTATTATTAAGTGGCTGGCACACTAAATAGGCCTTGGGAATGCATTCAAAGACGTGAAATATTGTTTCCAATACTGTCCCTGCAAGTATAACGCATAGTATGATCTAATCCCACATATATTCAAAAAAATTTCGGTGGCCTGGCAACTTCTCCCAGTGCTCCCAATCCAGGCCATTTGTACACGCAGGCTATATTCTTAAAATATTCAACTTTATTCTGATAATTTCTACTTTATTCTTGAAACATTGACTTTATTCTCAAAACATTTCAACTTTATTCTCAAAATATTTCGACTTTATTCTCAAAACATTTAAACATTATTTCTCGAAATTTCTACTTTAACCTTGAAACCTTTCGACTTTATTCTCAAAACATTTAAACTTTATTCTCGAAATTTCGACTTTAATCTTGAAACCCTTCGACTTTATTCGCAAAACATTTTGACTTTATTCTCAAAATATTTTGACTTTATTCTCGTAATTTCAACTTTATTCTCAAAATATTAAAATTTTAATCTTGTAATTTTACATTTTTTTTATTTTTTAATGTGGCACTAAAACGCCAGCGTGCCCTGGAGCAAAATTTTTATTTAGTTATTTATTTTTGCAATTGTGCTGTTTTACTACATATTTAGCAGAAGTGCACTCTTGCGTATGTGAAGAAACGTTATACTTCCTAATATTTTTTTGTAATGTTGTACTGTTGATTTTTTTTCCTTTATCCATTCCTTTTTTAGGAGGCACAGCTTCCTTTAGCATTCCTATTAGCAGTCCGCAGAAAACACTAACCGATAAGTCCATCTGTACACCTCTACTCTTTCTCAGTTTCTCCAGGGCTTACTGGTCTCCTGACCCTGCTGTTCTCCACACCAGGCCTTCAGGCTGTAGTAATTACCAACCTCCCTCTCCCCGCGCTCACACATACATAACAGCAGCGGTTCCTTCTCACAACTTTCTTCATGTTCCTCACCCTCCCACTTCCTCACCTCCGTTCTCTAACTCCTTCCATAATGACTCACCGGGTAATTCGACACTCCCACTGCGTGGCCGGCCCCTTAACAAACCATTTCATTTACTCGCGCAACACCGAGCCTGACACACGGCCGTGATGCATCTGGGCTGTATTTAAAGCCGGTGTGAAGAGCTGCAGAGTGGGGTGGCCGAACGGGGCCCTTTAGTCACCAGTGCTGTCATCTCTGACAGACGGGGGCCGCGGGCATCTACATGTCTCTGAAGCTCCATTAGGCTTGGTCAACTAACCTCAGGGAAACTGACAGGGTGTGCAGGTGCGGTGAGAGCAGTGGTCAGGACTTTAATGCTGAGATGCGCATCTGGAGAGCGGCCACAATTTATCATTATGACTCACAAAGAGAGAGAAGAATAGATAGGGCTCCACTGACTCCTGACTGCTTGTATCTGTCTGGAGTGCATGTGGACATACTGAGTTTATCATGGTTATTGATGCGCATGGTGAGAGTCTCATACTTTTACTAGAGGAGTGTGTTTGCCTGCCACAACCACTTGATGGCCTGAGCTACTTGAAAGGGCTCCACAGGGGGATATAATACATAATAATACAACTTTTCAAGTACTTTATATATAACATTATGCAACAATAATTCCAGTCCTCAGTAATAGTCCAACAGCACTTAGACTTTTCAGTGTTTGTATCATGCTATGCATTAACGGTGGGGATTACTCAGTGACTTTTATCGGAGATTACATCAACATGCCAGTAGGTGGCAACAAGCGACTGTCTTAATTAATTAATCGTTGAATCATTAAATCATTAATTGAACCAATTTGTTCAAAACACTGATCTGAAAAAGGGACTGTCTCTATAAATGGCATTTAATTATTTACTCAACTGATTTGTTCAAAACACTGAAACAAGAGTTCAGGAACTTGCTACTGACAATACATACGGCAATACGCTGCTGTGAGTATTTAAGACATACTGCTGCTGCACAAATAGCATATATAATAACCTGTAGCAGATCTATACACAAGTCTCTACAGTGCAACCATTTCAGTCGCATTTCAGTGAAAACTACTGCGTGCTACTGTGAAAAAATATTTAGGAGCACCAGTGCGACTGACCCGATCAGCATATTTGTGTTTGCGCTGAGGGAAGCTTCAAAGGTTTCCATGTGTTTTTGCAACGTTGAGTAATGCATCACAGACATATCTCAAGAATCCTTTCATAAACAAAGTGTAGAGACAGTGTAGATAAGAGATTGATTGAGCAGTGTAGAGAGCTTCATTGATTGTAATGAAACTTTATGAGATTGTGATGAACTAAGATGAGTGACAGCTTTTAATGATTTTTAAGGGAGATTGTAAATGTGATATTGATTTAATACAACAGTTGAATAAACAAGAAATTAATATTAAGTGACTTACATTGTCTGACTATAACACTATTGCCTGATTTTGCTCTATTTCGTCGTCAAACATAGTTTGAAACAAAGTCACAACTGAGCCGCTGCGCATCTCCATTCAAACACAGCGTTGTTTCATTTATGAATGAACGTGCGTTTTTAAACAAATCTAGTGATAAACCAATGATTTATTTTCCCATTCATAAAGACAGTCACTTGCTTTATTCCTGAATGAATCCCGAATTAATCAAATGAATGATTCAGTAATTAAATCAGTGACTTGCCGCCACCTACTGGCAGTTTTAGTTTAATTTTTAAAGTATCTTTTCAGTTATTTAAATCATTTAATATTTCTATACTCAAAATGTTATATTTAAAGCATTAATCTAAGCATGAATTTATGAATTTAATTGCCACCTCTGAGCCTCAATAAATATATGAAAATACACCTACAAGCCACTTTTGTGTTCTTCTGTGCCACCTCTGTAGTACAAATTAATTTTCTTAATGCTGATTTCAGTTGATTGGTAGCTTATTATTCTACTTGTTCTTATTCTGTTGTTTTAATTAGAAATTTTAAAAAGCTTATAAAATATACTTTTTTCAAACTTTTACATAAAAGATGACATACTTTTAATAAAGTTAGAAAAATGCCATTACAAAGGTAAAAACAAAATTCCACTTTAAATCACTTTAAAGAGTCAAATATCATCTCGTAACGGGAAGACTAATTTTTGATCAGAGTTTTTGATTATTGATTAGAAGGTGCTCCTAAAAAGAAAAGAAAGCGTAGAGCCCTGTATACAGGTGGAGCTGGGGAGGTGGAGGATTTTCGAGGAACTCTAAAAGTGCACTGTGAAATGCACTAATGAATGCTAACCACCCATTTAAATGTAAAGCAGCAAGCTCATTGGCTGCGTATGCAACATGAACCAATCGGCTTGTGCCAGGTAGATTAACACGGTGAATATAATCAGTTTGCTTTAATGACCCATCAGCCTGCGCCATCTAGAGTTTCATGACAGAACTTGGCATTAAATATGTTTGAATAAATATCCTAATTTTGCCAAAAATGTTTGAAATCTTTAGAGGAATATATATATAAAAAAAGCTTATGTTAGTGAAACAAAACAATTACTGCATTAGAAAGCATAGACTTTCTCATAATAGAACTTGCGTTCCTGGATCAAAACGATCAGGTCACGTTGGAGGGTTTCCAATCATTACTGATGCTGCAAATGGACTTGTTTGTTACAGTGTGGCTTTGGGCATTTCTGGATCTTCTTGAAATGAAAAGTCAGCCACATGAGAGAAATGCGAAGCACTTTATATTACAGATTAAATGGAGAGATATTACACACGCTGTGTCGTTTATATTTGGTAGATCTTCCTGCCTTATTGCACCCCTGCATGTGGTATGCATCCAGTTTTTCTTTGTTTAACTTGCTCATTTTAAGGCTGTATGTTCTATGTGAGCATAGCTTCATTTTCCAGACCTTAGCCGACATTCAGTGCATTTAGCAGAGCACTCAGCAAATTAAGATTGGTAATAAACAAATACAGTTCTTGGATAGTTTCTAATGAATATTAGATGATCTTATCGCAGCAGAACAATCAATCCCAGCCTCTGTGGCACTGCGCTAATGATAGGGGAACAGAGGAAGCGTTACAGCAGCCTTCCCGGCATTTCCACGCACATTTGTACTCTGTACAATTTGTTTCGTCCCAGAGGAGGGCGAATTGGGGGAGATACATCAGGCTGTGTCAGGCTCAATGAGACATGGCCTTGAGGAGAACAAGCTTTCGTCCCTGCTAGTTACCCCACCTAAGCTCCAGATGCTTCCACTAATCGCAAAATGTGATTAACTCCCAGATGAATGCGTTGAAGATACGCAGAATTTGAACATTCATTAAAAACCTGAACATTTACATGCTACCCTTCCCTTCAACGCTCATTTTTCTCATTAAAACTATACTTGAAAACATTTATAAATTAAATTTGGGGTAATTTTATATTATAATGTTTTATATCATTTAATCACCTCACAATCATGAAAAAAGGACATTCTGTGTAGGTCTACTCTAGAGTTTTCACACTCACAATTTCAGGTCACAGAGTCTCACCACAACTGACAATAAACTCAATGTCTATTCGTCTGTCACTGATACTCGTGTGCTGCTGCTGGCTGAGGAAGAATGTTCTTTACTTGTGTGTGAACGTCTCTTGACTCAATTAAGGTAGAATTCAAAAATGCTAACAAAAGAAACAACAATGAATCAGCTGGTTGGTTTATAGTTGGAGGGATGAATGGGGCGGGGGTGGGGTGGGGTGGGGGAAGGATATGTACATGAACATTCAAGGACGGCATGCGAATACTTACATAAATATCTGCACCATAAAATCCGTCCTGGTAAACAACACTGGAAAGATGCAAACACGCACACACACAGACAAACACCAAACAAAACAAACAAAACACATCAATATTAGTGCATGTTCCCATGCAAGCAATACCAACCCCATCTCTAGCCAGGGTTAGTGGAACAGAATAAGAAATACACACGCACACTGAATAAGAGTGACAAAGGGTTTCTACAAGCACTTTTGAAGTCATTTAAAAGGAGTAAAGGCTTTGTACAGGGGCCACAGAGAGCTGACATTTCCTCACATCATATTTTAATCATTAGCAAAATGTAAAAAAATAAAAAAGCTATGTAGGAAATGTTAAAAATGAGAAAAAGAAAAAAATATTATTATTATTATTATTATTATTAAATCACATTGCTTTAAGATGCCAGACTCCATATAATTGTTATTATTATTATTGTTATTACTCAACACTTTTGAAAAAAAAAAAAAAAATAGTAATAACAACAACAACAACAACAATAATAATAATAATAATTGTTATTATTAGGCAACTATATTGGTTTGAAATAGTTTTAAAGTATTACACTTGTCAAAATATTAATATTAATATTAATAATAATAATTACATTTATATTATTGTTATTATTATTGCTCAGCCATATTGCTTTATTCTTCTTCTTCTTATTATAATTATTATATTACTATTATTATTATTATTTTATTTTTTTTTTCAAAAGTGTATTACTTTAAAACTAATACACTTTTGAAAAAAAATTGTTATTATTATTATTATTATTATTATTATTATTATTACACAACCATATTGCTTTGGAATAGTTTAAAAGTATTACACTTCTGAAAATAATTCATGAGCAAACTTATTAACAGATTCCATTTATACTTTTATTTTGTGAATAATTTCAGTCTTATGTGTAATAATTCTGTCTTTGTAAACAATACTTTTTTAAAATTTCAAGGTTAATGTTTGAAAATTACTTAATGATCGATTATTGGCATTTAAAATGTAACTGAGGGTGACAATGATAATTTCTGAAGCTGTAAAATGCTGAGAATTCTTTGAAATCGAATCAAATAAAATCTATTTTTTATATAGATATATAGTTTATGACACTTGTTTAGTTTTATGGCAAATCCAATAACTTAAAATCATACCCAAAACTTTTACAATCTAAAAATTCAGAAACACTTTAAAATAAGGTTCATTAGATAAACTTCATTAATGCTAATTAACTAATATTAACTAACCATGAGCAATACATTTGTTACAGTATTTATTAACCTTTGTTAACACTGATTCATAAAAGTACAACAGTTCATTGTTAGTCCATGTCAGCACAGGTCCACTGATTAATATTAACAGATAAACGTTATATTTTAATAATGTATTAGTAAATGTTGGAATCAATATTAACTAAGATTAAAAAATGCTTTACAAGTATTTTTCATTCTTAGTTCAGTGTAGTAAACTGAAATGGAACCTTATTGTAAAGTGTTGCCAAACATTCCATTGATGCCTTTCAAGCACTGATATATTTTCTTTAGATTTAATTTTATTTATCACACAGTTTAAGTGACATGTTTTCATTTATTTGTGTTCAATTTATTTTTGCCGTGAATTTTCTAACCTTCCCGTTTCTCAATTTACACAAGACAGCAGTCAGTGGAAACTAGTCTGTGGCCCCTGACACCTCCACAAAACCTCCATCAATATTATCGGCTTGCAGTTACATACATGAAATCAGAACCAAAATAATCACGATCATCATTTGACTGCTCAGAGATCACAAATCCTTCTGCATTCAGTTGTTGGAGAGGATTTACATAATGTTATATTACAAAAAAGGAAATGCTTAAGGCCATCGACCATGACAGAACAGCACGACAGTTGACTGTCATCATTTCTTGCAGGATGCACGGGCTACATGCTGCACTGCTTCTGTGTGCTGAGGTAGAGATGCATGCATGTTACAGCAGCCCAGTGACGAGGAGGAGTGGTTGTCAGAAAAGGACTAAAGGTGAACTTGTGTGTATGTGAGAAAGGAGTGTTGTTACTTACCCCCCATAGGCTGGGATGTGTGGGGGAGGCGCAGCTGCCCGGAACGTATTGTAGACGGTGCGCCCTCTTCCTCTTAAGTGTGCCCCTCTGTACGCCGCCGCCGCCGTGGCTGCTGGGTATGGGAAGCCTGGCACTGTGGGGAACACAAACAGTATATACATGAGAAACCATCACAGAAAAAAGGTATTTAAACTGGTGCACAAACAAGTATTCTCATAGCTTCACAACGGTTACAGCTGAACCACTGATGTCACACGGACTATTTCAGCAATATCCTTACTACCTTTCTGGGCCTTGAATGTGTCAGTTGCATTGCTGTCTATGCAGGGTCAGAGAGCTTTCGGATTTCATCAAAAATATCTTAATTTGTGTTCCCAAGATGGACGAACGTCTTACAGGTTTGGAACGAAATGAGACAGAATTTTCATTTTTGGGTGAACTATCCCTTTAATGAAAAGGTGACAATCTAAGTATTAAAATGACTAAAAAATGAAATGAAAATAAATGAAGGCTAAATTGAATTATTTAATTAAAACAAAAACTATAATACAAATTTTAAAAGCACAAAATGACTAAAACTATAAAAATAAAATATGAATAATATTCATATAATTTATACAAATTTAAAAACAGGCTTTTCATGCTGTTTTGACATAAAGCGTTTGATGTAGGGTAGAACGGGACTAAAGGCTGGGGTAAAAGGCGTCTTTGATATTATTTTCCTCTAAACCACTAGATGGCAGAAAAATGTGGCATAGCACTTTCCGAAACATCTGTTTTTCGACATGCACGTGCAAAATTGTCTGATCCTTGATGCAATCGCGGGAAGCAGCACAAAGTTGATTCTGTGCTTGCCTGATCTAATATTTGATATTTTTAAAAATGTTGTAGATTTAAGTAGCAAATGAGAATCGCTAAAGTTATTCAATATATCTTGATACAAAGGTCTTCTTAAAGATTTTCAGTTTAGTTTAAGATAATTAAAGAAGCAGTTTTTAAATAATGAAAGAATATGTAAAAAGTATGGTATTTGGGGTAAAAAGCTCCCCTGCTGTTGGGGCTGAAAGGCACAATAATTAACAGATGGTAAATATCATATGTGACCCTGGACCACAAAACCAGTCATAAGGGTAAATTTTTCAAAACTGAGATTCATACATCATCAGAAAGCTGAATATATAAACTTTCCATTGAAGTATGGTTTGTTAGGACAGAACAATATTTGGCAGAGATACAAGTATTTAAATATATGGAATCCAAGGGTGCAAAAAAATCAAAATATTGAGAAAATCACCTTTAAAGTTGTCCAAATGAAGTTCTTAGCAATGCATATTACTAATCAAAAATTAATTTTTGATATATTTACAGTAGGAATTTTACAAAACATCTTCATGGAACATGATCTTTACTTAATTTCCTAATGATTTTTGACATAAAAGAAAAATCAATCATTTTGACCTATACAATTTATTTTTGGCTATTGCTACAAATACATCCCAGCAACTTAAGACCAGGGTCACATATATTATGTTGGGTGTCCATCTTAGAGATAATCACCATGTTTAGAATGAAACCATCAAGTTTAAAAACATGCTATTAATCATATATGATAAAATATAATTTGTTTTCACTACTGTAAATCTATATTAAATTACTATGGGATCTCCTTCAATGCTTTCAGAATCTTTACATTTTAAAATGATTTTGATTCTGTATTTTAAAATATATGCTTGATACTAACACAGTTTAATGACAGTATATTTATTGAACAAAAAATAATTATTTTATTTAACAAAATAAGCAGAAAATACACAAAATCTGTTGCTCCATAAATATTCAATACAAATATATGCATTTTTCTGCAATCATACACTTTGGGCACAGTGAAAAGCACATTTTTTTTCTTTGGGGGTGCCTCTGGCCACGTTGTACCCTACTGTGACATCACCATCATGAGCATGTTAACATGTCGCCCACATATATATATATTAATGCCTATTCAGTATTCAGCAACTTGGCCTTTCCTGATGCACAGTATGCTGAGATTAACCAATCAGAAAGATGTCATTTACATATAGATGTCTTGAAAATATAGTAGCAAAAAAGTCTGAGAGGCAAAAATGTTTTTAGTACAAAAATGTAGACTTCTGGGGAAAAAAAATACAATGCAAAATTGCAGGATATGACCCCTTCAAACTCCAATATGCACGGTCTTTACTGCAAAATAAACCCCCGTCGGGGTGATTACATGGCTATTTATGAAATAAGCAACTAAATAGACAAAAGATTGATTTGAGATTAAATTGTTCTAATACGTGAGAACAAAGACACAACAGGGTGATATAAAAAATAGACCAGTGTTGCTAGGTACAGTCAAATATGCAGTTACATAATGTAAT
Organism: Cirrhinus mrigala; assembly: GCA_036247105.1. Lineage (NCBI taxonomy): Eukaryota > Metazoa > Chordata > Actinopteri > Cypriniformes > Cyprinidae > Cirrhinus > Cirrhinus mrigala. The sequence continues at coordinate 22,499,032 of CM070009.1, read as the reverse complement.
ATTCGAGTGCAGAATGCCACGACTGACCAATCAGAATCAAGTATTCCAGAGCGCCGCGTAATAAACGGCCAAATGAACTATAATTCCACAAGTCTCAACTAATCTGAGCTGTGAGGAATGGTGCCCTACCTCCATCTACACCTGCAATTAGCTGAAAACTCTAACAATGAGTAATAACCAAACTACGGGAGGCATACAGACCTCTGTGGCTGGGTGAAAACAGAAAGCTTTGTATTGTTGTTAAATGATCATTAAGTTTAATAGGGCGTCGGTGGTGAAAATGACTTTTAAGAGGCTTAATTTGAAATGGTTGAGAGGAAGAAAGAGAGAGGGGGTTTGTGAAAGCTGCTCCATTCTTTAACATTACAGGTTTTCAAAAGGAGATCATATAAATGTCTAATAGGAGCACTGAATCTTTCATTTGGCTGATAAAAAATTAAGATTTAAGGAAGGGGTTTGCGTGATGTAGAAAGGTGAAAAGGATAGTTCCATTTGACTCTTTGTCACCTTGGATATGTCTCGCTTTCACACTGTCTTATTATATAATAGAGTGAAATACAGCTAAATTAGCTCTGTATTTTACTTTCCATTTTATCGTATTTATAAAGCAAGACATTACCTTCCCATTACTGAAATGTGTCATACTTGAAATGTTAACATGCATTTGTTAAAATACGATAACATGTTGGAATCATTTATTTATTTATATATCTATCAGGTAGGGCTGGGCGATATGGCAAAAAATGTAAATCTCAATTTTGTTTCTTTATTCAATTCCAAGTGCACCACACATGAAGTTGTCAACATGATATAAATGCTAAACAAACCACTTGTTAAATATCTTTGCAGAAAAGATGCATGAACTACAACTACATCTTGTACAAACTTGACTTATTATATGTTAAAGGGGTCCTATTATGCTCTTTTACAAAGTCTTGATTTTGTTTTGGCGGTGTACTAGTGTACTAACATGCTTTCATGCTTGTATTACATTATTACAATACATTTCTCCCATTTCTTGATTAGTTCTGGGTTAGATGAAGGCCAGCCTTCCGAAAAACGAAATGTGTTGTGATTGGTTAACTATCCCACTGCGCTGCGATTGGCGAACAGCTTAGACGGTGTTTCAGTACTGGCACGCCCCTTGTCAAAGAAGCAAGTTCCGTGTACAACTGTTAGTGCAAGCTAGATTAATGTGATTCTTAAGTTTTAAATATGGATATTTTTCTTACAAAAATGCATCGATTTGCTACAGGAGTCCTTTATTAACCCCCCGGAGCCATGCGAGGCACTTTTTATTATGGATGGATGCATATTATTGGACTTGTTTTGGACTGATGAGGAAAAACACCCATCTATGCCATTCTAAAGCTTGGGAGTGCCAGGATAAATTTTAATATAACTCCGATTGCATTCATCTGAAAGAAGGAAGTCATATACACCTAGGATGCATGGAGGGTGAGTAAATAATATGCTACAGTAGTGTTGGATCCTATCATCAGTCTGCGAGATCGCCAATACATGATATTATCGTGCTAATGTATTTAATTATTTACATACTTAGTTTTATTGCCTGAAACCAGCTCCAGCATAAGGCTAAAAGCAGCCTAAGGGGCCGTTCACATATCGCGTCTTTTCGCGCTTAAATTCATTATTTCAAATGTAGGCGAGCGGCAGCCGCGCTCATAACGGAAGCGACGTGTTCGTTTTTTCCAGGCGCGTCTGCACCGCATCGAGATAAAAACATCTCAACTTTTCAGAATGCCGCAAGAGCACTGCGGGTCATGTGACAAGAACCAACCAATTAGCTTCATCCTTTCCCGTAACAACACTGAAAGCTCAGCCAAGATGGAGAAACAGCTTATCATAGCAGTACAGGGATAGTCATATTTACATAAATTTAATAGTAGAGCTACAGCAAGCGATTTTTAGTGCTGGAAATCCGTTTGTCCTTTGTTGAAATTGCGGCTTCGGCAAGTGTTTCGACCCCCTGTACTGTGCACATCTGCGGCACGTTACAGCTCTGAAGTGGCCACTCTAGTCAATGCTTGTGTTTATACCCGCCGCACTGCGGCTTGTTGAAGCGGTTCTCTGCGTTGCATCGCTAAATTTAGGCTAATCCCCCACCTACCCTCCCTCCAACAATTTGAATTGAATGATATTCTAATGGACCGCGTTGTGACATCATTGCATGCGGAAAACAAACATTGTAGTCCAAAGGAGCCGTTCGTTGTAGTTCTTGAAAAGGAATGTTTTAAAAAATGAAATATCTCCTTTTGGAGTGGACTTTGAGATTTGTAACTTCGTAAATCTTTTTTATGCCCAACGATACACACCACACACTGACTAAAGTTCAAAAAGTGAAAAAGCATAATAGCACCCCTTAAAGGAATAACATGAGGAAAATGCTTTAAAAAAAAAATCTCAAAATTCAAGGTAATTCAAACTCAAAATGACTGAAGGTTTAACACATGTAGACTATTATTAACTATAAATGTTTTGTAAAAACATTGAACAGCAGCTTTCATCCTGTCACCATGATATGACTGGATATGACTGGTTATGATCGGATGCGATTGGTTGATGCGATAAATCCCGCCTCTTATGTTTGTGCGCGTTTCATTGTCTGAATGAACAATATAACAGCGTTAATGGGAAGACTAATTTTAAAAAGTAAGTAAACAACTCACACACTTAGATATAACCACTTTGGTACATCAAAATAAGACTGAAATGCACTGAAAACATGATCTGTGGGAGTTTTTAGTGAGTAATCAGCTTGGTGAAATTTAGAGTAGATCTCTGTGTCTGTGACCAATATTTACCAAGCTTTGATGACTGATGATCTGAAAAATATGAAAATAGTTCAAAGTTAACTATTAAAAAGAATAGCTGAACAAAAGTTTACAAATCAAATATATTGTTTAAATTGTTACTGCCTTGAGTTAAATGTAAAATGGTTAAAAACACCAACTTGACGAGATTCATAACTGGTTTCAATAATTAGAATAATTATAAATAATTAGAATATTGATTACATTGTTAATGTAAAAAAAGATTTTTTCTTTTTCTGAAGTAATAAGTGTAAGTAATGTTTATTTAACCAAGAAAATGAAAATCAGGTCATGCATACAACTAATAGTTTTTGAGAAACGTTTTTGAAAGCCTTACAATGGAACATTAATGCAGCATTTAAAAAAGAAAGAGCAATAAAGATTCATTAGTCACATGCATTCCTTTCTCCTTCCATGCCAGGCAGCCCATCTGACAGCCATTTTTGAAATATGCTGCGTACACGTTTGCATATTTGCAAGAGCTTCACTTTGATGTGTAGAATGTGTCCTGAGGAAAATAAATATGAGATGTATTTAGCCTGAATATTTACAGGATAAACAACTTAGACTATGCACTTTCATTTAGAACGATGAAGGGTGGAGGGCTAGATGAAAACGGAGAGAGAGCGAGACAGAGCAACAGTAAGTGCCGCTGAATGAGAAATGGGAGCGTGCAGCACCAGCAGCAGCAGCGAGCTCCGGGGGGATGCACAGGAGAGTTAGTCCGTTTTATTGCTTTGAGAGCGATTACAGTGAAGCAGATGCTCTGGACGACGGGAGGTAGCCTCCGCATCAAAGCCATAAAAGTGTACAACTGCTTTGTAGCGCAATAATTCCTCTCATTGGCTTTTGTGTGGGAAGCGTTTGGGGGGGTTGACGGGTGGGCAGGGCCCACGTTTCATAAACATTGCAGGAGGTTCGGTTGCCCTGTGCATCTCGCTCTGCAACCGTACACAGTGCAGCAAACCGCAGAGACTCTTTTGCAGATGCATATATAAACAAGATGCGCTTTGAGATTTGTCTAATCTCACAGCTTTCAGATCATGTAAAATGCACTGTGCATTGAGTACGGATAATTCTGTTTTCTGTTTAGTACTCATGTTTGTTGAAAACTAGAAATATTCTTACTTAAGATTTAGCTATTAGGATAGCTAAAATTAGATTGTATGTGGAAAAATATTTTGAAAATTGACCTTAATGTGCATCGTTATAGGAGTGGTATTTTAAAGAGGATTCATTTAAATTAATTTAAATTAAATTAAAAAATTAAATCAAATTAATAGTTATGAAATTCTGAAAATAATTAATGGAAGTAAAAAAGATGAAAATCTAACAAAATTAAGAAAATATAATGAAAGCAATTAAAATATGAAACTATACAAATTAGGAATGCATAATTAAATATGGAATAATTACAGTTATCAATAAAAATAATTATGAAATTATTAAAATAATTATTGGAAGTAAACAAAAATGAAAATCAAACAAAATAAAGTATAGAATTATTAATAAAAATAAATGGACTAAAAATGAAATAAAATTTGCAAAAATTTCTACTCAAAATAAGCAATTAAAATATCAAACAATACGTTATTAATGAATGAATAAACATTACGATAATTATTACAATTATCAATAAAAAATAATCATGAAATTATGAAAATAATTTAAGAAAGTAAAAAAAAAAAGATGAAAATCAAACAAAAATTATGGAATTAATAATAAAGAATAAACTGACTAAAAATAAAAAGTAAATATGAAATTATCAATTATTTCTACTGAAAATAAAATATGCGTATATGAAAATTAAGAAAATAAAATTAAAGCAATTAGCATAGATAAATAAATCTTGAATAATTATTACAATTATTAATAAAAATAATTATGAAATCATGAAAATACTTCAAGAAACAATGAAAAACAAACCAAATAAAGCACAGAAAAAATAACAATAAACTGACTGAAAATTAAATAAAATATAAAATTAACAATAATTTCTACTGAAAATACGAAAATTAAGAAAATAAAATTAAAGCAATTAAAATATGAAACAATAAAAATGATTAATAAATGAATAAATATTAAATCATTATTACAGTTATCAATAAAAATATTAATGAAAATATGAAAATAAAGAAAGCAAAAAAGATAAAAATCAAAATAAAGTATAGAATTATTCATCAAAATAAATTGACTGGAAATGAAAAATATGAAATGATCGATAATTTCTACTGAAAATAAAAATATACATTTATGAAAATTAAGAAAATAAAATTGAAGCAATTAAAATCATTAATAAATAAATAAATACACAATTTATTGGGGGGGGGGATTCTGATTCTGATGATCACCACTCAAAGAATCTAGATTACAAGTCAACTAGTTAGTTGTTGGGTGACTTGCTGACTATCTGACCCGTTAAATTTATGTTTATTTTACTTTAAAAAAAGAATCATGAGTTATTTTTTTGTACGAGTAACAAAAAAATGCAAGTAGACAGTCACTATTCACACACATTGTTCTCTACAGGCCCTCCCCAACTAGTAGGCTTTATAATCCAAATGTATGTAATCTCACAGTAAGCAGTCTTTTGAAATACGTTTCAAGTCTTAATGAACGTACACTGTTAATCACCTCTGTACACATGTCAGGGTCATTTCATATTGTTTCTTCCCACAATGCAATCTCACATGAACAACACAGAAGCAGCCACCAAAAGTACTTTCATTCCGCTTTAAACCGCTTCGTCCCTCCGCTAAAAGCCGCTTGTTGTCTTCCACGATAGCCTATCTGCACAAATGAATTCCATATTGTTGCTTCCTTTTTGAAAATTCTCAAATTCTTCTCTTGCGCTCCGTTAATTGCACGTCACTTTTCAAACTTATCATTCGGTATTTGTGAGTTCAAAAAAGCCCAGCAATGTTGAAAGCGCCAGAGGCGGCCACCGTCTCTCGTTCAGTCAGGACTCAATCAAAGACAAAGAGAGCAAGGACAGTGATGTCATACTAAAACGCTGAAACATTAGCGCAGCGAAACTGTCAGTCAATACAAATGACCCTCTAAATCATTACAACCCAACATATTCCATTTCAGTTCATATGGCTGAAACTCCCCCAGCCAATACAAGCCTGTTTCATCTGAAAATTCAATAATCTGAATGTTGGACACAGAGAAGTCACCCTTCCTATCCTCTCACTTAAGGAAATGAGTTTACCAATTTGTGATTAATTATTTCTTTGCCAATAAGCATTAAAGATGAAAAATTGAGGTCAATAAATGAAAGTGTGTATGTGTGTGCACAGAAACATGTGATAGTCTGAATGGGCACTTTCATGTCTCAGAGCTTGATTTTAATTCGGACAGACTTCATATATATATATATATATATATATATATATATTGTTCATCTAAAACAGTGAAGTAAAGAAACTATTTTAGAATAGTTATTATTATATTATTACTTATAGTTATTATTGAACTATTATTATTGCTATTATTAAATTACTATTTAACATATCAAAGCACTGTCCACCAAATCAATCATTTTATCACTAATCAAGATTTTTTATATATATAGTATTTTGTGTATGTGGTTATCCAAAAGACGACTGTGCCAGTGATGATCATGTTTGAGATATGAGACATGATGTGTGAAGACAACAAAGGATAAATCAAGGTAAATATCACATGGAAAATGGAATTACATAATTCATTTTGATTGCATAACGTTATAAAAACAGAGACAGTTTACAACCGTTACAATTTTTTTTACTGTGCTACAAAAAAAAAAAAAATTAAAAATGGAATATGTTATTGTGCAATATTCCCAGTGACGCTGTAATTACACTCTCAAAAGGTGCTTCACGATGCCATAGAAGAACCTTTTTTGTCTAAATGGTTCCATAAAGAACCTTTAACATCTGAAGAACCTCTGAAGAAAGGTTCTTCAGATTATAAAAAGGTAAGAAAGAGATTTGACTGAATGGTTCTTTGTGGAACCAAAAATGGATATGGATATGGCATCGCTCTGAAGAGCCTTTTAAAGCACCTTTATTTTTAAGAGTGTACGTAACATTTTTGCCATCATAAAATTTTGACATTTTATCTCACAATTCAGACTTTTTTTCTCATAATTCCTCATTTACACTACCAGTCACAAGTTTTTGGACCATAAGATTTTTAATGTGTTTTAAAGAAGTCTCTTCTGCTTACAAAGCCTACATTTATTTGATCCAAAATACAGCCAAAGCAGTAATATTGTGACATATTTTTACTATTTGAAATAACTGATTTCTATTTTAATGTATTTTTTAAAATGTAGTTTATTCCTGTGATCAGAGCTAAATTTTTAGCATCATTACTCCAGTCTTCAGTGTCACATGATCCTTCAGAAATCATTCTAGTATGCTGATTTGCTGTTCAAAAAAACATGTATTATTATTACTATAAATATTTAAAACAGTTGAGTAAATTTTTTAAGGATTTTTTGATGGATAGAAAGATCCGAAGATCAGGATTTATCTGAAATAAAAAGTTAAAAGATAAATGCTGTTCTTCTGAACTTTTTCTTCATCAAAGAAACCTGAAAAAAATTCTACTTCTACTCTTTTCAACATACTAATAAATGTTGTTTGAGCAGCAGATCTGAAGGATCATGTGCAAAAAATTCAGCTTTAAAAATCACAGGAATAAATTACATTTTAAAATATATTCAAATAGAAAGCAGTTATTTTAAACAGTGAAAATATTTCAGAATTTTACTTTTTGCTGTACTTTGGATCAAATAAATGCAAGCTTGGTGAGCAGCAGAAACTTCTTTAGAAAACATTAAAAATCTTTCTGTCCAAAAACTTTAGACTGGTAGTGTACATTTTGCAATTCTGAGTTTGTATCTCACAATTCTGACTTTTTTCCCTCAGAATTCTGAATTTACATTCACAGTTATTATTTTTGCCCCCAACCACAGAATAATTCTTACATTTTCTCAAGTTGCAATTACAAGTTTCCATAAAATTGTGCAAAAATGTTAAAAAATGTTAGGTAACACTCTAATATGGGGAACAATCCTCACTACTAACTAGTTACTTATTCAGCAAAAGGCGAATTCGAACTCGGGTCGACTGCGTCAAAAAATCAGTGCTTCGCACTTAACTACTTACACTACTGGACCTGGTGTTGAATGGGCGTCTTTTGCAATGTTATCTACCCTACCATACAGTGGTGGGTGGAGTTACTATAAACAGCCTCTGCCAACAAGTCAGGCTATTTGCACTTCATAGACACTCCCCACACAAGTTTGATATTAAATAGAAACACTGTTGGTTCAGGAACAAAAATTAGAATTGTTAGAAGTGCCCATAATTGAGAAAACACCCTTATGTTTGCCTTTTGTTAAGAGAGCATGTGTTATCAGACAGCATATGTGAGTTTGAAAAAATAATTGCTAGAGCTGCATCTTTTTAACCTTGTTCGTGTGTGAACTCATTTCCTACAAGAAAAAAAACACACATGCATTAGAGAAAGACAGAGTGTGTCTGTGTGTGTGTTTAAAGAAGAGCCTCAGATTTCCCGTGGTCAGAGGTGGCCTCAATTTGCATAATCTCTGGGCGTAAATTGCTGGAAGTCTAATTTTCAAACATCCGCCCAATCTCCGTCAGGCGTAACACTTAATCAGAGATCAGCCCGGCAGACGAGCGAGGTCTGGCACGTTGGTCATCCCTCAGCCTTCTGCCGATAGCTTTCATTCCCCTCAGCCAGAGAACTGTTAATGAACATCAAAGCTATCTTAAATCAACAGTCTGCCGCAGGTGAGAGCCGCTTCGAGTGGCGACCGCCGAGGCTTGTTCAGAAACCAACTTTACATCACACATCTGACTGTCTCATGAATCAAAGACACTCCCGGATATTTGTTTACGCCGGTAACTTTCTAGCTTACTAGTCACCATTCAAATTCACGCTCAATCGCTCTGTGCAGTCTTTCTATCTGCAATCTAAGCAGCTATGTGCCAATAGCTATTTCAGCCGTTAGGCAAACAAAAGGATCCGAGGCGTTTTCCGATATCGCCACAATTCGAGCGTATTAACGATGCTTTAATTATAATTAAGACAGAGATCTGAAAAAAAGAAACAGCGAGCGCTGGAAAGAACAAAACATTCGCACCTTAATGGGATGTGGGCTGTTTGGACACTTGAAAGGTGAGACGAAAGCAAATCAATAATGAGCCATTTTGTAATTAACAGAATGTGCGCTGAATTAGGCAAACGACTGTCTAGAGAAATTGAAAATATTGATTTTAATTTATAAAATATATTTCAGCCCTTTGATGCCCTTGCGTCGACAGACAATTAGATTTAACCATCACCTCGATATTTTTGCCTTCCCGTTTCGTCTTATTATCATAAAATCTCGATATTTTCCCATATAATGGAGGAGGTAATGATGTTCGGGCAAGGTCAGAGGCTGTGATGGCCAAGGTTGAGGAGGAGATGACCGAAGGAAATGAGAGAAAAAGAGTTCTAGCGTGTATTTCGACCGACCAAACCTGCTCGCTTTCAAAGGCCCATAAAATGAAATGAAGCCCTGGGGGTCTGGAAGCTCGCTGGATTATGTTTTCAAAGATGTGTACCGTGTTTGCAGTTGTGACAATGGCGTCTTGGAGCCTTTTGCCAATAGGCCAACGAACACAGATGCACATTGTGAAACAGGCCCTTTGGGTGATTAGAATAATCACTTCCTGCCTGCCAGCTCTTTCAAGCCTATGCCAGAGCCCGTAGATTAAGGTCACCCATTATACACACCTCCAAACACCAGGCCCAGAACTATGCCTCCAACAAATAATGCAGTTAAACAACAACTCTTACAATTTTCTACTTGTTTGGTGGCTGATATTTTTATGAACAGTACTGACAAAGACCCAACAAGTATCTGGACACTTTTAAAGGGTTAGTTAAAGCTACAAGAATACTTTTTGTTGAATAAAGTCATTATTTTGTTTTTCTTTGTGCACAAAAAGTATTCTCGTACCTTCATAACATTAAGGTTGATCCATTGATGTCACATGGACTATTTTAACGATGTCCTTACTACCTTTCTGGGCCTTGAATGTGTTAGTTGGATTGCTGTCTATGCAGGGTGAGAAAGCTCTAAGATTTCATCAAAAATATCTTAATTTGTGTTCCGAAGATGAACCCAGGTCTTACGGGTTTGAAACGACATGAGGGTGAGTAATTAATTGCAGAATTTTTATTTTTGGGTGAACTATCCCTTTAAGTCACATTTAAAATGTTAGAATTTCATTACATTGCAAACAAATGATCAAACCACCAAGCTAACAAGTTACATTCTCAGGACTTAATGGTTAATGTTCTGGCAAGGTTCTCTCAAAGTTACACTGTGTCCCAACTACACACGAAGCAACACTGCGACACGTGGTAAAAGGTATCTTTTCCATGTTAATCAGAGTTTTTGTCCTAACTAGCCGTGATGGCAACATGTGAAATTTCTAATTTAGAAACGGTTTTTAATTCTGCAATGTCGCAGCTGAAACAACAACGTACAAATTAAATGACAGGTAATCTTAAGTAATGATTAGGTGCTTTATTCAGTGTTCAACGTGTCTAATGTGAGTTTGATTATCATTTTGCATGACTATGATTATGACTATACTAAAAGCAACAACAGATAGTTTACCTCAGGTCTTAAAAATAAATTAAAGATGTGCTTTAAAAGGCGAACTCAATGCTAACCAGCAAGGATATTCCATAACAAAAATAATATCAGTCACATATATTTAATAATGTTAAAAAAGGTTTAATATTTGTGAGTTAGACTATAAACGTATCATTTATTGCGAGTACAGTGTGCTTTCAGAAAGAGCACGCCCACACATGCTTTTGATTGGCTGTGATATTTGATTGATTCTATCATGTTGTAGTATCTGGTGTGGACAGAGTTTTTAAATGTCACTACTTGTTTCAGAACGTTCAGAGAACATTCAAAAGTAACCCATTATAAAATGAAATATTTCCCTAAAGGGGTCATCGGATGCCCATTTTCTACAAGTTGATATGATTCTTTAGGGTCGTAATGAAAGGTCTATAATATACTTTGGTTAAAAATTCTCAATGGTTGTGTAAAACAACACCCTTTTTTCCTTGTCTAATTGAGCTCTGCAAAATTCATCCCACTCCGAGGGACTGTTCCTTTAAATGCAAATGAGCTCTGCTCACCCCGCCCCTCTCTTCTCTCTGCTGCTCTGAGAGATTGTTTACTTTAGCCGCATTTAGCGCATTTAGCCGCGAAACTTGCTAACTAGCACGTTATTAGGAAAGGTGATTGCAGAGGTTCATAAAAAAATAAAACCCTTATACTCACTTCTGCTGTAAGTGAAACTGGATCATGAATGATTTGCGCAAACATAGACGCATTTATGTTGATCAGGAGGCACATTCCCTTCACAAACAAATGTAATCCTCAGCGGCTATAATCTTTAGCGGCTCAGATGTCGGGAGTAAATGACGACCACTACGTTCATTATTACATCCAGCAACACAACACCTCAATCGCTCAGTCTGAGATATTCTTGTATAACTTATATCCCTGCTCCGGCATCGAAACAATGGAGGTCGGACTGTTACAGCTGAATCTGAGGTAAGACGCTCATGTCAATCAACTATCATGGGAGTGGCCTCTGTCGGTGTGAAGCCACAGGCATCTGAGAACGGCTCGATTTGAAAAAGGGGATATTATTTATATAGATTAATTAAAAACCACTGCATGGATTTTTATCATTATAGGGTAGATTTGTACATACACTGCCAACACACATTAATGTTCAAACAACATGAAAAAGTGAACTTTGCATCCGATGCCCCCCTTAATGTTTCCATAACTAAATAACACTTTTTTTTTTTTTTTTTTTTTAAGGGATGTTTTGAATGTTCAGATAATATTCAGAAATAACATTTTCATAATTTAATGGAAACGTTAGCAAAACATATTTAGACATTTTTTTTTTTTTTGTTAGCTGGGCAAGTGGCATCTATAACAAGCGATGCAGTTTTCTCAAAAGTAATTTTGCACTTCTGGTAATTTTATCAGCAAAGTAACCACTGTTGTAGGCCATCGCATTTACCAGAAATATCAAATTACTTGCGTGAAAAGTGCACTTTTCAAAATGAATGCCGCTTTCTTTGATTTTTCATCCAATGAGTTATCTAATGCAATGAAATGTATACATTTTTAAGCTGCCATGCTATTTGGAGCTACTGTAAATCCAATATATGGTAATAAAATAGCATAACAGGAAAACAGTGAGCTTTCAAACTTGCTTTTTGAAAGGAATATGAAAATATCATATCTAATATCAAAGTAATTCACCATTTCATATCCTCTGCAGTGATGATTCAGGGCATGTGGGTTGAGAACTTTTTTCACACACACAAAGCACATTAGTGAAGCTGCCCATTAGCCCTAAATGCAAATGCATTTAACCCTCTCTGTTACAGTGATGGTCTGTCCAATTATTTATTTATTTGAAGCATTTATAGTAATATGATTGTGTTTATTCATAAAGAACACAGTTTTGATTTATGCTTCGTATGTTCTGAAAAAAATCTACAGAAAGGTGAAGATACATAATGATTTGGTCAGTTTTAGTTTAGGAGCTCTACATTTACAAACATATCAATTAATTTATTTTGATAATTTCCAATGGCATTCTTCCTCACATTTTTTAAAATTTTTGTTTTTGCTGAAGCTATGTTATGTCCAAAAGTCAATCTATTTTATCATTAGAATGATAAATTATGCATACCCAATCTTTTTACTACAGATAAAATGCATTACAAGCCAGTTTCTTTTAAACGCAGATCCACTCACCTGCATAGAATTCTGGGCTGTAGACTGCACCCACGACTGGATTCAACTTCCAGCCTAGACATAAGACAGAAAGGGAGATCTGATATTAGCCACCTCGGTCTCCACTACTGAAAATTTACATCTGATCCTACACAAGACACAGAGTTGGATTCTGGCTAACTAGAACCTCCAGGCCAATGCGTAATGATGTCAGTAGAGGGCTGACCACACTGAAGCACTGCTGTCATCCAGAGTAAGGAAAGGGCACGAAGCTGCCTGACAGATTTCTCTCTGATTCTAACCTCTACAAATGGCCTGTCTGTTTAAGCCCTCCATAAGTACAAAAAAGAGAGAGATTTCAGGGATATCAATTGAGATCTAAAAGGTTGTCTCGGCATTTCACTTCCATTTAAACTTTTTCAGTGAGGAAGAGAACATTTTCAGAAAACCGACAATCACAAGCACTCCTTTTTTAGTTTGAATCGGTCCGTGGCCACAGAAAGCTATTGATTGTGAATAAGACAGTAAAGTTTCCTGTTTGTGAAGTTGGTGTGAGGTCAAAACTTGCAATCCAGCATGCTAATAAGCATTAAATTAATGTGAAATATTTCATGTTCTGTTCTGTTACTAGGTTGTTAATTAAATGAGTACATTTGTGACACTGATCAGCACAAGATGCTCTTTGGTTAATTGTCAAATTATGCTGGAGAACACGATCTTCAGGCTTTATGCAAACATGTAACAGTGCTGCTGTCAATAAAGGGATAGTTCACCAAAAAATGAAAATAACCCCATGATTTACTCACCAACAAGCCATACTTTATTCTTTCAGACTAATACAATCAGAGTTATAGTAAAAAATGTCCTGTCTTTTCCAGCCTTTATAATGGCAGTGAATGGCTGTTAAAGTGCATCTATCCATCTATCCATCCATCCACTTTAATAAAGGCCTTCTAAAGTGAATCGATGCATTTGTGTAGGAATAATCTCCATATTTAAAACTTCATGAAACCGTAATGTCTAGCATCCGCTAACTGGCATTCACGCGTACATGAGAGAGTGGCATTCTAGTGGATGACGTAGGACTTTGGTGTTGTGCAAGCTCTGGTGAGAATATGCTTGTCTCACAAGAACCAAATTTTGTTTAAAGTAAAGTAAAACCAGTCTCCTCTTGGCTTATATCGAAATCCTCCAACATTTCTCTTTACGTCATTTTCTTTTTGTCACCGTGTTCACCTACGTCCTCCATCATCCGCTGGAATGCCACTCTCTCGTTATGCACGTATGACAGTTAGTGGAAGCTAGAGATCATGTTTTATAAAGTTTTAAATATGGATATTTTCTTACACAAATGCATCGATTCACTTTAGGAAGCATTTCTAACAGTTAAACTGCCCACTGTTCTTTAGAAAAATCCTTCATGTCCCACAAATGTATTGGTTTTCAGCATTTTTGTGTATTTGAACCTTTTCCAACAATGACTGTATGATTTTGAGATCCATCTTTTCACACTGAGGACAACTGAGGTACTCATATGCAACTATTACAGAAAGTTAAAACGCTCACTGATACTCCAGAAGGAAACATGATGCATTAAGAGCCGGGGGGTGAAAACTTTTAGAAATTGAAGTTAAGGGTAAATTTAACTTATTTTGTCTTCTGGGAAAGATGTAAGTATCTTCTGTAGCTTCCGAAAGGCAGTACTAAATTAAAAAAAAAAAATGATATTTAGGCAAAATAAGAAAAATGTACACATCTTCATTCTATTCAAAAGTTTTCACCCCCAGTAATACACAAAAATGCTGAAAATCCAAAGAATTTGTGGGACCTGAAGGATTTTTCTGAAGAACAGCGGGCAGTTTAACTGTTCAGGACAAACAAGGGACCCATGAACAATTATCGTTAAACAAAAAAACACAGTAAATATATTATTATGGTCAGCACTAAATAAAAAATAACATGCATTTTGTATGATCCCTCTTTTTTTGGTAAAATAAGTAACATTTAGCAGGTGTATGTAAACTTTTGACCTCGACTGTATACACACTAGGATGGTCTGAGGGTGAGTAAATCATGGGGTAATTTTCATTTTTGGGTGAACTATCCCTTTAAAAAAATATCAATTCTACTTTTTACTCAACATTTTAAACTGATGTAATTTTTACATTGATGTAAATTAGAAAAAGTGAAGAAAATAGAAGCATTTCACTAGCGGTCTAATTTTATTTTACACTCAAAATATTATCTATATAAAAAATACAAAACATGTTTACTGAAATAACACACAGTATTATGTCTGAACTTGCATTAATATATCAGTCCATCACAACATAATAGAAAGCTGTTTCACAATATTAAAAGCTGTTCTTACCGTTTGCATATGGGTTGACGGTCTTTTTATTCGTCATTACCCGTGCTGTTGCATTGTTAACCTGAGCACAAACAGAAGTGTGTGAGCAAGAAAAATACTGAAGCTAAAGTTGTAAATATTGAAAATGTTGCTTTAACAAATACTGCATGCATTACAGTGAAGATTTTCAAAATGATTACAGATCATAACAAACAGTTAAAGAAAAGTGGTAAGACACATAAAGCAAAGAAAATATATGCAAAAGTCTCATCATAAAAAGACTCATCAGCATGCGTCATCAAAAAAATGATCAAGTTGAAGGAATACATAGAGAAAAAAAAAACAAAAACACACAAAATGCACTCAACAAATGAAAGGCATCGAATATGAGACGGCATGCAGTGGAGAGGGAACGATTAGGTTAAAAGAAAAGAATGGAAACGAAGGAATGGAAAGAAAAAACGAAAACGTCTGGCACTGCGCAACATACACTAAACATTCAAAGTTGAGGAACAGTCGGAAAACAAAGCAACATTTAGCATTCAACACTCCAAGAGCCTTGTGCTTCATCACAAGAATAAGAATCAGAAAGGAAAAGAACCAAAACAAAAGTAATAACCAAAGAAAATCATTCAAGCCGAAAGGACAGCTAACAAAGGATATAAAAAGAGGGTGCATTATTTAACATAATCATGGAGTTCAGAATCTGAGTAGGATGCGCACGATTCAGTTCAATCCAATCAGAGCCTCTCAGGAAGCTAAATGTTCACTCAAGTAACACGCGTACCAAGAGAAAACAGCATCAAGAAACTCAACATCAAGTCAAAAAACAGTCACGAGGTATCAGCGCGGAGTTCGTGAAATGGCAGATGGCGCTCTCCACTTACCATTCGCCGCCATCGCCCGCGTGTCTATGTATTGTTACCACGGTTAGCGAGTTTGGTGAGGGGCCTACCAGCTACCGTTGGAAAAGGGGGGAAAATGAGAAGGCAAAATAGGCAACATCTTACTGAAAGACGGCACCACATCCGAATAACTCTTCAAATTGAAAACAAAAAGAAAAAAAGAATCAATTAAGGAAAGAAGCACAACTGTTAAATGGGAACCGGCTAGGAAGATGCCCACTTTGGTTGCACACCTTTGGCTGTTTCAGCTTCATTGACTGCTCTAGACTGTAAAGCAAGTGCAATTTGAGCTGTAGATTTAAAAGGCTTGTGTTTGAGAGCAGCTCCGTCTAATAGCAGCGTCTTCAGGCCAATTAACAAGCGCTGCCGGCTCCGGGCCGCTTTAAGCGCAGATCCCTCGTCAACTTTGCAATAAGGCCTGTGGCTATCATCACACAAATGCTGTTTGCACTCTGCCTGATGACTTACTGCACCCGTTTGCTTATTAAGCCAAAATATGCTTTAAAAGAAAGAAGAAGAAGAAAAAAAAAAAGAACAGAAAAGAACTGAATAAACACAAGTGAATGCCAACAAAAAGCAAACCAATTAGATAACGGCGAGCACCGTGTTATATCTGATTTGAGATCTTAGAATAACTGAAACGTTTTAGGGATACAATGTGGGGAGGGAGGGAGGGAGGGAAAGAGGGACAGAGAGAGGAGCACACACAGGAAAAAGACGAGTGATGCGTCTAAAATAGTGAGATGAGAGTGAGGCACACACTGACACACAAAACAGAATCAAGAACGACAACAACAAACAAACAAAATTAATCAAACAAAACAGAAAGAAAATTAAACAATTGAGAAGGGAAATATTTGTTACATGCACCTCTATTTTACGACCTTCTACCACCGTGCCGTGTAATTTCTCTCTGGCCCTGTCCGCATCGGCACTATTTTCGAAAGTTACGAAACCAAAACCCTGCATGCAGGTGGGAGAGGGGAGGGGGGAGAACAACATGCACATTATTAATTCAGTCATACACCCAAGAAATCCACTGTGGCTCTACCTCTGCCATTCTCACACACAAAAACAGCTGCTGCTGCATTTACCCCTCTCTCTTTCTCCTCCTCTTTTTCTCCTGCACCATGCAAAGCATCGAGATTAACCATAATTTACGGGTTCTCTTAGAACCTCTAAGGAGAAATGAAATAGCACGTCTGAGAACGTAAAGCCACTTGTTAAATGAAACCAAAAAAAGAGAGAAAAACCAAACAAAGGGATATACCTTTAGTAAGTCTTAGCCTTAACAAAATCTAAAAGTGGAATAAAAAAAAACAAAAAAAAAACTCGTCATTTAACGCTGTTTAATGCAACGTAAAGAAAAGTCATTATAGAAGAAACCAAAAAAATCAACTCGTAAGACAAATGATAAAGGATTGTGAACTACACAACTTGTTAACATGCATCATTATCTCCCCCAGCTGGAACAGAAGAACATAATTCATATTTCAATAAAGAAAATTGTTTGTGCACAGGAATGATGCTAAGTGTCATAACACTGAATAACGCTGTCAATTACGGAGCTCAGTGGAGAATGTTCTTCATTTGACACCGTAAGTGAACAAAGACAAGTGCCAAACACATTTCCACACACTCCATTGAACAGGGCACTAATAACTCTAGCACAGCAGCTGATATGAGATTGCATTACATACGTTAACATGACTACAACAAGCACTTATTCTGTACAGTACAGGTACTAATTCATCACTGGATATTCTCGCTTTCTGAATAAACATCTTGTTCATCTATGCTTCTAAACTCACTGTTCTGATTGGTCAAGAATGAGAGCATGCAGAAGAAGTGAGTCACAAACGTACCTTTGATCCTCGTTCATTAAATATGATTTCAACATCTAAGATTTTACCAAATTGCTGGAAAGAGAACAGAACACAGATCAGACATCGTCTACATTTGTTTTTACACCTAAAACACTTATCAGTTTAAGCTGCATTAAGCTACACGCTTTAGTTATTTTAAAAAAATCGCCAGCTATTTATCTTTTTAATGTGTAATTTAATGGTGTTTTTTTTAGTCAAAAATAGAGCCACAACTGATATGAAGGTTTAAACATAACTGATTTTTGATTTTGCACTAAATAAATCATTTTATTTATACACACTACCATTCAAATGTTTTTAAAGGCTTTTTTTTTTTTTTTTTTTTTTTTTACCAAAGTTGTATTTTATAAATAAAAAAAATTACAGTAAAATAGTGATACTGTCAAATCTAACTTTTAAAAATAACAATAAAATCTACAACTTTTTTTATACAACTATAAAAAAATAAAAAATAGCTGTTCTGTATTTTAATGAATGTCATTTATTCCTGTTTTGGCAAAGCATCATTACTCCAGTCTTCAGTGTCACACGATCCTTCAGAAATCAGTCTAATATGCTGATTTGCGGCTCATTAAATATTTTTTATTATTATCAATGTTAAAAACAGTTGTGTTGCTTAACATTTATGTGGAAACAGTGAACAGTGATGATTTTTTTCAGAACTGTTTAATGAACAGGAAGAACAGAGTTCATTTTTTAATAGAAATGTACAGATTTTTTTATTGTCACATTGAACCAATTTAATGCATCCTTGCAGAATATTAGTATTTCTTTATTTCTTATATATATATATATTATATATGGGTCATTCTACAGAAATGTCCACTTTTGGTATGGCAAGATGTCTTAAAATGTAGTTATTTTTCTAACATTCACATTATTAGATTACCTTTTGACTTCATGAATACATATAAATGAAAGCTTAATGATTCTTTTTAAATCTTTTTTGTGCAATTATTTAAAGACGACACGTACCATTTTTTTTTTTTTTTTTTTGTCACTGGTTACCTTCTTTGGCAATATTAAAGGTTTTTATGAAATATTATTTCTCAATTTTTTTTTCAGCACATGTTGTCAAAATTACAGAAAATGAATGAAAATGCAAGAAATAAAGAGATTATGTTTTATTTAATGTGACAGAAAAAAAAAACCCACAGTAACACCAGTGACACAATAAATCACCAGTGACATACATAAGATCTGATATACTGATCTTCACTGTTGTTACCCATAAGGAAGGTAACACCAGTGACAATTTTCATGAAAAAATACATTTTACAAAATTACAGCTGCAAGGTATCAAACCACATGCCGTCAATCATGGTATACTCACTAAATTAAATAGTTTAATCCATTTGTATTCTAGTTTTTTTTGTTTTTTTTTTTATAATTCCCTAACAATAAAGTGGGTCACACCAGTGACTTCACCTAAGCTTCATATGAAATCATTTCTGAGAAAATTTCTGACTACTGAAAAGAGACAGTGGACTTAACATTAACCTTTTTTTATAGATCTTTAGGAAATAGGAAGAAGGGAGTCAAATTATGTCATCAGCGTGATTTTTATTTCAAAATAAACGGTAACACCAGTGACACAACTCCAGGGGACCACTACTTTTATTATATATTTTATAATATTTATTCAGCATTTAGTTTTTTATGCCATTTACATCTATATTTGATAGTTATGAATACATTTTAAATGGTAGAAAAACCTGTTTTTGACCTCAAAATAAAGCACTTTCTCTCTGTACATGGCTGTGGGGACAAGTTTTGTGGTGCTTGGAATTCTATATAATTAATTTAAAAACAAATATTGGCACATTAATGGCTCAAGGTGTAATTGTTCAAATAACATATTGTTTCATTTTAAAATATAAAGTAATTTGAATCCTAAAGTGTTTTTCAATTGTAATATGTCTGTAAAGGCTAGGGACATTTTCATAGAATGACCCATATTCTCTTAAGCTCATCAAGGCTGCATTTATTTGACCAAAAATACAGAAAAAAACAGTAATGTTGTAAAATATTATTACAGTTTAAAATTATGGTTTTCTATTTTAATATATTGTAAAATATAATTTATTCCTGTGATGCAAAGCTGAATTTTCATCAGCCATTACTACAGTCTTCAATGTCTCATGATCCTTTAGAAGTTATTCTAATATGCTGATATATTACTTTTATTATCAATGGTGGAAACAGTTGTGCTGCTTTTTTTGGAACCTGCAATTCTTTTTTCAGGATTCTTTGATGTCAAAAAGAACAGCATTTATTCAAAATAAATATTTTCTAACAATATAAGTCTTTGCCATCACCCTGAAAGAACCCTAAAGAACCATAAAAAAAGTATCACAGGTTGCAACAAAATATAAAGCTGAAGACTGCAGTAATGATGCAAAATTACATTTTAAAATATAATCACATAGAAAATTTTAGTTATTATATATATATTTATGGGTCTGGCATAGAATAGAAGAATATATATATATATATATATATATATATATATATATATATATATATATATATATATTCTTTTTTCCCCCATTCAATATTCAGATAAATAATTCAGTTCTACCAGTGAAGCAACCCTGCTGCTTCCCTTATGGAGCTACCAAAACAAAACTAAGAGACTGTGCTACCCAAACTTCAAATACCATTCGACAAGTAGGAGAACAGTGCGTTAGCACACTCCTCACACCCTAGCTACACTTGCACTGGCATAGCCACCGTCTGCTGTATGCTATGAAAGTAAGAAAAAGAGAGAGAACAGGTACTTACGCCAAACATTTGCCTGAGGTCTGGATCTCTGAACCTGAAGGGGATGTTGGAGACGTGGAGCCTCTTGGGCTGCGTTTTGTTTTCTGTGTTTTCAGATGACTGTGTTTGCTGTTGGCTGTCTGTCTGTGCTGAATCGTCTGTCTGCTGTGGGGGGAAAAAGGAAAAGAAATCAGGGAATATCAGTCAGTAAGTCTGATGTGCCAACTGTAAACAAGCACAAGCGAAGATGCGCCTTTCAGGTGCAGAAAAACAGCTGTCTTTGCACGCAGGTGTTGACCGCGCCACTGATGTGTTTTGCGAACTTGGACCATCGCAGCGCTGCAGTCAGGAGGTACAGTCTGGCGTGCCTGCACCTCCAGGCGTTCCCGGGGTGCCAGACCCAAAGCCTTGTTTAAACAATATAACTGGTGAAAACTTTTACCACCTGTTCCTGCCGCCCTTTGTCAGGCAGATACGAAAAACATATGTAGGGCGCACACACACGCAAACACGCGTTTGACGCATGGTTTGTAATGCTGTGTGTGCCGGGGTTGGGGCCGTGGGTGAATTATGGCATGGCTGCTTCACTATATCTTGCTTTCTCTCGCTCTCTCTGGCCACGCATGACTGCTGGCTGCTCCCTTCGACTATGTGCCTCTCAGTCTGGACTGCTGCCTGGGAGAGAAAACGGCCTAGCCCTGAGTGTGTGTGTACGTGTGTGTTTCTCTGCCTGACTGTATTTATATGACTTAGCTAGAGAGAGCATTTCAGCGGGAGACTTTGCTTTCTATTTTTCTCTCGTGTACGTTTGTGTGTCAGTGGGCGACTTCCAAATGGCATTTTTGTGCCCTTAAAGGGACAGTTCAACCAAAAATGACAATTCTGCTATCGTTTATCTGCTCTCATGTTGTTCCAAACCATACTTTGGAACAACATTTTTGAATAATGAAGCTTTAATCAAGCATCTTTAAACAGAGATGTTCAGCAAGAAATTTGTTTGATGAAAAATATAGTAAAAATAGTACTATAATAAATTGTTATTACACTTTAAAACATCTGTTTTCTATTTTAGTATGTTTTAAAATTTATTCCTGTGATGGCAAAGCTGAATTTTCAGCATCATTACTCCAGTCTTCAGTGTCACATGATCCTTCAGAAATCATTCTAATATGTGGAGCTGGTGCCGAAAATGTTTTCTGTAGAAAACAGATGCTGCTTTTGCGGAAACATCATGCGAAATATTTTTTTTAAGGATTATTAATATTTGATTAAAAATATTATTTTAAAAAAAAAGTCTTTTAATTTATTGTGCCCTTGCTAAAAGTGCTCATTTCTTAATTTTCTGACCCTAAAATTTTGAATAAAAATAATATTATTTTTTCTTCATTATTTACTTTTATAATAATTAGTATACAGTATAATATTTTCTTTAAGTGAGATGCTAATCAGATGTGAATCAGTGAGTTGAACTTGAGGAGTGAGTTATTCAAATATTCATGAATGAATCATTCAGGTCCATTTTGTGAACTGAATCAATTTATTCATTAAAAAGATCCCTTTCTTTTTTTCTTTCAAAGGGATCATTTTTGAATAATGAAGCTTTAATGAAGCATCATTAAAAAGAGAGTATCTTCTGCTCACCAAGGCTGCATTTATTTGATCAAAAATACAGAAAAAAATTATAATATTGTGAAATATTATTACAATTTAAAATAACTACTTTCTATTTTAATATATTTTAAAATGTAATTTATTCCTGTGATGGCAAAGCTGAATTTTCAGCATCATTTCTCCAGTCTTCAGTGTCACATGATCCTTCAAAAATCATTCTAATATGTGGATCTGGTGCCCAAGAAACATTTTTTTTTTCGAATTATCAATGTTAAAAACAGATGCTACTTTCATGGAAACATCATGTGAAACATTTTTCTAAGTATTCTTTCGTAAAATTCTACCATAAAAATATTAGAATTATTTTTTAGTAACAAAGTCTTTTAATCAATTTAATGCGCCCTTGCTGAAATTGTTAATTTCTTAATATCCCAAACCCAAAACTTTTGGATGGTAGTGTACATTTTAAGTCGTTTGAAGTCATACTGCATGTGTGATGAACAGATAAAAATGTAATCCGTTATTCACCAATAATATTATTATATTTACATTATTATTTACTTAATAATAATTAGTATATAATATTCTCCTTCAGTGAGATGCTAACTAGATGTGAATCAGTGAGCTGAACTTGAGAAGTGAATCATTCAAGAATTCATGAATGAATCATTCAGATCAATTTTGTGAACTGAATCAACTTATTTATTAAAAAAAAACTAGTTTAAAAGAATCATTCATTCACAATGAATGACTCTGCTCTCATAAATGTGCATTTTCACTACACCAAACGTTACTCCAAGCGTTCCGCCCTTTGGAGTGGGCGACTTCCAAATGGCATTTTTGTGCCCTTAAAGGGACAGTTCAAGCTAAAACTACAATTCTGCTTTTGTTTATTTGCTCTCATGTTGTTCCAAACCATTCTTTCTTTCAAAGGGATCATTTTTAAATAATGAAGCTTTAATGAAGCATCCTTAAAAAGAGAGTATCTTATACTCACCAAGGCATTTTTAGATAAAAAATACAGAAAAAAATGTAATATTGAAAAATACTATTACATTTTAAAATAACTATTTTAATAGGTTTTAAAATGTAATTTATTCCTGTGATGGCAAAGCTGAGGGCTACTTTAATACTGTTGCCACGGGTTGTTTTTGATGTCCGCAGATTAAAGCGACCGCAGTAACGTCATATTTAGCCCCTGAAATATGAATTTACTGGAGGAATCCCAACAAAAAAACAAGTATTTTTTCCCCTGAACTTGATTTTTAATGGGGGACCCCCCTCAAAACGCGATTTGGATAGTTTTGGGCTAGTTTAGAGTAGCAATTTGGCAGGTTTTGTTGTGAAAACCTGGCAACCCTGATTATTACTCCGGTCTTCAGTGTCACATGATACTTCAGAAATCATTCTAATATGTGGATCTGGTGCCTAAGAAACATTTTTCTCATTATCAGTGTAGAAAACAGATGCTACTTTTGTGGAAACAACATGTGAAACATTTTGTTAAGGGCTCTTTGAATAAATGATACAACAAAAATATTATTTGAATTTCTTAAAGTCTTACTTAAAATCAATTTAATGCGCCCTTGCTGAAAGCAAACTTTTGAATGGTAGTGTACATTTTAGGGCGTTTGAAGTCATACTGCATGTGTGATGAACAGATAAGTATGTTAGCTGTTATTCACCAATAATATTATATTTACATCATTTACTTAGTATTAATTAGTACATAATATTCTCTTTCAGTGAGATGCTAACCAAATGTGAATCAGTGAGTTAGACAAGTGAATCATTCAAAAATTCATTAATGAATCATTCAGATCAATTTTGTGAACTGAATCAATGTATTCATTAAAGCGATTCAGTTCAAAAGAACAATTCATTCACAATGAATGATTCTGCTCTCATAAATGTGCATTTTCGCTACACCAAACTTTACTTCAAGTGTTCTGCCCTTTGGAGTGAGGCCGTAGTGGTGCTCACTTGAATGTAATTCACCCATTATGTGTGTTAGCATGAGCATGTGCACATGTATGTGAATATATGTGCATTTATTTTCCTTTGTGCTGGGGAGCGGAGGCTCTGCGTCAAGCCTGCAGTTATGCTAAGAAATATTTTTTAAACTTTCTGCTTGCTGCAGCTGTCCCGTCATGCTTCAAGCGCTCTGGAAATCATATTGTCTGGAACAAAAGAATGACTGAGTCCCAGTGTAACAACTGCCTCTCTGACATTACAGATGCTCAGGACTGTTAAAGCAAGCTTCACTGGAATTACTGGCAACGGAACGGACCGCGCGTCTGCGCGCGTGTTGCATTGTTATTTAAATCAGGCAGCGCTCAGGGCGACTCTGACAAAAGCGGCAACAGAAAGAGTCAAAAAAGCCAAGCTCAAATGAAGAATAAAGAAGGGCTTGCAGGGACTGTAAATACGAATATCGTGTCATCATAACGTTTGTACAGGCGGCACGATATACTCACCCGACTGAAACGCAAGGGTGGGGGGAAAAACATGAGAGAGAGCTCTTGAAAAATACTAGTTTTTCAATACATGAAAGGCTGCAGAAGGGAAGGGAAAAAAAACAATCTGTCTTGTGTTATTACAAGTCATAAACAAAAGAACACCCACTCCTCAAGGCAGAGAACAAAGAAAAACGGAAGATAAAACGCTAAAGCAGTGTAGTAAACCATCCAATGTAAAACTGACAAGATGTGCGCCGTCTTTATTGCTTTAACAAAATTGCACTTTTCCTATTGCGGGAGGCTCGGTTTAATGGCGTCGTGAGGCAAGCGGGCCTCTGCAGAAGAGACAACTGGGGTGTTATAATTGGAAATATGCTTTTCCATTTACTGCTCTTTCAATAAACGTATAGGAAGGAATGCGGCGGGTCTTTAGGTTGAGGCAAGGCGCGGTTGGCGGCCATATGTGCCGTTTTAAAGATCTCATTTCATGCTCTGTGCATATGGCTGCCTTAATGGCTCAATTAATTGATTCCGAAATCAATTAATCGATTCGCCCCTGTCTACTTGCCGTGGGGAGCCGGAGGCCACGGTGACTGATCTCGGGGTGATGGGATGAGACGGGGGGGGAAAGAAATAAATCTATAGGACTAAAATAGAGGCTGGCGGCAGAAGCAAAACGCGTTTTGAATCGCATTCGCGGCGCGCGCTGAAACATCCAGACACTCGAAGTCCTGCTTTCATAATTCAAACAATACAACACTTCCAATCGGGAGAAATCGTGATCGATTCCAGCGGCCTAAAAAGAAAAAAAGAGCTCAGAGATTGTGTTGCTCCCTGTAGGAACGAAAGGTGAGGGAAAGATGGAGCGATAAGGACAGGGATGTGAGGGAGGACAACGGATCAGCCTGGGAGACCTACTCAATTACTGATTGGGGACTCACAGAGTTGTGAGTGTTTACCATTCATTGATCTCACACTGAGTGCTAAACGGCAAACAGTGACAGGGCTGCCGGTGTGTGCTCTGAGCACACACACACACACACACACACACACACAAAAACACACAGCCGCTGGAGTGTAGGAGCCCACACGGACACACATATGGCAGCGCTGGACAGAAAAAGATAACCTAACAAAGAACAGTGAGGACTTGGAGCGTAAAGTGCCAGTAAAATTTTTTCCTTTTCGAGGACTTTTTCCAGCGCAGCGAATGTGGAATAATTGCATCAGCCGTCATTGATCCAGGAGGGAGTTTTTGTTTAACTATGTTGTGTGAAAAGATCATTAGGAAAGGTTCACACACACAAAAGTTATAAATAAATAAATACAAATTTCCTATATAGTTTTATGCAATGTATATTTAGTAGGCTCATGCAATTTTCTTTTAATGCCCCTAATGCTGCTTTCAAACACATAATTAAACAACAACTCCCCCATGAATCAATGACGGCTGATGCAATTATTCCACATTCCCCGCATTGGAAAAATTCCTCAAAAAGGATATATTTATATATCATTGGAGTGCTGTGGTGAAATGAGGAGGCAAAGTCCTCGCATGTTTTTTTTTTTGTTTTTTTTTGTAATTAAATCTAAATTCTGTGTGCCCCAGTCACATTTTCTTGGTTAAACATTACTTTCACTACCAGAATAAAAATCTATATTGTATTTTTACATTAACAATGTAATCATTAAAGCCAAGTATAAATCTCATCAGTTTAGTGTTTTTAAGCATTTTACATTTATCAAAAAACAAAAAACTCAAGGAACTAACAATTTAAACAATATATTTTATTTAAACTAATATATATTTGTGACCCTGGACTAAAAAAAACAGTCATAAGGGTACATTTTTTGGGATTTATACATCATCTGGAAGCTGAATAAATAAGCTTTCCATTGAGGTATGGTTTGTTAAGATAGGACAGTATTTGGTCGAGATACAATTATTTGAGTTGGAAAAAAAAAAACAAAATATTGAGAAAACTGCCTTTAAAGTTGTCCAAATAAAGTTCTTAGCAATCCACATTACTAACCAAACATTAAGTTTTGATATATTTACGGTAGGAAACTTAAAAAATATGTTCATGGAACATGATCTTTACTTAATAGCCTAATGATTTTTTGCATCAAAGAAAAATCAATAATTTCAACCCATACAATGTGTTTTTGGCTATTGCTACAAATACACCCGTGCGACTTAAGACTGGTTTTGTGGTCCAGGGTCACATTTTGTTTACAAACTGATGTTCAGCTGTTCTTTTTCATAATAGACTTATTTTCAGATCATCAGTCATCAAAACTTGGTAAACCCTGGTCGAGATATACCTAGCGGTAATATACCTTTAATTTCAACAAGTGAGTGAGTTGTTTACTTAGTCTTTTATCAGTATTTCCATTGACACCATAATCAGTCTGCAGGTGCTCATGCGAGACCAAAATAATAAATAAGCTGTGTAAGTAAGTTCAGAGCGCTTATTTGCGTACTGACATGGTTGACAGCTGTTGCACAATAAAGCAATAAACCCCAAGAAGCCATGGTTTACAGTGAATTTATAACAGCTAAGGGGCGTTGTTGGGCATGACGCGAAACAGGGCTAAATTCATTGTAAACCACGGCTTCACGGGGCTTATTGCTTTTATAAAATGGTTATTCCATATTTGTAGTAAGGTTTCACAAAATAAAACAGAGCAAATAAAGTGTAATGAT
The DNA here is from genome assembly GCA_036247105.1 of Cirrhinus mrigala. NCBI lineage: Eukaryota > Metazoa > Chordata > Actinopteri > Cypriniformes > Cyprinidae > Cirrhinus > Cirrhinus mrigala. Next base: position 22,471,658 of record CM070009.1, on the reverse strand, counting down.
ATGAATAAAAACATTATTCTTCAGCCAAACATTGTGGTTCCTCAGAAACAGTTGTGGTTGCCGAGCAACACACAAACGTAAACAAAGGTGTATGTTTGCAGTGTAATTTACAACAGCTTTGAAAGCAGCTCAACCAATCAGAATCAAGGATGGGAACTATAAATTTTATAATTACCATTTTAGATCGACAGACTGTAATGCTGATTTCTATTTGAACTGAAAGCATAAATCTAGGTTACCTGCTGCTGTTTACAAAGCACAAAAATTGCAAAACTCTGACATTTTACTCACTGATGCTTATCAAACGACGGCGCTAAACCCGGCAGTGCATTTACTTACTTGCCGGCAACCCACCAAAATAAAAGAAAATGAAAATGATGTAAATTCATATTGAAAAAAAAAGGTAAATATTAGCATCTAATTTTTCATTTTTTTATCATCTAAAAGTGCAATAATATTATTATCACTATTATTTATTTTTTATAGTTATATTGAATGGGTCACATTTTAGTTGTGTCCGAAATCGTTCACTCGTTCACTCATTCACTAATCCCTATATAGTGTATGGCAGTTGAGTGGACTATATCAGAAGGAGTGAACGAAATGAAGTGAACGAATTTGGACGATGACGTATACATTTCGCTTGAGACTTGCAAAAACATCTTGGTCACATATGCTTTTATATTACATGTACCTTATTTTAGAAAATAATATTAATAACAATAACAATTAAACTCAGTTAAAGCCTATGTTATATATTTAAATATAAATGTGACCATGGACCACAAAACCAGTCATAAGTGTAAATTTCTCGAAAATTCTTTTGAAAGCTGAATAAATAAGCTTTCGCTTGATGTATGGTTTGTTAGGAAAGGACAATATTTGGCTGAGATACAACTATTTGAAAATCTGGAATCTGATGGTGCAAAAAAAAAAAAAATCAAAATACTGAAAAAAAATCAAAAATTAAGTTTTGATATATTTACGGTGGGAAATTTACAAAATATCTTCATGCAACATGATCTTTACTTAATATCCTAATGATTTTTAGCATAAAAGAAAAACCGATAAATTTGACCTTTCCGATGTATTTTTGGCTACCCGTGCAACATAAGACTAGTTTTGTGGTCCAGGGTCACAAATAATGCATGAAATAAACGTTAAAGCAGAAATTAGAAAGATGTAAACGGCATCTCTTATTTAAACTCGCTCTCTCCCACTCTCTCTTAGAGCTCGTCGGTTCTCCGCATTGGATTGTGCGAAATAGTGCTTCAGAGAAATCAGAATGCACTGTGGGTAAAAAACAGTGAACGAATATAGGGAATGAAGTCGTTCACTCAGAATTCGGACAGCACTACAAAATATCTGACACCCGATACAGTGCGCTATATAGTGGATAGTGAGCGGTTTCGGACACAGCTTATGTGTAGTGTGAGGACCAAACCAAATCTCCAGGTGCTCTATTGAGAACTGGGCAAAAAAAAACTTAAGTGCACCCCTGGCTATAATATTGTTCATTCAGACTGATTCGCGAAACGTGGAACGAGCACGAACACAAGAGACGGGATTTTAATTGCATGAACCAATCACAGCTGATCTTAACCAGTCATATCCAATCATATCGTGATGGAGGCATTGCCTCCTCTCATGTGACTTTCCCCCATCAATTCTCAACTACCCCCAACCAAACTCACCGCATGCTGTAGGGGGTCTGTTAAAACTCAGTGGAGGCGAGAGAAACGTGGACTCCTGCTGTAATTTGACCTGCTGGTGTTGCTGTTGGACAGTTTTACTTTAGAATACCAAGTGATTTATATGCTTTTTTTGTGTCGTATTTTGTAATATTTGTGTTGTTTTATTTTTGTTCTATACATTTTTTTCCAAACTGCCTTCTGGCTTCCGGTCTCATCTGTGTCCAGCTATTTTTATCTGTACAAAACAGCTCGTTTTGCTGCTTGATATTGCTAATTGGTGTGACTTAGCATATTATATTTTAATCTTAATTATGAACACACTGGTTTTGCAGTGCAAACAGTTTTACAGTTTACTGCACAATGTTATTCTTCTCATTATTTCACTGAACCAGAAGTCTCACCCATAGGCTTACTTCCGCATTGAAAGAAAAAGGTGGATGTATGTAGGAAAAATATAAATACACATTTTTCCCTATACATTTTATGTCTATACATAGGAATATGGCCAGCTACCTAGTTAACCTAGCTAAAAGGAGAAGAACATTTTTCATTCCTTTCTTGGATCAATTCTGGGATGTGTGCCAGGTAAAAACACAGCCTGTGTGTGTATGTGTGTGTGTGTGTATAGCATGCATACGGCTGACAGTTTACATAGCGTGCCATCTGTGCAGCATTCTTCTCACTGGCAGAGGACTCCAACATGGAGGAGAAAAACAATAACAAACACAAAAAAGGCTTCCAGTTAATCTTTTTTGGTATCAAAAGATTCATTAATAGTCGTTCATTATAACAAACGCATATTTTGCTGCATTGTTGATTTTACATGAGCAGGAAAAACAAAAAGCAAGCATTTGTGGAAGATAAACAAACCGAAGCCACAGCACGTTCAGTGCTTCAGAGTGTTGCACGCTCATTTGTGAAGATGTTCTCACGCACAGACAACTGCACAACAGTGCTGAGGTACGACACTGAGGGTTACCTGCACTCAGTGAACCACGGAGGCAATAAAAGACAGATAACGTACACGATGCTATTTTCGGCATAGCAACATTACTGGGATGAAACACAGTAGCTGTCTAAGTCAAACTCCTCCACCATCCGTCGACCCCCAAAAGCTGCACCAGAGGGGCTGAGAGGGGGCCGTTCTGCAAGATGTCTGCCCTCTTACGGGTACGGCCCATTCCACACGTGTTCTCCCTTAAGGAAAGGCAGCTCTCACTCCGGCTGGATGAGGATGGGAATGGGGCCATTTCTCTCGGGAACGCATGGGGGAAGAGGGCCAATGAAGCGCGACAGCAGTCAGAGCGGCAAGCCGACACACTGAGCTGACATCTACGCAGATTAGTCAAACACCATCGGTGAAACCAACATCTGGTTGAGAAAATATTTTTTAAATACGAGATCAAATAAATCACTCATCCTTCTGAAGCGACACTATCCGACAGTGACGAAAAGTCACTTGAGAGGAAACAGTACCTCTATGTCACTATGATGGGCTGATTATAGTCAATGAGATAATGCCTGGCTATCATGTTCACACACTGCCCGCAAACTGGCCTGGATGGGTCAAACTGGCGGCGACGGACGGGCTAATTACAGAGTAAACAATTTCACCCACTCAGACGTCACCACTTTCTGTATCGTCCGAAACTAAATGAACTTGAAATGATCTGTGAGTGGGCAGGTTTTAACAACCACTCAGGTCGGTTAAATTAAAGGTCCACCCCTGCGTCTGTGACCGTCATTACACCCGTGGTGTTTACTGAGATTTTGATGACTAATGTCCTGAAAAGAAAGTGACAAATAATAATAACAGCCATAACAAAACTGTTGGCAGCAGAAAATTATTCCAAATTCTTTCAGCTGTGTTACTTTAGTTATTTTTTAAGCAATTAAAAAAATGATCACAAACTTAGATATAGATGCAACTTCGTTAATGAGCAGTATGTTAAAGGGACAGTTCACCCAAAAATGAACATTCTGTCATTAATTACTCACCCTCATGTTGTTCCAAACCTGTAAGACCTTCGTTCATCTTTAGAACACAAAATATTTTTGATGAAATCCGAGAGCTTTCTGACCCTGCATAGACAGCAAGGGTACTACCACGGTCAAGCTCCAGAAAGGGCGTAAGGACATCATTAAAATAGTCCATGTGACAGTAGTGGTTCAATTGTAATTTTATGAAGCCACAAGAATACTCTACTAAGAAAACATATAGCTGTCTATGCTGGGTCAGAAAGTTCTCGGATTTCATCAAAAATATCTTAATTTGTGTTTCGAAGATGAACAAAGGTGTTATGGGATTCAAATAACATGTGGGTGAGTAATTAATGACTGAATTTTCATTTTTGGGTGAACTAACTCTTCAAGATAAATGCACTTTGGTAACATTTTGTTTCAATTTATTCATTAGCTACTTCAGCAGGTATCTTGAACTAACAGAGAACACTTCTTCACAGCATTAATCCATTTAGTATAATGTTAATTCGTAAATAAACTCTTCTTCATTGTTAATTTTAAACAAATGTGAATTTATGGAACTTCAAATAACACTGTCTTGTTACCCGAATGAACCACAGCTGTGTTTTTTTTTGTTTAGTGATAGTTGTTCATGAGTCCCTTGTTTGTCCTGAACAGTTAAACTGCCTGCTGTTCTTCAAATTCTTTGGATTTTCAGCATTTTTGTGCATTTGAACCCTTTCCAACAATGACTGTATGATTTTGAGATCCATCTTTTCACACTGAGGACAACTGAGGGACTCATATGCAACTATTACAGAAGGTTCAAACACTCACTGATGCTTCAGAAGGGAACACGATGCATATTGAGCTGGGGGTGAAACTTTTAGAGTTTGAAGATCAAGGTAAATTTTACTTTTTTGTCTTCTGGGAAACATGCAAGTATCTTCTGTAGCTTCTTAAGAGCAATATTAAATGAAAAAAATATGATGTTTAGCCAAAATAAGAAAAATGTACACACCTTCATTCTGTTCAAAAGTTTTCACCCCCTGGTTCTTGATGCACTGTGCTTCCTTCTGGAGCATCAGTGAGCATTTGAACCTTCTTTTTTTTAATGTTTTAAATGTAAGATACTAATATAATATCAAATATTTCAGGTTAATTTATTAATTTATTTAAAAAGATGTTAATTATTCGCAGCATTAATCCATTTAGAATAATGTTAATTCATCAACAAACTCTTCTTCATTGTTAATTTTAAACAAATGTGAATTTATGTAACTTTAAATATTAAAAATGTATTAGTATACACTACCGTTCAAAAGTTTGGGCTCTGCAAGACTAATGTTTTTGAAAAGGCCTTTATGCTCAGCAAGGCTGCATTTCTTGATTAAAAATTCAGCAAACACATTAATAACGTGAAATATTACTACAATCTACTACAACTATAACTGTTTTCAATGTGAATATATTAATTTTAGCATGCAGTTTATTAATGGCAAAGCTGAATTTTTAGCAGTCTTCACCATCACACACTTCTTCGGAAATCACTGTAATAGGTGATTTTGTGCTCAAGAAATGCTCCTATTATTATCAAATGTTAAAAATATTGTGTTGCTTAATTTATTATTATTTTTTTTTATTTTATTTGTTTAGTTTTTGTTTAATTGTTTAATATTTTTGTAGTAGTGTTAATTTTGTCAACTATTTTTTAATTTAGTCTTAGTCTTTTAATTAGTCTTAGTCCAGGGTCAAATGTACTATACTTTCTAAGTTATCATATTTGTGCCCCTAGACCACAAAACCACAAAAGTAGCACGGGTATATTTGTAGCAATAGCCAGCAATAAAGTGTATGGGTCAAAAATATTGATTTTTATTTTATGCCAAAAATCATTAGGATATTAAGTAAAGATCATGTTCCATGAAGATATTTTGTAAATTTCCCACCATAAATATATCAAAACTTAAATTTTGATTTGTATTATGCATTGCTAAGAACTTCATTTGGACAACTTTAAAGGTGATTTTCTCAATATTTTGATTTTTTTTGCACCCTCAGATTACAGATTTTCAAATAGTTGTATCTCAGCCAAATACTGTCCTATCCTAACAAACCACACACCAGCTTTCAGATGATGTATAAATCTCAATTTCAAAAAACTGACCCTTATGACTGGTTTTGTGGCCCAGGGTTACATTTGAGAAATGTATTTGTATATTTCAGGTATTGCACTTTCACCAATAAGCACAAATCAACAGAATGCAAACTCGTACATATGGTTTATTTTACCTCATCTAGTGTACTGATTATAGGCTATTTAATATATAATCTAATATCAATGCACTCTCTCTGTCTACATTATGAAAACTGGTAAAAATATTATAACGGTGAAATTCCTTATAGTAGTTCCAATTATTCCAAATTGCAACAACGGTTAACTGAGTGCATTTATTCAGCAACCACAATCACAAACAATATAGTCAAGATCTCATGACAGAACACAGACAAGCTCAATGAGACTTTCAATTAAGCTGAACATCTCACATGGAGATCGCTAAACTTCAGCTTACTTGTTTGTCTGTGTTTTCAGATCATCACTGGCGCTTCCATAATGAAAAGCGAATGTATACGCACGGTTGCCAGATTGCAAAAAGTATGGAAAACAGCGGGCAGAAAATGTATCCTTTTAACAGAGAAGCTCTGGAGTTAGCAGAGAGTTATTGACTCCAAGCTTTTGAATGGTGTATTTAAACATTTTTGTAAAGCGTTACTAAAATACTATATTATAGGTTGCTTGTGGAAACTAAATGCTGTTCCGCATGCATTTCAGAAATCCACCACAAGCTCTCACATACACACTGACCACTACGAATATGGCGGGAATCCACGGCACTCTATCAAAACAGCGATGAAAACCATCTATTACGGTATAAAAATGTCCCTCTGGGGGCTGACTGGTTATCACTTACTCCAACAAACAAAAAAGATGGGACCAGTATCACAGTCTAGGCCTCTTTTGTTTGCAGATGAAGGATCAGTTGTGAGGAACGACTTGGATCTAAAAACAGCTCTAGCCAGATGAGGTCATAGCTTTGGACGTCTGTAAAGTTTTGCTTTCTTTCCATAACACTCGGCTTGGAAAGTGAAGGGAAGAGATAGAGAGAGAGAGAGAGAGAGACATAGGGAGAAGGAGAGAGGCAGGGGGGAAAATAATGGCTTTTCCAGATGTGGTTTTGCTCCCTTCTGCTCTGGCACTAAAAAAGAAATTTGAACACTAAGGTAGGATAGGCAATGAAAATCTGGCCGCTGTTCGCAAGAAAGCTCACATTTTCCTTTAAATCAGTGAAACGGTTTAAACATTCTGTCTCGGAAGAAATAGGCTAATTACGGGAAACATCAGGAGTTTCTCCTAAAGATGAGTACATTTTTGGACTTTCTAAGGAATGGTTCACCCTCAATTAAACTTCTTTTACTATTTTCTCAGCCTCATGTCATTCTAAATCTGCATTCTATTATTTTATTTTTTTTTCCCCCAATGCAGCACAAAAGTAGACAGTTTTAAAGGACAGTTGCACAGCTTGTGCTATATGATTGTATTGATTGTGTTTATGGGGTGCACTATTATTATTTTCCACATATTTCACTTTTATTACACACTGCTGTCTCTGTTCTCTTAAAAACGCTCAACTGACTTTCTGGTTCTATGAAGGTGTTCCTTGCAGATGTTGTTTATGCTTAAACAGCAACATTACACACTAACTAAAGTTAAAGAACTGAAATCATAATCAAGGACCCCTTTAAGCTCCAAAAAGCACAAAAGCTCCATAAAAGTATTATAAATGTAGTTTACAAGTAGGGATGGACAGTACGGATTTACTGTCAAACTGTATTATATTTAGAGAGAACTTTAGCATTTACAGGGTGCTGATGTATTATCTCACATAAAATTAGGTGAAATAAACTCAAATATTTGCTAATTAAGCTTAACGAAGAAAATGGGTCATACTGCCTCTCTACCATGGGGCAAGAAGCCCCCCAGGCTCATTCCAGCTGTCATCTGATTATTACCGAATATATATATTTAAAAGAAAAACAACATATCATTTTAATGTTTTTTTTTTTTGTCTTTAATGTAAAATACTAATATAATGTCAAATATTCCATGTAACTGTATTAATTTATTTAAAAAGATACTCAATATACGTATACAGTTGAAGTCAAAAGTTTACATACACCTTGCAGAATCTGCAAAATGTTCATTATTTTACCAAAATAAGAAGGATCATGCACAATGCATGTTATTTTTTATTTAGTACTGACCTGAATAAGATATTTCACATAAAATACATTTACATATAGTCCACAAGAAAAAATAATAGTTTAATTTATAAAAATGACCCGTTCAAAAGTTTACATACACTTGATTCGTAATACTGTGTTGTTACCTGAATGATCCTCAGCTGTGTTTTTTGTTTAGTGATAGTTGTTCATGAGTCCCTTGTTTGTCCTGAACAGTTAAACTGCCTGCTGTTCTTCAGAAAAATCCTTCAGCTCCCACAAATTCTTTGGTTTTTCAGCATTTTTGTGTATTTGAACCCTTTCCAACAATGACCGTATGATTTTGAGATCCATCTTTTCACACTGAGGACAACTGAGGGACTCATATGCAACTATTACAGAAGGTTCAAACGTTCACTGATGCTCCATAAGGAAACACAATGCATTAAGAGCCGGGGGGTGAAAACTTTCTGAATTTGAAGATCAGGGTAAATGTAACATATTTTTTCTTCTGGGAAACATGCAATGTCTTCTGTAGCTTCTAATGGGCAATATTAAATGACAAAAAAAATTTATTTAAGCAAACTAAGAAAAATGTACACATCTTTATTCTGTTCAAAAGTTTTCATCCCCCAGCTCTTAATCCATTGTGTTTCCTTCTGGAGCATCAGTGAGCGTTTAAACCTTCTGTAATAGTTGTATATGAATCTCTCAGTTGTCCTCAGTGTGAAAAGATGGATCTCAAAATCATACAGTCATTGCTGGAAAGGCTTCAAACACTCAAAAATGTTTTTAATATAAAATACTAATATAATATCAAATATTCCAGGTAAATGTATTAATTTATTTAAAAGATGTTAATTATTTTATCAAAATAAGAGGGATCATACAAAATTTTTTATTTAGTGCTGACCTGAATAAGATAATCCACAAGAGAATTATAGAGAGAAGAATAAGAGAATAATAGTTGAATTTATAAAAATAATGCCGGTCAAAAGTTTACGGCTGATTCTTAATACTGTGTTGTTACCTGAATGATCCACAGCTGTGTTTGTTTTTGTTTGTTTGTTTAGTGATAGTTGTTCATAAGTCCAAGAAGTACAAATCTAAATGAGTCAGTGATGAAAAAATCCACCAATCCCCAATTTAACAAAAAGACACCTTTCTGAAGCCAAATAATAACTTTGGTGGAAAGACATTATTCACTGATGATTTACAGCTCATGACATGAAGGTGAGAAAATGAGAATATTAGATTTTTAGGGGGAACTTCCTGTTACCATGCAGAGTAACACTGACTCTTTCTATTTTGGGATGGGAAATGCTCTTGAAATAATTTTAAAAACCTAGAGTGAAAACCCCACCAAACTAAATTCAGCGAGAGCACTTTGTACTCTGAGTTGGTGAAATAACACAACGATAGTCAATTATTCATGGAAATGCCCTGAAACATATGAAATATTAAGGCAGGCTACAGCACTGATGTCCTTGGAGGGCAGATCACGGAGGTGCACCTCAATCCACAGCACAATTCAAAAAACCTGAACCGTGACGAGCAATGCCATCAAAAGATATAGAGCGAGCGAAAAAGAGAGAGATATGCTGTAGAGATCGGTACTTACTGTGGCTGTGCCGGAGACCGCCTGTATGCTGTTGTCTGGTCCGCTGGGCTCGCTGTGCGTCTGGGCAGGGGTGTACATGTTCAGCGTGTGCTCTGCCACGGGGGTCTGGCCCGGGTAGTCTGGAGTCGGGTGAGGGTGGGACGGCGTGTACTCAGCAGGAATGCCGTTCTGAGGGGGAGCGAACTGGGCTGACGGGTAAGGCTGGGCCATGGTTTCTGGGGGTGCTGGGGCGTCTTGATTACCCTGAAAAACAGAACGATGACAAAATGTTAGTGCCATGTTTGCATAATTCACTAAATGACCAAAAGTATGTAAACAGCACACCCCTATCTGTATTTAGTTTTCAAAAAATTGGATTTTTCAAGCGATTTGGTGCTCTTTTACCTGCTGCAATAGCTATTTGCCAACTTTATTTATTAATACATGTAAAATAAATGCTTTGCTGAGAATTTAACTAGTGTTTGCATTCATATCTTTGACTTTCATCTTCAGGAAAGACTTGGCTAGTTTCAAATAGCTATTTTTTTTTATAAAGCTAACTTTATACCAGTAAACTACCAGTCAAAAGTTTTTGAACAGTAAGATTTGTAATGTTTTTTTTTTTAAAGAAGCCTGCATTTACTTGATCCAAAATACAGCAAAAGTTGTGAAATATTTTTACCATTTAAAATAACTGCTTTCTATTTGAATATATCTTAAAATGTAATTTATTCCTGGGATCAAAGCTGAATTTTTTAGCATCATTACTCCAGTCTTCAGTGTCACATGATCCTTCGGAAATCATTCTAATATGCTGATTTGCTGTTCAAAAAACATTTATTATTATTATTATTATCATCAATATTTAAAACAGTTTTTTCAATATTTGATGAATAGAAAGATCCAAAGACCAGCATTTATCTAAACTAAAAAAGCTTTTGTAACATTATACACTCCACCATTCAAAAATTTTGGAAAGAAATGATATAAATTAATACTTTTATTTAGCAAGGATGCTTTAAATTGATCAAAAGTGATGACAAAGAAATTTATAATTTAGTTTTAATTAAATTATAATTAATAAATTATAATTAGATTTCTATTTCAGATAAATAATGTTCTTCTGAACTTTCTATTCATCAAAGAAACCTGAAAAAATTCTACTCCGCTGTTTTCAACCTAATAATAATAATAAATGTTTTTTTGAGCAGCAAATCAAAATATTAGAATGATTTCTGAAGGATCATGTGACTGGAGTAATGATGCTACAAATTCAGCTTTGAAATCACAGGAAAAAAATATATATTCAAATAGAAAACAGTTATTTTAATTAGTAAAAATATTTCAAAATTTATGCAAATAAATGCAGGCTAGGTAAGCAGAAGAGACTTCTTTAAAAATCTTACTGTTCGAAAACTTTTGAGTGTATGTAGAAACGGCATGACTAGATTTGCTCTTATTTAGACAAAAGAGGTCAGACATGCTTATTTACATGGTTTTATGCATCAAACATGCTCATTATAAGAGGGTTCCCACATACTTTTGGTCTTTATACGAGCTCCACATATACACTCGCTACATCTCGCTTCATTCGTGCCCTCTGTTTGTGAACCATTAGCGAAGCACACGCTCGGCTTCAGACACAAGTTCACTCATACAGCTGGGCCAATTAAATTAGAGTGTTAGCATGCACCGGACCGACAACAAATGAACAAGCACACCCACGGACAAATGCGTTCCGTACACAACACACATCAGACCTTTATCTCAGGAAGAGCTTTCTTATTTGATCAGGACCAATTCATCCACCTCCCAGCACCCAGATTATCCACTTACACGTGGAGACGTCTCTTCACCCCGCATGCCGAATCAACGCTAAACCGCCACTTTGCATGCCGCGCCCAAGAGACCAAAAAGCCGGCTAAATTAGCGCTCGCTATCAATAAACAATGGCAGATTAGAAGAATGAAAACAGACACAACAGGCTTGGGTCATGTGATCCATGGAAACACAGATAATGAGGAAGTTTCATGAAAAATACATTCATCTAAACAGCTGTGTGGATTTGATGGGGACACTACTGTATTTGTTTAAACTTCAGGTGGTGATAGCTTTATTCATCTGGCTTTTGTATAACCAGATGGTGTGTTTTTGTTCTGTACAGCTCACTGGAAAATTATATTGTTCAGAGAGGTTAGTGTTATTTTGGTAATATTTATATACTAGTAAAGAATGTATTCATATTTTAAATTAGCCTTTATTTTTATATTTTCTGTGTTCAGTTTAATTTTAGTTTAAGTTTAAATAATGTATGTGTGTTTGCTATTTTAGTTAGTTTTAATTTTTTTTCCCCTCCTTTTTTTTGGTAATTTTTGCACTTCAACTCATTTCATTTTAGTTACTTCAGTTACCAGTTAATTTATTTATGTTTTTTAAGTTTGTCACTTAATTTTTAGATTTTATTTCAGTTTCATTTTTTTCTGCTTATTTCTACTTAGCTTTATTTGTTTATTCCCTTTTTTTTTTTTTTGCACTTCAACTTATTTCATTCCAGTTACTACAGTTACCAGTTAATTTGTTTATGATTTTAGCTTAATTTGTTTTCAAATTTTTTCTACTTATTTCTACTTAGCTTTATTTGTTTAATCCTTGTTTTTTGGTTATTTTTGCACTTCAAACTATTTAATTTCAGTTACTTCCGTTACCAGTTAATTTGTTTATGTTTTTTAAGCTTGTCACTTTATTTTTTTATTTCAGCTTAATTTAGTTCAACTTTATTCTACTCATTTCTACTTAGCTTTATTTGTTTATTCCTTTTTGGGTTTTTTTCGTTTTTTTGGTAATTTTTGCACTTCAACTTATTTATTTTCAGATACTTCAGTTACCATTTAATTTGTTTTGTTAATATTTTTTTAAATTTGTTAATTAATTTTTATATTTTATTTTATTTTAGCTTAATTTTATCTACTTTTTCCTTATTTCTACTTAGCTTTATTCGTTTATTCTTTTTTTTGGGGGGGTAATTTTTGCACTTCAAATTATTTAATTTCAGTTACTACTGTTACCAGTTAATTTGTTTATGTTTTTTAAGTTTTCAACTTAAATGTTTGACAATTACCAATAGTTAAGATACAAGTATAGAGGGACAGCCATAATGAACGTGCATAATATAGCTCAGATAATTCTGTCTTGGGGGAATTTAATGAGAAGCGTTTGCATTCATATCTTTGACTTGAAGAAATTCATCTTCAAGAAGGACTTTGCTAGCCAAAAAAAAAAAAAAACATCTGAGAAGCAGATGACATAAAAGGATAGTTCACCCAAAAATGAAAAATCTGTCCTCATTTACTCACCATCATATCATATCCAAACCCCTGTGATTTTCTTTCTTCTGCAGAACTCAAAAGAAAATATATATTGAAATTCAATGAAAGTCAGTATAGTTCAAAACAACATTGGACCTCATGACTTTACTTTTATAGATGAAAAAACTTTTTTTTTCTTCAAAACATCATCTGTTCTGTAGTAGTAAGAAAGTAAATTATAGGGGTGTGCCTGAATCCAAATACTGTGTCTGGAAAAGAAATCACGTGTACTATGGAACCCCTAAAGGGAATAAAAGTGAGATGGGAGGAAAAAAAATAGTTTAATGGTTTCTCTCACAATCATATCGTTGGGTAATTATACTTTATATAAACTGAGGGCATCAGGGATCCGCTATTAACATACAGGCATTGAAATGCGCTTTTGAATGCGAGCTAGCTTTTTCACTTTCGAGATTTGCGATCGAACTATTTGGGCACATTCTTAGGAAATTGTGATATAATTTTTTTCTTTATTTGAGTGAATTATCCTTGTAAGAAAGTCTCTATTTGCTTTCCATTTAATCTCACTGCAGTCTAGGGGAAACAAGTGAGATATCAGAGACAACTAATTTGTGATTTTCCCTTCTTACGGTGAGGAAACACTTCGTGACACACTCCATACGCGCGCGCACATCTCTTCCTCCAAGCCAAACCAGGAGTTATGTAGGCAGAGAGATCCCATCACCCACAGGCCTGTCGAGAACACACTCTGACACGGGACAACTGCACATGCTAAAACAAAACGAAAATCGCTCTCCTACTACTTTCTCTCCTCTGACCATAATGCCACACTACACAGAAACACCCCCTACGTACAAAGCGTAGGATAAAAGGAGACAAAGTCAAGAGCTCTATCTGTGATTTAAAGGAATATTCCAGTCTAAAATTAAAATCTGTTATCATTTACTCATCCTCATACTGTTACAAATCTTTAAGACTTTCTACACAATAGAATACGATAGTGCGAGCAACAGAGTGAAAAGTATTTGCTTAAAATCACAAACAGTTCACTTGAGTCAAATCTTTTTAATAGCTGGGTTTACATCCAAATTTAACTTATGCGCAAAACTGGAAAATCACATAAAACATTTAGAATAAGCATGTTTCCATCCAGTGAGTCAAAGAGAACAAAATCATCACTTACTGATCAACTGCCACTATCACTAAGAAAAGCAGGAGAAGCCACTGAATAGAATAATTTTCAAACATAATAAATCACTTAGGGATGCACGATATTATTGGCCGATATGAAAAATTATGCGGATATGTGTTGCCGATAAGAGGAATAACTCACGTGTGCTCAGGGTGTGCTAGCGATTAGATCATGTCAGCAGTGTGGTCATTCTTGAAGCAAAGTTTTGCCTTAATAATGATTTACTGTTTTGGATCACCGCATTTAATCTGAGAATGCATGTACAGAGTGACGCGTTTGGTGTGTGATAGAGTAAACAGTAAGAGCACGTGCAGCAGCGGTAGCCTCTCCCGGGTCCTAATGCCCCTTCCGTAAAGAGTTTTAATTCCATAGGGGGCGCTGTTGGCCTACTTCTAATAAAATGAAAGTACACAAAATACACAATTTAGACTGTTTCTGATTAAATAAAGCAGTAATTGATGTCAAAATCATGAGTATGTTTTGATTTAAAGGTCAGAAGATATAGCTTACATGAAAAAAAAAAAAATCACAAACATGACACTTAAATAATTAAATAAAATTAAATAATTTTATATTACATATACTGATTTATTAATTGTGTAATATGTTACTTTTTAAAATAAATTATAAGCTCTAAAAAGATTTTCTGAATTTTTCTGAAAAACAAAAATGCAGCAAAAAGTTTATGTAGTTATTTTCAAAGCTTCAATGTACTGTCATTCTAAAAGAACTTTCCACACGGGAGAGACTTGGTGTTGTTTCCAAACAAAAGGTATGGGCCAAAATGAGTTTAAAAATATAGGCATATCGGCAAAAATTCTATATCGTGCATCCCTAAAATTACTTGCGCCTCAGCAAACGAAACACAATAAAGGCAGTCATTAATTTAGGAGTCGGATGCCTTCTGTTTAGAAACACAGTTGTGTAAGACCGTTATACACAAATAGGCTACTTTGATGGCAGACTTTGCTTGGGCATTTATGAATGACCATAACATTTCAGATGCTGTGCAACAAGAACGGTCCACTGGTTAGACAGGTTATACCGTCCCATCGCGCAGTCACGTGACTTTTTTAAAGCGCACAAAGAAATTTATTTTGCAAATGCACTTCCATCTCCCATTATTCGCATGAACTCTTTTACGCACAAGTCAAACACTACGTCAAGCGAGCATGAAAACTTTTATGTGAATTAAGGGATGTTCTTTGGAAATTTGGCATTTCCATCACTCGTTTTTTATGAGGTACTTCAAAATGCACAAAAAACAGGATGATGGAATGATAGCTAGTGAATCAGCTTATATGCTTTGCAAAACTGAACTAAATAATTTGTTCACAAATTATATCCGTTTCAATGCTCTGCTTGTAATGGTCAAAAGCCCACTAGAATGGAAAACAATTAATAAAAAATTTAAATTTTAACCTCAAAGTTATCATATTACTAATATAGTGCATATACCACATATGTGACCCTGGCCACAAAAACATGATTTGGCTGAGATAGAACCATTTGAAAATCTGGAATCTGAGGATGCATAAAAATTAAGATACTAAGAAATCGCCTTTAAAGTTGTCCAAATGAAGTTTTCAGCAATGCATATTACTAATCAGTAATGAAGTTTTGATATATTTATGGTAGGAAATGTAGAAAATATCTTCATGGAACATGATCTTTACTTAATATCCTAATGATTTTTTGTTTTTTTGGGTTTGTTTGTAGTAAAACCATGGTTGGGTGGTTTTGTGGTCCAGGGTCACATATATAGAATGAATATAGACTCATATGGATCACATTTATGATACTTATACAGCACATCTGTGTCCTTTATGAAGCTTGACAGACCTAGTTCTCATTCACTTTCAAGTTATGGGTTTGATTCCCGGGGAGTGTATAAACTGATAAAAATGTACACCCTGAGAGCAATGTATACTGAAAAGAGCAGCCAGGAGATTCTTCAAAAATTCACCTTTTGGGTGAATCCCCAGATGTCAGTCACACAGCATTGGAACGACATTTAAATAATGACAAGAATTTCATTCTTGGCGAGTCGAACGTGTCGAGGAGAGCCAGGAGGGAAGCCGCAACTTGCTACTCTGTAAACGGGACCTTGTAAAAAAAAAATCCCTGCTGTTCCTTAAGCAGATGTTACACACATCACGCTGTTTCCCATTAACACCATCAGCACTTCGCGTAGCACATTGATATTCAAGAGCGGGCACACCACGCCATAATTAGACTATCATTTGATCAGGAGTGCTAAACTCTTTACGCACAAGTGTCAAAGACATTAAGGGGAGGGCGGAAGGAAAGTTAGCGAAAAGACAGAGGTGCCTCCGCGGTGTGGGAAGCCCCCGTCGGCGCGGGTCTACGCTTGCGGTCATAATAGTCGTGCCGTCGCCGAGATTTTTTGGAGGCCCCTCGTAAAATAGCTGCTGGCAAACACTGGGAGAAAAAAAAAAGCGATGGCAGACAGTCAGGCTTAGCTAAACACTTTGGCCTCCACCCTAATGAGAACCACATTTGGAGGACTGAAATATGTTTTACGTGGCAGCGCGCTGGATTCATCACTTGACTGCGCTCGGCTTCCAGGCAAACACTTAGAAAACATACACAGCTATAAAAAAAGCGGCTTTGTTTTGGTAAAGGGCTTTTTACAACACTTTGCAAATAGAATTTGACACACAACGAGGCTACTCCTCCCTCGCTCCGTAGGCGAGAAGTCGCTGGAAATTTCGCACGCGCGCGAATAGTCGCGATGAGTTCAACCGCACGCTAATGCCTTTAAAATGATGGAAAGCCAGGTGGAGCGCAGCAGCACTAAAGCGGTACGTGTCGGAACATTTCGGGCGGTAGTGTTTGAGTATTACGCAGCCAAATAAACCGTTTGAAGAGCAGTGCGCCTGCCTCTCTCACTCACTCTCTCAGGGTGGATGACAGAATCCGGCTCATTTAAATATTGGTGGCTGCCAAATTTGTGAGTTTAGCCACCTAGATCGACCCGAAATGGAGCTTGGAGATGGACTGGAGAGAAACGGGAAAGAAAGAGACGATGAGGCGTGTGAAAAGAGAGAGATAGAAAGCAAACCAGCTGCTGATAAGGCAGCCTGAAAAAGAGTTGCTGAAGGGGGCTCCCTCTTCCTTCAAAGCGCACGCTCCCTCTCGCGCACACACACACACACACACACACGCACTCGAACGCTGCCATACACAAGCGACCCGCTCTACTGTGCAGCCACAGCACAAAAGGAAGACGGGCAGGAGGAGAAAAAATGCAGTAATGCGCTTGGTAAGCAGAATAACACTGAAAAAAATACCTGTTCCACCATCTTGCTCCCTTTTTCCTCCATAAACTAAGCAGCTGCCTTAGTCCCAATCCCTGCAGCATCTGCCTAAAGCAAGCATCAATTATAGATGAGGGTGTGTGTTCACCGCTGTGTGTAGCGAGAGGGAGAGAGTGAGTGAGTGTGTGAGTATGTGAGTGGGAGGGAAGGGAGGGGTGGAGAAGGAGGAGGGAACTAACGCAAGCGAAAGCTAGGCTCCAAAATTTCTCTCTCTCTCTTTCTTCTCTCTGTTCATAACTAATGCGCGACCCTCTGAAACGTTAGCGATTCAGGCCATTCGGCGAGCCTGAAATTAAATTTAATTTGGAGTTGTGATATAGATTGTGAAGCGATGGGAAAGCTGCGGCTGTTATATGTCTTTTGTGAATGCAGAGTTGAAGGATTTTGATTGTGTGCTTCACGGTCTTGTATGTGGTCTCATGGTGAAATAAACATTAATCTCTGAAAACTTTTTTTTTTTTTTTTTGTAAATGTGAAGGTTTTAAACTATGAAGAGCCTGTTTTATTAAAACAAACTTCAACACCTACAGGCGAAGTTTACTTGAGAAGTAAAAATGTGAGAATTTACAGTTAATTAAATGTATTATTATTATGGCATTGTCAAATTTTTTTTGTACAAAAATAAGAATTAAAATTCCATAGGTCCGCTGATATTCCATATTCCGTAATGAAAATTAGTAATTCTTTAAAAATACATATGTTCTATTATAACAAGTCTAAAAATCTAAAAACTAAAGGGAAAAATATATCCATACTTTCTCTGAAATGAAGTCATCGAAGTAATTTAAATACAAATAACTAAAAATCTTTTCTCTAAAAAACAACCAAATTTTTAATTTATATAATCTAAAAACATGTCTAAATATTACAGTTTATCTAAAGTAAATATTTTGTTAAAATCAAACAGTTATAGTTTTACTTGGTACATATATATATAAATTAAATTCAATACATTCTCTGTAAACAGTCTAAAAATGTAATAACTCCAGTTTAACAATTTTCATGTTTTTTCATTGCACATCCCAATTAATCCCAATAAAACTGCAGTTGGGTTATTTTGATATAAAGTAAAAACTTTAAATATACTTTAAACTTTAAATTAACTTTAAATATACAACTAACACAATAAAACACAATAAAAACATGATAACATTATAAAAAACATGATTTTTTGAAAATGTAAAAAAAAAAAAAAATTATGTTTTTGCAAATAAACTTATAATAAACTCATATGTAATTGTATATATATAGATATATATATATATATTTCAATTACAATTAATTTAATTTAAATTCTAAACGTTCTCTGAAAACAAGTCTAAAAATGTAATGAAAATTAATAAATTATCAATTATTTAAAAATCCATATATTCTATTAAAACAAGACTAAAAATCTAGAAGATGAAGGAAAAATAATTCCATATGTTTAAAAAAAAAGGAGTCAACAAATCAAAGTAAAATAAAAATCTGTATGTTCTCTAAAAAGCAGCCTAATTTTTAATTTATACATTCTCTAAAAACAAGTAGGATGATATTACAGCAAATGTATTTATTTGGTAAAAAAAGTATTATATTTTAATTTATTATATTATATTTATTACACGTTTAAAAAAGTATTATATATAATCCTTATTATTGATTTGGTTAATGTATCCAATTGCTGTGTATAGACACAACTTATTTGAAAGAAAATGCATTATAAACAGTAATACAAATAGATATAAACAGTAATAAAAAAAAAAAAACTGATGCTGGGCGAGTGTACGCAGTTGTTTTCTTGCATTTGAGTCACAGAAGGACTGCATAAACTTTGCAAATTCTAATTTATAGAAAAAACTTTTTGGAAACTTGCAGAAGCCACTTGGCTCCACTCATAACACCGCTACTGATGGAGAAAAAAAAATCACACAAGGCTAAAATCTCACTGTGTATGTTTGATTTCTTGCAGTAAACAAGAATGTTTATTTAATCAAGTATCTGGTGCTTGGATGGTGAGTTCTGTTTACCATTTGGTTCAGTTAAGGACACATAAGTCAGTGAAAGTGAGTACTGACCCTTTGGCATTCATCAATGCTTTGGATTTTGGTCAGGCCAGGCTGAGAGGTAAACAGGATCAAGATGCACTGTCCTTGCTCTTTCAAACACACTGACTTGCACAGCGAAATCCTGGGCCAACTCTTCTCGAAAAAAAAAAAAAAAACGAAAACGGCTGAGGCAAGGCCTTCTTGAGCCCCTGCTGGGTCCGCCCTTTCTTTCCTATAGATTGGACGTTCGATCAACCTTCACCTTTGTTTTCTCCTCTCGCTCAATGCAGAATTCTCTCCACAGGCGCTCCTTGTGTGTGTGAGCACGCATGTGAGCAAGACCGAGTGTTTAAGGACCGGCGTGCTGCCCCTTTACTCCAGACAGTCAGCTGGCTTCCATCCAGGTCCATGGAGTGCCACTTCAGCTGGACACGCGCTCAGCTTAGAGGGCAAAACATTTCCCAACAGACCCGCAGTGACATACGGCTTTAGCACAGGGCAGGACCCCGGGAACCCCTAGACCGTTCATTATCCCAACCGCATTGAGTTTCGCACTCCCATTTCGTATCAAACATTTCAGTGCGTGCTAACTCGGAAAGCCAGACATCAAATCGCACTCCCTGTCTCCGAGTAAACAAATTAATAATGCAAGAGGTTTTGTAGCGCATGGGTGTGAACTATTTTGAAAGTAACCCATTTCCCAGCAGGAGGCTACCTTTTAAACATGCAAACTCAAAAGGAAGCACGGCCCGGCAGACGTCGTGAAAATATAACCGCCTCCCACCGATGAAGGTTCATAGGGTGAAAGGAAGCTAAAATTGAAAGCTAGCATTTTAGCTCTGTGTGCATGGTTAATTTGTGTGTATTTATGGGCAAATATTTGCTATGGGATATAATTATAAATTTAGTCAATTTTACTATAAAATACCACCAAATTTAGCTGTCAGAAACAGCACGTTTTCTCGCCAAACACAGAATTTTCCAGGTTTCCACTTTATAATAGGGGGTGCTATTACACATCTCCTGAATGAGTCCAGAATCTCCCGATCAAAAACACAGGCGAGGAAGATGCAGAAATGAGCAATCTTATATGTAAGCATATCCATATGAAAACTAATGTGATTATCAACAATAAACAGCAAATAAATTAAAACTGCCTAATGATACCAAGTGAAATGTCGATCCAGGAAGTGGTAAAGGACTGTGCAAGTTTCAGTTGTGCTGAGGGAAGCCATCTACTGCATCTTTGATTTGATCATCTTACTGAATATGATCCAGATGTAGCATTTCTCAGCTTTTTTTTTAAAATGAAACTTGCCTACGTTCAAGTGTTGATTAAAAAAATATGCTTGAAGCTAGGTTATAATGGATTTTTTTGTTTAAAAGTAAATGCATGTTCAGATATTCATACGACAAAATATTCTGGGGGCCATGAAATTTTAGCAAAAATGATTAAAAAAAAATGCTTGTGGTGGCTGGCAACGTTTTTCGAAAACGTTGGCTTGGAAAGAGTTAAACGCACCAAAGTTGCGTCCCAAATGACAAAAAATGAAGCCAAAGTTGTCACAAATATACACATTGCACTATGTATTCAATCATCTGCAAGTCATTACAAAAATCAATACATTCTCTTAAACCAAGTCTATAAATTAAACAATTAAATTTTTCTCTATAACAAGACTAAGAATCTAACAATTGAAAAAAAAAAGAAACACTAAAAACATAATCACTCACAACAAGTTTATGGAGCCTCTAAAGCAGGGGTGCCCAAACTCAGTCTTGGAGATCCGGC
The DNA here is from genome assembly GCA_036247105.1 of Cirrhinus mrigala. Classification (NCBI taxonomy): domain Eukaryota; kingdom Metazoa; phylum Chordata; class Actinopteri; order Cypriniformes; family Cyprinidae; genus Cirrhinus; species Cirrhinus mrigala. Next base: position 22,450,446 of record CM070009.1, on the reverse strand, counting down.
CGGTGTCCTGCAGAGTTTAGCTCCAACTTGCTTCAACACACCTCCCGGGAAGTTTCTAGCAAAGCCACTAGATGGCAAGCCTACGACCATTAGCCAAAAAGCGTAATGGCTTAAGCTAACGCTTCCGGTCTGGTAGTACGTGGGAAAGGACACCAGAGGCCGTTTTTTTGTTACGGATGTCAATGGAGGAGAGGCTTCATTACGCTGAATAAATAACTTTTTAGAGGAAATGGCTTATCATTTAATGAATTGACAGCCTATCTGCTAATCTTCAACATGTTTTACACTAAACACTACTTTTGGATTGAACTATTTTTAGATTTTACCACGAAAAAAAACAAACAAAAAGGTTTTATGAGAGAAGTCGCTGACTTTTTGCAACATGTGGGATTCAGCTTACGGCACTTCTCATTCATTCCTATGGTATCCGTAAACGGCGACTGAGTTTCGCACAGCTCTGACTGAAATTCAGTGACGACGGCTATAATGTGATTAGTTATTAAGGGACATGAGATTTAAATAACGCTTTCTCCAATAGTAAGTAATACAGACCCTCTCATCTCCCAATACTAAAGCCCTATTCGGACAGGATTCATTTTTTAAACTACTATTGAGTTTCGATTCTTATCACCTTATGTCTGCAATTGTCGTGTATCAATTCGGACAGGACTAACATCTCCGTGTTTATTACAGAGGTGGGAGGGTCTGTTTCGTACATCTGGGTGTTGCAGAGATGCGTGCATTGCATAAAGTCAGATTAATTACTGTAGTATAAACACAGTTTTACTACAAATACCTTGGAGAAGCTGTATTTTATTATTGTTATTTTTTATTTCTTTAGCGGGAGGCAAACATATCAAAAATGCGCACAGTAAGAGCATCTACGGTAATTCACGTTGGCCAAAACACACAAGGAAACGCGTTGTGAAAAAAATACCGTCTGCAATCACAGACATTCGCATTCGGACGGGATTAGTTTTCTCAGAGATTCACTGAGTTTGCCGAAAAACAGTAGGTAATTTGCTCTGGAATTCTTAAAGAGGTTGTGTGAGAAAAACACAGACGTGGCAGATTCGGACGGAATTAAAATCGCAAAGTACGTCTATGAAACACAAATTTCTCTAACGACCCCCTGTAAAATTAGTCCCGCCCGAATAGGGCTTAAGACAATCTCTGTTTCTAGTTTGCATAGAGCTTGATTAGCTGGTTCAGGTGTGTCTAATTGGGGTTGGAGCTAAACTCTGCAGGACAGTGGCCCTCCAGGACCGAGTCTGGGCACCACTGCTCTAAAACAATATAGCAATGGTAAATAAAATGAGATGAGAGGAAAAAATTTGATTTAAAAAATCTTGCATTTCCTTGAGAAACTTTGCATTTGTTCGCAAATCTTTTGCAAAGGGAATAATATGAGGAGAGAGGAAAAACTATATTAGCTTTTGTGATCAAAGCAAAGTTTTTTAAGGAATACTTTTGCAAGAGAATGCAAATATTTTGCAAGCAAACGCAAATATTCTGTGAGTGAATGGAAAGTTTCTCGGGGGAACTCATTACTTCTGATAAAGAGTGCAAAAAAAAAAATTTCCATGTCCCATTAGGAGCTCTGTAAAAGTCCATAAATCTAAAATAAATTTTAAAATCTAAGTAAAAGAAATGAATATTAATACAAAAATTCTATATGTTCTCTGAAAACCTCTTATTTTTTCTTAAGGAAAGCTGCTAAATTTGAACGTAAGTAGTCGCCAACATTCCACACTTCATTTTTTCTGTTATTTAATGTTCCCCTGTAGTGAAAATCTAGTTTTTTATGCTGTTTATTTGTCTATATGGTGTTTTTAATATGCTTCTAGACAAATCATGTGCCAATCCATTAATCAACACCTCCCTAAAACTGTCGTTTTCCAAAGGCTGTACCAGAAACGCGGTTTGAAACAATCCTTTTATTGCTACATCACAAACTTTAATAACCAATCATGTCAATAGATAGATTCCTGATATTAGCACGCAAAATATACCAATAGGATTATCAGCACAAAACGAAAAAATAAACAGAGCAAAACCGCTAGCCGCTAACCGCTAATAATAACCCGCAGCAACAGTGTAAAAGTAGCTCGAAGTCAGACGAACCTCTCCCGCATTGGCGTCTGCACTTCACACGCATATGCTCGCGGGCGCGAATTGGAATCACAAACTAGGCTGCATTCGCATCTTCAAGGCATTTTGAGGAAACATCATCTTTAACGAATGTTACAGTATCCACTGTAACAGTTGTCCGCTAGTAAAAACATATCAGTCATTACCTGTGTATCGCCATTATATCGCGTTTTTTACAGTTCAGTTAGTTAGTGGACCAGGAAGCTCTGGCTGGTGTGACTGAGTGGGGGCGGGGCTAATTTGCATATTCATAGATCCGGATATAGTAAATGAGGCAAGGGGTTAGAGTTACATTCAAGCTGTTCTAAGGAATGAGAAAATTATTTTCACAAGAAAATATTTAAATGTGTCACTTTGATGACCAAAGATGAGTTTTAAGGAATAACATTTTTGACTACAGAGGGACATTAAGACCATCGACTGGGTTTCAAAAGTGCAATTTTGTCGCATTTTGTTTCGGAAGTGTGAATGCTCTATTAGCAATATTTATACTAAAAGAAATTTGATACTTTTTAGTATAAATACACAAATTGGGGCACACCTCATTCATTACATTGAATTTTTAATTCAAGCATTTAACAAAAGACAACTTAAACATCCTTGATGAAATCAACAAACCCTTCCTTAACAGATTAACGCTGCCTGCGGGACGCCTCGTTTTGCGACCAAAGAGGTGCACCGCAGCCCCGAGTTAATGGGCTAGACGGCGGATGAGCCGAGCGGCGGCTAACCTTGCCTTGTTTCCCATTATCATATTAGCCGGCATTAGCGCAGGAGCTCTCATCTGCCGGCGCTCAGCCCCGTGCCGGCATTAGCGCGCCATGCAAATGAAGATGTAAAGAGGAATCAGTTCATCAATCACACTCGCAAGGGGATAGTGTGCGCAGGAAGAGGATTAGCCGCGTAGTCCCCGGACCCCGCGCAGGTCTCCCTCCTGTCACACAGCGCCTTTAATTAAACATCTTAAAGCACTCGCCAATAGCACTTCCTGCATAGTGGGGCTGCACTTGCCATTTGTCACAAGGCAAACATCTCTGCGGTCCTCCGAACAGTGTGTCGACAAACTCTTTTAGTAATCCTCCTCCAGAAGCATCTCCATCTGTGCAACCTTAATAAGCTAAATCGTCACCTGATGGGGAATCAGACATTACCGTGATGACAGTGGCGGCTCTGGGTCCTTAAAGAAGCAAACAAAGGAAGCCCTTTACACTTAATGGACAGCAAATAAAAAAGGCCACCGTTTTATTTTCAGGTCAAGTGGTTCTAGAGAGAACGGTAATCGGCATGTGCGCTGGTTGTAAGTTACCAGGCGCTGGAGTGTGTCCCCAAGCAGTTTAATTAGTATTAAAGGCTGATCTGGATTAAGTGGTTTGCTGTGACGGACACAAATCCTGTCAAGTCGATACCAATAACAGAAGAAATCTCTGTAGGATCACAAGGGAAACAGCCGGGCCGCTGAATGGATGCCGCCATCGAGGCCACCTCCGAGGGTCTCCATGCGTAAACCACTCATCTGCTACATAAAGCCAGAACAAACAGGGCTTCTGGTGGATACATACACAATTAAGCATATGATCATCACTCAAAGGTGAAGCTTATATTTTAATATGGGAGAGCTAGGAAGGTTGTAACACAAATGTAACTTTTTTTTTTTTTTTTTGGCGTGTCTGTTTACGTTAAGTGTAAATAGCCCGCCTAGTTGGCAGAGGCTATTTACACCATCTCCACCCACGAACGTGTGGTTGGGCTAGTCAACATTACAAAAGATGGCTGCTGAACAACAGCTCCAGTGGTGTAGATGGTAAAGCGTGTAACATTGACGCGATCAGCCCGAGTCAAACTTGCTCTTCTCCCTTTTTACATCACATTTTAGATCGAAAAGGCGTTTAATTTCAATAAAAAGAAGGAAATAATCAAAAAGTGTAAAATAAAGTGCCTCAGGGGTGTTTATCGATTAGGGTTAGGGATATGTGTAGGGAGGGCTTTATTGTCCCAATAAGGCAATAAGACAGCATCCATTATCCATAACTAACCCTAACCCTAACCCTAACCATTTTAATAAAAATGATAATTTACGCTCAATATGTTATTGCATACTTGTTTCATAATGTACTACAAAACTTAGGTGCAAATATCTCCCACTTGCACTAAGTAGCATCTACATAAATAAATAGCATCTAACTTATGTTATTGCAAAGAAAATACTGCTATTTATGCTTAGCGTAAATAGAATATATTGCTATTTGCAAATAGCATCTATCGCTAAGAAAATATGCTACTTTTTTAATAAATAAATGAACTAAAGATTATTGGAGTATGTTTTAAAAGAATTTTTTTTGTCTTTATACTTTAAAATCTCATGTGTTAATTGCAGTTTCTGTGTAATCGCTATCAGTTTAGTAATTTACAAGCAATTTCAAAGTAATATTTTTACACTTTTTTTTTCAGTTAACCCGCTATATGTTGACATGTATTAACATGATTAACGGTCCACTGAAGTGCCTTTAAACACACCGCGTTATTCTATGTGTTGAAGTAATTTCAACTGAAACAAGAAGACAGGGCGGGACATATCAAGCAGCCCCGCCCCCTTTTTGAAACAGCCAATAGCATTTCATTTATATCTGCTTGGGCCAGGGCCGTTGAGCTCGGTAAAGCCGCATTTGACAGCTTATGACAGTCTAATAGATTACCTACTAAATTCAATATGAAACTCTTAATAAAACAAAATAGTGATCATAATCATCTTTAGGCTGTGTAATTTTAAAAGTGTTTCATATATGCCAACTCGCGCATACGATACGTTCCGTGCTATCGCGTCTTTAAACCAGAGCCAAAGTCCAGAGTAGACTGTGTGCTCTACAGCGCTTCGCGTGACACACCGTGAAAGCGGACCTCATTGGCCCCAATCGCAAGCATATTTACACTCTCTGTATCGTTCCCTTATCGCCTACATTGTGCACTACATGCCATTCACCATACAGAAAATACTAGCTCTGTGAACAAGTGACCGATCTCAGCCACAGCTTCAACGTGTATTTATAGTGTAGGGGGCAGGATGCTTAAGATTCTAGAGAGCATTTGATTGGACAGAAAGTTTGATGAGAAGCTGAAGGGTGATGTCATCAAAATTGTCGATTGATTGATATTGGTGGAAGTAAGACTGTAAGTTTTGAATGCTTATATCTTGCAAACACAAGTTTTGTCATTGTTTTGGAGCACACTAGGCTAACATATTCATACTAAAAGCCAAAAAACTTTAATTTTGATTTCATGGGGACTAAATTTAAAAGTGATTACACTGATGGCGTTACAACGCAACCATCTCTGTTATCCTCTACTGTAAAAATTTTCCTACTGGACTAATGGCGCATGTGATTGATCATTTTGATTTCTGATCAATCGTGTAATGTTAAACAGGTTTGCTACATCAGATATGAGCTTGTGGAAAACTTTTAAAAGTATGATGAACTCCCTGAGAAGACTGTACTGTACAGTAAATGTTATGTTTACCTTTTTTAGAGTCCACACATACAATTTCCTTGCTGGCTCTCGAACGAGTTCGGCCTTTTGTTTTAGACTGTGAATGCTTTGGCAAGCATGTCTACACAACCACACACAGCTTTAAACCACAGGCAACCATTTTGTGAGTTGAGAATACCAATTTGAGGCATGGTTTCACAGACAGACTTAGTCTTTGCTTCAGTCTAATGGTATTGGATGATGTTTTTATAGTCAGTGAGATGCAATAATAAGATCTCAATAGCTGGCTTGCATGAGAGCCTGAAGTGGGCGTATTTTGAACACAAAGCCATGCAATCATAACCCAGTTCCTTTTCCCTGTTGAACTCGGAGAGAAAATATGAACTCCTTTGGCTTGCATATTGCCAGCCTCTCTGAGTACATAGTGTGCGCAGTATGAAGAGGCAGTAAAAATGGATCCGTGCCTGCACCCTGATGCTACTCGGAATTTTGGATGAGAAGTACTACCTAGACAACCGCAGATAATGACCAGCACGCTGGTTGGTACATTGCCTCCTGGGCCATCGTTTGATGAAAACCGACTGATACGACATTTGTGCACACAATCACTTTCAAGGGCTCCTTCATACAATTGCAGTGAATGTCATTCCGGTATATTATTTGAAAGTCTTTGGGAAAAAGAAGGTTGGGAATTGCAGTCGGAGCGCATAAAAGAGCGTAAATGCATCTGACCCGTTTCAGGGACACTTGCCTCAGGGTACGGACTTGACCACAACCCCCTGTACTCAACCTGTCATTATACAGTGGAAGAACATGAGAAAATTGTTATATGAGTATTACAAATATATATATATATATATATATATATATATATATATATATATATATATATATATATATGTGATCCACAAAACCAGTCATAAGTAGCATGGATATATTTGTACACACACACACATATATATATATATATATATATATATATATATATATATCACAAGGTAGAACTGATGTAACACTTTTTTTTTCCAATATTAAAATCTAAAAATATTTTCAAACAAATATAAAAATAGAAATAGGAAATAAATATAAATTAACTTTAATGAAAATACTATATATACACTAACAAAACAAAGAATCAATAACTGATTTGAAGCTGATTTGACTATGTGGCTAACATTCGAAACTTCAGGGTTGACCCTCCTGACTGGCTACAGATTGAAACTACAACAGCGAGAAGAAGTAAAAGCAAAAAGGCTGGCAGAATCAGATGGCAGGTATGCAGTCGGAGCCGTGTCCCCCCGCAGCTGTTCTCTTCCTGCCAGCTTTCCTCTGATACACATCAGTCTCGGCCAGTGTGTTCCAGGCCGGCCGCCGCTTCAGATGAGGAGCGCATATACATTTCCAGATCACAAATTCATCGCCTTCCCCCCACCGCTCCACTGGAACAAATCTGCTTTCCATTCCGTGTCACAAATCTCATGTTCTAGTAGAGTTGAACTTGGAGGGGTTCAGCCGTCTGTGTCGGATGCGTCTCTCTCTCTCTCTCTCTTTTTCTCCCCCAACACACAGAACGTATCTCTCTCTGCTCCTCCAGAGACTGTCGGCCCTCCCCGCCGCTCAGAGCTCAGCCCAGCACGCCCACTAAACATTGGCACTGTCGCTAATAAGCCTAGGTCGTTAGTGTGCCATGTTTTGGGCTAATTTTCTAATCAGAGAGTCAGGGTCACCACCCAAATCCCTCCTTGTGCTGAGAAGTTGTACCACTTCCTCCTACAACACACACACACACACAGACACACACACACACACGGGCTTGGGCTCCCATGTGCTGTAATTATATGTGGTGGATGTCATGTGGGTGAAAAGGGAACGCGTGGCAGGCAAAGGCACTCAGCAGCAGGGTCTCGGCCATATGGAGACAGCCTGGAAACTGTCAGGCTCACTTAATAGATGTTATCCTTTGGGACTCAGGAAGGCAGGTTCATATGGAATAAACACAGCTCCTCGGGCTGAGCGCGGATTGGGACGTGAATCACTCCTTAACCATCTTTTCAGCAGCCTCGCTTCTCTTCTACTTTCTCCATTTTGTCAATTTCTAAGGGGTCTCATTAAGGGTGAAATAGACTCCGTCACCGCAGAGACATGATACAGAGGAGAATTAAAGGACTATTTTCCTAAAACAGATTCACAACAGGATGTCATTTGTGCCTATCCCAGAATTTTAAGAAGTCCTTTAGCATGTGGCTGCATTCAACCGTGCAAAACCAACTTATACAAACACACAGAATGCCGTTTTAGTCTGTATCAGCGGTAAATCATTGTAAAAATGTATGACAGTCATTACTTTTTGCTGAGAAAAATATTAAATTAAACAGGACACACTCTAAGGAAATATATCTCAGGGTCATTTTCTCCGAGGAGGCAAGGGAGGCAGTGCCTCTTCAAAAAATTAGATTAGAATATCATAGTATTAAAATAAAACAACATAAATATTAGAAAATATGACATAAAAAGTGTATAAATCAGACACTTTTTCAAAGCAAAACTGTCCAACAGCGACACCTGCAGGTAAAATTACAGCGAGGGTTCATGTCTCTCTCGCCTCCCCTGAGCCCACTGAGTTTAAATAGACCCCCTAAAACGTGCAGTGAGTTTGGTGAGGGGTAATTGAGAATGAATGGGAGAAAGTCACGTGAGAGGAGGCAATGGCTCCATCGCAATATGATTGGATATGACCGGTTATGTTCGACTGTGATTGGTTCATGTGATAAATCCCGCCTCTTGTGTTTGTGCGTGTTCCGTGTTCGCGAGTCAGTCTGAATGAACAATATAGAGGTGTGCGATTTATATCATCTGCGATAATATCGTAATTGTTGTTTTAACGATGTGCCATTTGACATTAGAGTATATTGCAGAAACCAAACAAAACACACATGCAGAATGCATGCATATGCGACTATGTGGTGAAGTCTGGTTAGACTAATTTAGTGCACGTGCGCATTTAGAGTGCGTTCCTTCACTGCATGATTCATTCTCCTAAAATGCATTTGGAATGATCACAAAATTCAAGATATGGAATATGGTTAATCAATATCACACTAAGAGTGCCGTTTTTTCTTCAAAATCAGCCTGGTTACAAATGTGATATTGATTTTATACAACAGTTCAATAAACAAGTTAATATTAAGAGATTACGTTTTAGACACCATATTGGCTGTTTTTGCTCTATTTCGCCAACAAAAATCAATCCAAACACAGCCACTGCACTGTTTTGCGTCGCTGAACAACATGATGGTGTTTCATTTCTGAATGAACCAACCGTTTAAATGATTCGGTTCAATCGCAATGACACTTATTAACAGTGACTTGCTGCCACCTACTTGTGGTTTTAACTTCACATTTAAAGTATCTTTTCATTTTTTTAAATCATTTCAAATATCAGTATTTAAAGTTTAAAGTATCAAAACATTATTTATGCATTTTCCTCTAATCTGCATTAACGTGTAAAAACATCTAAATGCTACTTCATTTGCAATATCTGCAAAGATAAATTTTGTTGATACTGATTTCATTGTTTGGTAACTAAATGTATTATTACTATAATTGACTGATAAAATGTAAGAATTTGAATCAAAAGATGATGCACACTTTTAGAAAAAAAAAAAATTGGCTTTATAAAGGTTAAAATGCCCACAAAAGGTACAAATCAATTTACGCTTATTGGAAAAAAACGATGACCACACAGAATATGAAGAATATCAGAACTTTAGGAGTCAGGTGTCCACGGTAGTCCTTAAGATACTAGCACAATATCACATATATCGTGTAAATATCCTTATAGATAAAATCCCAGAAAATATCACAATGTCATTTTGTCAATATCCCACACTCCTAGAACAATATATTGGCGCTATTGGGAAGACTAATTAAAAAACACACTAAGATATAACCACTTTGTTATGTCAAAATAAGACTTAAAATGGCATGAAAACAAGATCTGTGGGAGTTTTTAGTGAGTAATCAGCTTGGTGAAATTTAAAGTAAATCTCTGTGTCTGTGACCAATATTCACCAAGCTTTGATGACTGATGATCCAAAAAAAATTCTAATTCAAAATTCGAAAATTCATCATTATGGATACATTCTACAGACGTAACTGTTTTTCTGCAGTACAAACTGTATTTTCTGTCCCAAACCCTACACCTAAAGCTGCCTGTCATACAAAACTTTTTGTTACATTTTTAAAACACTAAATTCTGTATGATTCATAAGCTTCTTTCCTCATGGGGACCTAAATTTATTACTATGGGGACATTTCATCCCCATAATGTAGTGAATAACAGTAAACACACACACACACACACACACACACACACAGATAACTGATTCACAACAGGATGCCATTTGCACCTATCTCAGATCTTTAAAAAGTCCTTTCCTATGTTCCTATGCTTCCTTTAGTCTCGCAAAATCCGCTAAATCACTCCAGAGTGTCTGTGCTAAATATACCTAGCACAAACTTTAAAGTTTAACAGTCAATTATAAATGAGCTAAAAGTAAAATACAACAAAGAGAATGCCACAGCAGCAGGCCGACTCTAGGGTTATCTAAGCGAGCCGCAAAAATCTTAATTACAAGTTAGCGTCACCGCTATGCTTTAGCTGCGTGTGGGTAATTCTATTAGGAGATCTCGCACAGACGGCTCATGTCGCCTTTGAAAGCATCGCACACTTGGCTTTTTCATTTCTTCATTATGTTTCATCAATTGCAGATCAGCCCCGGATCGATGACTTGTTTGTGATGCGGCGTGACGTTTTGTGGAGGGAAATTGTGTTTCTGTGGGTGTTGAAGGCGAAGTAGCTCGCGGCTAACGCGCGCTAGCTTCAGTCTGGGATGGGGTCTGAGTCATCGCCCTGTGATCACAATGAGACATAAATTGGAGGGAAACAGTAGCACAACACCGCAAATGGCTAATAATGTTATTAGGAGGACTGTAGCTTAGGTTTTCCTGCTTAAAATACACAAGACTTTCTGACTGAGGCTGTTTTGTTTAAAGCATTAACAGTATATACAATATATATATATATATATATATATATATATATATATATATATATTATATATATATATATATATATTACCTTCACAAGCTGTTTTGAACAACCAGGTCAGCCTATATACACTTTGTATGCATGTTACTATCAGCAAGTGCACTCTTGCATGTTTGTGCAAACCCGATTCGGCCCTAATCTCTCGTGCAGTACCTGAAGTAGAGATTTGTAGTCGCACATGCAATATGTCAGTTGTCACAGCCGTGAATGCGACAGCAGCATGAACGCAAAGTGCTCATCGGGCCAGCGCATCTCCTGCAGACACTCTGATGCTTGTCAGGTACAGGTGATTTTAATTACAGCCATTATTTACACAGCTGAAACAAAGGGGCGAGGTGGCACTGAACCAGGCTGTCAGGCAGCCACACACTCACACTGGCTGGAGAAAGCTCATTTCCTTGCCTTTCTCGTCTTTCTCTCTTCCAACCAATCCCCACCCCCCCATCATGGTCTTCTATTTCTCCCCCTGTCTCTTTCTCTCTCCGTCTCCATGCCCTCCTCCCATACTGGGTGAAAGGAACATGCAGTAAGAACATTAATCACGCATCACGTTTAACCTTGGAATCATGTCATTTACTGTTAACACAGCTGTCTACACTGTATCATATGAAGTTAGGCTAATATATATTATGACTATATTTATTTATTACACAGCCGGCTCAATGGAATATTTCATTCTGATTGGTCAGCTGCCAAAATTCTGACGTTAAACGGGATAGTTCATTTAAAAATGAAAATTCTGTCAGTACTTACTCACCCTCATGTCGTTCCAAACCCGCAAGACCTTCGTTCGTTTTTAAGATATTTTTGATGAAATCCGAAAGCTTTCTGACCCTGCATAGACAGCATTGCAACTGACACATTCAAGGCCCAGAAAGGTAGTAAGGACATCAATGGTTCAACCGTAATGTTATAAAGCTACAAGAATATTTTTGGGTGCAAAGAAAACAAAAATAACTTTATTCAACACTTTCTTCTCTTCCGTGTCACGTTCACAACAGTACCACCACAAATGCGTTTTATTTTCTTTGCACACAAAAAGTATTCTCGTAGCTTCATAACATTACGGTTGAACCACTGATGTCACATGGACTATTTTAACCATAGATGTTGTATAGATACCCCATTTGACCACTCCAAGCATGTAGACGTGTCCGCCTCCTTGGATTGCTATGGTGAATGATGTCAAGTTGACCATTACAATATGGCAGACGGCTTACGTGTTGCGGCCCATAGAAACTGTCGCTAATAAGGCATCTATGTATTCATATCTATGCTTTTAACAATGTCCTTCCTACCTTTCTGGGCCTTGAACGTGTCAGTTGCAATGCTGTCTATGCAGGGTCAGAAAGCTCTCGGATTTCATCAAAAATATCTTAATTTGTGCTCTGAAGATGAACAAAGGTCTTACAGGTTTGGAACGACATGAAGCTGAGCAATTAATGACAGAATTTTCATTTTTGGGTGAACTATCCCTTTAAATATTTTATAAACGAATATTTCAACTGTATAATTGACTGCTTTTGTTCCAGGTATCTGATTTCCTATATGGCTGTGCTAGTTTCATGACAGCACTCTGCTGTCTATTTCTCCTCACATAATAACATAATTTCAACTCAAATCAATATTCTATGTCCATTTATTTATTCCTAAGTAGCTGTATAATAAGAGAGGTAATGAACAGCGGTCCAGTTGATATTGCATAATAAACTATAAACTACTTAATGATTGTACAATACCAGATTATAACATTAAAAAAATATATAATTTTACAGACAATGAAAAAAAAAATTACTTTTAAGTAAATTACATATATTTATAAGCATATATAAGTACATCCATATTACTATCACAAAAATTTGAGTTATGTTTCTTTTCTTTAGATAAAAAAAATAAACCCCACATTTTTCATTTTGGGACCACACTTTATATTTTAAAGCTTTTCCCTCTCATTTACGACCACTGGATTGAAATCATCCTCAGCTTTCAGGCCAGCTGCAAAATTCTTGCTCAGACAGCAGGAGCTGTATATTATCTGTGGATCAATGGTGAGTAAGGGGGTAGGACATTAATACTGTTTGATCAAAGAGCTGTCCTATTTCTGGTTTGTGTGAAGAAAAAAAAATGTGGGGAAAGAGGAAAAAAAAAGACAACAACAGTGGTAACAAGGAGAACAAGAAATGGTGTGTATGTGTGTGTGTGTGTGTGTGTGTGTGTGTGTGTGTGTGTGAGGAAACAAAGGCTAAGACTCTGGCAGATGTTACAGGGTCTCTGATGACTGTGTCATGACAGATGTTGTGAAGCGTAGCTAGGAGAGGTATGACCAGGCCTAATGATTTCTGGAGCGAGCGCACAGGTACACTAAGAGCAGAACTAATCACACACAGATGGACACACACAGAGAGCTGCAGGAGCAGGCCAGGACACACAGATGTCTCTGCCAGCACCACACTCTCAGCCCTCCGGGAAAGCCGGCGAACGAGCCCTATCTCCCATCGCTTTCTTTAATCATGATTATTAAAGCACATGCAGTTGGAAGCATGTCAGCGATGACCTCAACCGGATATGACATCATTAAATATGACTTGATCGGCTCAAACAGAATGTCTGAGATACACAGCTACACAACTAGCATGGTTGACATGATTAATGATCATATGCGTTTCTTAGGGGCAGGAAAAAGTTGAGCATGGGGGAGAAACGGCCCACCTTAAACCAAAAGCATTTTATCCAGGGCCCCATAAATTTTAGAAGGTGATCACCTCAGACTTTTAAGTTCTTGTCTTTAAAAACAGCTGGACTATGCACAACAAAAGAATGTCTTAAAGGGATAGTTCACTCAAAAATAAAAATTCTGTCATTAATTACTCACCCTCACATCTTTCCAAATCCGTAAGACCTTCATTCATCTTCAAAACACAAATTAAGATATGTTTAATGAAATCCGAGAGCTTTCTGACCCTGTACAGACAACTGAAACATCTTATGGGTTTGGAAGAAGATGAGGGTGAGTAATTAATAACAGAATTTTAATTTTTTTGGGTGGACTAGCCCTTTAAGATGTATTATTAAAAGTTTTTTTTACTTAATAATGCTGAACAAAAGCCAAACATGTCTGTTTGAATGTGTGCATAATTATTAGTAATCATAAAAAAATAAAAACATTAATAAAATAAAAGCCTAATAAAATAACTGACAGATATTCAACAAATACAGAATGTTAAATATTTTACCCTTTTATTGCACAAAACTGTCATATTCTATAAAAAGATTCACAGATTGTGAGATTATCTCACTGAATATGTCTCTTGCTTCATCTCCTTTAAAAAATATTAAAGCTAACACAAAAATTAGAAAGAGCTAGTCGACCAGTAGATGACTAGTCAGCCATTCTAACTCATCCCTACAGACACACGTTCTGTTTCAGGAAAAATGCAAAGCCTTTAAACCAGTGCAAGTTAATTGCATGCCGTTTCATGTGCTAGATTTATCTGTCCTTATCTGTATTATGGGAGCTGTGGATTAATTGCGTTTCATTTTCCCTATATTGGGCAATTTCATGCTTTTGCACAGTTTGAAAATATTTACACTAGTTACAAACAATTAATTCAATGGCTTGTTAGGCAGCCCAGTGATTTTCTGTGCGAGCGCAGAATGGAGGGTTGGCATCACGTGTGTGCGCTCACATGTGTCTTCATGAGTGAGCTTGGAGAACTGGCATCTGTCATAATTACGTTCACCGTGTTGACAAGCTTTGCCGTCTAACAAGATACATCCCATTATTGCCAGATGTTTTAAAATTGCCATTATAAATGTTTACACTGTGTAGTAACCCGAGCTATTAGTTTCGACTAGCGACATAAAATACTCCAAAAGCCAGCATAAAAACATTAGTGTCAGCTGCTGTAAAAGTTGTGCTATTAATTTTAGCAGAGGATGCAACGTCTCTGAATACGGCCCATCTGTTATGGCGTCAAATGGCCCAAATTACTTTACGAAAACAGTTCCATCAAATTATTTTCATCACCGTTTTCACCGCAAACGCCAGCCGCTCAAAGTCAAAAGGTCGTATTTCAGCATCATCCATGCGCCGTCACGTCCGCTCGGTACGCCTGCGCAACTTTGAGCGCATATGTCTGCGGTTAAACGGGCCTCACATACTGTACGTTTCAGTTCTTTTCCCGCTATTGCTGTGCAGCGTTACCGCAGCACTGTGGGGATGTGAGGTTGAGAGGTGCGGTGAAAAGTTATCACTGTAAATTAAAGGTATGACTGGTGGAAGCCCAAGGGTTTACACAGGGTTATCGGGGGCTTCCACCCATCAGCATCTCCTATCACACGTTCGACGGTTCCTGTGAAGTGTCATAAACTGCCGGGCCCATTTCCAGCCTCGCTGTGGCTCCCCGCAAAGCCCCCAGGGCTGTTCACTTTACCAGAACACAAAAGAAGCGTTCTCTCTCTCTCTCTCGCTCTAAAGTCAATATATGTGGCTCTTTCTCTTCTCATATCAGGTGTTTTCTCATAGCTGAGCCCATGATCACAACCTCCCTCCCATCTCCCAAAAACAAGAGGCTGCTGGGAAATGTAGTCCTGTCACTGTAAATCTTAAAAAGGAAGTTCACCCAAAAATGAACATTTTGTCATTATTTTCTCACCTTACGTCATTCTGAATCCGTATGACTTTCTTTCTTTGAACACAAAAGGAGAATCTGAAGAATGTACTGCCATAAAAAGGTGCAAAAGCATCAGGAATGTATCATATTCTGAATTCATTCATAGACTTTTGTCATGCCAGATGCCATATTGTAAGATGACCATACTTCCTCTTTTCCCCAGACATGTCCTCTTTTTGGACCTAAAAAAGGCGTCTGGGATTTCATAAATTACATTTGATTGAAATGCTTGCATTGAAACATTTTGCATTCTACCTATGATAAAACTGCGGTAGGTATAAGCTTTAAGGATGACCACTGTGGTAGGAAGCTTTTCAGCTGTGTTTATGATCAATTTGCATAACGGTGACTGTAAAATATGTAGTTTAGTTATGGAAATGACATATTTTGAGTTTTGAGATTGGATATGGTCACAAATCACGGGTCCTCTTTTTCAAAACTAAAATATGGTCACCCTACCATATTGAATTTTATGAAGATGAGAATATGGCTGTGAGGGATAGAGTTAAGTCTTTACAAAAGCATGCACTGTATAAAAAGATACTAAGTCATGTCATTTTAAAAATGTACAACTTTCAGAATTATTTTATGGAGTTTTTGTCTAATTAACAACCTAATTAAAACAACCTTCTTTTCATTGTGGTCAAAAATTTGATATGGCACATGCTCGTTGGAATCAAATGATTCATTGAGAAGACTTGACTTAAACGATTCATTCACATGTTATAATACTTTGTTATAAACCCAAATTTAAGTCATTATTTACTGATGATCTTATGAAACTGAACTCAATCAACTAGATCAATGAGATCAATTAGCCCAGTTGTGTGAATCAAATCAAATGATTCACTGAAAAGATTCAACTCATACAAACAATTTGTTTACATGCTATACGTGAAACTGGACCACAAAACCAGTCATACAGGTACATTTTTTGAAATTGAGATTTATACATCATCTGAAATCTGAATAAATAAGCTTTCCATTGATGTATGGTATGTTAGGATAGGACAATATTTGGCTGAGATACAACAATTTAAAAATCTGGAATCTGAGGTGTAAAAAAAATCAAAATATTGAGAAAATCACCTTTAAAGTTGTCCAAATGAAGTTCTTAGCAATGCATATTACTAATCAAACATACGTTTTGATCTATTTGCAGTAGGAAATGTACAAAATATCTTCATGGAATATGATCTTCACTTCTGAATTCATTCATCAGCTTTACATGATCAAACTAAACAAGTCATTATTCACTGCAGAGTGATTAAGATAAACTCAAGGAACCGGATTAAATTTTATTTGTGTGAATGAATCATGATTCATTGATAAGATTCAATCCAAACAAATGATTCGTTCTCAGATTTCTGCATCACAAACACCAAAGACTAAAGTGTATGTTTTCCTCACAAAAGCTATTATGTGACTCCAGAAGACTCAAATATATTAACACACACTTTTTAATAACACTTCTATGAAGTTTGAAATCTCTCATCTCCCATTAATTGTAAAACCAACAACCACTGCATTCTTCAAAACATCTCCTTATGCATTCCACAGTAGAGATAAAGTCATACAGGATTGGAACGGCTGGAGTAAATGATGACCGAATTTTCATTTTTGGGTGAACTTACAGCTGTTACAGGCAGGAACGCTGCATCATAAGAGCTCAGGTAGATCTGCGGATTTGCTCTGCGGTGGTTGAGCAGGAAAGCCGTGGCTTTAGGAGCTTTGTGTCAGCTGATCCCGCCACTGCACGGGCTCTGTAACGCACACCAGGAAAAGCACAGGTCACTGGGCAAACGGGAGGGATGTGCACGCGCGAATGTGTGCGAGAGACTTGGCCCTTGGCACGTTTTCCTGACGCAGAGTGGGGGTGACAGACAGAGCTGACAGGCCAACCTTTGCACTGCGTAATAGACAGACAGGGAAGTGGGAACCACGCTCTGTCACGGGGGAATACAGACATAAACATGGCCACTCTATCACCCACACTCGCCTTCCTGACAAAACACATTAGCGGCGGAGTTCTCAGTGCACACCTCTGCGCTTAAACTTGCCGACGATCTGCATACGCACAGACGCACACACTTAGCACATGCGCGCGAGCGTGCCGCTGTGGGACCGCGCAGCCTGCGCTAATTGCAGTTTTAATTGTCGTGGTGATTCTAGTGTGTCACTGATATATCTGACGAGTCTGACGTGACTTATTGACAGATCTCTAGAGCGTGCGCGGCGACCTGACAAAAACGCATTGATTAATTACTAGCCATCCAAGACAATTAACTGGAACGGAATGCGAAAACAAGCGGCGAGCAACTTTCGCCGTGCCGCCATCCTACCCTCGTTTAAACCCTCCGAGGATACATCAAACAATTTCTTTCCCTGCGTTTCCAAGGCAACGCTAATATATTAGCTCACCAGTGTTACTGGAAAGCATTTCACTTGACAGTTTTAAAAATGATTTAAAAGCCGGCTTAGTATGTGAATCTCATCCTCACTACAGTAAATCAGTCTGTGGACGAATCCCTCTCCAGCTGTCATGGAAGGATCGGGGAGGGGAAGACGCTTCTTTTGCCTGTGGTCTTGCCGGAGAGGCTAGTTTGGGTGACATATCTACAGATTCCTGCTGTTCTCATCCATTGTTCACACTCTGGAAAAACCATGCAGACACTTGGGCCATTTGTTTTCACAAGGCTGAGTACATAAAGTGAGATCCAAAAGTCTGACAACACTAGCTTCTAATTATACAAATGATACAGTCTGCATAACAATTTGAGAAAAAAAAATGAATTTAAAGTCTGTCTCAAGGCAATTCAGATTATAAAGTTTAGAAATGCATTGCTGAAAACACGTTACAAATACTACGAATTATATAGTATTGAATTGTGGAGTCAGACCGTTAAACAACTTTTCGCAATTTTCGTGATTTTTTTGTGCGGGCCTGAAATCATGTCTCGATGATGCATTGGAGCCACTGAGTTTGGGCCCTCCACTAACACTATAATAACTAGAGCGCATTAGCATCAGTGGTTCACTCACTCAATCGCAAGTTACTGTCATTACCGTTAGTTACTACAGCCTACAGTTTGCTAGCTAGCTATGCCTTCGTCACATAAATGCATGTTACCCAGTTGCGCTAATTTTCAAAACAGCCCCGTCTCCTTATTTAAATTTATTTGTATTTGACAGTTGAGAGAGGTGGCAGCTTTCCCTTGAGTGGGCGTGGTTTCAGCTGTGACAGCGGACACGCCCCTAGCGTTTGAGAGCAAAAATGACTGCTCATTTTTTCAAGACTTTTATGACTTATTTTTATTTACTTGGCGTTTTTTAATCAATTAAATTTAGCTGAGTGGTTAATAACCATTTTTTCTGTGGTGTGACAAACGCATACTTAATATTGCTTTACACTGACTTGAAAAAATAGCATGTGTTTGAGAATTTCTTTGTACTTATTATGCCCCCCTCTTACTTTAATGACACTTGAGGAACATAAACTCTACAAATTTACTTCTATTTGATTTGTCGACTAGAAATAATGTCAAATCTTATGAAATTGTTAAAATATGTTAAAATAGCCAGATTTAAAATGTCAGGTTTCCATTGGGCCTCTAGTTTTTTGTTGTTGTTTTTTTTAAATTAATGTTCAAAAGTTTGGGGACTGAAAGAAGATTGATTCATTCATTCATTTGTTTGTTCGTTCATTCATTTGAAATTGTATGAAATGGTTGAATTATTTTATTTTAGATTTTAAATCTCAGATTTCAGCCTCTAACTTTTTTTTTTTAATTAATGTTCAAAAGTTTGGGGAAAGAAAGAATAATTGGTTGAATGATTCCCATATTCACTGATTCATTCATTCGTTCATCCATCCATCCATTCATTCACTCACTCAGTTATTTATTTAAAATGATATGAAATAGTTTTATTTACATTAAATTTACCAAAAGTAATTTTTATAATGTTACATAAGATTTCTATGCAAAATAAATGCTCTTTCAAAAGAATGTTCTTGCAAAATAAACATGCTTTCAAACCTTTTCAACACAGATAATGAAGAAATGTTTCTAAGGAAAAAATCAGCGTATTACAATGATTTCTGAAGGATCATGTGACACTAAAGACTGAAGTAATGGTGCTGAAAACCCAGCATTGCCATCACAGGAATGAATTACAATTTAAAATATATATAACTAGAAAACAAATTTTCTAAACTCAAATAATATTTTACAATATTACTGTTTCCCTATATTTGAACTAAATAAATGCAGCCTTGGTGAGAATACCAGGATTTCCTTTTAAAAACATAAAAATAATAATAATAAAATCGGTAACACTTTTCAATAAAGGTGTCATTTGTCAACAGTAGTTAATATATTAACTAACATGAACGAACAATGAACACTACATTTATTACAGTATTTAATAATGTTAGTTAATAAAACAACCTGTGATAGTTAATGCTGAAATTAACATGAACTAAGATTAATACATGCTGTATAAGTATTGTTCATTCTTAGTTCACGTTAACTAATGTAGTTAGCCAATGTTAACTAATAAACCTTATTGTAAAGTGTTACCAAAAAATCTTATTATCATCTCCAAACTTTTGAACGGTCATGAATGTAACTTAAGCATGCTACCTTGAAAGATACCTCATTTTAGCCTAATTCTAAGACAACATTACATTTTTTGCAGAGAAGAATACATTGTGACTAGCTCAGTAATTACAAATTACACGATACCCCATATCCACATTATTATTTTTCCTGTTAGAGTGTGTGCGGCCATTTGTAAATTTTATGGGTCTGGCTTCCAGTCTCATCTGCCTCCAGCTACTTTTAGGTGTACAAAACAGCTCATTTTGCTGCTTGATATTGAAAATTGGTGTGTTTTACCATATTATTTTACTGTATTATCTTAATTACGAACACAGTGGTTTGTGGTGCAAACCGTTTTACCATTTACTGCACGTTGTTATTCTTCATGTTATTTTTAAGTCTCGCCCCCAGGCTTACTTCCGTGTTGAAGAATAAAGTGTATTTTATGCTTATACGAGTATCGCACATTTAGCTTAGCAACATGCTATTATCAAACTCTACTGAAAAGAATTGTGAGTAGAGCCTCCAAGTGAGTTCCAAATTAGTCAGCTATAAAGTTCCTATAAACCCTTAACAGTCAGCTACCTATGTAGGCAGCAGGCAGCAAGGCAGCTCACCAAGTTTTGGAACAGAGCTGCAATCTTCCGAAAATGAGGAGGCGAACGCTATTGGAGAGGAGCTCTGCTTTCTGTTCCTATCACAGCATGAGCGTAGCTGCTAATACTCGTCTATTCTACAGCGCTCTTCCTCTCCGCCCGCCGATGCATGACACCCTCTTACAGAGAAGCGCTCGCTGTTCTCTCTTTGTCTTTTTTTCCCCCACCAACTCGTTTTATCTCCCCGAGTGTTTCTCGCTCTCCACCTCCGTCTCCCCCCTCCCTCCTTCGCGTGTGTTTCCCTGCCCCTCTCCGATTGAGCTCACTCTCCCCCAGACGGCGCAGGTTGGTGCTGGCGCACATAACAATTGCAGAGGAGCTTCTAGCACTTACAGTAAATGAAGCTCGGGCAGCAGCCCACTGAGATGCATTAGATTAGGTAATTGAGATATGAGTGATGGCGCAGGCCGGCCCCTGCCGCAGAGGTCTTGGAAATAAGCATTTGCCGCATCCGGCGTATTACAGCCTCGGATTATGGAGGGCCCTGATAGAATAATGTCAGCCGAACACAGGGCTAAAATTGAACTGTCAAGAACTGTCAAATACACAATAATGTGCTCGGCAAACCCAAGGCATTTCGCCACTCTGAACTGGCTGACGGACTGGCGCCGGACCCTGTGCGTTTCACAGAGCGCGCTTTGAGAAAACGTGCATCCGACGCGTATTCAATTTGAGAAACTTGAGATGCTAATGATTTTAAGCAGAACAGCCTCCGTCGCATTTCCTAACAGGATTTGCGAGGGGAAAACTTGTTTGTTTCAACACTGTTGGTTTTCTTTAAGCGAACGCCTCGTTCCCTGCTGAATCTGCTGTGCTGGCGTGCTAAAACAGTCACCTGTGTATAGATTAATGGTTTTAATTCTGAGGACTGGCAGGGCGTAGCCGCATGAATGTCCATATTTCCATCCGTGCCCCGCTAGCTGTGAAGTTAAATTGATTTAGGCCTTGGCATCTCGGAAACACGATGCCGTAAACGACTTGGCTTCAGTTCAGCACGTTTGTCCATCACAAAATAAGACCTAGATATATAAAAAAAAAAAAAAAAGTGTAAAAGAAAAAAGCCTTGCAGCTATGCTGTAGAATGTATATACTACAGTGTATTGCAAATGCCTGTGTGGGTGTGTATATTTTTGCAAAATGTAAACAATATTAGTGTACAGGGCTACATATAAAGTTGAATATACATCCAGCTTTGCACATGTACATACAGTATAATTATGTAATGTATATGCCTCCTCCGAAGAGACAGAAAATACTGGATGAGAAAAAAATTTGTAGTACAAAAATAAAACAACACCAATATTACATATAACATTAAAAAGTGTATAAATCACATGTTTTTCTAAAGAATCATTGTCCACCAGTGACATCAGCAGGTAAAGTTACAGCGAGAGTCCACGTCTCTTTCGCCTCCCCTGAGCCCACTGAGTTTTAACAGACTGACGAAAGTCATGTGAGAGGAGGCAATGCCTCCATTGCGATATGACCGGATATGACTGGTTATGCTTGGCTGTGATTGGTTCATACGATAAATCCTGCCTCTTGTGTTGGTGCGCTGAATGAACAATATAATGCTGTTAATACAAAGACCAACGTAAAAGTAAACAAAGTAAACAAAGTAAACAACGGACATACTTAGATATAATAACTTTGTTACGTCAAAATAAGACTTCAAATGGCCTGAAAACAAGATCTGTGGGAGTTTAGTGATTAATCAGCTTGTAACATAATAACTATATTTTTGCCTAGTTCCAATCTCCTAAATGCAACTACTGTATAAGGCATGGAGATATTAATATTAGTGATGCACAATATTGGATTTTTGCCAATATCTGATATGCTGATATTTTTCAACTCATTTTGGCTGATACCGATATATTTTCTTTTGTTTGAAAACAACACCAAGACTTCCCTGTGTGGAGATTATAAATAAATAATTTTTAATTTTGGTTTGTTTTTAACAAGAACTTATTTGTTAGAATTAAATAAACAATAATGAAGCTCTTTTATAATGACAGTACACTGAAGTTTTGAAAATAACTTTTAAAAAAACTATATATCAATCGCTGCATTTCTTTCACAGAAAAATGCAGTTGTAACCTTAACATTTTATTTTAAAATTTAACATTTGTACATGGTCGTAAAGCAAAAGAGTTGTAAAAAACTGTAAAAATCTTTTAGAGCTAATAATTTGTTTAAAAAAATATAACATAATACACATTAATGAATAAATCAGCATATATAAACTTATTTAATTCACAAGTGTCATGTTTGTGTTTTTTTTTAATCAATTACTACTTTATTTAATCAGAAACACAGTCTAAATGTTTTTGGTGTATTTTACTTTCATTTTATTTAGAAGTAGGCAAACAGCGCCCCCTATGGAATTAAAACCTCTTACCGAACGGACATTAGGACCCGGGGGAGGCTACCGCTGCAGCAACTTAGTGATGGGAAGTTCGGATCATTTTACCGACTCGGACCTTTGAGTCTCGTTCAGCAAAATGAACGAATCTTTTTTCGAGTCATTTCGTTCATTTGAGCAAAATATAATTAAAATGTTATAAAAAACACATCTACTGCTTACACAAACGTTGATCACACTATAAACAAGACAAAACTATAATGCTATAAGAAATAGAAAAGATTAATTCATTGTTTACCTGGGTCTTTAAGTCTATGATAAGCTCTCCTCACCTCTTATCTGACGAATTTTCGGGTTTTAGTCGTTCGTTCATCACGTAACAGCCCCATACGTTTAACCAATGCAGTCTGAGCCGGAATAAGAATTGATTAGCTCATCTCTCGAGTCGTTCGTTTATCACGTGACATCCCCATAAAACGAACGAACGACTCGAAAACGTGATGGAAAAAGACTCGAAACAGGTGAACTAATTCTAGTACAGAACCTAATAGGATGTTGTGCATGCGCGACTGAACGAATCACTCCCCGAGACGAACTCTTCTTCCCGAGTCACATTAAAGATTCGTTCAAAATGAACGAATCGTTCAAGAACGACCCATCACTACAGTTACTGCACGTGCTCTTACTGTTTACTCTATCACAAACCAAACACGTTATTCTGTACATGTATTCTCAGATTAAATGCAGCCATCCAAAACAGCGAATTTAACTATTATTCAGGCAAAACTTTGCTTCAAGAATGAGACACACAGCTGACGTGAACTAGCACACGTGAGTTATTCCACTTATCGGCAGAATTTTTCCTAGCGGGCTGATGCCGGTATTTACATTTAAAGCCATTATCAGTCGATTCCGATATCAGGCCAATAATATCCTGCATCCCTAATTAATATACTATAAAAATTATGATTTTCTGAAAAGCTACTTTGAAACATTCTGTATTGTGACAAGCACTCTACAAATAAAACTGATGTGACTTGATTATTCATGCTTATTCATGTTTTGGCTTACTTCCTTTACTTACAGAGTGTAGCCATCAGGTAAACCTTACAAAAACGAAACGTATTATCACTAAATGTATAATTAACTTGTAAATCATCCAAGCGTATTATCAAAAACAACCCTCCAGAGATATTTCTCTTCTTTTTGGACTGAAGACAGATATCATCACTTGAAATAACCCACAAATCAATACCTCAGCGTTAGCATGTGCTCACCAACTTCCAGTGGCAGCACTTCATTTAGGTAATGGCCTAAAGAGCCAGTGGGAAAAGAGCGGACTGACATGGCAGCCCCACGCAGCACACACAGCAGAGTGCACTTAAAGCACGGCAGACTAAATCAGGGCCAATTAGTGTGTCTGTGGTCCACAGCAGCTGGGCTAAGTCTGGGGGCAGAGGTGCTCAGGGCTGGAGCTGAAAAATTGTGGCAGTCCTGAAGCAGGCCTTTCCTGAAAGAGATAGAGGAGGGGGGAGATGCGAGGGAGAGATAGAAAGAGGACAGCGGCCCACTGTCGGTCAAAGAACGCAGTGCACTCTTTTTCCGCTAACCTCGCCCGACATCAATCACGCAAGCTGGAGGTAGAGTGAGAAGTTAACTCGGCCACTGAGGAAAAATATCCGTAATGATTGACGCAGGGGCTTGTGTGTCGACCTCGACGCTTTTATGGAAACCAGCTGTAGCAAAACACGTTCATTATGGACTTGTTTACTATTGTGCGATTCGTGCTGGAGTTTTATGACTTTTAGTCCATGAATATGAGCTTTGAAGCCAACTGTAGCCTAATATTCTCCTAAAACTTTCCTAAAAAACACTTTTAACATATGTACTTATTTAAATTTTATAGCCCTTTTCTTGCAACAAAACAGACCGAATAAATATTGACTACTCATCTTGCAGTACATAGATTTTTCTCAGTCTCTGAGACTGAGAAATGCTGATGGAGCCAGCTAGCAAGTATAAAGTCATGGTTCATGACTGGGACCTAACTAAAAACTATTGGCTATTAAAATTGTTTTATATACTGTATGTATATATATATATATATATATATATATATATATATAGTCACGGGGCGGAGCAAAGCGACAGACACAGGGGGCGTGACGTCAGGCCTCGGAGAGGCTTTTATTAAACAATAAAACAAAGTGTCCAAAAAGGGGGGAAAAAGTGTCCAAAACAAAAGGGGGATCTGGTGTCCTCGAAGTGACGGGGTTCCGTGAAGGAGGGGTAGTGTTCCAAAAGGGAAGGGTCCAGGTAAGGGGCGGAGTCCGGCGGCCGCACGCGCTCCCCGCTCAGGTCCGGGGTGCGAGGGGCGGCGGCTTCTCTAGCGGCATCGTCCTCCTCCACCTACGCGGCGCTTCTGGGGGATAACACGGCCCGGCATCCTGGCCCGTCAGCCGTTACGGGTGCGGTCCTCATCCGGACCCGCGGGGTCCGGCAACTCGTCCTGCGGCGCTGGTACCCTCTTCACCCCTTCCTGGACCCACGAGGACACCAGCGTGCATGCACGGGGAAGAGACCGGTCTCCTGAGGAGAGGCGCGCTCGGCATTTTAACAGCGGCGGTGATGAGGCTTCATTCACATCAGGTGTGCCTCATCACACGCCACCAGACCTGGATGTTTCGGCGCCCCTCCTCCTCCCACACGCCCACTCCCGTCGGGAGCCTGGTGAAGGGCGGCGATTACCGACGGGGTGAAGCTGATAGTTAGGGGGGAGGCAGCCGACTCGTCACATTCCCCCCCCCAAGCGACATCCCCGTCCTCCGGTCGCCGCCCACGCAGGAGTGCTACCTTCCTCAACCAGGCTCCAACGGTCGGAGTGGGCGGGGATTCCTCTCCGGGCGACTCCCTCTCGCAACGCCACCGGACCGGGGACAGAGAAACCGGAATTTAGTCGACAGCCTCAACCAACCGCAGGGTAAGTGTTACTAAATGAAAGAAGTCACTTACCCCCTTTAGCGGCTGGGAGGCTGTCACCGTCGTTTCTCCGTCCCTCCGGGTCGAAACTTCCTTGACTTTTGCGAGCGAGAGGGGTTGACGTCATCAGGTGATTCCCACTGCGCTGCCTAAGCTCCGCCCATGCCTGCATTCTCCACCACTTGTCACGGCGGCGGAGCAAAGCGACAGACACAGGGGGCGTGACGTCAGGCCTCGGAGAGGCTTTTATTAAACAATAAAACAAAGTGTCCAAAAAGGGGGGAAAAAGTGTCCAAAACAAAAGGGGGATCTGGTGTCCTCGAAGTGACGGGGTTCCGTGAAGGAGGGGTAGTGTTCCAAAAGGGAAGGGTCCAGGTAAGGGGCGGAGTCCGGCGGCCGCACGCGCTCCCCGCTCAGGTCCGGGGTGCGAGGGGCGGCGGCTTCTCTAGCGGCATCGTCCTCCTCCACCTACGCGGCGCTTCTGGGGGATAACACGGCCCGGCATCCTGGCCCGTCAGCCGTTACGGGTGCGGTCCTCATCCGGACCCGCGGGGTCCGGCAACTCGTCCTGCGGCGCTGGTACCCTCTTCACCCCTTCCTGGACCCACGAGGACACCAGCGTGCATGCACGGGGAAGAGACCGGTCTCCTGAGGAGAGGCGCGCTCGGCATTTTAACAGCGGCGGTGATGAGGCTTCATTCACATCAGGTGTGCCTCATCACACGCCACCAGACCTGGATGTTTCGGCGCCCCTCCTCCTCCCACACGCCCACTCCCGTCGGGAGCCTGGTGAAGGGCGGCGATTACCGACGGGGTGAAGCTGATAGTTAGGGGGGAGGCAGCCGACTCGTCACAATATATATATATATATATATATGTGTGTGTGTGTGTGTGTGTGTGTGTGTGTGTGTGTATTATTTATATACTACAATAGTTTTAATGAATAATTTGAATTAGCTTGGAATTTAGTTTTACTAGTTTTATATGATTTTATAATTGAAATTATTTTTTGTTATTTTATTATTTATATGTAGCTTAAAATTCATTTTAAGTTCAGTTTTAGTTAAATAATTTAGTCATTTTAATACTTCAAGAGCTCAGGTTTTGAATTTAAATTTCTTATCCAATATTTATATTTATATTTATTTATTTATTGTATTATTTGTGTACTATAAGTTTTAAAGAATATTTTGAATTTGCTTTTTATTTTTTATTTTTTTTAAATTTAATTTTAGTTTACATTTTACTAATTTTATGTGCTTTTAATTAATATTATTTTTGTAAACATTTTTATATATAGCTTAAAATTAATTTGTATTTCAGCTTTATTATTTATTTAGTCATTTTAATACTTCAGCTTATTTCAATGAATTGCCATGGCCATAAGTTGAAGTTTCAAGTATAAATTTCTCATCTAATATTTAAATAACATTTTATTTTAGTATTATTTATATATTTATATATTATTTTAATAAATATTTTGAATTAGCTTTTTATCTTTTATATTTTCAGTTTTCATTTTAATTTTAGTTAAAGTTTGACTAATTCTGTGCTTTTATAATTATTTTTGTAAATATTGATATATTTTTTTAAGTTTTAAGTTTAAAATTTTCAACTAATGTTTATATTTAATTTTATTTTAGTGTTATTTATATACTATAATAGTTTTAAGGAATATTTTGAATTAGCTTTTTGTTTTTTATAATTTCAGTTTTCATTTTAATTTTAGTTTAAGTTATAACATTTTTTTTTTGTTTTTGAAATGATATTATTTTTGTAAATATTCATATAGCTTTAAAATTCATTTTTTGTTCAGTAATTTAGTCATTTTAATACTTCAACTTATTTCAATTAATTGCCATGATCATAAGTTCAAGTTTTAAATTTAAATTTCTCACCTAAAATGTATATTTAATTTAATTTTATTTTAGCTTTATTTCAATTACTGAAAATGATTTTAAAGGTTTTTGTTTTAGTTTTAGTTAATAATATGACCAATAACCAACAAATGGCCAATATTACAATTCTATGTGATCTTTTTTTTTAGGAATAAATTAAAAGTAAAATCTAAACTTCTCTCATTTTAAGTAAATGTAACCATGTACAGCATATTATGTACAGTATTAAAAATGGATATTAATTTTAAAATTTACTAAAGATTACATTGAGGAGTTATTATTTTTTAACGAAGACGGTAAAATGGTAAAAAAGTAATATAATTACTTAAAAATAGGGCATGTACAACTGAAAATCCAATACTGACTGATGCTGACCAAAAAAAAAAAAAAGTGGTATTCATATATCACTGGTGCATCTCTTAAAAATGTGTTGATATCTCTTAGCAATAGGAAATATGTCAACACAGGAGACAGAAAACTGCAGTTTACATAACAAAATGAGTTAGGTTCACCGTGGTGTGTGCATCCCCATCTCAAAAGTGTTTGTCTTCGGGAGGCATCTTGGCAGGGGCCATTAGATGCTCTGGCATCTCAAACATCCTGGAAGGACAGAGCCGCTGCGACGTGGTGGTAAGAACATGATGCGGAGAGCTAAGCGAAGGTATCTTCGGGACAAAGAGCAACCGCAGCGGGACAATGGCTGTGAACAATCCGAGCGTTTTATTCATCCCGCTGTTGTCCTGAGCTGGGGCTATCATGCATAAGCACGCTACCACAAACAAACTGCAACCCGGGCGCCTCCACCACTCCTGATCGCCTCCACTGTTTTCAACCTGCAAATTCCTTTGGCTTGTTTTAAAGGGAGAAGCGTCCCATTCTGTCAATGTCACCGCGGATATCCCTATATACAATGCAATTGAAGATAAGCCTAATCTTGCACACCCACACGGCATCTTCATTTTTTTCCCTATCAAAGCCAACAGTATGTACAAACCGGAGGATTAGCCACAGACTTCTATCCTTTGGAATAAACTCAAGCACAGTACGTGCAAAGTAAACCTAGCAAGGACAAAGCACAAATATTGTTCAATGTACATTTAACATAGAAATAACAATCCAACACCGTGCATGCAAAACATGACAGAGCGCATCTGATATTAAACTTCTACTTAATAATCTAAACAGACCACTTATGCAAAAATAATGCATTCGTCGAACGCTTCATGCTTTTCTTCTACAAAACCAAGGCGCAGACATGCTTTCTAATTTGAATAAGATTAGATATACAAGGTATTAGAAGATTTCTGTTGCATAAATACAGGGTTCATAGCATCTGCGCTGGTGCACGGTGTCATTTGTGCGTTTACAAATTGAAGTAAATGGATTACGGAGACCTTCTTTACAACACGGAGATCTACAAACAACACACAATTCCACGTAGGAGAAATTTCATGACTCTTTACGAGCTAATTTCCTCCATGTTACACAGTACAAAAGCTGCCTGTGTAGATTAAAAAACAATATTCAAAGCAGCCGTGAAGCTATTGTGCTTTAAGAGCGCAGATTAAAAACGCAGATACCCTTTAAAAAAGCTCATGCGGAACACAAACCAAAAGTTAGAAATAAAAAAACATCTTCTTATTAGAATAGTCTTCCAGGTCTGATGTTTTTTGTTGTTTTTTTGTCAAAATGCAAATGCTAGATTTAAATTCATTTATTTTCATCACATCAGCTGAGGGCCTTAATTCTGCACTCTTATTTTAATACTTGGCTTTACGGCTTGTAATTGTATGATTTGCATTTTTTTTTTGCTCCCATTATAAATAATCCATGCAACACACGGCCTGGCTGCCAAGCTGGCATCACTTTCTATTTAATCTTGTGAAACAGTCACTTTATCTCCTTGTTCAACCTGGGGTTTATCTTTTGTTGTGGCACCGTACT
The DNA here is from genome assembly GCA_036247105.1 of Cirrhinus mrigala. Classification (NCBI taxonomy): domain Eukaryota; kingdom Metazoa; phylum Chordata; class Actinopteri; order Cypriniformes; family Cyprinidae; genus Cirrhinus; species Cirrhinus mrigala. The sequence goes on along the minus strand of CM070009.1, from coordinate 22,420,586 downwards.
ATTGATGCGGAAATGTTTACAAAGCAATATACACTTGCCCCATTTAGCGAAAGCGAGAGTTCAAGGTATTAATATGATGGTTTATCACCCCCAGCGTGCTTCGCTCAGTCATTGACTTAATAACAGCCGCTGTTCTTTAATGGCTCCTTTGCCTAGGACGCGGCGTCTCGTTAACAATGCCAGCATTTCCACGTATCGCCAGGAGAGCGGTTTTTGTTTTGTTTTGTTGTGCAGAACTATCGACCGTGCTATTCTCCTTCAACTCCCTGTGGGGTTGAGAGCGGAGCCCCCGTTACATCGGCATGTGCTCCATTATCATTTCAATACGAGTATGACACACCGGCGTGTGGCGGAACGCTACGTTTCTATTTCCACTCCACAAACGATAGCAAACGGCGTACGCCCGGTGTGAGGTTTCCCCGACACCCTCCTCCTCTTCTCCCCCACCTCCCATTGCCCTGCCGCAAGCAAAACAGCAACGCTAGCAACTAGCGTAATGTGCGCCGCGAGGCACCGCCAGCACAGGACAGGCTAAGACTATAACCAGTTACATAATCGCCGCAATAAACACGTTCCGATTGTGCTCAACACACAGCACTTAACTCCCACTGACGATAACAGAGTACGCAGCAACCCTTCGCCAGCTTCCAAGGGAAATAAAAGAGGGAGCGATCTAACTCTATACTTCATTCTCACACTTAAGGGCCATGCATTTTCCAAACGATGAAACATATAATCATTGCGGCCCAGGGATATTTTATAGCCGGCGTACATGGTGTTTGAACAGTCTGCATCTTTGTTAAGTCATGGGGAATAATCAGATACGCAAAATGGGCACGTTTTGGGAGGGAATTCGTGAATTAGTGTTGAATTGTATTAAACATATGTGACCCTGGACCACAAAATGAGTTTTAAGTAGCATGGGTATATTTGTAGCAATAGCCAAAAATACACTGTATGGGTCAAAATGATCAAATTTTCTTTTATGCCAAAAATCTTTAGGATATTAAGTAAAGATCATGTTCCATGAGGATATTTTGTAAATTTCCTACCATAAATATATCAAAACTTAATTTTTGATTAGTAATATGCATTGCTAAGAACTTCATTTGGACAACTTTAAAGGATATTTTGATTTTCTTGCAGACTCGGCCAAACATTCTCCTATCCTAATAAACCATACATCAATGGAAAGCAGATTTATTCAGCTTCAGATGATGTATTAGGATATATATCTTTATGACTGGTTTTGTGGTTGAGGTATTTATTTGACAACAATAATGATTATACATTTCATACTGAACAATGAAACCTATAATCGTTGTGCCTGAGGATATTTTATAGTCGATGTACATGGTGTTTGAACAGATATTCACCCAAAATGGGTGCTTGATTTTTAAATTCATAAATGTGACCCTGGACCACAAAACCAGTCATAACACACTTTTGTACCTTTTAGGTACTAATACGTACACTTTCAGTACTAATATATGACCCAGCACCACAAAACCAGTCATAAAGGTCAATTTTTTGAAATTGAGATTTATACATCACATGAAAGCTAAATAAATAAGCTTTCCATTGACGTATGATTTGTTAGGATAGAACAATATTTGGCTGAGATACAACTATTTGAAAATCTGGAATCTGATGGTGCAAGAAAATCAAAATGTTGAAAAAAATCACCTTTAAAGTTGTCCAAATGAAGTTCATAGCAATGCATATTACTCATCAAAAATAAAGTTAATGTATTTACTGTAGGAAATTTACAAAATGTCTTCATGGAACATGATCTTTACTTAATATCCTAATGATTTTTGACAATTTCGACCCATACAATGTATGTTGGCTTTTGTTACAAATATACCCGTGCTACCCAAGACTGGTTTTGTGTTTTGATTTATATGAAACATATTTATTTAAAACGAATATTGTGATTTATTTTTTAATGCGAATCTATTTGAAAAGAAAAAATGGCATGCGCACACAACAGCATCGCTTTGATTATATATTCTCTTTTCTAATTTCTGTCAAGAGGAGCTGCATTTGAAATGAGAGGACTGGCAGAAATCTGCATGATGTATTCAGCATCTAATGAGCGGCGGGGTGAATTGTAGGCACAGGGCATATGCAGTGCCCTGCGAAATCCCCTCTCCTGCACACTATGATTATTCACCCTCATGTAGTGCTGCACTTCCTCTATTCGGTCAAGCCCACAGGATTTACCAATCCAAAGCTCTGACGGCTCGAGAAAAAGAGTCCTGTCCTCCTCCAGAAGGGCTCCCTGCTTTGAGACGCCCTGGCTCCCCGCACTGCCAGGGCTCAGGCGCACCACAACTGAGGCGCATCCATCTGTGTGCCTTGTAGGTGCTGTGGAGATAACCAATTTTTCAAAGCACAACCAGAACTTGCATAATGCCTCATGCACCCACGTTATGACTCACTAAATTACATAAACAGAATGTGGGGTATTCTCTCTGTCTCTCTCTCTCGCTCGCTCACTCGCTCTTTTTGCTTTTTTCCTGCCATTGTTATTTCTCCCAAAATCATTTTCAACTGAACAAAGCTACTGAAAACAATGTAATGAGGGTATAAAAAGACATGTCAGCTTATGTAGAGGATCATGTTTTCTTTAGGACGATAGGAGGGGGGAGACAATGTGCACTACAGTGTGGGAGATTAAACCACACACAAAAAGGTGGGGGGAAATCTTTTAACTTCATTTTAATCTGAAAATGAGCTCTCGTTTACAACAGACTTTGTTAAAAAATGTTTCAAATGTTTAAGTATATGTACAAGATTAAATATTGTCCAATTGTCTAATCAAAACAATTAGAGCTGCAAAACGATTAGTCACGATTAATCGGTTCAAAATAAAAGTTTTTACGTTTGCATACAATATGTGTGTGTGTACTGTTTATATTTATTATAAACACACACATTTATGTATATATTTTTTAAAAAAAATATTTGCACTGTATGTATTTGTATGTAAACACTGGTATATAATTTATATTATATATAAATATAAAAAGTTTACATAGAAATCTAACATATTTTTTCTTAATATATACACATGTATGTGTGTGTATTTATATAAACTTAATAAATATACACAGTACACACACATACAGTACGCAAACATAAACTTTTATTTTGAATCAATTAATCGCGACTAATCGTTTTGCAGCTCTAAACTAAATGTTGCTTTAACTCAAATACAAAAAAAATGTTTTGCTAAAATGTATATAAAATCTAATAAATGACTATAAATATGTTTAAAACTTCTCCCACAAATAATGTTTTACATAAACAGCCAATTAAAACAGTTATTGAATGATATATTGGACGTTACATTTTTACCTGTACTGTACAAATATGTGATTCCTTACATTGAATAATTTTAGCAAACATGAATAAATATGTGGAATCACAAAGCATTTGAACAGTATAAGTCTGCAAAAATGTAAAAATATCATTCAGTGTCTATGCATGACTCTTCTGACTGGTTTTTATTTACATTTTTGGGGCAAATGCTTGCTTATTACACTCTCAGAAAAAAGGTACAGAAGCTGTCACTGAGGCAGTACCTTTTCAAAAGGTACATTTTTGTACCTTTTGGATACTAATATGTACACTTTCAGTACTAATATGTGACCCAGGACCACTAAACCATCATAAGGTTTTTTTGAATTCTCAATAAATAAGCTTTCCAAAGATGTATGGTTTGTTAGGATAGGACAATATTTGGCCGAGGTACAACACGGCCAAATATCTGGAATCTGAGGGTGCAAAAAAATCTAAATACTCAGAAAATCGCCTTTAAAGTTGTTCAAATTAAGCATATTACTAATCAGAAATTAAGTTTTGATATATTTGCAGTAGGAAATTTGCAAAATCTTCATGGATCATGATCTTTACTTAATATCTATTGATACAAACATACCCGTGCTACTTACGAATGGTTTTGTGGCCCAGGGTCACATATAAACCTTTAATGTGCCAATATGGGCTCTTTAGGCACAGGTGTGCCTTTTGAAAATGTCAGTTTTTGCACCTTTTTTTTTTTGAGAGTGTACAATGTATATTTTTACAAAGATTTTAAATTTCATTAAACATAAAATTGCCATGAAATTTAAAACTAGCAAATTCAGTCCAAACCCCTTGATATTACACACAGAGTCAATAAAATGCAGCCATTTTCAACCTAAATGCCACAAAATGTCAATAACAACTATAAAATAATATTAATAAATAAAAAATACCAATAATAATAGTAAAACTAGCAAATACACTCCAACCCTTTCAAACAGCCAATCTAAACATGTATTTTTGTACATTTTTAACTCACTAATACTGATTCCACACATTTAATCGAAATTCAGTTAAAAGACGTTTGTAAAAGTTAGTAAGTACAATCAATGTCCAAAACTGTTGTTTTAATCAAGTGGCTACATTCTAAACTCCTCCCACAAATTGTGTCCCGCACTAACAACCAATCAAAACACAGCCATGCGGTGGACACCGAATGATGCGTCAGAACTTACATTTCTACCTTCTTCTGCAGTAAATCCCCACACTTAATCAAACACATCCATACCTAACATCAATTCACAAGCGTCCCTTCATGCGCGAGTCAAGTCACGGCCCGAGCGCGTCACGTAAAGTGCGTTAAGTTCAATTGTTAGTTGTTATTGCTCTCGTAAGTACTTTCCGATGCAGATGTCATTATAATCATTATCATTTTGCAGCCTGAGAGAGTCATCAATATTCCAACAAAGGTTCAGAGAGGGAGAGCGAACGCGTGCGAGGGAGAGAATATCAACAAAACAAACTATAATTCCCCGCTATTTCAATTACCCATCATTAGCTCGCATTTCCATCCCATTGCCATTCCCCCAGCAAAATCAAGGTCTCTCACACACATCCCCATTAGCTGTGATAAAAGCATGCCTGGTGTTTAGCAACAAAAGCAGCTCGCTGCTCTGTTAGCTGACTGATCACACTATGAGACCCAGGCGTTCTCTGACATTAACACACACACACACACACACATACAAATACGAGCGTCCGACCGCGCACCGGCGCTCAACTGGAGTCCTCAGTGAGAAATTCCCTTTCCTTTGTAGGTCAGGCTTAGATGCAGGCATACTCAGATTGAAAATTTCATTAGAAAACCTGCCGTACACTGCCTCAGCCCCGGGTCTCACGACACTATATTGATTTTAATAGATACCAACTCACCCCCTCGTGACGCGAGAGCTCTTGTGTGGAAGAATAGCTACCAGGCAGTGTTAACAGTGGCCGCACAGCTCCATGAAGCAACACTCATGCACTCTCACACTGAATGGAAAAGGATCATTTCAAACAGCAAGGCAAGAAACAAAAAAAAAAGCCACGCGCAAGGGGTAAGCACACAGAGAAAGAACGAGGGAAAGGAGAGAGAGAGAGAGAGAGAGAGAGAGAGAGACAGGGAGGGGAGAGACACAGAGAGAGAGAGAAAGAGAGAGATGGGAAATTAATAATCCCAGAGACAAGTCCCCTCTGTGTTATTCATCAGGCTGCTTTCTCGCAAGCTGCGGAGGAGCGGAGATATGCAGATGGGAGGGGCCAACGGCACACTCCATTGGTTCGCGTGCCTCATTCCTATACATTGCAGCCAATCCACTTTTTTTTTTTTTTTTTTTTTAAGCGTGGAGGTACAAATATACAGTAGCTGCCTTGCGGTTTCACAGAGGGAAGAGAGGAGAGGATAAAAGACAAATGAGGAGCTAAAAAGTGGGGGGCAGAAGGAAGAGGAGGCGGAGGAAGGAGAGAGGCAGGCGCTGGATGAGGAACACTGCTTAGGGGCTCAGCGATGCTGCCTTCAGTTAATGCACTATTAACTTTATTTGAGCTGACTTCCCATTTGATCCTCTGCGGTGGGGTCACTCAATGGTGGGCAATTTCTTCCCAAATCACATCGTAATGAAATTGCTGCCTATTTCCCAAACCTATAATAATATATAAAAAAAGCGAGAGGAAAAACACACACACACACACACAAAGTGAAATAATGCAGGTGATGTTGGCTGGCTGCCCTTGCTGTCAGACATTACAGGCAATTCCTTGCCTCCATTTTCCATGTTACAATGAATACATTTCACAGCTCACTTGCTCTAAAGTGTGGGTGGTACAGCATAACAACCTACACCATGTGAGAGAATATCTAACACTTTCACCTCTCTCTTTTTCTCTGGCGTTGCAGTAAAGCGAAGCGAGTCTCCAAACCTCCACACTCAGCCAAGCTCATCAATTATTGAGGCTGCACATCGGCCCCACAAAATCTGATGCTTTAAATGTAGTTTTGTGTTACAGTCTGCGAGAGCGAAAAAGCTGATGCAGAGGAAAGGCTTATTTCGCTCCCGCGCGCAAACCCGTGCCGGCTACGTCGTGTCGAACGGTCTGCGGATTAAAACCGTCTGGCGTCTTTCAGATTTCGCACCGCGACAAAAGACGACGGGCGTTGAGACGGTGGCTTCACAAATGCTGCTCTGAAGTTCTCTTTATTTTACGGATGTGAAAAAGCATTTGTGACCCTGGACCACAAAACCTGTCATAAGGGTCAATTTTTGGAAATTGAAATCGATAGGACAATATTTGGTTGAGATATGACTATTTGAAAATCTGGAATCTGAGGGTGCAAAAAAATCCAAATATTGAGAAAATCACCTTTAAGGTTGTCCAAATGAAGTTCTTAGCAATGCATGTTACTGAACAAAAATTAAGTTTTGATATATTTACAGTAGGAAATTTACAAAATATCTTCACTGAACATAATCTTTACTTAATATCCTAATGATTTTTGGCATAAAATAAAAAAATTAATAATTTTGACCCATACTTAAGACTGGTTTTGTGGCCTGGACCACATTTGTAAGATATTTTGAAGAATGTTATAAACAAAAAACCTCTGACTATCATTTCTATGGGGGGAAAAAAAAAAAAAGACACTGAGACATATTTCAAAATAAATTTCAAAATGTGCTCCACAGAAGAAAGTCATACAGGATAGGAACAGTATGAGGGGTTTTAAAAATCATAAAAATACAAAGCTATATAAAATAAAATCAAATAATGCCGTTTATAACACCAATTTTTAAAAAGTCTGTCATTAAGCAAACTGTACACAATTAAGAGTACTGCTAATAATAATAGTAAATAAAATTATTCCTGATCTTAATATTAACAATCATGACATCCAATTTATTAATTGATACTCAGGATTCAATTTTGAATTGATTAATTAAAGGCAACTTCATCAGTTCAAGATTTTACTGTGCATAAAATTATGTGCAACATGTTAATATTTTTGTTGTCAAACAATTAATTGCGATTAATCGCATTTACATAATTTATGGGTGTGTACTGCTGATATTATATATATATATATATATATATATATATATATATATATATATATATATATATATATATATATATATATAAATACACATGCATGCATATATATATTTAAGAAAAATGTTATGTTTATATATTAAGAAAATGCATATATAATATCAATTATATAAATAGAAATAAATACATGTAAATACATATAAAATGTTCGAAATATATACTTTTTGTGTATTTATATAATACATTTTATTTTGGATGCAATTAATCACGATTAATCGTTTGACAGCACTCGTTTATATTATGTGTTTCTAGATTACATTAATAATAATAATAATAAATGCATCAAATGTATCATTATTACTATGTTTGATGCACAGGATATGATCTTTAACATCAGTTCATGGTTTTACTGTGCAAACTAGTCAACTAGCCATCGAATCGGACCTACCCTTAGCATATTCACTAAGAGCAATCCCAGCACACTCGTAGAACTGACGGGTTTATTGTCTTGCGTGCTTGGTTCAATCCAGACCAGGGCTGCTCATTTCAATGGCTGAATGTGCCACAGTAATTTCACATTTTGGCTCGGAAAGCGGCCACCGCAGGGGGGCTATGAACAGTCAGTTGGATGTGGCAAGGGGACAGTCATGTGAAATCGCAAACCGAATGTGAGCGGTGAGAGGCCAATCCTGGCTCGTTGTAATCAGCTAATTAAGCACTTCAGTCAGGCCGGCGAAGGCTGCCACATTTCCCTTTGTTATCAAATTCATTATTCGACGTCTAGAAAAAAAAAAAAAGAAAAGGGAAGGCAACACGAACAAGATGGACTAGAAGCTCATACAAAGTACGAGAGGGAGGTTGAGATGTGACATCTCTCTCTCTCTCTCGCGCTCTGTAACGTCTCGGGCCAGATCTGGAATCTGATAGTCTCCAAACGCAAACACAAACTGCTTGGCTGATCTGCGGGATAATGGGCGCGTGGATGTGTATCAGTGGCATAACTGCGCCAGAGAAACAGACGGTAATTACCATTGCCCTCTCTCTCACACCTCCAGCTCGCACACACAGGAAATGGGAAATGGGCTCGGGCGATAGCGAGCCACCTAGCCTCCTCACCTCATTCCCCACCAATTCAAACTAATCTACTTCTTGATTTCAGAGGGAAATCAACAAACATTCATTCCATTGAATCCTCGCCGCTCCACGTGGGGAAGGAGGGGGGCTCCGAGAGTAAAAGCGAGCAATGGGAGCCCATTGAAAATGATTGTCTCATTCAGCCGCGGCACACGCGGAGGCCTTTATCCAAACCTGGCTTGAAGCTCATCCAGAACTTTCTATCACATTACAAACGCTCGGCGCTGGAGTGCCTGAGATTAATCGCAGGTTAAATGCGCCTTTATGTACACTGCATAGCCTGATAACAAGCAAAGCCAGACGGGGGCTTGGGAATTAGCTCGTTGGAGAAAAAAAAAACAAAAACAATGCTGGAAAACACGTCCAGATCCCATCAATATTCATGACATATTTCTACTTTGTAGATTAAGAATAGGGAAAAGACCATCCGTTAAGGGTTGTTTCACAAGGACAGCTCTGGGCGACGGCTGATGGTTTCTCTCGTCCTCCCATCGGCTCTTTTTCATCTCACTGGGCTTACAGAGATCCCTTTGCTTTTATTTTCTGTCATTAAATTGTGTGATAGAATTAAGGATAAGAGCAGCTGGGTACTACATCAATAGAAAATCAATTATATTGTCAAAACATAGATGTATGACCTGCAATTTTTCATCGGCAGTGAAAAAATCTCTGAAAAACGAAAATAAAAAATGGTTTATTTTTTGAAGTTTAATCACAATTTTCGATCTGATCCTGAAAAGCTGTTTATCCGCTTCCGTGACATTCATATTTGTGACAACCATATCAAGTAATTCAATGACAAACAGAATAAACAACGGCCAGAGCTCGGCTCATACATTTTAAGCACTTTCCCAGAGGAAATCGACATCTAACATCATTCTCGCTGAGGCGAGATTCAACAGACCGCTGGTCTGAACAGACTGTACTGACAAAATGGCAGACGCACACAAACAGGATTTCCTCGGCATTATCTCGTGCCAACGTGTAGCCGTTTTAATTGCGCTGATTATGCGAGCATATTGTGAATTCCCCGCTGCCTCGTTGAGTTCAGACTCGAGAGGGCCTCGGGAGCAGCGGCCGCAGCGCTGAAGGGCTCCTCGAGTCCTCGTTGAAATAATTTGAGGGTGAAGTTGTGACCTCGAGCACCTGAAGCACCTTTCAATCTACTGCGGCGAGCGCTACGCAAACAATACCTGCCTTCCAGGATTAATCTCAGCTCCCAATCACGAGGGTTTCCTGCGCGGCTCCTTTCGACGGCCTTGGGTCACCATCAACCCCGACGACGTCCAAATTGCTCGGCGTCCACCTGCGTTTCGCTCCCAAACCCCCTTCGCTGTAGTTTGTCATAAACGTGTCTGAAACGCTCTCAAATGACAGCATTTGGGAGTGTTTTTCCCCTCTTCTATCTGTTCACTGTTGGAGCTGTAATTGACTTTATGCTCCGTTCCCGATATCTTTGACACAGCTGATGTGAGCTCTCAGCGGAGGCTAGAGATATGTCATACAATCCAATCTCCCGCTCCACTCAGATCACAGTCACACCATTTAATTAAAGCCAGCAATGAACACTTTATTTAATGGCCTGGCCCCTCCCCCTCTCCATTACGCCCACCCCTGACTCCTCACACCTCACAGAGCATCACGCAAGCTCCTTCATCTAGTCCTACCTCAGTATGACCCTCAAAAACCACCTTTTGTATATATACACACACACAGCGACATTTCGATTCTAACTTCCTTTTCTTATCTCCTTCACAATCATTAAGCTGAAGACATCCTTGTATGTACACACAAATACACTACTGTTCAAAAGTTTAATTCATTAATTATTAATTAATTAATGCAAGGATGGATTAAAAACTAAAAACGCTGGGTTAAAAACAAATTACAAGGTTAAACTATGGTAAGTGTAGCAAGACCCTGGTCAATTTGTGGTTACCATGGTTTACCTATAGTAACCATGGTTTTTTGGTCTTATTTGTAGTAAAAACCATGGATAATTTTCGTAAGGGAACCTTCTGGGTAGTTTTACAATTTAAACAAACTCGACTACTGTTTACTTTATAGCGGCTTAAAATTAACCCAAAATAGGTTGTAAATTAAAGCAATATGCACCAAGAAATCGTGGTTTACAGTGAATTTATAACAGCTAAGGGGCATTATTAGGCACGACGCAAAGCTAAAACCCTGTTATAAAAAGCTGTTATAAATTCACTGTAAACCACGGCTGCAGAGGGCTCATTGCTTTTATAAAACGGTTATTTCATATACGTAGTAAGGCTTTACAAAAAACAGAGCAAATAAAGTGTAATGATATTAATAAAAACATTATTCTTCCGCCAAACAATGTAGTGTATGTTTGTAGAGTAATTTACAGCTTTGTGCGTGGCTCAACCAATCAGAATCAAGGACGGTAACTATCCGTTTTAAAATAAAAATCAGACCCATAATTTCTAGAGGCATCAGCATTAATCAAAAGGTGAACAAAGCAATTAAAAAAAAGTTTATTATTTTATTTATTCAACTTATTAATAAATGTTCATTTATTAAACATATTAATAAATGTTAATTTCCAACCTATTTTGGGCTCATTTTAACCAAAAAATATAGTAATTTTTAAGTAATATTGAGTTAAATAAAACAACCCAGAAGTAGTTGTCAAAGCAACTCAATCCCTGGGTTTGTCCATTTTTTACCCATCACTGGGCTGTTTTCAACCCAGCATTTTTTAGAGCACTGCTGTCAAATCCATATATTAAAATGATTTCTGAAGAATCATGTGATATTGAAGACTGGATGAATCAGAATGAATGATTGAATACTGAATTACAGAATAATTTTACAATATATTTGAAGAGAAATGTATTACATTTATTGAATTATTAAATAAAGAGTTATTTTAAATTGTGATAATATTTCACAATATTACTTTTTAACTGATTTTTATATATATATATAATAAATGTTGCAGTTTGCAGTATTTTTTTTTTAAATACAGCATATACAGTACAGTGTATATATATTGCGAGGCATTCCCTACAGCAAAACAGCAGACAAAACGTGCAAATACTAAACTGACCTGCACTATTTAATAACACCGAAGCGCATTTCGGTCAAATTATTTTGACAAAAATCAATAAAAACTGGTGTATTGTTGGGGGTCTCGCAGTTCTACCTGCTGGGCCATACTGTAATGTGCAAGCAAGGGGTAATATCTGTTTCTTTGGCAGGAAGATTATCCCTTAGTGAATCTGTCACTTCCCATTTCAGTTAACACACTGTTGAGTAGGGTTCATCACACACTGAAAAAAAAAAAAAAAGAAGCCCAGCTGAATACAAAGCAAAAACTACAGTCTTCAAAGCCATACAGGGGCCAAAAGAGCCAAATTCTGAGGGACCCGATTCACAGCAATAAAAGACGTGGGCTGTTTCGCCCGCGGACACGATCTGAGAATGTGGGCTAATGTGTTTTATAAACAAATGGCTTTTATATAGTGGAAAGTGGACAAAAACACAATGGCACTCCAGGTCTCTTGCTTTTGTGTCAAAAAGGCGATGGGGGTTAACTGGCTTTTGAGCAATGAGAGCACTTTGGTACATGTCATTTTGAAGGGGTTGCAGTTCACTCAAAATCTATCATCTGAGGCCGTTCTTTCTGAGGATGTGGATCAGCACACAGAAGATTTGATTTGACAGGGTCAGGAGGTTGTGCCTAGAGACATTAATAAACTCGCCAAGTCCCCGAGACTCCAGATTCACTTGACCTAACTGCTCCGCCGCTGATCCCAACAAACCTAGCAACAAAATGAAAGTTCAACAAATATCAAGTATATAGAGTTACGTTTTTGCCGATTGTGCTGTCCTCGAAATCTTTTCATTTTTGACCCTTGAATAATGTCAACACAGACTTCTTTGATCCGTTCAATCTTGAATTCTTTCGAATAGACATGATCAACATACAACAATATATGATTAAGAGCTGCTAAAAAGTAGCTAGAAAAAAATAATAAAGAGAAGTATTTTTACACAGTAATACCAGAAAATTGGCGTAAAATTACAGGAACAACTTTGCCGTATACAAAAAATGCGCTGTTTACATTGATACATTGTAGGCATTGATGCTCTGTCTTTTTACAGGTAAAATAACATTCATACATCAGGTTCAAAATACCGGTAAATTCTGTGACATCGTTTGTAAACATGGAGGGGTATAGGCAGTCAGTATTTCTGTTGATATTTTCATTTTTGTTTCAAACGTTCACAATCTTGCAGCTGCTTTTAGCCCAGAGACATCAGAGTCAGTTGTCACTTGCAGCTGTGCTCTGGTAACAAGTGGAGTGAAACAGGTAAAATCCATGGAATAAGGGGGAAAAAAAGCCAGAATCAGAATGCACATAATTTTTAGAGAATACTGTTGTCAAAGATGCCATTTGAAGTTAAACGCAGACGTTTAAATGGACAGACTATGGATGAAAACTGCTATGATTACTCTACTTTTAAAGCATAAATTTGATTTAAACAATAGGTCTACATAATATTCACATATGCTGTTCGTAAGGGACGCATTATATTAGCCCTACAATATTTAAACCTATTACATTTTACATAACATTTATCTGACAATACTGACTTTTTTCTCGCATATGCAAGTTTATATCTGCTAGTTCGGACTTTATATAACGTTTTATAACAATTTAACTCAACAATAGTGAGTTAGTTAATTCTCAGAGGAAAAAGCCAGAGCGGAGGGTAAAACAGAGAATGACAAGTTGTTTTTTTCTTAATAGAATCGTGAGATTTAATCTCAGAATTGCGAGAATAAAGTCCGAATTTTGAAATATAAATTAAAATTTACCTTTTTTATTCTTTTATTTCATGGCTCCATAGACTGCTACTTGAAAACCACCATTTTCTGCAACTAAATAAGCTCCGCCCACAAAAAACATCATAGCTATTTGCAAACACTGAATTGGTCTATTAGACGACTTCAAACTACACAGCGTGGAGTAAACTCGTCATTTGCATCAGAATGTTATGATTGGCCCAGATTAAACGTCTAACATCAGCAAGTTCTGAACTCATACGTGCTTAACCGGTAATCTCGTTCTGCATTCACACAGAGCACATCAACAGTAATTTACTGTTAAAGTTACAGCTTCTCCAGAACTAATTTACCTGTATTTTTTAAAAAGTCCTGTTCCTGCATGAGCTCTTAATGTTAATTTACTGGTAATTTACCAGTAAAGACTGTATAGGTGAAAGTGGCTAGTACCCAACCAACCACAACACCCAATAAACACCTTGTGCCCTATTTTAGCGATCTAAACGCATAGTCTAGAGTGCATGGTGCAGGTGCACTTGGGGGCCGAATCTACTTTTGCTATTTTAAGGAAGGGAAAAACGGTCGGCGTGCCCAGTGTATGGTCTAAAAGGGTTAGACCATCTCCCATTCCCTTTAAAAGCCATTTGCGCTTGCGCCATGCTGGAGTCGCTATTTACACGGGGGAATTTGTGAGAACAAAGGCTGAATGCTTCTCCAGAGAGCAGGGCCAGCGCAAAGAGGGGCGTTCACGTGCCGAGCCCCCTCACATGAGTTACTGTGCATGCCCCTCCTTGCTGAACGTGATCGTTTTCTAAAGCGAAATGGAAACCAAAAAAACAGCTTGCATAAGAAAGCAATTGACTATCCATTATGACATGTAGGCATTTTTATATTTATGTACACAATAATAATCTTTTACATTGTAATCCTTTCATTTTTAATATTTGGCATGTTTGTGTGCTGATGTGTGTGTGTAATAAGCAGAGTGTATGTGCATTGTGCACCTGCCTATAGGCGCATTTTACTAACACGCTCTTTAAATAACAAGAAAAATACTGTGTCATTGACTTTAGACCAGGTTTTATTTGGTCAATTTGGTCAAAAAAGCAATGCGCCGCCAATGCGCCTGAACACACCTTGTTTTCAGAAAAACACCCACGGGCACACAAATGGGCGCAAATGCATTTGCTATTTAAACAACGTGGCGCAGGACGTGAAAATGATAACTGCGTCGGGCTGAAACTAGCAAAAGTTTATTGCATTATGCCTGGCGCCGCATTGCACCGGGTGTACGATAGGGCCCCATAACTTACTTAGCAACATGCTAAAAATACTCCAAACACCTTAGCAATGGCACAGCGAGGGTGACTATATGACATGACACTGGTTAATACCTGCTGAAGGTAATGACTGAAAAGTAGTTTGACCAATAGTATGCTGACATTTGCACATAATCCACCAATCGTGGTGCACAAGGAGGTGGGATCTACAGAGAATGGACAAAGCAATGCAAATACATATACAGTACATATGGTATAATATACGAGGACTGTAGAGCACGTCAATAAGTAAACAAAGCCAAAACCTGGACATTTTAGGCAATTTAGATATCCCAGCCTGAACATGACTGGGAAAAAAAAACTCCCTAGGTTTAGCAACACCTTACCACTATAGTCTCAGGTTCATCTAAAATGTAAAAATCTAATTATATATAATAGTAGAGCGATAGTAAATTACTGGGAATTGATCAACAAGACTCAAACCTTTGTCTGAACAAGAGCAGTGCATTTCCTGCAGTATATTTGCTACAGCTGCAGCATGGTTTTAACTGCGCTATGCTTTATGTGTTTTTTAAACTCAATGAATTTCAGCTGTCCTACATTCCAGTAACTCTTTGAATCATATGCTCAAAAAAAAAAAAAAATCCAGAATGCTTCATATAAATAAATTGAATCTTATCAATTTCATTCGAGTGATTGCTTGGCAAGTTCTGAGACTACAGCAGAATTACACACTCTGGAATTCCAGTAAGACATGCCTGCCGGCCATTCACACATCTCCATAATAGGCCAGACCGTCTAACAGCCAAGATCAGTAGCACTCTTTTAAAAAGGAACCACAAAGAAACGAGATCTATGCTGTGCAGAGGGACACTTATTACCAGCAAGTTGCTTATTCATGTATTTCTGTGATGCATTAATTAAGGAAAGGATGCAGGAGATATATGATTGAGCGAAGAGAGAGAGAGAGAGTCAGGGAAAAACAGATTATGTGAGGCACTCTGGGACTTTCTTCTTCCAAGCAACTGCAATATGACCGAAGGGATCACGTTAACCCACTTCTATCAAACAACTGTGGAGCCGGGCTTCCAATGAAAGGAGTCAAGATTTGCCGCCGTAAGATGCTTCGTATGTGCCAGGAAACATGCAAATGCTTCTGCCACATGTACTGTAGTAGCCTAGTGCTTAGTGGTAACCAACACAGACGTGATGTCTGCAATTCATTCAGAAGAATCAGAGAGACGGCCCTCGGGAGCGCTACATCAGGCCGGGGGCATTGAAAGTTCTTCTGTGCAGAATGAAGATGTGCTGAATAATCAGGACACATCATGGGTTTGATTTGCAATGAACACATGAACTGATTCAAGTATACCATAAATGAGCCATAACTTGCTTTGGATTAAAATATGTATATCAAATGAATATTTATAAACGTACAGATATACCTGGGTCAATGTCATGACATTTCTTTTCTATCTTATTTTTTTAATCTATTATGACTACTTTAGTTTATATCTATACATATATAAATTGACTCAAAATTACATAAAAATGCAATTCATACTGTATATATAAAGACTTGGATAACCTCTTCTATAATTTTTTCTTAATGAATTAAAATTAATTAAAATATTTTGTCGGATGGACATAAAGTTCTGATATCACAAAGAAGAACTCAACAAGATACATACATACATATATATATATATATAGATAGATAGATAGATAGATAGATAGATAGATAGATATTAAGTAATGAAAACTCTGCACACACATGCATTCAAGGTTCAAGGAAGTCGTTATTAAATTCAAACTTTCTTGCGTTTTCAAAACGATATAAACCAAACATAAATGCAAAGAATGCGTGTTTCTAAGAACTTGGCGTGTGTCTTTTGTCAGATTTTTTCCTTTCTTTATCATGGACACTCTTATACGTCATTGACCCACCTACAATACCATCTGATCTCAACATCTCAAATGAATAATTTGGTTTGCCTGATCATTTTAACTGATAATCTAATCACAAGGATGAAAAACGAGTGCAGGACACCGGCATATGCTCGTCTCATCCCTGGGTCTACAAACAACGCACTTTGGCAGCATCTGCTGGGGCCCGAAAAAATTACACACACTTTGACACACGAAACAGGACACGGACCTGCTCGCGTTTCAGCAGGACGTTCATCCGTCCACATGTACAAACCCAAACGTGTGTATCTCATCTTCAGAGTGTGATAATTGAATAATAATCTCATTTGCATTTGCAGACAGCTCCGGCAACCGGCAAGGATTTCGACTTTACAGATAATGACAATTATCTCAATTTCCCTTTAATGTTTTAATTTCGAGCAGGCACTATTATGTGGGAACAGATAGGGTGAGCAATGATTAAAATAGCAACTTGTGTTGGTTTTGGAGCTTTGAAATGACTTGTCCTATCAGAGAGAATGCACATGGGAAGCGTCCCTCTCCATCGCTTTAATTCCCTGGTGTTTAGCATATTGTATGCCCATGGCTGGTAAATTAGTCACATCTGGAATAGCCTAATTAACAGATAGGAGCTTAACCTACTTATCAGAGCAAGCCACTTGGACTTTTTTTTTCTTTTCTTCCTTTTTTTCGGTTCGAGGGTGGGGGCACCAGGGGGTGGGCAGGCAGGGAGGACGGCTGGATGGAGAAAAGAAAGCTCACTAGCTTCCCAATTTGCTGATGACGGTCTTGCTTTTTTTTTAATGAACGCCACCCGCCACCCGCCTCCCTCCGTGCTTCGCACTGACTCATTTCCCGGCTAAAAGCGTGCGGATGATGTCAAGGTGTCAAGAAGCGTGGCTGACAGCCCAACATTACCAAACAATTGGCCGGGGTCAGCGTAAAAACAATACTGCGCTCTCAGACCCTCCATTACAGAAATGGAAAAATTCTGTCAGCCCTGGATTTAATGTTATTTGCAAATGATACAGTACTTAACTAGCCTCTTATGCCATCTCTCCACCTCTTTCAGCCCCTCTGCTCATTTCTCTCCTTCCTCTCAAGCACAATTAAAGGTAAATAGGCAATAAAGGAATTGCTTTAAGTATTAACGCAAGAGTTTCCCCCGTCTTTTACGCTTTAATGGTAAACATGGCTTTTGTACCACAATTTCCACTAATGTAATCTAATAGCTGTTCTAGTAGACCCCGGCATCACATTATTGATATCTGCAGGATGAAAGCAATTTTTCATTTAATGCGTGAGGGGAAGGAGAAGGAAAAAAAAAAAAACACGGTTCCTGTGCTGGCTTGGCTGTATAATGGAAACGGAGGAAATAAAATCATTCATGCCTCTTATGACAGTGTTACGTTTTTAAAACCTTCAATAAAAGCGTGGCCTTTCTGATTCCCCCTAATTAATCATCGGCAACCCTTTAAGCGTCGCGGGGACGGGGCGGACGATCTCTGCCGTAAATTTGAGAAATACCGTCTTACACGATAAGACCGCTGTGCTGGTTTCAATCCCTTTTGTACGCATCCGCCCTTAAAAAACATTTCCACAGCTAACAGCCGAGCATATTAGAAAATAAAATACAATTCTGCCACCTGACACTTCAATTTAGCCCGCTCCAACTGCTGAAGCCATCAGCCCGCTGGCCTGCCTGCCTGCCATGATGGAGAATCCCCCAAATATCACTTAACTGATCTGAGCCAGGCACGTAATGCTCATGCACTCTCCCCCACTGCATTACCGACACACACTCTCTCTCTCTGCAGTGCGTTCCGCTCACACACACAATCTCATTTTAATTGACTGCATTGTCTGGGCCGAGGCTGCGGGGAGCGCCTCCACCCTCCTCTCTCCACCCTGCCGCTTTGAGGAGTATTTACAATCCGATAATCTTCAAGCTCCTCACCACATCTATTACACTGCAGAAGAACAGACGCCGAGAAACCGGTGCCTTTAAAGGGATAGTTCACCCAAAAATGAAAATACGCACAGCGTTTACTCACCTCCGTGCCGTTTCAAACCTGTACGACTTTCGCTCTTCTGTGGAGCTCAAAAGAAGATATTTTATAGAATGCGCTGGCTACTCTTTTCCATGCTATAAACATAAATGGGAACTGGAGCTTTTGAGCTTCAAAATGAATTCAAAAGCACCATAAAAGTGACTCATATGTGGATTATATGCAACTCTTCTTCAAGCCTGGAACACACTACATGATTTTTGCCCCGATTTTCCGCCGTCTAGAGAAGTTGAAGCTATTTGCCGAAAGTCAGAGCCGGTCACCAGATTTGAGATGACAGATTCCACAGAAAATTTCATAGTGTGTGATGTCACAGAAGCTGACTATTAGTTGTACGTTTATTAATAAACCATATAAATCATAATAATGAGCCTTTTATTGCCTACAAAGCCTAATAAACGCTTACTTTCATTATTTTACAAAAGCACAACGTTTCGTTATTCTGAGTGCACACAAATAAACATAGTCTTTACAGATTCGAAAGATCTGTATGACCAAAAATGATGAAGTATTTTAAGAGCAAGTGACTGCACCAGCACCTCCATCTGTCATGCAGTGAGCACGCTACTATTCAGCTTCCACACTCCGCACAGACACTTCAGCTGCGCACATTTTTATAGGTTAACATTAGATTGAGCGCCCATGTAAAGCTGCTACTGCTTACATATTTCAGATGAAAAGCCATATTTGAGGTCAATGAATGATAGGTGAGTGTTTGGATGTCCTGCCCAATGTACTATTATTACCACATAGACCAGCCATTAACGATCTGTCCGTCACAGACTGTGTGACTTCGCCACTTCCTGTGGTATTTTTTTTTTCTGCGACTAATAAAACTTCTCGTTGACTAACGGTTAGTTGACTATTAGGGGGACAGCCCTACTGTTTACAAAGCTGGTATGTTGGTAAGTGTATGATGCCTAGCATTTAAAAATCTGTTCAGATTTTAAAAGTCGTGTGGTGTATTTCAGGCTTTAGACATATGATTGTGCAAAATTTCGCTTTTGAAAAGCCAATATTTACTGAAAATCTTAGAATCCACTCTTAGTCATGAGATAAAATGTCTAATTAGTAAATCACCTTTTCGAGTCAGATTTTTTCAATGAACCAGTTCATCCAGATCACAAATGAATCATTCTTTTATGAATCAAATTGATAAGTGTGTTTAACTGACTCTGTTTTGATCCATTTGCATAAGTGAACAGTGCTCTGGGGAATGTCATGACATAACAACTTAAATTTCAATCTGTTCCTCACACAAAGATATCATGTGATTTCCCAAGAATATGTGAGCTATACTTAAAAGGTCCAGATTTCATGAAGAAAAAAGACCTGTACACTGTCAGACAAAAAAAGGTGCATATTAGTACTAGGGGTGCACGATTATGACATGAAGCCTTTAGGGGTAAATAGGTATAAAGGTGTCCCTTCAAGGGTACAACTGTTGGACATTTTTTTCTGAGAGTGTACATACTTCAAGTACACATAATAGTGAGTAAATAAATGCATAATTTAAACTTCAGGGTGAAATATGACCTCAACAGGGTTTGGGTTTTAGAGTGGGCCTAGACGGCAGGCGCCAACAGGAAGCCGCGCACCTGCCCTTCGCCTCGACTGCGCTGGTCGTTCCCAGTGTCTCTCGCTCTCTTACTGCTGAGGTATCGAGCCGGCATAGCAATCTCCCCGCATCGCCATCCTTCACCACATCAAATGATCATTTAGCACGGCCCCCTCTCCGTGATTGATTGACTCAGCCCACGCCTAAATCACCCTCATAAAACTGGTATTGTGACAATGCTGGGAGTGTGACAGGTTAAGGAATCGTATTGATTCACAACTGCAGTCCTGCGGTGTGACTGAGGCACGTCAGGAGCGAAGGCGAGCCCGCAGACCGCAGAACGAGGCGCCGGCTTCGATAACGCTGTTGATTTTCAATACACAAAGAACAAGAGAATATGCTAAAACTGGTGCTTTCAAAGTTGATTCGAGAATCGAGCTTGAAGTGTCACTAACAGGTTTAAGAGAGGTCTCAGAAGAGCGCCGCTAAAAGAACAGTAATGCTTCTAGGACCGACTCCGACCTCCATTTTCTCTCCTCAAATGTTGCGCGCTGCCATTCAAAGCGAGCTCATTCAGGACACGCTTTTAAAACGTGTCCTCGCGGACTGTTCATGTGTCAACAGTCCTCTAGCGTTAAAGGAAAGCTTCCCTGACATAAAAAGGCCTTGGGGTACGTCCCAGCCCAAAAAGTCAGTCATTTTTTTTGCTGTGGCATGGGAAATAACACAGAGAATTAGCCAGTCGTGAAGAAACGCTTTTTGTTTTCGGGTATTTTACAGAGGTGGCATGTCCCGTGTCAGTCCTCACAAATCGACAGTGGGCTCCAGACAAATCACAGCCAGCCGAGGCAATATATGAGACTTCAGCCCCTTGAACAAGACTGCTGAAATCAGCAGCTTTACAGGGTCAGTCCTCCAACCATCCTCCCTCCCTCCTTCTCTCTCTCTCGCTCCCTATTTTTTTTCTTTACCTCACTGCCGAGACGCCAAAGCAATCAATCTTAACTAGAGCCATTCCTTCTCTGGAGTGAAGGGTGCCATTTGTTTTCTTCCGCTGGGATGCTACCCTTTCCCAGGAATATCTCTCCTGTGCCCATCTTTTACATATTCCTTCATTATTGGTTTATGATTATAATAAGAGCTCTAATGTTCCTCATGCCCGATACATTCCCCTCGGTTTGCAGTCTGAATACTGATAGTGATTTTACCTCAGAGGGATTTAATAATGATTTACGGCATAGATTTTCTAACCTTTTTTTGTTTTTCTTGTGATTTTGTGCCGTGAAATGTAAAGCTTTTTAAAGAGATTATTTTGTCTGTGACAAAAACACTGAACGTATTCAAACAGGTTTCCTAAACACTCCCCTGTCTGCCATTGGTTGACTAAACAGATAGCCCCGCCTCCACACACAGCCCATTTGTTCAGCCACTGTTGCTGTGTTGGGCGGGTCAGAATGCTTAAATAAAATGAGCATTGTTTTGAAAACACCTCAGAGACAAAGTGTTCCCACTTTACATGAGGAATCAGCCTGGATTTCTTGTTAGCTGTCTCAACATATGTGACCCTGGGCCACAAAACCATTCATAAGTAGCATGGGTATATTTGTAGCAACAGCCAACAATGTATTTATGCCAAAAATCATTAGGATATTAAGTAAAGATCATGTTCCATGAAGATATTTTGTAAATTTCCTAGCATAAATATATCAAAACTTAATTTTTGATTAGTAATATGCATTGCTAAGACCTTCATTTGGAATATTTTGACTTTTTTTGCACCCTCAGATTCCAGATTTTCAAATATTGTCCTATCCTAACAAACAATACATCAATGGAAATTATTTATTCAGCTTTCAGATGATGTATCAATCACAATTTAAAAATTGTTCCTTATGACTGGATTTGTGGTCCAGGGTCACGTATTAAACTGTTTTAACATAAAAAAAATGACACACTCCAGCCTCAAATTTCCCTAAAAAATTAATTCCTGCATTCTTGGAGTGTCTGAATGGCCTAATGATGATTTAGTAACTGAGACCGAAATTCATTCCCGGTCATATTTTACCAGAGAGTTTGGCACAATTTGAATGAAATCTTTTTCCATTATAGCCGCTAACGAAGAAATGCAGAAATACTGCACATTTGATCTGTGGGGGTATTTTTGCATTAGTGACTTTTAAAACATGTTCAACTGGCTGTCGGTTAATATTCTTTAAAACGAGGACCATCACTTTGAGCGAAGAATCAAAATATGAAAATTAAGGAAGAAACCACAACTAGGAAGGACACATTATTTGTCAAACACACGGACACATACTCCACAGGCAAAAAAAAAAGGGGGAGAGAGAGAAGGGTGCAGGAGAGTGAAAGAGAGAGTGTGTGTGAGAGAGATTCCTTTCATTAATCCATGAATGTAATTACTGTATAAACAGCCCCTTCCTCTGATTGATGTCCCTCAGCCATGTTTCATTTACTTCAGCATGTTCTCATATTTGAGTGAAATAAACAAGCATATTCCCACAGGAGTCATTTACATCTCACCCCTCTCATCAAACACATTAAAAGGCAGCTGAACCCCGCTCCATTTCGCCAACATTTCCGGTCTGCCCATAAGAGTCGGGACATCGAGGCATCTCAAGACAGAGTGACGGGTGGTGAAATGGGCCATAGATTATACATTAAATTAAAAAAAAAAAAGATGATGGATGTTGAGAGAAGTCATTTAAATCCACCTCTCAGCTGCTTGTGCTGCGGAGACGCCTGGAGAGGTTCAATCATTCCGGCAATTCTACAAATAGCTTTTCACTCAATGAAGCACGCAAGAGTTGGACCTTGTTTCAAAAATACACAGAATGTGAACGGAAGAGAAATTACCTTCCTGAAAACTCACGAGTCAAATCAGTCAGGTCGATCATACGCTTCACACAAATAAGCCTTGTGATCAGCTGTGTTAATGAATAATTGTAACAATAATTACGACACATCTTCAAACACATGATCAACACTCAATATCATGAGTTATATCAGGGGTGCCAAACACATCATGTCAAAGCTTGCAGGAAAAATTCAGCTTAAAAAGAGTTGTGAATCTAACTGCATGCAAGATATACTAATAATTTCCCATTTTTAGTTACAGCAAGATATATCAGCTCTACAAGGACAATTATTAGCTGTTAATAGTGAAGTTCACAATTGTTTCCAACTCCCCACTGAATAAGATGTCTATAATTAAAATTAGCTGTACTGTGTCTTTTTAGGCCTAAATCTAGAGCAGCGTGTGTTTTTCCCTTCTCTCGTAAATATAGTTTTAATATATTTCTAAAGGTCTCCGGTGAATTAAAAGAATACATTTCACATGCTCCCTTTTGTTTCATCACAAAATTGGATTAAAATAAATTAAAATAAAATAAAATAGAATAAAATAAAATAAAATAAAATGTTGTCTACAAAAACAGCTTTACAGAAAGATGATCAGATGAATATTCACTGATAAAAAATAAACCATCCCCGAAAATCATTCCAGCTGTGACTATGACATACTGCTTCACCGCTGACAGAACAATAGCCTGAAAAAGTGTCGTTTGCCACTGTGTGCATCATGGGATGCATTTGCGAGTCTCCATCAGCACCATGGACAGTTGCTGTTTGGGGGACTGAATGATAAATCTGGATTTGTTTGGCCTTAAGGCCTTTCCCAGGGCATTCCCCAGTTTGTCTGGAGCATAAAGGTTATTTCCAGCAGACCGACAAGTCCCTGTCATAAATCCCCACGCAACAAGCCGAGGCCCCAGTACATGCACACATATTCAGACATCATATTTGACTTAAATCCCTCTGCTATTTGTTTGGTTTGACACTGGTGACACTTTGATTAATCTAATTTGCTCGCTTGCGTTTACGGCTTCGGCGGCAATGAATCTTTATTTTATATGGTCAAGCTCTGGCATTTCCCTTCAGACCGGACCCGGTGAGGGAAGGGGGGGCGGTGGGGTTGTTGAGTGCCTCAGCCTTTCTGAGACGTAGCCGTCTGTCCATTCTGTCCTGCCTAAATTATGAAGCACTTTAATTAAATTAAACCCTACACAAGCACTCAGACCAACTGCCAGCCACTGAGTTTTTCTTTCCGAAAAGCGGCACATTTGCGAAGACTTTCCAATCGTGTTCGGCACACTGAAACTAGAGCTGAAACATATAGCGAATATTCACGATATGATTATGTGTGATTTTGCCATTGAAATAAATTAAGCAATAATGTAAATATTGCAGTGATTTTAATTAATTAGCTGTTTATTTGGCCATTAAATACCTTGAAGATTGCATATTTATAATTGTGTCGCAACTTAAGTCCTATCATGACAACTCTGAAGATTTTAGCATGGTAATAGATATATATGGTCTTGGTGGAACAGACCTGCTACGCAGCTGAATTGCTGCTGCTGTCGTTGAAGATTATTGCTGCTGCTGCAAAGCAAGTACAGGAACTAGCTATTGCCAAAAACATACACCGATATGGATACAGCAGTGAGTATTTAAGAAATACAAATAGCATACATAATAACCTGTAGCAGATCTATGCAGGTAGAGCTGGGGAGGTGGAGGGTTTCAGAGGAACTGCTCTAGTGAATGCTAACCAGCCATTTAAATGTGTAGCAGCAGGCTCATTGGCTGCGTATGAAACATGAACCAATCAGCTTGTGAAAAGTAGTTAAACGCTGTGAATATCATCCGTTTGTGTTAACAAACCAATCAGCCTGCGCCATCTAGAGTTTCATGACAGAACTTGGCATGTTGTAATAGCATCAGTAATTAGTTCAAACTTTCCAGCTTTTAACGAATCAGTTCAAAACCCTGATTTGAATCACTCAGTACCTGCATGGCATTTCCATAACATAAAATGTTTGATTAACATATGAAGAGTTTATTTAAAAAACAGATAACTCCATTTTTATTTATTTTCAGAAATTATGTTTTTTTTATTGTGCATTTAAAGTAATATCAATCAAACTACAGTTGGGTTGTTTTGATTAAGTAATAATAACTTGAATACAGGTAACTTACAAAAGTTCATTGAAAGTATGAAAGTTTTATTTATATTATAAGGTTTTTTTTATAGCTAAAGCAGATAACTCCAACAGTCGTTTTTTAGCTCCACATTTCAAGTTTTTTTTTTTTTTTTTTACAAAATCTCATCAGCTGACAATGTTCTATTCACAAACAAGAAGGACGTCTGTCGGCTTCTGCAATAAAACGTGAATTCGCAATGCCTTGAAAGTGGACAATATCGTTTTTTTTGACAACGTGTTTAGGGTTCAGATCACGATATGTGTGGAGAATAATGCACGGCACTCAGTAAATTTTTTTTTAAAGTGGCGTTTATCGTTTTTTGCAAATAAACTCTTCATATGCTGGTAAATATTGCAGTTTGTTATATTGTTGCACATACACTACCTTTCAAAAAAATTGGGGTCAGTGGGATTTTATTAAAAGAAATTAATACTTTTAGTCTGCAAAGATGCTTTAAATCGCAAATCCTGTCATGAAACTCTACATGGCGCAGGCTGATGGGTTGTTAAAGCACACTGACGATATTAACAGCATTAAACTACTTGGCACAAGCTGATTGGTTCATGTCGCATACGCAGCCAGTGAGCTTGCTGCTCTACATTTGAATGGCTGGCGAGCACTCACTAGAGCATTTCGCAGCGCACTCCACCTCCCCAGCTCCACCTTTATAGATCTGCTGCAGGTTATTATATATGCTAGCAGCAGCAATAATCTACAACATCAGCAATAACCAAAAGCAGCAGCAATTCAGCAGCGTAGCATATCTATTCCACCAAAACCAAACACATTAACATTGTCATATTCATTACTATGCTAAAATCTTCAGAGAGTTGTCAGGATAGAAAGTATTTTATTAAAAATGACAGTAAAGACAATTATAAATATAAGGATTTCTATTTCAAGTTTAAACTTTCTAATCATCAAACAAGCCTGAAAGGCAGTGTGGATAACACCATCTGGGTTATTTATTTTTTATTGTATTTTCTTTCTTGAATCAACTGGTTATTTTAAATATAACAAAAGCTTAATTTCATCCAAAGCAATTAAATCTAAATTAGCAATATTTATATTGAATTAAACGGTTCAAAATATGACAAATGTCACACAAGCACAGATTGAGGGAAAAAAACATGCATTTAAATATCAAGACATATCACAGCCACAAAAATGTGAAATGTTATCTGAGATCTGAAATTAAAATAAGTGCCATACGCTCCTCTATGATTCATTTATATTTATAAGGCAACAACTTGTCCTGCTTACATATGGCAGTCTGATATTTTCCATATTACTCTACATCTTGAGTATATTTTTTTTCCCGTTCTCCACGGCCGCCACTGGTCAACGGAGAGAGCAAGTTACCATTTTTTTCCAGCAGTACTTTGACAGATGATGATGGCACGCTGTAACTTAGGAAAAGAATATGCGCCCCGGTTGATGGAGAGAAGCGCTTTATGGGATGAGTACAGGGCCTTATGGGAGACCGAGGCTAACTGCACTACTCTCGCTGGAAAATGCCTCTCACAACGTCTGAGTGACAGCGCTGCGCCTAGCAGATCCTCACTGAATGAGTGACTGCTTCTCCTCAGGCCATTTTACTGACCTGGGAAGGGGAGGGAGGAAAAAAAAAAAAAACCTGTCGCAGCTCACACAGTCTCCAGAATAAATGGAGGTATTAAGCTTGATAACTAAAACCGCACATTTGATCCTGCCATCCTCAGCATTTTTCCACACATAATTCTGGGCAGTTGAAAAGCATTTTGTGAAAGCTGCCGAGGTTAGCAATTCTGACTCCAGGGTTTCAGCGCAGATAACAAGCCGGTCAATATTCAAAAAAGGGGAATTTAATTGGCTCTCCCCCCGCCGTCCTCCCCCTTCTCGAGCCGTTACCTGCCAGAGTGCCAAGGGGGCTCGTGGCGAAACGTATTAGCATGGCTCTCTATTAGCCTGCCTGGCATTAGGAAGCAGTGCTTTTCAACAACACAGCTCATTTGCTTTGCTCTTTCTCAGCGGCTTACACAACACATTTGCTTTTGTTTTTGCGCTTTAGGAGCCTGATCAACCCATAGCGACAGTTTTGGCCAACGAGACGCGCGGCTTGGCCGCCGGTTGCGGCGAGGCCACCGGCCCCATATTAGATTACAATGGACACCGAGACTGTGGAAAAGCGTGTGCGCCACAATAGAAACGAACAGTTATTTCAGGTTTCTCGTTCCAAAATCCTGCTCAGGGAGACGATCTCTAGTGAGACACGCATGACTCATCGGGTTGAAAATAACTCCACTCATTCCGACGCTTACTCTGCCACTCAGTGCAACAATAATATTTCTGTATCTATAACGGCAATCGTCAATTCATTAAACGAAAGAAAACCCCTCTCAGCTGGCGCTATCATTGGCGATTAACAAAAGGGAAATGCTGAGCAGATGATTACGCCGTTTGGAGCGTAAAAGCGAGAGGGGGAGAGGTTAAACCTCAGTCGAATGTCACTTTCTCACAGCAACCTTTGGCCCGGAGTGGCTTTTCATCTCACTGTGAGCTCTCACAATCCCTGAAGTGCCTCATCTTCAACTGCATCACAATTACCCCAAGGTGTCTCCTCTTTTTTTTTCTCTCTCTCTCTTCTCTTTCTACCTCCCTTTCTCTCTCATCCTCCTCCTCCTCCTCTTTTTCTCTGTTCCTTTCCTCTCCTCTCCTGATCCTCTGAATTACTATTCTCTGTCATGTCATCGAGCCGGCGGAAAGCTACAGCACGTGTTATCACAGATTCATGAAGAAAGCTCACTGAATGCAAGGGATTCAAGAAAAAAAAATTAACATCTGACAGTCATGTTATAACTTTTACTAATCAAAATGATTTTACTCATATCTATACTGAATATAACAAATAGCAATGACAGCAACAAACTAACTATATTTAAAGATATTACAGATATTATACTTATTGTTATTATTTATTTTATTACTAAATTACAGTTCTTACAATGTAACTTTTTTTTCTATTTTAATATATTTTTAATCTATTTTATAATATTAATTTATTTTAATATAATATTAATACTAATATTAATACTTTTTCTTCAAACTCGCTAAAATATCAGCCTCAGCCCAATCAGAAGTACCGGTCCTTACATAGAAACCCATACATCTGAGCCTGATAAAAATGCATTTTTTAAAGAAAGACGTCAGATGGATTTAGCTGGTTTTGCATCTGAACTCTTCATATATATATATATATATTAATTAACAGTTTCAAATAAATTATGTTCTTTTGAATTCCTTCAGATTAATATATTTTAGATTTAAATTATTTAATATTCATTATCAAATCTTTTTTTAAGGAATTATTTAGATGGGCACACCTAAATAAAATACCCCACATACCACAAAGCTACAATTAATTCTTACAATTAACTCTTACAATTTAGCATTACTTTTTTGTACTTTAATGTTTTTTTTAAATATATTTTATAATATAAATTTTATTTTGTTTGATTTAATATATTAAACGAAACTTTTTCATGTGATGGCAAGGTCTTTTCTTCCATATTTTTGTAATGAATAAAAAGTTCAAAATAACAGCATTTATTTAAAATATATTCTTTTGTAACAGTAACAGTATGTCTTTGCTGTTACTTTTGACCAAATTTATTTGCCCTTGCTGGGAAAAAAAAAAAAAAACCCTGATGAATAACACACATATATACAGTACACTTACATACATAAGGTTTAGGGCTGCAATGATTTCTCGATTCTATTTGAGTATTTGATTTAACAAAATCCTCAATTTTGCCCGTGTCGAGTAATCTGCAAAATACTGGAAGTGGCGCATTCCACATATTAAACCCATTTAAAAATCATCATAAAGCATAATGCTATTAAGAATTCACAAACGCTGTGATTCAATTAAATAAATATATGCGGTGCAGGTTTAATATATGCGCTTTAATTATTTACACGCGTGTAGGTTACATACGTGTATTTCAGAGCGGCTCCGTTCACAATAAACGCCGCTACACAAACTGTTATGACTGTTATGTTGGAGCATCTCAAACTCCATCTCTGCAAGTTGTTGTGAGTTTGGGTTAATTATAGCATTCAAATGGGAAAACAACATGTGCTATTTCATCAAATTTGTAAGGTAAATCAAAATTTATAAACCGACGCAAACCACAGGAGAATAATTATTATCTTTCTAAATATGCTTTTTTACACATTTTGATGTCGTATTCAAGAAATTACAGTGATGGTAGCTTTTCTATCATAACGAAATGGCCAAATATTAAAGATTAAGTAGACATTTGAATTAAAGGTTGTTAAGTCAATATTAAACATGGATTAGATTGTGCAGTAAAGTGTAAAAACGATCGTCAGGCCGTTGGCGCCCTCTGCAGGCATTTATTATACATAATGTGTAATGTACCTTAGCTCTTTTGTTTATAGTACATTACGTATTTTAACAGATTTGTTCAATAAAACCATATGATTACTTGCTTTTGATACTAATTATTATTGCCTCATTGCTATTATGTATGTATTTTAAGTCATTTTAAAGGCTATTGTTCACTTAGGTCTATTTTTATCACTACAATATATTATATATTAATCGTCAGAATAATTGACAGAATACTCTGTATACCAAAATAATCGTTAGTGACAGCCTTAATAAGGTTACATAAAATATTTAACTTTTTAACATTAATACTTTCAAATAAATGATGTTCTTTTTGAATTCCTTCAGATTCATATTTCATATTTTATTTATTATATTCATTATCAAATCCTTTTCAAAGCAAATATTTACACCTCTAACAGATAGGCACACTTAAATAAAATACCCTGCATGCCACAAAGCTACAGTGGGCAGCATGCGGTGCAATAGCAGATATTTCTGGTCAGCAACACAGCAGATGTCACTATGTGTACCGGCTTTGCTTGACATGGTGCAATTTCCCATAACCCTGTCAGGACAATTACACCAGGCCCCAGCAGGAGCACAGCTACTCACAGATACAAGCCTCCACTCCGAGTACATCAGCGAGAGAGAGAGATGAGAAAAGGGCTTGAGAAATGAAACCTCCAAGTCAAACAGAGAGGATGAGATGGGTTGATCTAAAGACCTAAAGGCTAGTACAACAGATAGAGGGGCTGTACTCCGCAGTGAGACGTACGCCCTCGTTCTCTCTTCCACCCCCCCCCCCCCCCTCCTCCTCTTCCTCTATCCTGCACCTGGGACCAGTGGGGCTGTGCAGTCATCTCCTCTCTCTCTCGCTCTCTGTACTCTCCTGAGCAGCAGGCTCTTAACCAGGCCAGGCAAAAAGCCCACTGAGACCCGACAGCTGGAGCCTGTCTCTCCTGAATGTGCCGTAACACTGGAGTCCTATCCTGAGGTGTTCAGCCCTCCAGCCCCCCCTCTGTCTTTCTCTGATATGGGTGAGAACATGAAGATTGACACGACCCAGAGGACAGATCACATTAGATTGATGTGACAAAATAAAGCAGGGGGAAGGGCGTATGTGTCCATGTGTGCGCGTGTTTTCGAGACAACGAGACCGTCGACTGTAAGTTGAATAGTCATTGAGTGACATGTTGCACACATGGGACCGCTGTTTAAAATGGTTGTGGGCCAGATGCAAATTACGGTGGGGTTTGGGGGCTTCTGACCCCACTGATTAAGGTTGAGTGCCCCCAAAAGAGCTTGGATGGGTCGGAAATGAATTCTTTTTCACATACTGTATACACTAGTTCAAACAAGGTTTTTAAATACAGGTTGAAGGTCCAAATTGCAGTTTCAACACAGCTTCAAAGGACTCTACAGGATCCCAGCCAAGAATTAAGGTTCTTTTTTTAGCAAAACGATAGGTCAGTTTTTAAAAAGAATTCAAATGTATAGACTTTTTAACCTTAAATGCTCATCTTGCACATCTATGATTTCAGCCATTACATAATCACGTTGTAAAGATCACGCAATGTTAGTTATACGTCTGTTTACTTCAGTTCAAAAAGGTAGGGTAGGTAAGGATAGGCGATAAATCAATAATGATAATTATCATGCGATATGAATTTCCTCGATAAACGATAACAAGAGTTTGATAAATGTTCGATATAATGTTTATGCGGCAAAGGCGGAACAAAAGAGCGCTAGTCAAAGCGCGCCACTCGGACCGTTTATCCGCTCGGATCAAAGTTCAAATGGCGGCAAGGCGCAAAGTTCCATTTACTCACGTTCACTCGCTGATGCGTCTCGGTCACTAAACAGCGCCAGTGTGAAGCGCTTGAATTTGTGAAGAACACAAATGACTGTTCATAGCCAGATGAAACAGTGCTGACAAACAGGAGAAACACTGTGCGCAACGATACAGTCAGAAGGCTTTTTAATCTACAAATCGCCATCATTTACCATAGATTTACTGCAGTAGCGCTAACTGCACAGTGGTATTGTGTCAGAAATGTGGGCATTTGTGTCGAATTTTATTATATTATTAATGCAGACATATTAAATGTATGGAAGGAGGTGTAATGGAATATAATCACAGTATTTGTTGTGATTAAGCTATAGTGTTTATGCATTTATACTACTGTTTTTCATACAAATACCTAGGAACCATATTACATTTTTACCATGGTATTGAGGTGCTATATTTGTGGTTTTAACTGTTACCATTACCATGATCTATGGATGAACATAAATCTACATCTGCATCCTAACTCAAGCTACTATCAAATGTGTATTTCTAAGAGACAAAAAAAAAGTTATGGTAATTATTTTTAATATTATCAGGTAACACAAACCTGTTTCTTGATTTGAAACTATATTACTCATTACTCATTTATTTTGTTAAAGAAAAAATGACTGGAAAAAAAAGTGTTATGTTCTGACTATAAAGAATATGTTAAAGCCATATTTAACCATTTGGTTTTTACAACTTTCACATTGTAGAAAAATCTGCCTTTAAACTTGAAAGAAATAAAAAAATGTGACTTTTATCATGACAATTATCAATATCGAGTGATATGGAAAATCATTATCGTGATGAGGGTGATAGAACTCCATCTCATTTTTTCCTTCCACTTCAAAATTATCCAACATCGTTCTCTCATCTTTTTTTGTAAAAGGCCGTTTGACCTTATTTGCACGTTTGCTTTGTAAACACTGGGTCACGAGTGGCCTTTCCAACATGATAACATAATGCGTGAAGTTTACCTAGTACAAGCTAGTTTAAAAAAAAAAAAAAAAGGACAGATTGTTTCACTAGATAAGACCCTTATTCTTCAGCTGGGATCGTGTAGAGCCCTTTGAAGCTGCATTGAAACTGCAATTTGGACCTTCAACCCGTTGATCCTCATTAAAGTCCACTATATTGAGAAAAATCCTGCAATGTTTTCCTCAAAAACTTGAACTTATCTGTCACTGATTTTAACAAGTTGACCAAAGTTCTATTACAAGTTGGGGTGTAACTGTTTGGGTTGCAAAAGATGAACCTCAATAGAAAGTTCTCTAAAAATTACATCAAACATAAGACAGAAAGGACAGATCCTGCTGAAAGTCATTGCACTGTATAAAACATAAACTGGCTGCGACTGCAACAAGCGTGATGAACTTTTCAGTTTTTGAGACATACCGTATTAATTGTTGCTCTTAGCAGTATTTCATAAATATGCAGGGGTATAAAGAGGGTAAGTTTTTGACATTGGTTGACAGGACCTTGCATCCAGTTAAAAATGATTAATGACACACGGTGTAACAGAACTCCAAATGTATGCAGCAAATTACAGCAACTTACAAATGCAGGACATGTTTCCCTGCTTAACTACTGACTAGTAGCCTGGTAATTTGTTTTTCGCGCAGCTCCACCGTGTTATTAAATTATCTCATATTAGCCAATATTTAAGTGTGCTCCCTCAAGCAATTTGCAGAAATCAGGAAAGAGCGAGCATAGCCGCCCTAATCAAGGTTGGATAAACAAATGCTAATTTTGAGGCTGAACTATGGCAAGGTGTAAGCCAAGCAAACATCTGTTAACATGCCTAATTTGTAAGCATATTAAACAGGGAGAGTATCATCAAGAACAATCCATCATTCTGGCAACAAACAAATGTTTACTCAATTAAAACCGTTCATCTGAGATTTCAATAGGCTGGGCACAAAAAACGGGAAAGGAAATGTATATTTCTTTTGAGAGGTTGTTCGGCTCCAAAGAACCACATTTGTTTGGGGATTACGGTTTTCCACGAAGAAAAGTTAAATGTACAAATCTCAGATTGCAATGATTCAGTATGTTTTATAACGAAGGATATTCAATACTACTGTATGTGTCAACAATAACTCATATCCACTGCCACCGGTGTTGAGGATTAACCTACCCACTCACACTGTAATACTTCCTGTGTACGGCTCTGTGTTCATCTACACCGACTCCCTCCCTCTTCCTTTCCCTCTTTCTTCTCTCATCAAAGTTTCTCTAAAATATAGTGCATAGGGAGATATGCGACTTGCCCCAGAAAACAGCTCCAAACAGGGCTAATCCATTGTGAGCATTCCCGATCACTCAAAACAAAAGATCCAAGAATAAACTACTTTAACTGGCAAAGCATTTATTCTGCATGGGAAGACGCTGGTCCTCTGGTGAAGCGCGAATGGGTGAAAATGACATTTCTGTGCCAAGCCTTTTATCCGTACTGTGCCCAAATCTCAATATTTGTTTTTAGCTAGTCTACTTTTATTGAGAGCTAGAAAAGGTCAATAGGCTCTCATTAGATCCATCTGTGGAGAACAGTTGCATAATGCACCAACAATACGAACGCTGTACCCCGCATTTGTTTTTAATCATCGGGTTCTGATGGGCAATAATGCCTGTCAAAGAAAAATAGATGGTGAAAACATAGATACTTTGGCTGAGGTTCAGAAATGCCTCTTTCAGTACCTCCGGCTGGAGAAAGCAGAGGAACGCCGTGCTGCATATTGAACAGGACTACAGGTACGCAGTCACATCTCGCCGCAGACTGAGAGTGTGCCACAGAGAGAGAGAGATGCGGTGCTTGTGGGAGAAACGGTCCCAAACCGGTCATTTTAGCCCTCTGCATTTGGCTGGACATGCAAAATTGAGCTCTTAATTTCAGTTTTTTGTTTTCATTCCACTACACCTCAATATCTCCTTGCAACCCCTGAGGGTTCATAAAGCAGCACTGTGCACCATTCAGAATTGAACCAAAAATGGCTCTCAAATTCCAATTCAATTCCTGAAACCAGATGAAGAATTTCAGTTTGAATGAACGTAAGGAAGAAAAATTACAATGAGCTGAAATCCATATGACTATAACGTTTAAACTACAAAAATGAAGTTTGAATGTTGGCTTGATTAAAAGTTTGAAAAAAAATTTGGGTTCTTACCAACAGAGAGAATGATACATAAATAGAACGTCAAAAGGAAAGAACAATAAATAGAACAGATAACACGGTGAATAAAATGATAGATAGAACAACAGAATGATAGAACGATAGAATGATAGAACGATAGATAGATAGATAGATAGACAGATAGATAGAACATTAGAACAAATGAATGAACAATAGATAGATATAGATAGATAGATAGATGATAGAATATTAAAACGAATGAACAATAGATATAGATAGATAGATAGATCATCAGAACAAATGAACGAACAATAGATAGATAGATAGATAGATAGATAGATAGATGATAGAATATTAAAACGAACGAACAATAGATGGATAGATAGATAGATAGATAGACAGATAGATAGATAGATAGATAGATAGATAGATAGATATAACATTAGAACAAATGAACAAATAATACATAGATAGATAGATAGATAGATAGAATGACAGAATAATTAAATGATAGATAGATAGACAGAAAGATAAATAGATAGATAGACAGACAGAAAGATAAATAAATAGGTAGATTCCTTTCACCCTTTTTTTCTTGTCCCTTATGCACACACTCATTACTCCACTGACATTCGGTTGCCGCATCACTTCCTGTCTCTTTCTCTACTATCTGTAAAGCTAAAAGTGACAAAAATTCCAAAACAATACATATAGTTATTTTGCACCCCATGTATGTGGTATCAATGCCCATGTGTCTCAATCGAAATCACTTGATTAATACTGCGGAGCGTGGGAAATGGCCTGGGGAAGCGGTCTGTCATAGAGACGGTGCAGTCAATGACACTGGTGCGTTTTAGCGAGGGGCTTGTGGGAAGGAGCGAGAACGGTCTTTTCGCTGTTCGAGAGTTTCAGCAGGGGAGAGATATCTCTAAGACCTGCCGTGAGAAATCCCAGCAGCCGCTCTCCAGCGCAGTGTGAAGTGCTGTCACTGTCTCTGACTATGGTGTGAAGTGCTCCCCAATTACTCCACAAGTGAGAAAAGTTTGGCCTTGCCTTCATTGTGCAAATGTTTGTCAGACTCTGCAGAGGCCTCTTCAGAGTACAAGGCTTCGGCTTTAAAAAACGCACTGTACACGCTAGCGCTGTCTCTGGCGCCGCTCTTCTTAATTACGCTGACGACGGCGCGTGGCATCGTTCTACAAACTGATTCACAAAGAATAATCTGCTGTTGGTAGTAAAAAAGTCACCGTCGAAAGGACACTTTACAGATCCCACGGCGTGGTGAAAAATGTATATCCACATGGATTTGGAGATGATTACAGCAAGCAAACTCTCAAACCAGCTTCTGCACAAGCTCGCATAGCAATTACTGTCAACAACAATGACGAAGACCGCATTCTCAACGGTAATCCTCGTTTATATTGAAAAGCCACACTCCGTAGGGACGCCGTGTCGCAGAGGACCACAAAAAAGGCTTTTGTTTGTGATATTTCGCTGCAGTCAGTACGTGTTCGAAACCCTTTCTTAAAGGCCCGCGGGCTAATAAGTCGCGTCCTCCGCAGAGTTCGCCATTTTCACTTCAAACAATTGCCATGGTCTCAATTCCACTGACTTCACACAAAAAAAGTATAGGGATAATCAGCATATTAAAGCCAATGCTAGAACCATATGTTAATTATGTAAATGATTCATTTTAATCAGCTCGAACCATGTAACGAGTTACTGGGAAAGCGAATGTAGGGACTTATCAAAAATGTCATTAATATTCATCCGGATGGCGCCATGTGAATGTACTCATCCGCACAGATGAATTAATAGTTTGATGAGGGATGAAAGTGCTGGAGGAGGTGTTTGTGAGGAACCATCTGTCTAACTTTGAATCCCCTCCAGAACTGTTCGGCCCACAGAGGGACCACTGGAAGAAGAATCGGCTGAAGAGACGTGCGGGGTGGGGGGGTTTCTCTACTGTAAAACGCAGGTGAAGAAATACTGCGATATCATGTCGTTCTTGTTAGCGTTTCTGATGTATCCAGCAAAACTTGCTTATTCGTAAACATCGGCCTTTGTGCGCCGTGTAATTAGCTCGGTCGTGATTATTAGCCCATTAGCGGCAATTAGCAGACGTTTTAACTGAAACCACCCTTTATCTACTGTTTACGTCTTGGCATACTTATTTCTCAGCGAACGGGCAAGCGTTTAGCATTCCGAGTGTGTCCTTAGCCGTGCGTCCTTCAAAGATCTGGTGTAGACCATGTGCGATACGGGTGCCGAATTGAGTTCAGAGCAAAGGGCCTGGTAATGTGCAAGCTGGCGTGAACGGAAAGAACGGCCCTGTGCTGCCTGTGGAGCAGTGGTCCCTCCTCGTGGTTCCTCCGCCCCTGGCACTGCCCAGTACCTCTCCATCTGGACCCATCATCTGTGCCGACCTGCCGGGCTCATGTCCCCATCCGCCCCCACTACCCCTCCACCCCTCCCTCCCTGACACTGCCTGACCGCCTGCTCCTACTCTCTGTGGCCAAACACTGGCCTGACCACAGGTCCTGCTTTACAAATCTCAGTCAAATACACGGAGGCAAAGAGCCTGTATGAGAACAAACAAAACTATAAATGCATCTAGTGTTATTACAGCTTTGAATTTTCACTAATTTTTATATCTTTTTGCATTTCGTATTTTATTTAACTGATCTCAAAAAAATGCTGGGTTAAAAACAACCCAGCGCCGGGTGAAATATGGACAAACTCAGCGACTGGGTTAAACATTTAACCCAACCTCTGGGTCAAAACAACCCAGTTTGCTTGGTTTGTCCATATTTCACCCAGAATTTTTAGTGTTGAAAAAAAAGCTGATGCAGGATTTACATATAAATTGCGTGGTGAAGTTTTGCTAAACAGCAAGTAACACATTCAATTAAAGAAGAAAGACTGAGATTTTCTTGTAGTGTCCTCTAATAATCTTTGTTTTATTTACAACTTCGAAAAAAAAAAATACATATATTTTTAAGTTAGATTTTCGTCTTTATGTTTATTTTTATGTAAATTTTATCAGTTTTAATTTTTAATTAATATGCTGCATAGCCCTCTACACTCTGGGTTAAAAACAACCCAGTGCTGGGTAAAATATGGACAAACCCAGTGACTACCCAGTAGTTGGGTTAAATGTAACAGCTATTGTTTAAAAATTACAGTATGGCCAGCTTAAAAAGAACTCAAAATAGGTTGTATATTAAAAATCAGACACATAATTACTAGAGGCATCAGCAATAATCAAAAAGTGAACATTTATTAATAAGCAATTTAAAAATGTTTATTATTTAATTATTATATATTCAACTTATTAATACATGTTAATTTTCCCACCTATTTTGGGTCCATTTTAAGCAAGAAATATAGTCATTTTTAAGCAATAGTTGAATTAAATAAAACTACCCAAAAGGTTGTGTTAAACATTTAACCCAACCACTGGATCAAAACAACTCTGTCACTGGTTTGTCCATATTTCACCCAGCGCTGGGTTCTATTTAACCCATCATTTGAGTGTTGAAAAAAGCTGATGCAGGATTTACTTATAAATTGCGAGTTGAATGAGAAGTAACACGTTAAATTAAATGTGAAATTTTAAAGTAGAAAAACTGAGATATATATTTTCCTGTAAAGTGTCCTCTAATAATCTTTGTTTTATTTACAACTTTGAAAAAAAAAAATACATATATATTTTTAAGTTATATCATATTTTCTTCTTTGTTTATTATTGCATTTTTATGTAAATTTTTTCTTTAAGTGTTTAATTAACATGATGTATAGCCCTCTACACTCTGGGTTAAATACAATTCAGCACTGGGTGAAACATGGACAAACCCAGCAACTGGGTTGTTTTGACCCAGCGGTTGGATTAAATGTTTAACCCAACCTTCTGGGTAGTTTTATTTAATTCAACTATTGTTTAAAAATTACTATATAGCTGGCTTAAAATGAATGCAAAATAGGTTGTATATTAAAAATCAGAAACATAACAACTAGAGGAATCAGCAATGATCAAAAAGTGAACATTTATTAATAAGCAATAATAAAAAAAAAAGCTTATTATTTAATTATTATTTATTCAACTATATATAAATGTTCATTTATTGAACATATTAATAAAAGTTCATTTCCAGCCTGTTTTGGGTTCATTTTATGCAAAAAAATCGGCGATATGATAATTATGAATGTATCAGGGAAAAACAGCAAGAAGACTGCATTAACGTTTTAATAATATAAAAATAATATATAATAATAATAAACTGACGCTTTATTTGTTTTCGGTTTAAGAGATGAAGTCAACTGACTCGTCATCTCCGCAGTAGTGATGCGCCTGTATACATGTTTCATACGGATTACATAATCTGAGAATATTTGTTTTCTATTTGAATTGGTTCATTCAAAAGTTAAATTTTATTCTCTGTAAATATATTTTAATGTCTGTAAGACAAGTATATACGGTGGTGCAAAGTTTTCAAAGTTTCACGCTCAAGTTCAGAGACAGCAGAAAGCGTATCCTGATTGCTTTAATTATTTTAAAAAAGCACAACGTTTCGTTGATATTGTGAGTGCACACAAATAAACGTAGAGTCTTTACAGATTTCAAAGATGTATTACTTTTATCTGTATAACCAGAAATGATGGAGTATTTTAAGAGCAAGTGACTGCACCGGCGCCTCCATCTGTCATACAATGAGTCTACTACTATTTAGCTTCCACACTCCGCACTGACACTTCAATAGCGCACATTTTTCTAGGCTAACATTAGATCGAAGAGCCACGTAAAGTAGCTGCTACATATATCTTTCAGATGAAAAGCCATATTTGAGGTCAATGAATGATAGGTGAGTGTTCGGGTGTCCTGTCCAATATGCACTATATTACCACATAGACCAGCCGTTAATGATCTTCACCACTTCCTGTGTAATTTTTTTTTCTGCGACTAAGCGACTAATAAAATTTTGGTCGACCAAGCCTCTTTGCGTTGACTAATGCATAGTCGACTATTAGGGGCCAGCCCTAGTAGTCAGCAAGGTTGTTATTATCAATGAAACTTATCAGTGAAAAAACTGCTTATAAAAAAAAAACTAAAATATTTACATAAATATTTATACGCTTTATTTATCTTACACGAATTTTGATTTGATTACATTAAACTGACTTGATTAAGTTATATGTGTTTTTTAATTAGTTCGTATAGTCAAACACTTAAACTGTATAGTATTTGTTACCAATTACGATAGTTTTTAATAACAATAACCTTGCTGACTACCACGCAACTCTTTCCAGTACTTATTAGCGTAGCCTCATTGACAGCAGATATGGTTTCTACAGGGCTAACCGGCACATTCATTTTAGCGCGTCAAAGCACTTGGGTCTCTCAGACTCAGCAGCAGTAGATGAAAGGGGTCTCATCCACATTATGGGACGTGACATCTCAGAGCTCTGAGCCTCATCATCCATCTGGGGTTTTCAACATGAGACGGACGCTCGCACTCACTCAAAGGGAACTTCTTGGGTCACACTTTAGGATGACTCCCAAATTCCCGACTCTCCATCCTCATGTTCATCCCAGGGTTCACTGGCAGAAGAAATATCACTGCACTGATGTCATATCAAAGCACGAGCGTTGCGCATTTACTTATGGTAAGAGATAATTTTCCACCGCGGCACACAGACAACCTCTGGAAAGCTAAATATAGCTCGTGGCATAGCTGGCAAGGGCTGTTGCTTGAGATTAAAGCATGTTTCATTCTGTTTGAAGGGAGTTCGATAATTTTTCGTTGAGGGATAGAGTCATGGACTTTTTTGCCTTTGGAGAATTAAGGCAATGGTGGATTTTTTAACTAAAGCTCAGCGAGATCGCTAACACGCTGTGGTTCAGCCACTACATTTGTCCAAGTGATCAAGCTTCTAATTGACTAATTTGACAGAACAGCACGTCGTCTCGACGAAGCAATGCAATGCCTACGAGAAAAAGGGAAAAAAAAAAAAGAATGTAACTGCACTAAAGGCCTCAGACATG
Organism: Cirrhinus mrigala; assembly: GCA_036247105.1. NCBI lineage: Eukaryota > Metazoa > Chordata > Actinopteri > Cypriniformes > Cyprinidae > Cirrhinus > Cirrhinus mrigala. The sequence goes on along the minus strand of CM070009.1, from coordinate 22,379,931 downwards.
AACAAATCATCTGCTTCAAATTAACACACTGGCTAGATCCACAGTACTTGCTATTGGCTTTTAAAAGCCAGCAGTCTGAATCAGAACAACAAGCTTGTAAAATCTAAATATAGTTCATTACAGAGGTAAAAACACAATGAGCACTCACAGTACAGCGACTCGCTTCAGAGGGTTCTCATTCGAAACACGTAAAAATATATCCCACATAAAAGTGTTGCAACGTTTCAGGATGTTCATCCATTGTTGCTTTAGGTGATTGTTCCGTCAGGCTAAGCCTTTAGCTCTTGCATACGGAGGATAAGCGTCGAGTCGTTTGTTTTCGCTGGCACACCAGTGTCGGGTTTTGATGTCTCCTCAATATGCTGCGAGATTCTGGGTTTAAAATGGATTAAAAGGATCATGTTTTGTTGATATTACTACCCATACGAAGTCCCAGCGGTTGAGATAATGGGTTCGTAAGGAGCGTAGACGTGCTCTTGATCTATAATCTCAATGCAGGAGTTTCCTCCAGCAGAAACCATTTCATGGTCGCAGCCTTCGCGGCGACTCGATAAATAAAGAACTTCTTGATGACCTCCATAAGATATGCGGCGCTGGCGACCATAAATATGTGCTTACACTTGGCGCGGGGGATGGGAGCCATTGGCAATCTGACATTACCATAATTCTTATTCACCATTGGAAGCCTTTCTTTAAATTTCGCAAAGGTTAAAGGAGCTGCCCACCTCTAATCTGCAGGACTGATAAATTGAAGAGCGAGCTCGGAGAACAATCAAGTTCACGGGGGGTTAATACAATAAAGACCAAATAAAAAAGGCCCCAACATCAATATCATCAGCCTCACTGATGTGTGTGTAGTGGCGTTTGGTAATAACCGGAACATTCCAACAAATCAATGGTTATTTAATTCGCAGTGAGCTTCTGAGTCCATTAAACCTGATTACTTTCACCCATTTTCTTCTGGGTGCTGTTATTTTTCCAATGCAGGCACTTAATCTATAAGGGGGACTTATGAGGACCTTCAAAAGCAATTTCAGCCTCTATTAACATAGCATGCTAGGTGCCATTTGGCTATAATTATTTATTGGACAGTAGCTTGTGGAGCAACCTGAACCCCGGTTTGACCCCGCACTCCAGCTAGCATAAAAACAAAGCCACAAAAACCCTGAGTGCCTCAAATTCTTTGTTAGCAAGACGTTTCCAAGAAAATAAAAGCAGGGAGAGAATGAAACCTCAGGAGGGAAGAGAATAAGGTCGGATTGGTGAAATACACAGTCATGACATAAACAGAGCAGAGATTAGAAAGACTCATTAGGATCGGCCGGATCTGTAACAATCAATCATCTTTTTGGTGATCCAAGCATTTTCTCATTCAGGTCAACAACAACAGGAGTCTGATTAATGTGGTGTATGCTGTATGACCCACTTCTCAGATGAGCACAACTCTGTGCAGCGGTGTGCCAAATGCAGATCAAACAGCCCTGCCACGGTACAACACGACCACGTGCTTGTATAAGACCGGAAAAGGCATGGGATGTTAACCGATCCCTTTAATTCAACAAAAAGAGCGCTTTTTCGGCCTACTCATCACCTAACGCGATGAATGCGCGCTTGTGAGAGGTAATCCGCCGTGTGATTGGGTAAATAAATACGCTGGGATTGATCTGGTTTGACTCGCCGTCAAAAAGCGAACGGGATCCAGCGCTGATCATTGCATTGACTGAGACGATCCATTACCCGGCCAATCACATGGGCTCCCTGCCATTTCATTTACTACTAAATAGCTCATGGCTTGATTTCCAGCTCTACATCCACCCTGCTAAGCAGGGAGGCATAATAAGGGGGGGAGGCCTCATGTTGGTAGCCATTAAAAGCTCCGGAAAGTGCATTTGCATTTTGTCCCATCAGCAGGATGGATGGTCATTAGTAATTGCCTATGAGACCTTACAAGAGACCACAAGAACAAAACAAAGCAAGCGCTCAGGCGTCTATGCTGTAGCACGTCACTACGTATACGATGTGGGGATGCGCTGGTATTACATTTCGGGAATATGCGGATAAGCCAAATTATTTTGACATTTCTATGCAATTTTATTTTAGAAAACTAAAACTAAAAATTTCAGTGGTGTGTAGTGGTGTTCTGAAATAAAAAAGAAAAATATATGAAGAGTTCAGATGCAAAACCAGCTAAAAGCCATCTTGGTCAAAAATGAGATAATGATACTGAGTGGATGCTCCTGACACATATTATACTTCCATCAAATACTTTTTCTCAAAATACCACCCTTAGCCCAATCCGAAGTACCGGTACTTACACAGAAACCTATACACATGAGCCTGATAAAAATGCATTTTTTAAAGAAAGACGTCAGATGGATTTAGCTGGTTTTGCATCTGAACTCTTCATATATAGTTTTACATTAACAATAAAATCAGTATTCTATTTATTAAAGCCATGTGGGTTGTTGACGTGACATGGCATTTTCACGGTCCCACAAGACAAAAATTAATATAATTAATATTGTTGTTATTTAAAATGCTGTAAATTTCTTTGTCCTACATGGACCTGTTGTTAAAAAAGGTGCAGTGTTATTTGTTTTTTTTTTGTTTTTTTTTTTGAGACAAATCTCAAAATTGTCCTATTGTGTGACTGTCTCAAGCATGGTTTAATTACAACTTTTATAAATGAAAAAGAAAAGCATAAAAATGTTAATAAATACCTCTGGCATAAGTTAAAACAAAAGTGTTACGTTTTGTTGTCCTTTGGTGTGACACCCCTAAATTATATTTTTTAATTTAGGAAAAATGTATGTTCAACTACATAATCATGGAAAATTATGCAATTTTATGCAATTATGCAAAAATTATGTCTTGCTAACCGCTAATGACACGTTAGCTCAGAATAGCAAGGTCGTTAATTGACACAAAAGACTGAAACGTCCTATGGTGTGACGTCTCTTTAAGAAGCATTTTAAATAATTAAATAAGATTTGTTTAACTTCTTTTTCATTCTTTTTTGATCGTTTTCAGTGTTCTTAAATGCAATAATTACATGAATGAAACTATTTTCTGATGTTTTTGCAGAAAATTTGTACCGTTATTACTGCCTGTTTGTCAACTACCTATGTATGCATCACATTAGGTTAACGTTTTTAGGCATTTTACATCAATTCCAAATTAATAACTCAAGGCAGTAACAAATTAAACAATATATTTTATTTGTGTACTTATGTTCAGATATTCTTTTTAATAGGTAACTTTGAACTATTTTTGAATTTTTCGGATCATCAGTCCTCAGCTCGGTAAATACTGGTCACATACACGACGATTTACTTTAATTTTATCCAAGCTGATTACTAACTAAAAACTCCCACAGATCATGTTATCAGGTCATTTCAAATGTTATTTTGATGTAACAAAGTGGTTATATCTAAGTGTTTAAGTTGTTTACTTACTTTTTTAAATTAGTCTTCCCATTAATCAAAGAGCATGTCTAATTAATTAAAATCATGAAACTTATACAATATCACATCAATTTAATAAAGGTTTAACAAAAATGACATGTTTAGGGCCCTAAGAAACATTTTCTTTTTTTCTCACCATGTTTTATTGTTATCAAATTCTGTGTTTCAGCATGTCTAATTATTTGAATGCATACTTAATTCATTCAAATTTATTCTTAAAATAGCCTTATGAAAGTTTTTATTTACCCTCAGAAATTCTGTGTTGTGTATTTAAAATGTTCTGGTTATCAAATGAAGTCATAAAACATTAATTTATCTTTTAATTATTGAAAATTAAGCAAACTTTTTTTTTGGCAAACAAAGGGGAATTTACTATTAAAATTAAAATATGGAAGAGATGTTGTGTGATTATCGCCTAAAAAATAATGTTTGTTTCATTTTAGTAGTAGTATTAATATATTTCTGGCACAATGTCTTCAAGTTAAACCAGACTCTTAAATCAAATGCTGAAATCACCGCGAGCGTCATACGCGCTTCAGTGTGTGTAGTAAACAAAATCGCTCGTCTGCTCCACTCATTAAAACAGAGACACGCAGAACATGCAGGATTCACATTTATATGGTATTTTTGCGGCATAATATTTACAGATGCTTGTCAATATTATTCATTCAAACTTTGATAAATTCGGTGACATTCCGCATTATTCAGTAAATTCTGTTTTTATGACTGGATTCCGCGATTCCGCCGCGGAAATGATAGGGCCCTAATAACCAATCATATCGCAATGGAGGCACTGCCTCCTCACGTTACTTTCTCTCATTCATTCTCAACTGCCCCCCCACCAAACCCACCACATGCTTTAGGGATTTTATTAAAAGTGGGTTCAGGGGAGGCGAGAGAGACAAATGCCCCTGATAAATATACAATGGTGCCATATATGGTGCATACCTATACATGACTCACTTACTGTTCCTCATATGTGACCCTGGACCACAAAACCAGTCTTAAGTCGCTGGGATATATTTGTAGCAGTAGCCAAAAATACATTGTATGGGTCAAAATTATAGATTAGGAAATTAAGTAAAGATCATGTTCCATGAAGATATTTAGTAAAATTCCTACTGTAAATATATCAAAACTTAATTTTCAATTAGTAATATGCATTGCTAAGAACTTTATTTGGACAACTTTAAAGGCGATTTTCTCAAATGTTTAGATTTTTTTGCACCCTCAGATTCCAGATATTCAAATAGTTGTATCTCGGCCAAATGTTGTCCTATTCTAACACAATCTGAAAGCTGAATAAATAAGCTTTCCAGTGATGTATAAACCATACATCACTGGAAAGCTTATTTATTCAGCTTTCAGATTGTGTATAAATCTCAATTTCGAAAAATTTACCCTTATGACTGGTTTTGTGGTCCAGGGTCACATATTATCATGTAGGATGAGAAGTAGGGGTAAAATATCAGATTTAATATGTTACATATTTGCTATGCTCTAACGATGAAAGAGACAGATTCTTCTTGGCAAGCAGGTCCACCACATCAAGGCTGCCATTTCAAAAGGTTTCCACTCATTCTAACACAATCCTTGCATTTTTCAAACACTACTAGCAGCTCTAATTGATTTATTATCCAAAGTCTACACCCTTTCATAGAAATGCATGTGTAAAATATGGATTCCAGAGGAATTCGGACTGCTTGGTAAGTTACTTGGCGTGTATGAGATGAGGCTGAGACGAGTCAGCTCAGGATGAGGGGTACTGGTGGGCCTGGAAAGGCTGGACTGGAGTGCAAATCTCCTGCCCTGTGGTCAACCTCCAGGAGCAAGGGCATGAATGTTAAGCAGCCTGGGGATCAATACAGGCGAATATAGCTCAACTGCACCATTTGTTCAGCCATGAGAGATGTCAATACACAGATTAGGGTGATCCATCTTTTTGATTTCCCACTGTCTTCCACATGGACTGCATGAGGGCTTTTGCCTGTATTAAAAGTGTTTGCTTTCTCAACCATAAAAATTCCAATTATTGCTCTAAGTGCAGCAGTGCTGAGTTGCTTGTTGGGGAGCAGCTCTGCCGTTATGATGTGAAACATAGAAAGGAAGGGGGAGAACGCCAAAAAAGTGCGTCGACCGGAAGCTTTCAGATTGTCTTCCTTCTGTAATGCCCCGACTTGATACATGCATTTTAGTCAGAGCCATAAGGGGAGGGGTGTAAAAATGCAAGAATCAACTGTGGTTCAATTGACTGGGTTGTGATGCCATCAGCTACCCATCAGCATCACCTCGAGTTTCGAAATTTGGTGGCGCCATTCGTGGGGCATTTAAATATGAAACGCAAGACTTTCCCCCCTATTTTCCCCTCATCAAGTGATCCTAACTTTCCTGGCAACAGCTATTCCCCATTAGTAATTTGTTTTTCATATTCATTTCAATCCCTGAACTCTTGCAATAATAAAAATGTTGGTGAAATAAAAGTAATCTAGTTTACAGTTTTGCCAGCAGATATCTTTTTTCCCAATTCACTTGGAGCTGAACTGTAGCGCGTGCTTGTTTCTTGAGAGGGAGAAACAGTAATACGCAGTGATTACGGCATGGCAAATCAAGCCTCGAACTAAAAAATGCAAATAGCAAATGCAGAATAATTTACCCAAGAGGCATTTGACTCTTAACTGTAAGGCAGAGGTTAGACATGTGGCATATTGTAAGGGTTCAAAGGATGGAAGTCTCCACTAATTAGCAGGCATACTGCCCGTCTCCCAACATGCCTTCACATTTGAGATCAGACGCCTTTGGGGAGCTGCAACCTCTGGTTGCTGTTTGTGTTGAGCAACACAGTCATAGAAACTGGATTAAGAAGCTTATTAATAGAACGCTTTCAATGCACCGTGTGACCAATGGACTTTTTTGTAAAGGAAAAAAAAAAGAACGACTTCCTTCTGCTCAATTCTATGCTCAAGGCACATTACAAGATGAAATTATGCTTTCAAACAGGTAAATTAACATAAGTTTCATGGCAGACAAATCAAATGCTGTATTCCTCCCTCACAATCAGCATGTTTAATTCACAAAACAGACAAGAGTCTTTGATAACGCTTTCCTCTCCGAGTGAGCCAGTTCGACACCTCTCTCTCTCTGTTATCAAACCAGCTAATGGAGAAAGTACAGATGCACAAATCAGTGGTGGCTGCTACTTGATTCCTTGCATCAGGCCTCTATGCCTGAGAAATTCAACCTGCTGTTGCGTGTCCAAATGTGTGGGAGCACCGCTGACAGAATGAGGCTCTAGTGAGGACACAAATATGGCAACGATTCCACTCAGTTACACCGAAAGGGCTTCCACTGCGAGACCTGTAATTAGTCTAACCAAAGAACAATGGCCAAAGATCCTGGCACCAACATCATTTTTGTGAGCATTTAAAGAAACAGCCCCTGCAGAAAAGTTGTCCTATAAACCCTTTAGGTTTCATGTTTAAACCCAAAAACTGAGTGGAATTAAACATGTTGAGTTGAAATGTTAGCACTTAACAGAAAGGTTCTTGGCTTATGTTAATTTGAATTAATTATTAACCGTTTGAACAAACATGAATTAATAATGAGCAATTCTTTTTTTATATAATTAACATTAACCTAGATTAATAAATTATATGAAAAATTGTTGTTAATTCATGATACCTAAAGAATGAACTAATGTTAAAGGATTAGTTCACTCCAGAATTAAAATTTCCTGATCATTTACTCACCCCCATATCATCTGATATGTTCATGTCTTTCTTTCTTCAGTCAAAAAGAGGAAAACATTCCAGGATTTTTCTCCATATAGTGGACTTCAACGTTGATCAACGGGTTGAAGGTCCAAACTGCAGTTTCAGTGGAGCTTGAAAGGGCTCTACAAGATCCCAGCCGAGGAATATGGGTCTTATCTGTCAAAAGTATGTACTTTTTAACCACAAATGCTTGCCTTGCACTAGCTCGAGTTCACACATTACAAAGTCACTTTGGAAAGGTCACACGTGATGTAAGCGGAAGTACCACCCAGTGTTTTACAAAGTGAACGTGCAAAGAAAGTCAAACGTCCTTTACAAAAAAAAAAATAAATAAAAGGTAAAATAACTATGTCTGATGATTATGAAGTTGAAAAAATGAACAAGTTTTTCGCCATATCCTACCTTTTTGAACAGAGACAAAGAACTAACGACGCCTGACCTTTTTAACGTAATTCAATATGTGTGCAGTTATAGACGCTCATCGCAGAGCCAGTGCAAGAAATGCATTTGTAGTTAAAAAGTTTTTATTTTTTTTAGAAAATGACTGATCGTTTAACTAGATAAGACCCTTATTTCTCAGCTGGGATTGTGTAGAGTCCTTTAAAGCCACACTGAAACTGCATTTTGGACCTTCAGTCACGTTGATCCCCATTGAAATCCACTATACGGAGAAAAATCCTGGAATGTTTTCCTCAAAAACCTTAATTTCTTTTCGACCAAAGAAAGAAAGACATGAAAATCTTGGACGACATTAAGGTGAGTAAATTATCAGGAAATCTTTATTCTGGAAGTGAACTAATCCTAAAATGACTAATATAAATGCAAAGTATATCAATATTAGCTTCGTAGCAACACAAAGAGGCAGTTTGGCCGAGAGTTAATATTTTAGAAGGCAGAATAATCATGCCTACCTTTTGCGTCGGTGAGCATGTTTACGATGCTAAAAAAGTTACATATGTAGGCAGCTCATTAGGTTTTAAGATATATCAACATTGGCCAAAATTTCTTTATCAGTGGAACGCAGTTAAACTGCACACTAGTTACGGAACCTACCGGCACACCATACTGCACTTTTTAAAATTAGCAGAAATATAACGAGAGGTATAAATATGTGTTCTCACCTCTTCCGATGTTTGTTTTTCTGCTGAGGTCATTAGATTTGACTACCACCGAACTGCCCACACACTTGAAGCGTGCATAAAAGGTGTAATGCCGCGTACGTTTGAGCTCACGCGTATTTGTGCACTTGTAAACAAGAGGAGCACACAATTTCGTGTGTCCTTAAGCATTTCCAATCAAAGCAAATCAGATCAGGGGAGGTTGAAAACCTCCCTTTGGCGCCTTCACATGTCTGTGCGCAGACACGGCAGCCGTCTGTGCATGTAAGTGAATTTCCATTCCATTAGGGTGACAGAGGAGCACCCCTGCCTGCCGTCAGCCCACTCCAGAGACTAACTAATGAATCAAGTGCACGGAGAACAGCCCGCTCCTCACACAACCAAACAATGACCATTAAAACGGTCCGCCGTGCTGTGGGAAGATGGCTGCAGTCTGTTGTCATAACGCTCAGCTTACTGTGGAAAAATGTTGAATATTTAGAAAATTTCTGACATATTTCATAGGTGTTTTGAGGAAAGTGCAGCAGCTAGCTGGCAGAAAATCTCAATGTGTCATTTTAGTCCTAATGCTTAAAGTATTTGTGACCCCTCATGCTTCATGAATGACAAAGTTTCTCATGAGCGGGATTTTGCAAATCTATCGTGTACTGGTGAGAGTGACTACCTTCATGGCAGGGACCGAGTCATTCGGAATTGAACTGAGAATGCCTTTTAAATTCAGTACAATTCCTTAAACTGAAGCAGCAAACGTAGAACTGCAATTTGATTTAGAAAAGGTGTAGAATTGAAGAAGCTGAAGTTCAAAGAAATGTAAGCAGCTGAACAAAGGTTTATAGGCCTATGGACAGAAAGAAGGAACAATAGAAAGGACTATAAAACTACTGCTAGAATTACAAAAAGAATGCTAAAACTACAGACAGAATAGAAAGCACAATAAAACAACAGACAGAACAACAGAACGACAGAATGATAAGCAATAAATAGACAATAGAAAGAACAATAAAACTACAGACAGTATAACAGAATGAACAATAAAACTATATACAGAACAATAGATAAAAAGAATGATAAAATGACAGAATGATCTGTAGAACAATAAATGATAGAGTGTAGGGCCCTATGAAATCCTTCCCCCCCCCCCCGAAATTCCATTTTATTTTTTTTCCAAATTCTGTTTTTTCCTTTTAAATTTTTCTAGATTCCTTTTTTTTGGCAGCTTTAATTTGTCTAGACTCTGTTGTAATGGTTCAATTAAAACATGTCTAATTAATCAAAATCATGAAACTTTTAACAGCAATTTTTTTTTTCCCCAAATTCAGTTTAATTTTCACCAAATTGTTTTCCATTAATTTTCTGAATTCCATTTCAATGGTTTCATTCAAATTAATTGATTCAAATTTAATTCAAATTAATTAATTGATCCATTTTATTTTAAAAATATATATTTATTTATTTGTATTATTATTTATTTATTTATTTATTTATTTTTATTTTTTTCAGAAATACTGTGTTGTCTATTTACATTTTTTCTGGTAAATAAATTATGGTAAATATTTTTTTTTTTGGTAAATATTTATTTTAAAAAATTATGTTTTAATAACAATTTTATTAGTAGTAGTACTATCAATACATTAAGTAATATATTTGTCTCAATTTCTTCAAGTTAAACCAAACTTTTATTATTGAAAGTTTGCTGTGAAGACCTGCAAGTTTCTGTTTGTATATAATATGACGACAGATTTTCTCAAAAGAAATGGTAAAATGCTCATAAAGTGACTCTCAGAGCAGTTCTAGAGATTGTTTATGTGTTCCTGTACTCATATTGAGGTGGAAGAAACTGAAAACACTGAGCGTCATGTGCGCTTCAGTATGTGTGTGGTAAACAAAACCACATGTCTGCGCCATTCATTCACACAGAAACACGTAGAACATAGAGGATTCATATTTAAATAGTCTTTTTGCAGCTTAATATCCACACCCACTAATCCATATCATGATTTAATTTAAGTGTACTATCCTACTTTTGAATTATTTATCCAAAATTTGTCGAATTCCATAATGCGTTACAGTAAATTCCATTTTTATGACGATTTTTCATGATTTCGTCCACGTTTTCCGCATCACAGAAATCATAGATCATAGACAGAACAACAGAAAGAATAAAACTACAGACAGAATAACTGAAAAAAAATGATAAAACATAAAATGATAGAAGGACAAAACAATAGAATGATCTGTATAACAAAAGAATGATGAATGATAGAAAGAACAATAAAACTACAGACGGAATGCTAAAAAGAATGCTAAAACTATAGACAGAACAAAAGAAAGATTGATAAAATGTTAGATTTTGCACTACACGGTTGCTCAGAGCCCTCAGAAGAGATTTGCTTGTAGTGTATTAGCAGCTGGATGAATCCCTTTTGAAAGGTCAAGTAAACAAATAATCTAATAACTCATAATCAAAGATTTGTAACAGCTATCCATAAGCTCGTCTCGCAATCATCGCTTCTCCCTTCAGGACAGCTGCTCTGATACTTTAAGAGCCTATACGCTTGTTCACACGCACCGCGTGGCCCGAGGGGCTACAGGCGATGGAGGTGAAGGCGCGGTGTCGGGTTATGGAGATGCAAATAATTTACAGCCTTGGTATGCAGCACCGCCGGCCCTTTTAGCCCCTGCCACACGAGGTTCTCCTGGGTTGCGTTCTGGCATCTTTAAAAGGTCTCCCTGACTAAATCTGGCACTTCATCAAATGTGATATTAATGACCTGGGATTCATCATGCAAATTCACGGCGGAATATCAACTTTAAAAACTCGCTTCCCCGCACGCATACGAGCCGTCGGCAATCGCTCCCAAGGTCGTCATGAATCTTCGTCATAACGCATCCGCACGCTTTGACGGAGGCGAAACGGATGGCTCTCGCGTCAAGACGCTTTGTTCGTCGAGAATTAAGACTCGCGCCTGGATCAGATAAGTTCCCTATGACTACCCACTGAGCCAAAATCAATTTGTTTACCGTTATCAGATCCAGCGTTTAAAGGTATTCAGTTTCACTCAGCCTCACGCTCTCGGTTCCCTTCTGCCCGAGTAGGTAATTTCACGAGGGTAAATGCCAGATAATTATTATTTCCAATGATAAACGCAACAGGCTTTGTTAAATGACCTAACCTGCCAAGAGAAGCTTTATTCTCCTCCTCAGCATCTCTAAACAGACAAACAAGGAAATGTACCACAGTAACGACCTCTTTCCTAACTGGGTTCTCATCAAAATTTCATTCTCTACACATACTGTATAGCAGGCGTTCATTATTTTCGTAGGAAATTAGCGCATCTACGGGGACCGCAGTGCTCTTGTTTGTTTTGTAGGTTCTCCTGTTTCTCTAGCCGTTAGCCAACGGGTCGTGAATTGCGTAGCGCGTGCCGGATTGTGATCCAGGGCTTTAGACACCTACCGAGCCCCGCACCTGTTTCCCCTCAGCCGCCTTTTTCCTAACCGGCCCTGGTCGGCGTTACCTTTCCCTGACATTTCATGTGCAACAACACAAGGTTTTTTCATCCCGAAACATTTCAAGAGACGGGAGGCCCCCGTGTTAGCGCACAATTCTCAGATCATTGCCCCGGCCTCACCACAATGATGTCGAGAAGATGGGTTTTGACATGCTGTTGCTATCTGCCGTCGGATAGGGAGAATGTGTTAAATGTTAATACGGTTTTCTGCTTTTCCGAGTCACGGACCTGCAGGCTAGCTACCTCTGATAAGCCCACGCTGGGATCAATTTACAGTAGCAGAGTGTTTACAGGAGTGATCAGTCCAATGGCTGCAGGAGGGAGCGGGGAGAACAGCAGCAGCGGGAACGGTCCAGGCTGCGGTCTTGGCTGGAGAGCCGCTGCGACGTCCTTGAGGAAATTACGTAACCGAGAAGCTCTCCATGTACAAAATAGCTTCTCTTTTTTCCGCTACAGCTGCTTGTTTGTGAGCTCGTATTTTGGCTGGAACTTAAAACCTTCGAGTTCAGCACGACGCAATAAAAAAAAGGTCTGCGCTTCTTTGTGGGAGCACGCAGAGAAAAGCCCAGAATAATGGCCTCCCACAAAACATTTACCGAGCCGCCCACTGGTATATCCTCTAGAAAAGTCAACACGGCTACTTATCAAATGCATATGTTTGTTTCCAGGTTGCTGTTGGCCTACTGTCCAGCTGCTGCGGTTAGCCATGAGGGACTCGTCCTTTCATATCTGCCTATTATTCTCTTTCTCCCCTCTGTAGTGCTGTGTATATAATCCTATACTGCACTGGCTCGTGTGCAAACAGGGGAGACAATGGAGCAGCTGTCGTCGTGTAGTGCTACATCTTGTGGACACAGTCATGCATAATACCTTACTCACGCACCCCTGCGACCCAGACACAAATGTTCACCTTATTTTTTGTAGCAGTGTCACCTCATATTCTCTTCCAGGGTTGTGCAAACATCAGAACTGAAGAACCAGCTTTCTTTTAATTCATGGGTGTAAATTTGAATTTGAGTGGCCACACCCTATAGAAAGCTCAATGAGAATGGCAAGACAAGTAAATAATAATAATAACAATAATAATAATAATAATAATTATTATTATTATTATTATTTTTTTAATTTAATAAAATGTATACATTTCATTTTTTAAGAATGTAAAACATCTTAACATATCATATGTATGACATTTGTCATACAAAATATAAACATTATTAAACATAAAAAAGCAATACATATAAAAACAACATTTTTATTAACTGTAAAAAAAATATTAACTTATAATTATATTTTATAAATATTAATATCTATCTATCTATCTATCTATCTATCTATCTATCTATCTCTAAATAAATGTAAAAAAATGATCAATATAAAATAAAATAATAACAACGATAACAAAAATAATAAAAATGTAAAACATAATATAAAATTATATATATTATATAAAGTTTATATATTATATTATGTCTTCATATTACATATAAATATTACTAAATATTTAAAATACATATAAAAATAACATTGTTATTCATTATATAAAGTGGCTTAAAATGTTATAATAATATTTTATAAATATTATCTATCTATCTATCTATCTATCTAAAAGTAGATGTAATAAATTGTATTAAATATAAAATATTTTAAGTATAAACATAATAATAATAATATAAACCATTATATTAAAAGTATTATAATTTCATATTAAAATCTAAATATTAAATATAAAAATAGAAATATATATAAAAAATATTTTTTTTTCTAAAAATAAATTTAATAAATGTTATTAAATATATAATATCTTAAGTATAATAACAACAAAACAACAAAACAACAACAATAATAATAAAGATATATTAAAAGTATTATGTTTTCATATTAAACATAAATATTATTACACATTTAAAAAAGAAACACATATAAAAATAACATTTTTATTAACTTAAAATATTAACCCTTTAACGGTCACCGTCCACCCTGTGGGACGCCTACGTTTACTTTACCATATTACAAATAAATCCTAATCTAATCATGACAAACTATACATCGTTGGAAAGGTCTAAGACTCCTAAATAGATATTTTACCATATGTTTGTGTTAGAAATTATGGAAAAGTAATAGATTAATATATGTCAAGAGTGCCACTTAAAAAATCTACATCATAACAGGAGTTCTGACCTTTGTCACAAAAGACTTTCTTCATTGCCTTTTTCCGTACCACACTTTAGATATCATAAGAGATTATATATCAGCTCAAAAGTTTAAAATTTCAATTTCATTCATGAATTATACAAATTTAAGTCTGGATAGTGCATTTTTATGTCTGTGTTCAAAAATGGGAATGACAGTTAAAGGGTTAAGTTATAATAATATTTTTTAATATTTTTAAATTATCTATCTATCTATTTACCTATCTATATTTCTAAAAATAAAGGTAACAAATATTATTAAATATAAAATATCTTAAGCATAAACATATAATAATAATAATAATAACAATAATAATAATAATAATAACAACAACAATAATAATATACACCATTATATTAATAGTATTGTATTTTCATATTAAAATATAAATTACATTATTACATAAATTACATAAATTACATTAATATTAAATAAATTACATTAATATTAAATACATATAAAAAATAAAAATGTTGCCTTTTAGTTATAATATTTATAAATATTATATATATATATATATATATATATATATATATATATAATGATCATCTGTCTGTCTATCTATCTATGTATGTTTTGTCAACATTTAAAGCTGTCATTTGTTTCGACAATACCTGCTTGTCTGAATTCTGCATCCTATTTGCTAGCTCGATTTAAATTCAGCCCTTTAATTGGATTTTAAAAGGCATTCTCAATTCAATTCTGAACGGCACACGACCCTGTTCCCTTCACGGTCACGGGGCCCCTGGCATCATCTGGGCCGCACCTGGCCCCTCCATTAAACTTGACTAGTGCGACAAGGATTCCTGCAGTGGCCGTTTCTTCAGATCTCCCCGTGCTCCTCAGCACGACAGCCGGAGACGGACTTCACTGTCCTCATTTAGCTGGCCTTACACAACTACGTGGAGCGAAGAAAAAAGGAGGATGAAAGGAAAAAAGGAGATGATGTCCAGAGGCGCACCCAAATAACAAAAACGTGAACACCGCAGCTGCTATTTCAGGCAGAGCGAGGGGGGAAAAAAATACAAGGGAAGGCAAAATTATTTAAAGCCTTCCACCCCGGCTTTGTCTCAGGCAGCACCTCCGTACCCTTTCGGCCTTTGATGAGGCTCTTGAGGCGGTTTTGACCCAGATAAAATAAAGGATTTAGTGCGTTTGGGAATCCGACATTAAAGCGTTCGCTCCTTCTCCAGCAAAGCACATTTTGTAAAGAAACAAAGAGGAAAGCAGAGTGCAGAGAGATGGTGTCAGAAGTGAGTAGACAACATGTAGCCCGTTGCCTCTCTTCTCACTTAATCATCAAAAGGAGTTAAAATGCCAGTAGACATAATGAGGTTGAATAGAGGGAGCGTGCACACTGCCTTTTTTTTTTTTTCCCTTTGCTCTTTCCTTCCCTCTCCTTTGAGTGGGGTTTCTGTTGTGCAACATAAAGATGCAAAACAAAATAATTAGGTCACCACCAGATCTCCGGAAAGATCACGGAAAAGAACCTAATTGTATTTTTCTGCCTTTTAATAGGGTAGACTTAGTACTGGATTCTCTGTCATTTTAGGTGGAATTAGTCTAACAATCGCGACCCACGCCGTGCATGGGCTGGCACTTCCCGTACTCGAGGGGGAAAAGCTTAGAGTCTTGTAATGACGCCGATTCTTCAATTATTCAGTGCGCTGTGTTTGAATATCAAAGGCCTGAAAGTTCAAAATGGAGGAGCCAATTGAGGGCCCTTGCTGGGGCCTGTGATAAGGCCTCTCTATTGTTGCGCTGCTGTCTGCAGATATTGATCTGCGGCTCTGTGGGTGGGCCCTGTGGAGGATGAACCTGTCCACTGCCTAAAGCCGGACCGCTCATCCCGTACCAGACAGGGAAATGAGTTGCCATGGACACCTGGCGAAATGTCTGCCATGAACGCCATTTGATTGACGACACAACTGTCAGCACTGTTCAAATGCTTGGGTTAGCTTTAAGCTGTCACTAGCCTCAGACTGTCACAGCACAGGATATATATATATATATATATATATATATATATATATATATATATATATATATATATCAAATATGAAATATATTTTATCAAAGAAAAAACAGCCATTATATATATATATATATATATATATTCATGTATGTATATGTATGTATATGTAATATATATATAATATAATATATTATTAAATATAAAAATATCTTAAGCAATTAACATATTATTAATATTATTAATCATACTAATAATAATAATAACAATAGTAGTAAACATAATAATAACAATAATAAGTATTACTGTACAATATTAAAATGTATTATACTTTATATTAATACAATACATTTTACAGCTAAAATAAAAAATAAAAAAAGTTATAATAACATTTTAAAAATATTTATAAATATATCATCTATCTGAAAGTAAATTTTATATATATATATATATATATATATATATATATATATATATATATATATATATATATATATATATAGACAGATATATAGACAGATGGATAGATAGATAGATAGATAGATAGATAGATAGATAGATAGATATTACTAATAATAATACATATTAATAAATCTAAAACATGAAATAACATTTCATTACATATAAAAGTGCCTTAAAATATTACGTTTTTATAATAACATTAAAAATATTATATTATTAATAAAAAATAATACAAATGATCATCTATCTATCCATCCATCTACCTATCTATCTAAAAGTAAATGTATTAAATATAAAAATAAATTAAGTAATAAAACCTTATTATTATTATTAATAATAATAATATAAATATTGGCTATTATTTAACACAACCTAAATACAAACAGGTGACTATCTATTCATCAACTCACCCATCCAAATATATATATATAAACACACACATCTGAATACAAAATAGAATTTTATATACAAGTATTTATATAATGCATAAATATTTCATACATTTATATTATATTATAAATACTGCATCAATATCTAATGGCATATTGCTTCAAATAAAACTGTCACATAATAATGTCAAATAATGCAACGATATCAATGACTTTGGAGTGTTTTTCCTCTCAGCACATTCATCTCGCTCGTGAATAAACCAGAGGCACAGTGCAGTCTGGGACGTCTTAAATAGAATACTAACGTTTGCATATGAATATGAATTGATAGTTCTAAAACAAACAGCTCACAAAAGGGAACCTGGTGAAAAGACAAAAACTCTGAGGGGCCAACAAACTCTAATCTAATTGAAAAGACAGACTGGCTAATAAAGCAGTGCCAAACATGACTCTTCATCAATTTGACGCATGGAAAAGGTCTCGTGTCGTGTCTTGGAAGTTTGTTTACAAAATGCCACAGTTGAAGTGAATTAAAAAACACTGGCATTCTTCACAGTACTGATGCAACAAATCTTTCGCTGTAGCCTTAAGAAAGGTGCAGAGGACTCCAAAATGGTTTCGCCCGTGCTTGCCTTCCTGACTTCTCCCTCCCCTCAAGCAGGGCATTAATTAATCCAAGCTGCCATGTTACAACCTCACTGCTCAAATTACTAATATCCACACACTTTTCCTCCCCATCTATTTCATTTACATTAACTTCTGCACTCGTTCCCGTCACCTCAAATAAACCACATCGCAGGCTACGAGTGTCTCACATGACCGGGGTTTATGAAGTCCAAACAAGAATTAAGCTCTCTATACAACCGAATTGCAACACACTTAGCGTAAGTGGGAGAAGACAGATCTCTCACAGGAAAATGAATGGGAAAAATCATAATGCCAAACGGTGACTCAGTAAAACCATACAGATAAAAAGCCAATCAAATTGCGTGCACATTAGCTGGACCAGCCTGAAAAAATATATAGTTCATAGTTCATTTATGATTTAAAATATGTCATCAAAACAATCTTTACAACACTTAAGTATTTCCCTATTGAAATACATTAGCTCTACTTGTACGCCAACAGAGCATTTGCAGCGATTAAGTATTTTCGTAGGCCAACCAGGACATTAACATCACCCTGGTTCCCTCAACAAAAAGCCATTAGGTTTTTTTTCTATTGGCTTTTGGATTGCTGCAGAAAATAAGCTACATTATGACAATCTTCATAAATTAACAAAACTTGTATTAATTTTGAAGCCAAACAAAAATGTAAAAAGCTAAACAAGGGTTATAAACAAACAACACTGTGATCACATGACTTTAACATCATATAACAACATCATATATATATATATATACACACACACATACACATAAACATTTTCACAGTAAAGCTGTAAAAGATAATTAGTGAGTAAATGACTTTTCCGTTTCACTGTGATGACGTTTCATGTTTTTAGCCAATTAGCTTTGTTAGCAACCACCTTTTCTGTAGAAGCCCGTTTCCAACCCACGGAATAAAATCTTTAAAAAATTACAATTGCAATTTTACCCCCTTAAAATTTCATGATAGATACACATTGTGAGTTACAGTCAGATTTGCATGATATAAATGCGCAAAATAAAATCCCGAGAAATAAAGTCAGAATTGAAGTGCGAGTTTATATCTCGCAGTTCTGACTTTATAACTCACAATTGTAAGTTTATATCTTTAAATTCTGACTTTATTTCTTGCTGTTCAGACTTTATAATTCAGAATTGTGTTTATATCTCACAATTCTAACTTTTTAACTCGCAATTGAGTGTTCATATCACGCAATTCTGAAAAAAAAGTCAGAATTGCGAGATGTAAACTTAATAATTACCTCACCTTACCAACAATTACCTATTTTATTTAGTGGCAGAAATGGGCTTCAATTTAAACTTAAAAAAAAAAAAAAAACACCATTGATGTATTTAACATCGCAAAATAAAATGTGAAAATATCTCGAGCTTGTGTTACCCACAGACCTTATTTCAGGCATCTAACCAAAAACCAATTGAAAAAACCCGACGACTTTGGAAAGACGGAACCAGAAGTGCTAAAATGCTAACTCAATTTCTATGTTTTGGCCTACCAAAATGAAAACACCCCTGTGGCACTCTATTACCGAAACAAAAAACAGCCGCTCGGGGGTGTTACCAAGATGGCCGGTGTGTGAACCAGCTTGACTTAAAGCGGCACGTGCACATGTGACGAATCGTCAGCAAGCCATGCCTGGATAACTTCACCCATCCTTCAGTCTTTTATAACCTCCAATATATGACAAAACGCTCAGCTTTCCGCACTGCTCAGGGTTGCTTGCGGAACAAATCAAGTCAAAAAGCACTAAAGGGACAAATAGTAGGAAATAATAAGATAAGCGGAGAAAAGGAAGAGCGAGAACGCCCAGAGAAAGATTCCACAGTAAATTTATAACAAAAACGCACTGACAATATCGTCCACCACTCCTCGGTGACTCGAAGTGCGGCGATGCGTTTTATGATGACTCCTCATTAGAAATCGCAGCCTAACTAATACATCACCCCCTGCGTACGTTTGTGAGATCAGCAAATATAAGAAGCGGCCGAGATCAAAACACAGAGATCTCGGCTCAGCTGGAGGCCGGGCTTGAGTTTGGGCAGGCGCTGCAGTGGAGCGATCGCTCCCTGTCTAATTACAACCAGGCTGTATTCACGCCCTTGGCCAGGGAGGAGCCCAACGCGAGCCCGCGGCTCCGGGACACAGTCAATCAGACGAGACTGAGTGAGACGAGAACCGTGCTCTGACAGCATTCCTCGGGAGACTCGCAATTAACGGCAACGGGATTCACTTTTCCGAAAGAAATAGCGCTAAGGCTAAACACCGCTGCACTGTTATTTGCGCCACATTCGTGCATCTGATTAAATATTGATTAACATTAATGAGACCGCGGCCCCTCCCCTCTCCTTCCCCGCCAAAAAAAACCTGTCCCAGTTTTTCCCGACGATCCAAATAATTGAACAACTGTTTTAGGAGCTGAACAGACACAGCTGTAGATGTGGAGGCTGGTGATGCGGGTTTTTTTCTTGCTTTTCTTTGCCTTTTTTTTCCCTTTTCTTTTTTTCTCCACAGCTCCCTGAGGTTCACTTGATATGTTGGGGTTTGTTTCTAATGAGCTGCCTGCTGGCTGGGATGCAGTTCCATTTCAGAGCAATTACAGTGGCCGTAATCTACAGCAAGCCCTCAACATGCCAACTCCACCTCCTCCCCGTATCGGGCTCCGGTCTCGCTGCCTCTGCTGACTGACCATAAGCAGGGAGCGCTCACATTAAGCAAGGCCTGTCACAGCTGAGTGAAGGCCCTGCTGGACAGAGTTAACCAGCACGACGGGAGCTGACATTTGTTCATTTGGATGTGTTAAACACAGAAGCTCATAAAACATCGCTCGAGCCCGGCCGCTCAGCAGCTGGATAATTACTTTCAGGCAGCCAGAAGACAAACACGAACGCGAGCGCATTACGAGGCTTCGGCTCAATCTTTTCTCCGTCTGCTTCTGTTCTCGACGCTTTCCTGCCTCGCTTTAATCAGTCTATCGCATCTTTCCCTCTTGCTCTCCGTCTGCAGGTGCTGATGCCATTGTTTAAAGGCATACTGAAATGCAGAAAGCGACAACCTTCATGATGTCCACTTTTGAGCTGACCACAGATAATGACATCACTATACGGCAAAATGCGGAGCTTATGAATATTAATCAGCTAAAGTTGGATCACAAAGCAGTCTTCCTAGATTGCTCAGTCACTTTACCCAATTAATATTCATAAGCCATAAATTCATAAATTCAATTTTACATTTGCTTAGGTATTTATAAAAACACATTTTTAATTTACATAGTTTTAATAAAAAATGTCATCTATTTATCTATCTATCTATAAGTAAATGCAATAAATATTATTAAATATAAATTTATCTTAAGTAACAAACATGTTTATAATAATAATAATAATAATAATAATAATAATAATCTATCTATCCATCTAGGGCTGTCAAACGATTAATCGTGATCAATCGCATACAAAATAAAAGTTTGAGTTTGCCTTATATATGTGTACTGTGCGTAATTATGTATATATAAATACAGACACATTAATGTATATATTTCAGAGAAATATGTTATTTATATACAAAATATTTTTATTTATATAAAAATTATAATAAATACATATACTTGCAAATATTTCTTTAATATATACATTAATGTGTGTGTATTTATATATACATCATAATTACACACAGTACACACACATATATTAGGCAAACTCAAACTTTTATTTTGTATGCGATTAATCACGATTAATCGTGATTAATCATTTGACAGCCCTTTATCTATCTATCCATTTTTATATAAAAAATTAACTTCTTAATTTATTGTTATTACATTAAAAATTCCTTGTACATGATTTTGAAACAATCAGCAGTTCTGTGACTTCAGCTCCAGCTGCTAGGCACAACTGAACTACTTGACATGGCATTAAAAAAAATAATAATATTAATAATAATAATAACTGGATATGGCCAAACTGAAAAGAGCGAAAGAGTGTGGGGTAAGATGTAATATTTAATATTTGACAACTGTTTTTTAAAAACATGAAAAGATGTACAGTCAGTGATGTAAACTATTAATGTTTTTTGTCAAATTTTGCTGTTTCGAATGAAAAATAGACAATATAATTTACATAAATCATGTAATGTATTACATAATTTAAAGTGAGAGACAAGAAACTTTAACAGACCCATTCTTGCATATGAATAAAAGGCAATATGTGTATTTAAAAAATAATAAAAAAAATCGAATTAGTTCACATGCATTACTTCACAAAAGATACTATTTCTTTTACTACTATCTCTCTTTATCTGCTTTAAATTCTTTATTTAATTCCTTGAAATAAAAAGACCCCGGGCCACAAAACCAGTCATAAGGGTCAATTTTTTTAAAATTGAGATTTATACATCATCTGAAAGCTGAATAAATAAACTTTCTACTGATGTATGGTTTGTTAGGATAGACCAATATTTGCACTGACATACAACAATTTGAAAAGAATCTATAATCTGAGGGTGCAAAAAAAAAAAAAATCAAAATATTGAGAAAATCATCTTTAAAGTTGTCCAAATGAAGTTCTTAGCAATGCATATTACATATCAGAAATTAAGCTTTGATATATTTATGGCAGGAAATTTACAAAATATCTTCATGGAACATGACCTTTACTTAATATCCTAATGATATTTGGCATAAAAGAAAAATCAATAATTTTGACCCATACATTGTATTGTTGGCTATTGCTACAAATATACCTGTGCTACTTATGACTGCTTTTGTGGTCCAGGGTCACATTTGTGACCGCATCTCCTTCTCTACAACCAATATACAGTAAGGATGTAATTTCACACTAATTCACATCTTTTTTTTTTTTTGACAACTTTGTTCTTACATAACAACCAAACTGCTTTTCCCAAAACTGCCAATTTGTACCTCTGAACAATTTTCAGTATCAGTCAACAGGAATGTGGGCTGACCACAGAACAATTTTATGACAAAAGCACCTATTACGACATCCTCACAAAAATACTGTATCAGCCTTCCAGAAATAAAATAAAACCACCGTCACTACAAGGACGCTTCAGCTGAACTGTAAAATGCACACAGAGAACAGAGAGTGCCTTTGCAGCCATGCTTCAAAAAAAAAAAAAAAAAGGACAGGGAGAGGATTGGTAAATTGTGCAACAGCTGCAAAAGCAAACAGACATTATTATGAATGTGAGAGACTAATCACTCTTCTACACACAAACACACAAACAGGAACACATGTGCCCAGCAAGGCCCGGCAGATGGTCTCCGCCCCCATTTCCATACACGCGTCGCCTCTCTCTCTCCTCTCTTTCTCTCTTTCCCTCTTGTCCCTCAGCAATCTCCCACCTCATTCTTCCTCCGCCTTGCGCTCTATCTCTCTCTCCCAGAGGGCCATGCACCGGTGCACAACACGCACACATGACCTAGGACATTCACTACCCTCTTGTTTGCATTCAAGCAATAACCAACTTCCACTAAGAGCATGCAAACAGAGCAGACAAAAGGATGTGATCATTTAGAGTCATGGCCCATGACAAGCGCAATAGCCCTGGCCTTTACCTGCCTGTCAATGCTTACTGAAGGGTTTGAAAACTCATCAGGACTTGATGACATGACCAATCTCTCATTTCAGCGACTAGCTGAGGGCTGCGAGATGGGAAGTAGATGGAATAAATGAAGCGCTACACAAAGCGCCAAGGATATAGATTTCAATGCCATGCAACAATACAAATTAAACTTTCTGGTTAGCTTTTAATGCACCTTGAGTGAAGAGATCAGAGATTAGCTCTGAAAACAAAACACACACACACACACACAAACTACAGCGTCTGTGGCGGGGGTGGTTTTCAAATTGAAGGTTAAAATGTTAAATTCACTGTCTTTGTTTGAACACGCTTATATCGTTCACTGCATATTTGTCCTTTCAGAAACCTTCCCCAGCACAATAAAAGGACAGGTTCACTCTCCGACCTGAGCTCTTAATCATCTCCACTTTATTTTTGACGCTTAAAATACTTGAAATTCAGTATCAATCACCTTATGTGTCATGCTAACCTGGGGAAAAAACTGCGGGCGATTTCCAACGCCATGAAACAATGAAATTAACAATAATTTGATTTGGCGGAACGTCTGAATTTAAATGAAATCTGAACACTGCTCTTTTGTTGAGACTGAGGGAAAAAAAATAACATAAACACTGAAGCCAAGAGAGCCATTAAAGAAATAAAGCAGCACTTTTTAAATTTACACAAGCCTTGCTTTTGACACATAACAAGATCTTTTTAAAATAAAAATATCATGGTTTTCAGTTGTTTAGTAATTGTTTCATGAATATATGATATATCTAAGGTTCGGTAACAGGTAACTTTTAAGCGTTTCACTTTTTTACTAATTTTAAAGAGCACTACATTTGATTTTTTTTTTTTAAATCAGTAATGATTTACAAAACTACAAACATTCCATGTAGTCTTTCAAATAATATGTGACCCTGGACCACAAAACCAGTCATAGGTCACACAGGTGTATTTGTAGCAATAGCCAAAAATACAATGTATGGGTCAAAATGACTAAAATCATTAGGATATTAAGTAAAGATCATGTTCAATGAATATATTTTGTATATTTTTTTGTACATTTCCTACTGTAAATATATCAAAACTTAATTTTTGATTAGTAATATGCATTGCTAAAAACTTCATTTGGACAACTTTAAAGGCCATTTTCTCAATATGTGGATTTTTTGCACCTCAGATTTTCCAAAAAAAAAAAAAAAAAAATTAAATATTGCCATATCTTAACAAACCATACATCAATGGAAAGCTTATTATTCAGCTTTCAGATGATGTTTTGTTGTCCAGGGTCACATATAAGGTTATAAAAGACAAATAAAAGCACATTTTCATCATAATAAAAGTAATTTTATTTTAAAAGTATATTTCAATTTAAAAAGGGTGTTTTAATTTTATAGCATTATACAAGTACTATACCTAATTACAGTTAAAAACTGAACAGTAAAAATAAATTATGCTGCATAAATATTATTTAAATGTATGTGACCCTGGACCATAAAACCAGTCATAAGGGCCAATTTTAAACAACTATTAATATTTTTTTGTCAAATTTTGCTGTTTTGAATGGAAAATAGACTATATAATTTACATAAATAATGTAATGTAATTCATAATTTAATGTGAGAGACAAGAAACTTTAACAGACCCATTCATGCATATGAATAAAAGTTAATATGTATTTAAAAAAAAAAAAAAGAGAAAATAATTGGATTAGTTCAAATGAATTACTTCACAAAATATTCTATTTCTTTTACTACTATCTTTCTTTATCTGCTTTAAATTCTTTATTTAATTCCTTGAAATAAAAGGACCCCGGGCCACAAAACCAGTCATCATTTTAAAAATTGAAATTTATACATCATCTGAAAGCTGAATAAATAAGGTTTGTTAGGATATGACACTATTTGTCTGAGATACAACTATTTAAAAATCTCGAATTTGAGGGTGCAAAAAAAAAATCTAAATATTGAGAAAATCACCTTTAAAGTTGTCCACATGTAGTTCTTAGCAATGCATATTACTACTCAGAAATTAAGTTTTGATATATTTACAGTAGGAAATGTACAAAATATCTTCATGGAATATGATCTTTACTTGGCGTAAAAGGAAAATTGATTATTTTGACCCATACAATGTATTGTTGGCTATTGCTACAAATACATCCATGCTACTTACAACTGGTTTTGTGGTCCAGAGTCACATATATGAAGACCTCAGATGCAAAAACCTCTAAGTCTGTCTGAGATTTTTCTGACATTTTTTCTTTTTCCTTTTCTGACATTTCACTTTTAATGGCAACAAAATGTTATTGAATACCTTATTTTTTAAAAACGTCCAATTTTCATAGAAGCCTGACAAAAAAGCTCATTTGATAAAAAAATATCAGACTGACTTTGCAGGTTTTTGCATCTGAACTCTTCATATGCACACAGACACACACCAGCTTTAAATTATATCGATAAACTAGCCGTTTTGCGTCACACTACACAAAAATACACCGCTCCAAAACGTCACCTGGTCTGAATCACGGTTTTTATTTTTATTACTTTGATGCATGAGCCTTTTGAGAAAGAACCAGTGAAAAGCAGAAGTGTCCAGGAGGCGTGATGGTGTATGGGTGCGCTGGGTACTTAAATAAATGAACAGCACTGAGCAGATGTAATGGGAAGGAAAGAGAGAGGAGCAGTTACGCATAGTCAGCACAGATGGGAGCAGTGAAGAGAGAAAGAAAGAGAGAGAGAGAGATGGGGGCCGTAAAAGATCTGCTGAAAGAAAGCAAGAACCATGTGACTTTGGGCCGGATTGATTTTAGCCGTGAAGACCGGGCGACCACACCTCCCACACCGCCCACTCCAGGTCAGGCCGGGGTCCTGCGGCAGGAGGGAGACAGGAGCGGGTGCAGGACGCCCCCGGCTTTAAGGGTCAGGTGAGGTCTATCTGGCAGCTGCTTAAACCTGCCCCGCTACTGACACAAGCACTGTACAAAACGCCCTAGTCCTGAGGGTGAACGCAAACAAATAGCGTTAGTAAAATGTGCTGGGAAAAGCACACATGTATGTAGGGATAACATATGCTTTATATGCTGGGACTTTTAATAGAAGCAAATAATTAAACGTCTCTGCTCGACACGAAGCTGTCGCTAAGAGACGCTCCCGTTTTATTAAAGTAATTACTTGCGTTGATGAAAATAATTCTGCCGGTGGATGCAAACAATCCATGAGAACTCCGACTTACACAATAAAACACAAGCTATTCCTAGACAACATCCTTCCGCATGCCACGTACACGTGACCCACATGTAAAGAAAGCAAACTGAGAAAAATAAAGCACAGTCGCGTCGTCTCTGCCTAGTCCTGAATGAGACCCCAGCTGTAGTGAGATGTATTCAAAATGTCTTGCATCTCAGCTATAAATAGTCTCAAAGACCCAGATTCCCAGTTCACTCAGCGCACGTGAATGCGCACACACACACACGGAAAAACAGAAACGCTTGTGCAGGCACATAAATATTTGAGAAACAGAAACGTAAAAATCAAGTAAATCAACCTCTATGTCACGATCATCTTACAACACGGACAGCTAAAAGAAAAGGAGAAAAGGTAAAAACTAAATTTAAAACAAAGCAACTTTCATGATAATAAGAGGAACGATTCAAATGACAGTTAATCTTCACTTCATGCAACGTGGTTCTGAAGTATCATATATTTAAAGTAGCATCTGTTCTCCCATAGAAATGAAAGACTGGCATACTCAGGCTTGATTAGAGAAATAAAAGCTGTCTCTTTGTTAGAAAAAAATATATTTATCACTCAGATGTATTTGCAATTAAACTGACATGGAATGCAATTTCTATTGGATAAGACAAAGGTTAGAGGTGTCACTGAAGGTTAATGGTGGCTCGGTGCGACAGATGAAAGTTAAATGAGATCACTGATCTCAGTCACGTCGAGTCTGGAGAGAGACATGCACTGGCACATAGGATCTGATGACTGATCAATACCATAGATTAACTTTTGATTTGATAAATCCCCTTGAATTGTCATCACTCCAGGAGCCAACTCACTGTTTGGGAAAGGCACTGATGACAATCAAGTGTATCAGATAATCAGGGGATGAAAAGACGCCCAAGGGTGCAGTCTAGCACATTAATGACTCTAAATTAAAAATCTGTTTTTTAAAACTGTGCAACATGATCCAAGTTAATCATCAAAGAGATTTAAATATGATCTAATAGAAGTAATTATTAAAAAAAAACAAAAAAAAAACACGAAAAACAAGCAAAACGCATTAAATAGACACATGCACACACAATATGCTGAGCACATGAGGATATCATGTAGCAAAGCCATAAGAGTCAGCAGAATTGTTTATCACACGGTAAAACCACATGAAGTGTTTTACCTCTCCTGCGAAGTGGAAAATCAGCTCACACTCTTTTAAAACAACCTTAGGATGCGTAGTTACATATAGACTACTTTTAAGGCTTATGCAAAACAGATGACATGGCAGATTATTTATTTAAATTGATCATACACAACTTAAACAGCGACAGATGATTCACAAAAAGACGCACGACCGGAACGCCAACACGCAGTCACATTAGAAGACAAAATCCCTCTCTTACCACTCTGTCCACTTTCATCTGTGTTCCACTTACACTTGGTCGCACACCCACACTCACACACGGCGTTTGTGGCAAGCCGCTTAAACATTTAGGCTATTCCTTACGAACTAGTGTTTATTTTTCATGTCAAAGGTACAGTAAGCAATCCAACAGTGACTAGTAACTTTTAGGGATGTAACGATATCAAAACCTCACAATATAATAATATCGCAATTTAATATTTATTGCGATATTTAAAAAAAAAGACAAATAAAGACTTGGAAACAATTTACAATTTTGTACATTTTAAAGTTTATTCTATCTAATGCACCTTGAGAGTTCGAAATTAAGAGCTCCAACCCATGTTCTTAACTAAGAAAACTTAAGTCAGAAAAAAGTGACCTGAACTTGAAGGGGACTCAACACTCTTTTTATTTCTGATATACTGTATCAGGTTAAATTCACACTAGTTTTTAGGAAGCCAAACCATTTAGAAAATAAAAAAAATTACAACAATGAAAATAATAGCCATATTTGCAAAACAATAGCACTGCAAAATAAATGAACATGAATATATTTTTGCTTTACACTAGGAAAATTACAGTACTTCTTTCCTAATTTCTACATGAATTTCAAAACACAACTTTAAAGATCTTTTATGTTAGAATAAGAAGTTTAAATATATTTTAAAAACTACACTTTTTGCCCAGAAGGCCTATCGTTTCATATTGTCATGTGACCACGATAATATCGAGACTAGGCTATCGCGATTTTACAATTCTGATATCATTGGTAAGCTCACTAATTTATTAGATAATGCTATCTCTTGTATGTATTTCAAATTAACTTGGGAAACTTTCCCAATTGTTATGGCTACAATTACGGCTGCGTTTTCACTTGTCTTATGTAATGACTAGCCCAAACAGCTACTTTAGAGTTCAGCTGGTTACACTTTAAGGTTCAGTTCTCGTTATTGAACCATTTTGCCTCAATAAACTCCTAATTTGCTTCTTATTATTAATAGTTAGTAAGGTAGTTGTTAAGTTTAGGTATTGGTAGGGATTAGGGATATAGAATATGCAGTATATGTTCTTTACAAGCACTAATAAACAGCCAATATGTTTAGGTATGCTAAAAAACAACTAGTTAATAGTGAGAATTGGTCCCTATACTAATGTGTATCATTCAAATAAACTTGCTAGAAACTACTTAAATATACTTGTGTCCAATAGGCCTAAATACTACCATTTGAATAGTTAATACTGAGATGGAAAGGATGTACTAGCGCCTAATGAAGTACTTTAGCAGCTACTGGCGACTAGCTTTACAGAATGAGCTCAAGCATCTAATGAATAGCTACTAACTGAAAAACACGGTGGCCAATATCAGCTAAGAAGCTACTTGCAATAGGTTCTAAAGAAATACATGTTAAAACGGCTTGCCACAGACCGCGTTTCGCATATTCGCAGTGGATTCCGCGGGTTCGGAGAGGAACTCACTCACCTGCTGTAAGTACATGAAAGTCAAGGCACAGGAGAGCTGCGGACACATGTCCACGTTCGGCAGGGCGACGCACGTTCCGCCCGTCAAGGGATGCTGCATGGTGTTTGCGTCCTGTCCTGTCCGCCGAGTTTCAGGGGTTTTCAAAGACTGCTTTAGCAGGATCGGCTGCGGTTATGAATCCTTGAAGCAGCCAAGGAGTGTGCGCAAAAGCGGCTGAATAACCGGCTACACGCGAATGTGGATTTGAGCGTCCCGGTGGTGAGCGAAAACACAGCGCGCGTCTGTTTTTGTCCGTGATGATTTGAGTAAAGCCCGACACGAAACTCTATTCAGTCCGTTTCTGAATAAACTGAATCACAGGCGGGAGATGCGAGAGTTGGTGACTGGACGTAGTGAAGTTGAAGCGGGTCTGGTTTTCCATTCGCTGTCAGAGGAGTCCGGGCGCACCGTCTGTTTCATTGAGCAGCATCTGAATCTCCGAGGCGAAGAGATGCGGGGCGGGGGCCAATCCTAAATCACACATTCATTTTTAACGGGGGTGGGGGAATCTCTTCATTTTTTTTTCTCTTGCGTGAAACTGAATTGTCGTTATAATTTATTATTATGGCGACACATAAAGCGCGGGCACAGAAATGAAGCTCTCAGCACGTAAACAAACTGCCATCACATTTGCGTTCCATTAAAATCATCTCATATCAGCCTGTAATGCTTTGTGCTGTAAGGAAGACCTGTCCAACCTAATACCTTTACTGAATTTATATCACTTAGAACACTATTTACCATTCCACTGTTCGAATAAAATAAAATATTTGACTGTGGAGAATCACTGGATAAAGCTTCTCTTATAGCACTTTGAGTACACTGCTTTTTATTTTGTTTTCTAGTGTAAGACTGAAAAATATATATAGGCCTATATATACATACCATTTAACTCTTATATGGGTAGCTAAAACATAGGGAAAACCTATACAATAAGAATTCTTTGCACTTTGTGGCTCAACTGGACTTAGTACACAATTTTCTTTCTTTTTTTTTTCTTAAAAAAAACATTTTTTTAACACTATTTATTATTATTATTATTATTATTATTAACCATAAAGGTTACTATTTAAATTCATTATTCCATACTGACGCATTTCTGGTAAATAAAAGAGGTTACAAAATGTAACACTTTACAGTAAGGTGTCATTTGTTGACATTTATGTATTAACTAACATGAATGAACAATGAACAATACATTTATTACACTATTTATAAATCTTTGTTAATATTCATGAAAATACAGTTGCTCATTGTTAGTTCATGTAAGTTCACGGTGCATTAACTAATTGTTAACAAACACAACCTGTGATTTTAATAATGCATTAGTAAATGCTGAAATGAACATTAACTAAGATTAATAAATGCTGTAGAAGCATTGTTTATTCTTAGTTCATGTTAACTAATGAACCTTATTGTAAAGTGTTACCATTACATTTAAATGAATCATTCTGTATTGACACAAATCGTGTACATAAAAATTTCTGGTAAACAAAAAGGATTACAAAAAGCGATTTGTTAAATCTTGGAAATGTATATGTGGGAAAAACCTGTTGTGGTGCTCACCTTACAGTATAAAAAAAGATGTATAAAAATAGATAGCATGAAAGCTTATTCTGTAACATATAATTAGATGTTTACATATGTGCTTTAAATGTACCATGGTAACCATATGTTCTGTGAAAATGCGACATGTATGTAATTGTTATAAGGACTAGAACTGTGATCATTTACTATTAGACCACTGTTAACAAAACCACATTTACAATATTTTAAAAGAAAAAAGTTTACTGACATCAATGCAGCATTTAAAGTGCACTCTTGCTATGAACCATCTAAACCATTTGGTTCATGCTTTCCATAAAAATATTTGATATTTGATATATATTTTACAACATAGTTGATCCAGAAGCCTTCTGAAGCTATACTGCATCAAAAAATATGCTTGTCTTTGATAGAAAAAATAAAATCACAAACATAATCCCACATTATGACTGATTTTCACTGCGTACTGTACATCCTGAAACAGTACTGGTGAAAACTGTGTTTTTCTGAGCTGCAGTGATAACCGATTTTTTTTTTTTAAATACTTTTAAAATAAAAATGCTTTTAAAATACAAAGAAATACAGTTAAATAAAATGGATGAGCCATATCAGTAACTGTATCTGTTAAAAGGAAGCCTTGCATAAAAAAAGAAAAGAAAAAAGGTACAGCAAACCGAGAGAGCGACATATAAGGGCAACACAAGAGACTATCTGCTTATCTGAATCATAAAAGAACATTTGTGTGCACACTAGGCCAAATGTGAGCTACTAAATAATTAACTAAAGCACGCACACAAATGTTCAAATGTATTGTTCATCAAGCTTCTTTTAAAACCACTTTGGCCTTATCTCCCCATCAGCAGCAAGGCCTTTATTGTAGATTCATTAACAGCTGTTAAATGTTAAATACGACTGATATTCAACCGACGGGCCGACCAAGGTCTAAGCAGAAAGTGCAAAGATATACAGTAGGGGGAAAAAGAATTTGAATTATTCATGTTCTTTCTCTTTAATCTTTTTCCCTCCCTCTTTGCGCCACGTTACAACCTAAGGTGACTCGCAAATCCATAACAAGATTTCATATCCTTGTTACTTTAAAAGAGCAGAGTCATAAAAATCAATGTTTTTCTATGTTGCACGAGGGGCCGTAATTAAAAAGGGCTTCTGAGGAGCCGGCAGACATGTATTATGAAGAGGGCAGCAGACTGCTTTGCTCCATTTTACTCTTTTTCTTCTCCACCCCACTCATAGCCTGAAGGCAAGACTATTTCTTCCCCCTCCCCATCCATAGACGTCTTCTCGGCCTTTCCTCCTGCATTCCTCCATTTTTTTTCCTGTCTTGATGCTACAGAGTACAAAATATTAACTGGACCGTCAACCAGTGCATCTTCTTTATTTTATTTTTTTGAAAGAAATAAAAAAGCATTCGACCAGCGTTTCATCGCAGATAGTAGTGTTTATTTCGCTGCGTGTCACTGTGCCTTTGACATGTGATGAGGCATGGCTGCCCTTTGCAGTGCGTCTGTTGTCTTCGCCTTTACTGAATAAATAAGCAGGGACTGCATATTGAGAGAGAGAAACCTCGTTTATCTCTTTGTTTGTCAGTGATGGCTCTCTCTCAGATTTCTTGTGTACATTGTGTTATTGGTCTGTCTGTGATGGGCAGAAAGGGGTGGGGGGGAGAGGGTGGAAGGAAGCAACAACGTTTCTTAAGCTTGTGTGCCTTTTCCCTTTTGC
Source organism: Cirrhinus mrigala (assembly GCA_036247105.1). NCBI lineage: Eukaryota > Metazoa > Chordata > Actinopteri > Cypriniformes > Cyprinidae > Cirrhinus > Cirrhinus mrigala. The sequence continues at coordinate 22,347,378 of CM070009.1, read as the reverse complement.
ACTGTATGGTACCGGAAAACAGCCTAATGTCAAATTCATTCAAAGAATAGCACGATTCTATTAATAAGGAAATGAGCGAAAGCTCTGGTCTTTGACATACTGAAAATGGTGATGTTTTTAGGTTACTTAGATAACGGTTTACTACATATTTCTACATCACAACTTTTGCCATTAAAATGACATTCAGTGAAATTTGTTGACTTTCATTGGATAAAAAGAGTCCCACTTTTTATTGGGTGTTCTTAACCACTATGTACTTACATTAAAAATAATAATTAGATACAATGCATTTATTACATTCATGTTTTTATATTGTACTTGTATTTAAAAAAATACCTGAATGTAATTACATTTATAATTACACTGTTAAAGGAAAAGTTGGCTTCCAAAACAAAAATTTACAGATAATTTAGTCACCCCCTTGTCATTCAGGATGTTTGTGCCTTTCTTTCTTCAGTCATAAAGAAATTAAATTTCTTGAGGAAAACATTCCAGAATTTTTCTCCATATAGTGAACTTCTATGGTGAAATGACTGTTTATTTCTAAAAAAAAAAAAAAAAAAAAAAAAAAAACAATTTATATACAATTTTAAAGTCTCAAACATTTGTCTATTCTCTGCAATGCGCATGCGAACTCTGTGTAATCCGGGTCAATACAGTTAGCGTATGTTGAAAAACTCCCATATCATTTTCTCCTCCAACTTCAAAATTGTCCTACATCTTTGCAGAAGTACTGACTCAGTGTTTACAAAGTGAACATGCAAAGATCATCAAACGGCCTTTACAAAAAAAAGGTAAAACAGTGATGTAGGATGATTTTGAAGTTGGAGGAGAAAATGAGATGGGAGTTTTTCGACCTACCCTAACTGTACTGACCTGGATTACACAGACTACACATGCACATCGTAGAGCTAGACAAGATGAGCATTTGAGGTTAAAAAGTTTATAAATTGTACATTTTGTTTGGGAAATAACCAATCGTTTCATTATATAAGACCCTTCTTCCTTTGCTGGGATCACAGCCCTTTCAAGCCGCATTGAAACTGTATTTTGGAAGTTCAAACTCGGGGCACCATAGAAGTCCACTATATGGAGAAAAATTCTAGAATGTTTTCCTCAAAAAACATAATTTCTTTACGACTGAAGAAAGAAAGACACAAACATCTTGCATGACAACGGAGTGAGCAAATTATCTGTACACTTTTTTTCTGGAAGTGAACTTCTCCTTTAACCCATCCCTTACACCTTAACCCACCGTTAAACCTACCCATACCAACAAACCTGTCCCTAACCTTGCTCATATCTAGGGCTGCACGATTATGACAAAAATCATAATTGTTGATTATTCCCTTGAAATTGTAATTGCGATTATTAATTACGATTATCACAGTTTACACTGCATGATGTTTTGAAAAGCTTTATACCATTGTTTGAAGCAACTGCATGCCACATTTTTACAAATAGTTTCTTCTCTAAATATAAAAAAAGTAAAAAAAAAATTTAAATTAAAACAATGAGAAAAAAAACCCTTAAGATAACCTGTAGGAAAAATACACACACTCTCTCTCACACACACACAAACACATCTTAAGAAAGCAGAGTAATGTAAGTGGATTTTTTTTTTCTGTTTTGTAATTGTGCCTTTGAACGATTACACAATTGTGGCATCTGTAATTGTAATCACGATTAGAAATACGATTAATTGTGCAGCCCTACCCATATCCCACGTCAATAGCAGCAAAAGACTTTTGCAATACAATCTGAACACAAGTAGTACATTGTACTTGTTTTTATGTAAGTACATAGTAGATAAGGCCATCTAATATAAAGTAGGACCAAACATATATGCACATATATATATATATATATAATTTTATTTTATTTTATTTTTTTTCAAAATACTATCTTTTGTGCTCCACAGAATAAATTTGGTGTGATATAAGTGCAAGTAAATAAAGACAGAATGTTTGATTTGGCTGAACTATCTCTTTAAGACATTTCTGAGTGAAACAGAATACAGTATTAAGTCATGCAGGGCGGGACTTCAAGCATCCACTGGGATTTGTTGGAATTGTGTCAAGTGAGCCTTGATATTATTGGCGAATATTATTTTCCCCACCCGCACAGTCTTGGTTACATCAGCAGAGGTGGAGAAAGTTATTACATTTTTGATGAAAGTCATACTTAGATTAACATGCACAGAATAACGTACAAAAAGACAAAAAAAGGAAATAAATGTAGCTTTGGATAGAAAAGTACATTTTGGACCAAAAAAAAGGCGCTTTTTCACTAATGTGGACCTGAACATACAGTATTCCCGCTGTTAAACGTTTTCCTCTGCTTTTATACAACAGCACAACAACAATAGAAACCACCCCAGAATAAGGAAGAAACCATTTAAGGTGAGAAGAAAATTTAATCATACCCTGAGCTGGAAAACAGTTCACGGTTATTTCAAGCTTTTACTGTTTAGATTGAATTTCACAGACATTTTATAGCTTCAGTAACTGACAGAAGAAGTGAGCTCGTGTGTGAGCTAAGTGTAATAACTGTTATTGTGTGCCATGGTACACGTCAACACTAATGAGAAGGGCCATATGCACCTGAAGGAAAAAAAATAAAAAATACTTGTCAGTCGCTAATCCTTAATGCTTATTTTCCTTTTGCATTGCTCATGTGCAATACACGCTTGCTGCTCTGTTGTGGCGTTATCAGTTAGATATGACAAACACAAATACAAATCCCTCCCAATGAATCGTGTTTCTAAAAGCAGACTGCTTCCCACCACACCGCAACAAATTGACTCTCCTGTTAAAAGGCAACATGGTTGGTTGTTTCCATTATGTTTTTTTAATTATTAATGACAAGCCCTCGAACAGGAAAACAAAGTCAAAGATGGAGATGTGTTTTGCTAAACAGCACGTACTTGTGACATTTCCGATCAAAACGACAACTAATATCACCTTGTCGCCGCACTTAGAGGGCGAAACACGAAAGAAAATCCATATACATACGACAAACAACACCCTTAGATGTTAGCGCCGAACCGAGTCAGCTTTCGGAGGTGCGACACAACTTTTGGCGTGTTTAGATCCCTCCGAGTGTCTGAGTAAATGAGCTGTGGCAGTGCTTGCCACATTGTCATTTAGGATCAGGTTGGGTGTATTTCAGTAGCAGGGTGCTGAGCTACAGGCCCGGGCTCCATTTCAGCCTGTGCACCCGATGTGAGCATCACCATCGCTGACAGACTAATAAGGAAGGACTGGCTGCCTCCACCCCGTGTCAGGAAGTTGACAGGACTGCAGCAGGTGCTGAACGTGTAGGGAAGATTGATGAAGTCACATGGAGGTGGATTGCAGGGAGCCGGTTTGGTCATTGTTAGTGTTATTTTTCATTACCATCCCGGCTTGCTTAATGTAAATCCTAAGTCAGGATGATGGCTAACATCCTCAGCCACAGCGTGATGGGTTTTGTGCAGAAAAATCAGCCATTATCTCGCCCGGAACCGATGAGCCAGGCGTTCAGGCTGTGATGGCTGAGACTCATTGTAAATAGTATTGTTTGTTTCTCTGGGTTGGTGGAGAATGCAGGCAACTTCTCCAATCATTTCCAATAGGAAAATAAAGTAAAAAACGCCACAACCGAATAGGAGTGATATATTGTCTCTGGAAATAGAAGCCCGGGACCTGCGGCGGGGCGCCGAGTCTGCGGCGGTCACGCGGACTGCATAGGAATTCAAGCCGTCTCCCGAAATGCGACGCTCTTCCAAACGCCACAGACGGCCGCATCAGCGACGATCAGCGCCGGGAGGCTAATCAGAGATTCCTTGCCGCTCTTTTACTTTGCACATCGCACAATTTGGAAAAGTCAGTTTACATGACAGTAATTACGGAAACAGATGGGGCTCCGGCAAAAATACGGCGGCGCAGAGACAATGGGCCCAATGCATGGGGGACTTTCGGGGGCAATGAGGAGTGCAGGCAGATTGCATGGCAGCTGAGACTGCCTTTCATTAGCACTTGAGTGTGCGTCTGGAAGCAACAGAAATGTGAGTCGTTTGTTACCCCGCTGCTGTCTGCGCTAGGGGCCTGCAAATTGATTACTGGGTGGGACGAGGCAAGCGATCCTTAGCACCTCCACACAGCTGGTTACCTAGAGCAGAAGCTGCAGAGACGCTAGCTGTCCACCCCCAGCTTTGGCTTGACAGTAGCTGCTGATCTGCGCTCATTTCAATGCATTAAGACTTTGCTGTCTTTTTAATTGGCAACAAAAACAATCCCATCTCACCGTTAATCACCTCTGTGGAAACGTGCGCCGCGAAAAAAAGAAGAAGAAGAATCGGTGCCTTTTCTTCTTTTTCTATTTTCTCCCTTTTTGCTCTCTTCCACTGTTCCCATATATAAAAACCATGGAAACAGAATATCCTTTAAATAGAAGACAAACGCTCAGAAAAGATGGAGGCCAGCGGTAGAGTGCTAATTAGATGTTTGTGGGTGCTAAAATCATAACAAGTAATGCTGAAGTGTTTTTCTACCAATTAGTTCTTCGGCTCATAATCGAAACCCCAAAGGTCCAGAGCAGATATATGCGGGCTATAAAAAAAAACCCCGACGCACTAAAAGGATGTTTGTACAAACAGGGACAGGGGAAGGGTTGCGGACAGGGCCGGGCGAGGGTGTGCGCTCTTTACGCCCAGACGGCGATTCGGAGCGACATCTTAGAGAGCTGGGGCAAACGCCGTGGATGACTTCCCCGTGCTTTCACCAGGCACTGCCATTAGAGTGCTTTAGCTTCCATTAACGTGTCACTTTCCTTTGCTGCAGAGCCCGTGAGGAGGGGGCGATTCGTTCTGACAGGACCAGGGGCTGTCACATGCAGTAACGGTTCAGCACCGACCAACAGGAAAAGCCTCAGAGCTGACGGATCCGCGATCCATCAGAGCTGACGTGCGGGCCTCCTCCACCACGGATCCGACTGAGGCGCGTGGACAGGAGTCCATTAATTAACCGCTTAATATGTGGAGCTCTGAAAGTCCTGCACCGCTGAGCATGGCGCTGCCTTGATTCGAGTGAGTTAAAAGGGGGAAAAAAAAAAATGAAAAGATACACCACGTACAGAAAGATTCACACCAGTAATGAAAAACCTTACCGACGTAAAAGGGATTCAGTCTGTGTATGTGTTACATTCACATGGACATTCTACAATTAGTGGATTCCGCAGTTCTATAAGAACTGTTTCAAATCCAAGAATATGATGAAAATATTCATTAACAAAAGCGTGTTTTGATTTTGTCAAGAACGTGGCAGAAAATGTGCATCATAGTGGTATTTTTTGCAGAAGAAAAATATTCCAATCATAGTCAAAAATGTCAGGGATTGACTCGATTGAGCTGCATGTGGTAAAGATAAACAACGAATGATTGGTAAACTGAAGCGCTTTACTAGTTGGTTAATTAAAGAGCAAGTCATATGGTATTTTAAAGTGTCCTAATATTGTGTTGAAGGCCTCTAAAACAAGTTTAAATGCATCTAAGATCAGAAAACGTAATTTTCTCAGAATATACATTTAATGAGTCATTTCTCAATGATTTCGAAACGATTCGTTTAAAGCAGTTCTGAGCTCAAGGTCTGCAAACCCTCCCTTCCATAAGCCTACTCTGATTGGTCAGCTGGCCAAGTCTGTTTTGAATGGTCTTTCTGTATACAAAGCATGTCGGAAACGAAACCGTGTCGGACCATTACCATAATTAATGTTTTGCTAAGATGCTATAAGGTTAAAAAAAAAATGGCATCGATATTACCTTATCAGTTCGAGTCGCTCAACCAGAAACTCCATCGCAAACACGTCTAGATCAGGACTTTTCTCAGTGGTAAGTTTAAACTGTGTATGTGGTACAAATTGTATTGCTGTGGTATCGTGAGAAAAAAAAAAAAGAATTTTAACCACTGATTCTTCACATTATCATCTTTCGGCAATAAAAACAAAAACTTGCTTTCACAGCGCAGAACACAGCGTCTTCTCAACACGATGTAAACTAGCAGAAGTGTTTGTGGGCAGGTCAGACTAATCATATTTCGTGGGCAGGTCGGGAATTATGCACAACAATGCACAAGTAATCTTGAACTGTTCGAATCTGTATATCACTTTGTGAATTTGCGCTTCCTGTAGTCTCGCGTAGCCAGACCTTCAGACTGACGGTGGAAGGTCTGTGAACCTTGACCGCTTTGAATAGCCAAGGCCCACCCAAGAGGCCATATGACTGACAGGTAAAACAACCAATCACATTTCGTTTTGTGACACGTCATGTTTAGACGTGTGAAAATGTCCCCACAATAACAGACCGGTGTGTGAAACTCATGGATGTAATTTAAAGAGTCTATACCGTGAACTTTACATATTTCACATACTTTTGAAAATCCAGCGTTTAGTTGATCTTAATAAGCGCTCATTGCCAGTTGTAAACACAATGGCTTTCTTCTTCTGTGAGGGGGTTTGGCATCACAGCATTTTTGTTTTCATTTGGAACGTTAAAGAACACGACACACACGTCTCCCGGAATTTCTGTATAATTCAACCAATCCGATGACGACTTCAAAACTCCTGAAGCGTTTCTGATTTTGTGTGCCATATGCATCAGATGTTCCGCCAACAGCCTGTGGGCGTGACGTCTGTGGCTGAGACTACGCTTCCTGTAATGACACACTAAAACGTAGACAATGAATAAGTACAGTATAAAGATTTACAGCATCATAATAGTGTGCTTGATATGCTGTGTTATTTCAATAGCTTATATTTGTCAACTAAAATTAGACATCAAATCAAAGAATATAAAATTACAATATGTTATTTTCAGTAAAAGACAAAAGCCATAAAAACTGCACTGTTAAACTGTGAGCCACATTTGTAGTAAATGGGTTTCACTGACGTCTCCATCTACAGTATAATACAACAGCGGGTCCGCGTACATCAATATTGAGAAAGTCTTGCGAAGGGATGCTGCGTTGAAGTCATTAGCATATCATTAATTAGCTTCCCACTTCCTTATGAAGATTGCAAAAGAGCAAAGGCCCTCCGGAGGGACTCGCCTTCATTTAAGTGGCAGCGTGAGGTAGGGAACAATCGGAGGAGTACTCGTCTCCCGAGACCACTCCCTGTAATCATCAGCTGCTGCTCTGAGACACGCCCTGCTCATTCATACACCCTCTCACACAACCAACCCGCCACGGCACCTGTAATTCAAACGGCAGCTAACCCAGCAGCTGGCAAATTATATCAAAATGTCTGATGTTTGCACTGAACTTCGGAGCCAGTCAGTCTTACTAAAAGGAGGACAGATGGTACCGTTTCTTCTGTTACTTTTAGCGTGTACAGGCAAACAAACCGGCTTCGCCGTCATGATGTTTTATGAGATTTGACAGAACAAAATCTTGATGCAAACCAGTTACGGACATCACACACCGACTGAAGCAATCTCCAAATAAACTTCTGCAAGATTTCGCCTTACGCTCAATGTACTAGCAATGTTTTTTACATAAGGGCTTTATTTAAACAAACAATGTACATTTTGCCATCATTTATTTTTCTTTGTCATTCCAAACTTCTTATGTTGAACACAAAAGAAGATATTTTAAAGACCCAAACAGTTGTTGGTCCCCACTGACTTTCATAGTAGGGAATAAAATACTATTTGTTTAAGACAATTTGATTACCAGCATTCATCAAAATATCTTCTTTTGTGTTCAGCATAAGAAAGAAACTCATACAGGTTTTGTACGACATGAGGTGGAGTAAATGATGCCAAAAGTTTCATTTTTGGGTGAACTATCCCTTTAAAGTCAGTGGGGTCCAAACGAAAGTCACTGGACACCATTGACTATGGACACATATAGAAAAAAACACAAGACATTTTTTAAAATATCTTCTTTTGTGTTCAACATAAGAAAGAAACTCATACAGGTGTGAAACAACATGAGGGTGAGTAAATGATGCCAAAATGTTCATTTTTGGGTGAACTATCCTTTTAAAGTCAATGGGGTCCAACAGAAAGTCAATTGGACGCTTTTGACTATGGACATGTATAAAAGGAAAAAAACCCACCAAGACATTTTTCAAAATATCTTCTTTTGTTTTCCACTGAAAAAATTAAAGTCAGGTTTGGAACAACATGAGGGTGAGTAAATGATGCCAAAATTAAAATTTTTGGGTGAACTATCCTTTTAAAGTCAGTGGGGTCCAAACGAAAATCAATTGGACGCCATTGACTTCGGACACATATAGAACAAAAAAACAAACAAAACAAGACTTTTTAAAAAAGATTTTCTTTTGTGTTCAACATAAGAAAGAAACTCATACAGGTTTGGAACAACATGAGGGTGAGCAAATGATGCCAAAATTTTCATTTTTGGGTGAACTATCCCTTTACAGTCAGTGGGGTCCAAATGAAAATCAATTGGACGCCATTGACTACGGACACATATAGAACAAAAAAAAAAAAAACAAAAAAAAAAAACAAGACTTTAAAAATATTTTCTTTTGTGTTCAACATAAGAAAGAAACTCATACAGGTTTGGAACGACATGAGGGTGAGTAAATGATGCCAAAATTTTTATTTTTGGGTGAACTATCCCTTTAAAGTCAATGGGGTCCAACAGAAAGTCAATTGAACGCTTTTGACTATGGACATGTATAAAAGAAAAAAACCCACCAAGACATTTTTCAAAATATCTTCTTTTGTTTTCCACTGAAAAAAAATTAAATTCAGGTTTGGAACAACATGAGGGTGAGTAAATGATGCCAAAATTATCATTTTTGAGTGAACTATCCCTTTAAAGTCAATGGATTTCAAAAGTAAGTCAATTGGACGGCTTTGGCTATGGACACGTACAGAAAAAAAAAAAAAAAAAATACTACTATTTTTCATTTTTCAAAATATCTTCTTTTGTTTTCTAGCGAAAAAAAGAAAGTCAAGTTGGGATGACATGAGGGTGAGTAAATAATGACAGAATTTTCATTTTTGGGTGAACTACCCCTTTAATGAAGCCCAAAATCAATTAGCAAACTCTAAATGATCCATTCAAATCCTCCATTTCCAATCACCACGTTCTCCTGTAAGATCATCAATTACCTCGCTACTTAAAATAACCGTCGTTCGTGCCATATTTTCAAGCTTATTCGTCCGACTCTAGCTGCTCATTAAAGGCCTCTCCATTTGTTTGCTCACCGCAAAGGTCCTTAAATCTGCCACAACATACAAAAAGAGGCCAATTCCACTTTTCCCTGTGGTGTTAATTGAGGGAGCACGCTGTCTCCTGATTAATTATGTCAATGTATAAGAAACATCCTCTTTTTCCAGTGCTGCATAAAAAGAAGTTTAGGTCTGAGCTTCCTCAAAGCAATGCACAATGAGCTTAACTAGTAGCCCGTAGATTACATCTGGACATCATGTCAGTGTCTTATTATGACAGGCCTTGACCGGCGATTTCAGCCCTCTGTCGCCCTGGGGCAAATGGGATCAAGCTCTTCCTGGACAGAGATAAATTCACTTCTTGAGTGCAAGCATTTCTTGAGGCATGCAATTCGAGTGTTAACGTGATGTAACACGATATTGTGTGTTACAAATAATGCAAGGTGTTAATAAGTGCATTGCGAAACGTAGTTTCGAAACAAGTGGTGAGACCAACAGAAACGGGTAGAATTATCTGGTGAACATGTTGAGGAAAACACACACACACACATACACACACAATGCTCTGACATGCATAGTCTTAAAGCTGGCTTGCAGTAATTACCCAGCTGCTGAACTACTAGGGTGGCAGGAATGAAAATGAGTACCAATTATTAAATGCACCACAGAGAAGATAGAACACTACAGGAGGTCCACAATGGGACTCATGTTGCTTTGCCATAGCTCCATAAATGCTAAACGACTCAGAAAAGCATTAATATTCCAACTGTTCCATCACTGATTCCAATTTAAAAGAAAAGCGAGCACCTAGATATCATTCCAGTCAATGAGACGCCTCTAAAAACTACTGCGTTAGCTGCCTAGTGCATTCCAATGAAGGTTTCACACCTGTATGGAATGCATTGCACTTCCTCTCAGAGTGTGAGACAACAGGAAATAGCCAAACACTGCATCTTACCACCAATAAATGTGGAAAAAGTGGATCTGCGTAATTTTACCCATTCAACAAGGTGTGTGGATTAAAACAAAAGAACTGAGGGAAAGAGATCCAACAACACTTGCGGTCAACAACTTAATTTTCATCTTAAACATAACTGCAGGCATTCATCAGGAGAAAGATAAAGTGCAAATTAAAAATTTGACACCGCAAATCAAACTTTATGAAAGCTTTGCAAATAAGTTTTATTTGTTGTTTCAAATCTTGAATACCTTATGGCCAAAATCATAAGACTTCATGACCCTAAAACAAGATATATTCTGGATATATTAAAGATATTTCTTGAGAAAATAAATGTACAAATTTTAGTAGGATAATATATGACAAGTGGGTTGGAAAACAGATGGGTCGATTACATTATACCAGTTTTTCCACCAAAAAAAAAAAATATTAGTGTTATTAATAGAACTACTGTATTAATATTTTTATAATTTGTCTTAGACTGAAAAAAAATGGTGTAGAAACAATTTTCACTCATAAGTTAAAATGTTTTTAGTTTTTTTTTAGTACTGTCAAAATTAGGGTGATTAATTTTTCCAGCTTAACGGTGTTAAAAATATTTAACACAGTTAACGCAGAGGCAGAGCTAGGGTTGGCCACCCCACTTACAACTGCTGCTTCTATCTTTTTTTTTTTCTTGACAAGAATTGCGTTTATTTAGACGCAAAACGTCTTTACGACCACATCAAGTATACACAAAATAATAGCAGCCAAATAACCTAATAACCCAGATGCTGTGATGCCTATTAATCAAAGAACAAAGGAAAAAAGAGCAAGTCAATAACTTTTGTAACTTTAAGGATTCATCTATATTTAATTTAGAATTTAGTGTTTGATAACGTTATTCAATTTCTGTATATTTCATACTTGCTGAAGGGCACAGGTAAATATGACAGGTTTATGTGAAGATTGTTTTAAGTTCAATTAAATTAGAAATGGCTATTTTTTTAAAGTCTAATAAATGTTAAAATTGATAACTCTCAATTATACTGCAATGTTAAATGGCTATAGTCAATGGTTAAATATTTTTTAAATATAAAAAATTTCCTAGAGACTTCAGTAATATTGGTATCAGTGATACTGACCTTCAGTCATAAAAAAGATGCCATTAAACAAAAATTAAAAATATACAGTCTTTAGGTTGTTTACTGAATGTGAAATTACTGCAATATAAAAGTATATTTGAAAACTTTAATGTTAAATGGGATTAATTGTGATTCATTTCAGAAAAATATCTGATTAATTATTTATTTGATTGACAGCACTATAATTTTGAAATTAATTAAAAAAGAAAAAGTAACACATTGAATTAAAAATGAAATTCTTGTAAAATCTACTCCAGTAATCTTTATTTCATTTACAACTTTTTGGTAAACTCTTACTTTTATTTATTTATTAAATCTAAAAAACTAAACCTTAACACATTTTGTTAGTTAAAAAAAAAAAAAAAAAAAAAAAACTACAGACTAAAAGAAATTGCCAATGACTAAGAAAAAAACACCTGACCACAGGTATTGCTCAATCTGTTTCCACCAATAAATGTGACCCATTCATTCTGTCTTTTTTTTCTTTCTTTCTTTAAAGCTACTCCTCTTTGTTGTGCACAACAACTCCCTTAACGTTCGCACTGTATTATCCTGGGACTTATTAGGTAGCTATATCGTGCCAGCACTCATACTAAGATAACCCTTACCTGCTCTTATCACCGGCACACAAAAGCATGGGATCAAATAGGCCTCCATGTAATCCATCTTTGTCAGCGGCATTACGGAAATTACCTGTCACAACCATCATGGTCGAGATTGTGTGATTAAACACAAACTTTAGAAATAAATGCCCAAGGGTAGCGGAACATGGGTCTCAGCAAAGTATATTTCAATTGAGATCCCCCCCTCCCCCCCTCCTCCCTCTCCACCATCACTCATTAATTGCTCAATTCTACACGGAGGAATTACGAACGACACAATGTTCCCTCGGAAAAAAAAAAAAAACGAGAAAAGAGAAAAGAGGACAGACAGAATGTGGGAGATCATCACAGACTATTGCTTGTAGCCGCAGAATGATCTTTCATTATCTTTAATTCAGATAGGCAGTGTTTTCTGTCATTCCGCTGGGCTCGTGACAGAGCTGGAATTGCTGTTTCTAAAATAGAGCTGAGAAGTTAAATGGATTTAAACCTTTGTTCACCGCAGTCTCGTGCGCAGGCCACACTTAATGGAAATGAGTGTCTGTGTCTGACAAGATCGGAGGTGCACGTGCTGACCTGTAGCTTAAAAGAGAACTGCTGTAATTCATAGTACAATTAAAAGACGTTGTCACGTCAAGCTTTCGCTCTCGCTCTCGCTCTCGCTCTTCCCGTCTCAGTTCTGCAGAGAAGCTGAAGCTAATTACATTAATGTTAAGACAAACGTCACATGCCGACACATAAACAGACTTTTAATGCTTACGTGCTTATGCTCTTATCTTAATTGCGTCTGCAAACACCTGCACGCATTTACAGAAACTGGAATGAGTAAAGTGTTTTATAATGGCATTTATTTAATTGTAGGCATCAAATAGTGTGTAGCGAGCTAATGTTTTTGTACAATGTTTACCTCCTGACAATGCATATGAAACAACCTGTAAAGTGTTCAAAGGTAAATGCATAAAGGTTATTTATTGTGGCTCTATATGTGACTGTCATGGTCACCAAGTGCCTTTATCTGGCTTTTTTTGCTTGGAATCTGTTCACGCAAGTTTCCAAATGCACTCTTTACTGCTGACAGAAATCATTTTTGAGCATTCAAAACTGTGCGGCTTACATTTTGTTGAGTTATTTATTTTTCAACTTCTGTTTACAAGGTTAGCTTAAAGGTTCACTCAATTTGGATGAAAGACCTTGCAAAATTGCAAAATGACCTTGTTCTGCGGCGTTCTCAGGCAGCTACAGAGAGGAATGGGAGTAGAAATATTCAAAATTTAATCCCAAGGATTCACTCTGACTCCAAAGGAATATTTTGTCCTTTGAGAAATAATTCATGCAATATGTGTGGCAATGAAAATGATATAAGGTTAGGCATTAGGTATTGATATAATAACTTATTTAGTGTTATTCATATAATGGACTCGATTATGTCAAATTTAACATTTCTTTAATAAATTACGAAATGGGTGAGAGTAAAAATGTCACCTCATCTTTATGGATCAAAGTTATATTCTATGCCTATCAACCGTTCCCATAATTCTGATTAATACCCCTGTCCGTTTCTTAGGGAAAATGTATTCATAGTCACACTTCGTAGTATTTTTTGCCGCATCTTTTTTTCCATAGTGGACAAATCTGCCTTTAAAAAATTCAGAGGTTTCAACACGCACCGTACGGAAGAGCCCATTTTGGATCCGGTTTCACTGTGAACTCTGCACTGGTTTATTCCTGAGTGATCAAAGAGTGGCAAACTGTCAAAACCCAACGGTCCCGAAGACCGAGGTACAGCGCGTTTGATTTTTCAAGTCATCGAATACACAAACAGCCCTGCACAATAGAGAACTTTTTTATTCTTCAAATCCCTTTAATGTCTGGGTCTTCGCTGAAGCGCTACTTTATAAGTTCTGGGGTCAGTAAATAAGAGTATTATTAAACATGGCTGTCAGCAAACCGAACAAGCCGAAGCGGTGGACAGCTTCCTACTAAATTATTTACAGCACGACATGCAGCATGAATTTGTTATTCTGTTTCTTTAGGTCCCACTATAACAATGCAGAGATGCGGCGTATCTCGCCGCATTCTCCACCTGCTCTTCTGCTCTGCACGTTACACCCATATGCCACTACTAGCAGCGGGTGGATGCAAGCAAAGATCATTAGCTTCAGACACGCCAGGAAGCGTTCAAAACTAAGAATACGCCAATCAATGAGACGGACGAGCGGTTTGCTCTGGATCCAAACCGAGTCTTGACAATTGTAAGACTTCCTTGCTACTATACTGTATAATTATGATTGCCAGTGTATAGGCCTGCAAGGAGTCTACACCTTCAATGGCTGCCATTCACAAAGATCTACACAGCCCAAACCACTGTGTGTGTGTGTTTGTTTGTTAATTGTTTGGCTAATTGGGCTAAACGGTAGAGCTGCGTTTTGACACAGATTTCACAATTTGCTTCAATTCTGATTCACAAGCTTGCGATTCGATTTTCAATTCGACGTTGATTATTTTGGATATACATCAGGTACAGTACATGCCTGATGCCTTCTAAAAAAGAAAAAATCTCTTAACTAATGCTGTAAAATATACAGTTGGTCAATTGGTACATTACTATAATATTGAAGGTTGAAATTAATTTTTTAAAATGCTTAAATTACACTCAAGTTTGTATAATAATAAAGTTGCAATAACATAATTATATTTCTACTCCAATTAATATTTTCTGGAATATAAACACTTAAATGGTGGCTTATTTAAAGATAAATGAAATCATATTAAATGGTATACTGTTATAATGAATTCTGTACTGTACTCTCTGTGTAATAATGAAAACATTTATTTCAGTGAAAAAAGAAGTCCCAAAATTCTCAGTTTCAACATTTTAAACAATAGGGCCCTACAATCTTTTTCTTTTTTTTTCCCAGAAATTCTTGTGTGCTTTAATTTTTCTGATAATCAAATGAAGGCATTAAATATTTGTTTTTAATCAATTGAAAATTAAACCTTTTTATTTTTTTTGCCAAACAAACAGAGGTTTACTGTTAAAACATGGAAGAAAAATTGTGTGAATATTCAGTTCAAAAAGTTTTAATAATAATTGTAGTATTTTTTTTTCTACAATTAAGTGGTTAATCTTGTAGTAATATTTATTTTTATCATTTAATTGTTAAATTCACATGAAGTCACTCTCACACTCACAGCAAGATTAAGTTTTGAGTTTCAATATTCACAGACACTAGTGCATATCACAATTCGAATTAAGTGACAGACCAACTTTTGATTTATTCATCCAAAAATCGACAAATCCCTTGGAATTCCACGCTATAGAGTAAATTCTGTTTTTATGAATGGACTCGCAATCCCGCCCATGTTTTTTTACGGAAGAGAAATTATAGACGCGCGTCCATGTAGAGACAGAAATGACATGCCGTCATGTAAATAAGAAAAACACCATAAGGTTACTTAGTTTGTTTAATTTAAGATTATAGACCTGTATAGACCTGTTCTATAGGAAAGGTAACCTTGAATGACTTCTGTTGTAATCTGGTGCTATATTGAAAATAAAATGAACTTGACCTTCAAGGGGGGCTGGGAGCCCCCCTAATATAATGGTAGGGGAAACATTGAATGTGTTATATGGTGTATATATTTAGCAAAATGCCCCTCTCTACAGTTGATTTTTCTAGCTGACTAACGAGTTTATGGTCACTGAGTATTTTTTTTTTCCGAGTTAAATTTAACGTTACCTGACATATTGTTGACAAGCTGTTAAAATGACTTTATATCTTTGTGTGGCTGCAAGACTGATTGAGCGATTACATGAGACAGGATAGGGATTTCGGTAAGTTGTACACTTTTTTAACATTCCTTCATGTTTATTTTGTACTGAAACTGTTATTAAAGCAAAGGAGATGATCAGTTCACGTGCCGTCACTCCACATTAAACAGTGCCAAAACAGCATTATTGAATACTGTAATAAAATGAACAGAATTTGAAATTTGAGACTTTGTTCCATATCAAAAGTACCAAAGGACAAAGCTTATTGTGATTTATTGAATGGGAGGAGAATCGAGAAAATTGAGAAATCTATATTTTTTACCCAGCCCTACTAAACAAATGTTCAAATCAATTTCATGAAATTCTGCACAAACAGCAAAAAAAAAAAAAAACCCAATCTTTGTGTCTTGTATCTTGAGAGGATACACTTACAAACTAAGATAATAAGACTTGTTTCAGAACAAAATAACTAAATTAAGTAAATTGACTAAATTAATAATTTTACTCTGCAAGGATGCATTAAATGAAAAGTGCCAGTAAAGGCATATTTTTACCAAAAAAAAACACAGTATATTCTTGCTTTTTTTTCTATTCAACAAATCCTGAAAAAAAAAAACAGTATCAGCTTCCACAAAATTGTTAAGCATCAAAAATTTCACCAGTTTAGCATATTTTTATGATTTCTGAAGGATCATGTGACACTGAAGGCTGGAGTAATGACTGCTGGAGTAATTCTGCTTTCTGAGTAATACTTAACATTTTAAAATATATTACAATTAAAAAGCGTATGTGAATAATATTTCACAAAATTATGTATTTACAGTATTCAGACTTCTTTCGAAAAACATGAAAAAAATCTTACTGACACTAAACTTTTTTTTTCCACACCCTACTCCCTAGTAAAAAAAGTAAAAGATTTAAAATGCATTTACTTTATACTAAGTATAGTTCATGTCTATTAACATATTTACTGACATATTGCTTAAGACTTACTAATATAAAAATTATTAAAAAAAAAAAAAAAAAAAAAAAAGTTGTAATTAAACTTTATTTGGAGTACTGCTTGTGCACAATGCAATTTTAATATTAAGCCTAAAATATGTTTTAATGTCACTATTGATGAGGACTGTATGATCTTTAAATAATATCTTTAAATGCAAAATATTTGAAGTGTACCTAAAGTATACTTGCAATAGTTTCACTTTAACACAATCAAATATACTTAAGTATATCTTTAGTTGGACTTCAGCTATACTTCCACACAATTAAAGTGCATTAAGTACAAAATTAGTTGTTCTAATTTAACAGACTTTAAATATACCAGTTTAGTACACTAAAAGTACAATTCCAGGGTATTTTTTATTAAGTTCATAATATGTAAATGTATTTGTAGTATACTTAGCATGAAATAAATGCATTTTATATATATAGTATATATTTTTATATATATTTTTTTTTATCTTTTCTCTCGTTTTAAGCATAAGCCTCCGTAGATTTTGTTATATGGATACAAAATAAACCTAATAATAAACCTAAACAAACAAAAAACTGGCCAAGAGAAAAACCAAGAAATTGTAAAAATGTGTGCATGGCTCCTTATGTACGCTAAATAGTAAGGCTACTGACAGATGTTCGCAATGTTTGATTTAAGTTTTTGTCATGCGTTGATGGTGCAATTAAGGTTGCGAAAAATAGTTAAAAAGATAAGATGACGGTGAAAATTCAGTCTCGCAAATCAATCAGGCGGAGTCATTTGAATAGCGTTTTGTGAAGATAAATGGACTGGTAATGTAACGGGCTCCTAGAAGAGGCCTGCGCTGAGATACGAGCTATTCTCTGTTGTTCCCCAGTGCCATCCCTTTTCTCTGCACGTCAATAGACTGAGAGGTGGAGCAACACTCCCCGTGGGCATCGCCTTTTCCATTTGGACTATTTGACACAACACCCTTTCTCCTCGCCTATTCAATCTGTGCCGGGCTTTCCAGTGAGCTAATGATGTTCCCTATTGTTTCAAAGGTTTCCTAGCAAATGGCATGTGTGTATATCTGTGTGTGTGTGTGAGATGCTGGGGAGAGAGAGCTGACGCCCTCTGTGCTGAGATTGTGTGTGCGTGCCACAGCCGGAGTGTCTGGAAACTTTAAGCTCCCTCACAGCTTGCATCCTGTCAGCAAAATTTTGCTAATATTGAAGCAAATTTGCAGCAATGGAGCAGAGCAGAAGTCATCACTACAAGCGAGGCTTTTTTCCTCCTCGTTTTGTTTGCCTTTGTTTTTTTGCTTACTGTCATCGTGTTGTGTTAATAACTAAACTGCACAATTAACCTGTGAGCGCTAGTGTATTTCTTAGAATACCTTTTCTTCATTAAGATTCCTGCCCGTTAATTACCTCACGGCTCCGAGTGCTTCGTAGCCTCCCTTCTCTAATTACTAACTGAACTAGCAATGATTTATTAATTGTGTATGATTAGTGTATCTGCAAAGGGTAATGCAGCCACAACATACTTTCGCTTTCACCCAGTCCCTGAGACACAAGCTCTCATCAATCAGAATCAATCAGCGTTTCTACGCGGCTCAGTGGTCGTCGTGAAATGCTCTATTACGGTGGAACCAAACTAGACTGTAATCCATTCTATAATCCACGCCGTACCTGCCTCGTTATGATCTCACTAAAAACCTCCTGGCTATTATCTGATTGACTACTAACTACATTTTTCTCAAGGGGTAACAATCCATTGATAAAACAACCTTAATTCTTAAATGAGCAGTTCATACCAAAACTTCTTCCATCATTTCTTTATTTACCTTCTATGGAACCCGAAAGGTGAAATTTTTGAAGAAAATATTGAAAAGCCACCATAAAATGCGATTCATGTGCTATATAGTCAGCTTTGGGAGATTCTAAACAGATTTAGACAAAAAATCTTGACATTTGCCCTCCATATCCTTGACGTTTTCATCAGGGTAGCAACGGTGTCTGATTCACAGACAAAACCTTCTTTCAAACCAGATCTTTTCAAAGAATCAGTTGATTCAGTTTACAAAAACTTTGTTAAAGATTCATTCACAAATAAGACATTGCTGTATTCATATTGATGAATACACCAAGGATGGTGGATGTCAAACTCTTCAGTGAATAATAACGTTAGTGTTCGAAATGGGCATCCTGCTTCTGACATAGATGTAGAACATCTCATAATGAAACCAAAAACCTTACCACAAATGCTCATTCATTCATTCCACTGACCTATAAAAACCCATGACCAACAGTGGCAAGATATCAAATTAAATATGTCACGAGTTCATTTGAGCACTTGAATTAGTCAGCAAGTTTCCTAAAATCGCTGAGTAACTCATTTAATGTTAAAAATAAAGCTCGAAGTACTGTAAAAATTGTTTGGTAATGCTATCTTTTACATTACAGATTAGGCTTGAAGATGAACAGTCTAATTATTGGGATGTGCATGAATAATCTGAATATACTTCTCCATAGAATTTTAAATACATATTATTATATTTTGGATACTAATTATTAAAACTATATAAAATATCACATATAAGTATAAAAATAATTTTTGAATATAAAATATACAATTATTATTTGTGCACATCCTAATTGGTTAATATTTATGAGCCAAGCCATAGCATCACAACCTGAAAATACTTTTTAAATCCTTACTGTAGAACAAAACAAAGAAACAAAAAAAAAAAAATAATAATAATAATAATAATAATAATACAAAAAAATGTAAAAAATTCTAAATTCACTGTATTCATAAAACAGAAAACAAAAAGTGTCTGATTGACCCACTGTACTACAACTGCTGAAAAGTTCTGCTCTAAAGTTTGCATCCAATAGACACTTTACTATCCCATAAGGCCATGAGAGAGGAGTTGTCAATGGCAGTGAAGTAACACAACTGACACTTTTAGGGCTTTATGAAATCCGTCTTATTTTTTCCCAAATTCCCAAGTGTTTTTCCATTTTAATTTTTCTGGATTCCATTTTTTTCCTGCTTTAATTTTTCTAGACTCTGTTTTAATGGTTAAATTAAGAAATATTAATCAAAAAGCATGTCTAATAATTTAAATCATGAACTGTACACAATCTAATAGCAATTCATTAAAAGTTTAATAAAATGTACATTTTTAAAACCCTTTGAAATATGTTTTTTTTTCTCAAATTCAGTTTTACTTTTACAAAATTATGTGTCAATTCCATTTTAATGGTTTCATCTCTATTTTTTTTATTTAATTTAAAGAAAATATTATTATTATTATTTTATTTTTTTTTTTTTCAAAAATACTGTTGTGTATTAACATTTTTATGGTAAATGTTCTGTAAAAAAAATAATGTTTTAATAATTTTATTATTAATAGTAGTACTGTCATTACATTAAGCAATATATTTTTGTCACAGTTTTTTCAATTTAAACCAAACTTTTATTTTGACAGGTTGCTGTGAAGACCTTTAAGTTTCTGTTTGTAATAGTTTTTCTCAAAAGAAATGGTAAAATGCTCATGAAAAGCAGTTCTAGAGATTATATTCATGTGTTCATGTACTCATATATTGAGGTGACAATGGCTGAACAGTGAGCGTGCCCCGCGCTTCAGTATGTGTGTAGTAAACGAAACAGCGCTTCTGCGCCATTCATTCACACTAAGACATGCAGAACATACAGGATTCATATTTAAATTGTATTTTTGCGGCTTAATATTCATTAAGTGTACTGACCTAGTTTTGATTTATGCATTCAAAATTCAGCAAATTCCGTGACATTCTGCGTTACACGGTAAATTCCATTTTTTATGACTGGATTCTACAATTCTGTCTGCGTTTTCTGCATCACGGAAACCATAGGGCCCTACACTGGTAGGTCACATGATAATGACAACAAGACATATACATTTGGATTACATGACAAAACCTATTTTTTAATGGTCATGAACTAATAACTCGTTCAAAAGAAGTACCTACTCAAAGAGTTTGCGATTTCTTTTACAGCCACTGTAAAAACCGTGCTTCTAGAGGATTTCTATCAACTGGAACAGTAACTCCCATCATGGTCTGAACGGTCACCTGTAACCGCTTAATCACTGACGGCTCGCCTGAAACTACATCTCGCTGACAAACCGCGCAGGGCTGTCCAACAGTTGCGTGAACTGCGCTAGCATACATTGTGACTTGCAAATTATGTCTGGTTGACAGGGAGGGGGGGATGGGGCAGAGCAAAACAGCGTCTCTTGAACCTCGACAAAAACACTAAGATGAGTCAATTCATATAATTAAGGCATCATTCACAGATATTGTGCTGTCAGATAGGCCATCGTGGGCCAGAATTTGGCTCTCATTATGAAGCATTTGGATGTGATGTTTCTCTGACACAAGCGGCTCACCTGCTTTCCCCCCTCTGCTGTGCATAATGTCCAGCTCATTACAGGCCTGGAGACTGGTCAACCTGAGGAGAGAGAGGGGCCTAATGAGGACTGCGAGCTCCCCCCTCGCCCCTCCCTGCCTACACTGACTCCAATTTGGATCCACATGAAAGGCGAGCCAATCTGAGCCACCTAGAAACTTCTTTTCTTGTCTCAGCCCTTTTAGGATATCCCGGGTTTCATGTTATTCTGTTACAGCTGGACAAATCCTTGCTCTGCAACATGGAATTAGATAACAGAAATAATGAGGATAAATGGTGGCCTGGATTTACAAAAAGGTTTGTTATTAGTGTCCAGTCTGAAGGAAAATATGGCTTATATCAGGTTAGGGCTAAAACTTTAAGGTTTATAAGCAATAACACAAGGTGTTGAATTGGAATTCATATTTGTAGTTTTTGAGTCTCTCTCTCTCTCTTTTAAAAAATGAATGGATTCAATTCAGTCTGATTCGATTCAACTGCACTACATGCTGTTCCAAGCAACTTCACAAAATATACTGCCTTCCTCCACTAGCAAAACAAAGAACAATGACAGTGGCATAGAAAAACTCAATAAGAAATGTACATAAAAGAGCAAGAAACCTAGGGAGAACAAGACAATAAGGCTTTCATTTTTAAGACAATGCTGACCAGCTCAAGAAAACCACAGGACACAAAAACCCATCTGGGTATCTTTTAGTTACAATGTCTAATTTTGCTTACATATGATAGATATTTTCCATTCGTTAATGTTGTATATTATGTTTCAGATTGTGTCAAATATTTTTTTTTAAAATTTTAAATAACCGACTCATATGAGCTATTCTTTTCAGGAATCGAACTGTTTGTGATTCACTTGTTAATGAATCGGACTACGCTGTTTCCGTTGTGATTTAGATTCATTAAAAAGAATCGACTCATACGAGTCAATTCACGCTGTACTTTTTGATTCACTAGAAAAGAACCAATTCACAAGAGTAATTCGCTTGGGGGCTGCACGCGAGGACAACTCACCATAGAGAGATAGAGATTTCTACGCTCTTTTTTCGCAACAATGCAGACTGAGAACATCGACGACTTAGGTAGGCTAAATATGATTTATATTGCTGTGGCGCTAAAACAACAACTGGACCCAATGTGGGTGCGTGACTGACATCTGCAGGACGGACGACGCTTTAAGTTAACTCACATGCTCACGCAACAACCGTAAACGGGCATAAAATTTGAACTTGGAATTGAAATTTCGACTGCTCAGTGGATTAATCGGGATATATATATATATATATATATATATATATATATATATATATATATATATATATATATATATATATAATTCGGGGAGGCTGATTTGTATTCAAAACAGTTAATGCTGTATAATCTCTCACCAACGCAACACAATATAGAAAATCAACGGAATATACAGACTTTGGCCATCATAAACATTCATACATGAATGGAGGGCCCCATTCCACCATACATCTACTCACCCATGTGCAGAAAAACTCCATCCATTTCTACTCGGTCCGTCATTCAGTCTCACTTTTTCTGAGGTCAATATTTTGTTACACTTCACACGTTAAAAAGTTTCACAGCACATTAACCGCTAACAGATTTGATGATGCACTCTCATGATACTGAAAACTGATTGGCTGGAATGATTACCCCTGACAATGATTGGTTATAATTTACCATTTAGAACTGAAGCAAAAAACATGGCGCATTTGATTGTCCATTCTGATTGGTTAGTTTAGTAATATAAGACTGGGTCAGCCTCCACGAATACTGGTGCAGTTACAACATTTGTCTAACCTGTCGTGTATGAAAGAAATAATATATATATATATATATTATTATGCTATATATATATATATATATATATAGCAGGGATTATAGAGTGATTTATGATTAATCAGTCTGGAATAATTACATTTTTACTTAAAATAATAAATGACTGACAATTTATTATGGTACTGTTTTTTTTTCAAGTATGGGTGTAACACTAGTTACTTTGATTTGATTACTTATTTGATTAATATAACGATGATGATGATAGTACCCGTTTGAAAATAAAATGGTTTTACAACAACAACAACAACAAACAACAAAAAACATGGTTACTGCAGTTAAACCAAGCACAAATGAAACATTGTTTTGCTACACTAACCACAGTTTAACCATGGTATTTGTAATAAAAAAATGTGGTTATACAGATGGTTATCGATACACCATAAAAACCATTGTTACTACACAATTACTACAATAAAACCATCAGTAATTTTTTTTAAGGGTAGCTTCGTTATTGTTCAGTTATTCCCAAATTATTTTCTTGTTTGAAACCAAAAGATGCCCACATGTGCAGCTTTCAATTATACTTTACAAAATGGATAGTTGATCATGACTGGTTGAGGCGTATTCAAAGCCACTGTAAATTACTCTAGAAACGTTCACCTGTGAGCTCATTTCTTCAACACTGCGTCTGTGTGTTACAGCTGCTATCAGTATTACTGTGCCAAAGAAATTGTTTTACAATATCAGATTTTGCTGTGAATTTTGGCTTAATAGGACGGCTTAGCTGGCCGCCACTGGCTTTCCAATGGCGAAACACTGAATAACTGAATCTACACGTGGTGATCAGGCTTCGCTTTAATAGTGTGTGACCTACCTGATAGAAGAACAACATTTACAGCATCTGCATTTATAAATGTTTTTGTTAATTTAATTGTCATATTTAAATACAGCCATTGGTCACTGTGGCCGCAAACAAATGCTAATTCACTGTATTTGAAATGTCCACAGTATCTCAAATATAGCCAAAATGCATCTGTCTGCAGAGGCATATAATGCCCCACTGACAGTGAACCATGAATACAGTGTCAGCTTGAAAAAGCTGCATTTCTATTATCAAGTCGATGCGATAGTAAGCACCTTGAAGGAAAGGGCTGATATGCGACTGGCCCGCTATCTGGCTAGATCCTAGCATGTGCAGGACACAGCAGAAATCTCTGAGTGTGAAATCAGTCACCTATCTCCAAAATACAAACTCTCCGTCTTCGCCTGCCTCTTCATTCACAGGGGCCTTCAGTCAACGGGGCCCACAAAAGGTTCTGCTTAACGGCCCGCACGAGTCCATCTGCAGTATTTATTACCTCAATGCTCAAGGTATTTTTCCTGCAGTATATACCTTTCTGCCGCAACAGTCTGGTCTGATTAAATCAATATCTGTTTCTTCACAGACATTAAAAACCAGACAGGGGAGAGAGACTGCTGATCCTGCTCTGCCTTATCAACACAAACGCCCCTGAGAAAGAAAGGAGAAACCATCATTTTTACAACACTCACGCTGATGCTTATGCCCGGTTTTTCTTTTTATCCGCAAATCCGCAGATTTGTTCCCTCGCAAAGACGCCTGTGGAAATACACCAAGACGCAACTCATAAACGACACACCTCCTGGCCATTCGATGACAGAACATCGAATGTGCGTTTGATCCATAAGCATGGCCTGCTGAAATGTCCCCTCCACCTTTGAGGATGTGGGCAGGCCGCTGAGCGTGCACCGCAATTACGTATTGCTAATTGAAAATGTTAATCTTGTCACATTCAGGGGCAGACAGGGTTAAATTGGTAAAACTGCAATTCACTTAAGGCCATATCTCTCGTCGAAATGAACTGGATGATTAATCCTTTATATTCTTCAGGGATTCAGGGAATATCAGCAATTAAATTAACGACTACAAAGTGTACGCTCCAAGACGGGGAAAAAAATCATGAAAGACACACACTCATTTTTCCAAGTTGTTGCCTTAATTGTCTCTTTACTACCCGTGTTGCTCCCTGTCGTTACAGAAGCACCCCCATTACAAAACAAACCCATGAGATACATTAGCATTGAGCCATGTTGAAATATAAAATTATTGCTGTTGTTAAAATGTATTTATCAAATTAAATTTTTTCTATCTAATACGCTGGTTGCATTGTTCACTCCTCATGTCATTCCAAATGTATATGACTTGGTAACACTTTACAATGACATTTGTGATTAAAATTGATTTTATCAAGTTGATTGAATCAAGTTACAACAAGTTATACCTGTTAATGATACTTAGGCTATGTTTACACTAGTGTGTTTTCGTTTTAAAACACATAAATTTTGCTATGGTTACACCTGACATTTACACTCAAAAACAGAGATGTTTGAAAACTGTGCAGACCCCGTTTTAGTTTGGAAACTCTGGGGTTGCATTTCAATGTAAACGGACCAAAACGGAGACTTTTGAAAACAATGACATGGGTGCCCACATTCGCTCTACGCAATCTTGACGACCATGTAAACACCATTCACAATCTAGAACACAGCATCTACCTATACATATCTATAGCTTGTACATGCATGAATGGTCATGTGACATGCATTTTTGGTTGTGTAGAGTGGACGGAGATCATTTCTGAGGCCTTGTTTACACTAGTGTGTTTTCATTTTTAAAACGGCATGTTAAAATTAAAATGATCCTTGTCTACACTAGTGTTTTCACTGTTTCAGAAACAATCTCTGTCTACACTACACAACTGAAAACACATCACATGACCATTCATGCAGGTACAACCATATATATGTATAGGTAAGATTCCCTATTTTTAGATGCCGGAGGCATCTACGTGCTTAGAGCGGTTGAATGGGGAATCTACCTATATATATATATATCTATGGGTACAACGAGCATGAGATTATTGTTTACACGGTCGTCAACGATATGCAGAGCGAATGTGGGCAGACACACCATTGTTTCAAAAGTCTCAGTTTTGATCCATTTAGACTGAGAGACTGTTTACACGACAACGTTTTCAGCCAAAAATGGGAAACTTTTCATGCATTTTGCCTGTTTGTTTACACCACAACTGTGTTTTAGGGACTGAAAACGCATAATTTTGAAAACGGGTTTTAAAGTGTTGTAAAGTTTTTGAAAACGCCACTGTTAATGTTTCCGTGTAAGCAGCGTTTTTGGCAGTTTTCATGGATATGTGTAAACGCGAATTGTTTAGAAAAGGTTGTTGTGTATAAGTGAAACTTTCTTAAAATGTAAGGGAAAAATTTTTCAGTTTTTGACTACATTGGTGTCATTTAAACGTAGCCTGAAACGCAACCCCGGTGTTTTCAAACTAAAACAGGGTCTGCAGTGTTTTCGAAAAAAGTCTCCATTTTCGAAGGTCAGAAATGCCAAGCGTAACTGTAGCAAAAGTTAAGCGTTTTAAAACGAAAAGACACTAGCGTAAACGCAGACTGAAACACAGTGAATACGCCAGATGGAGATCATTTTCATTTTAGAACGCCATTTTAAAACGAAAACGCACTAGTGTAAACAGGGCCTTAATGAACTTAAGCTAACATGAACATAACAATGAACTGTATCAAGTAACAAATAAAAAAAAGAATACTGCAACAAACATATTACTCATTGTTAGTTAATGCATTAACTACCACTAACTAATGGGATATTATTGTAAAGTGTTATCGACTGTCAAGCTCCAAAAAGATCGTGAAATTAGTTTTTGATCATTTTCAGTTAAATAACTTAAATTTCAGTCTGTTTCTCACAAAGCTATCATTTGATTTGGAGGATTTGGAAAAGTTCTTTAAACTAATTGTTTATTTATTTTGGAGCTTAACAACCCCAGTCTTCTTCACTTTAATTATACAGAACAGAGCAGCTAGGGAACAACATGAGGGTGAATAAACGATGACAGAGCTCTCATTTTTGGCTGAACTAACCCTTTAACATCAAGTGGACTGCACCATGTCCCCATTTGTTGAAACACATAACATCATTAGCCCAATCATATTTTTTATTTTCCTCCTTCCTCTCGTTCTCGCTTTTCTTGCTTTTTCCCTTCTAGTCAAGAGGAAACATTCAATATCAACTAGGTCAACTGAACTAGTGTGGGCACCAGAGGCGAGAACACTGCAATTGGTCTGGCCAGAGCTGATATTTGTAGATAAATACCACATCCCCAGAGGTTCTCCTACAGTGAATTATTAGCAAAGCTTCATTGATCTCTCTCAAAATGGCAATAATCTCCAGTTTCATCCGGGCCTTTACTAGGGCTTCAAAGTGCATTAGGCTGCCTGGCTGCAATTGTTATCACAAAGGTGTTTTCCTGGCCTGACCGTTTTATCCGAGAGCGCGAAAAAGTGTAAGGCGCTAAAGTGATTTTCTTCCTCTCTGTGGTATGTGCTGCTGGTGTATTGTGTTTTATAGCCACCAATAAAAATCTCCACTACTGCAAAGCTCTAGACCATATGTGTATAAGCTCTATGCTTTTATGGTGATGAATATACTTATGTAATAAAGGCTGTTTATGAAAAAGCTTGTAGTGCTTTTACGTTTTTGTTTTCTCTAGCAGGAAATTTCATTAGAAGGGTAATGATTTCAGTATATCTATAACAAAGCAGACAATCTCTCAAAATGTCATTGATCTGAGCAAAGTCATCTTTAAATTTCCTCTTATTCTTTCTTTGCATTTATGGTTTTGTCCCGGTGAGGTTTTTATATATACATATATTCCATTTTATAAATCAGATTAAAACTGTCATGGGCACATCACAACCAGGAGGAAAAAAAAAACAGGCATGGTGGAATCAGATGAAAGGTTTCAATGTCCAACAGGGAATAAAAAAGTTTTGGATTTTGTGCGGTGTAACATTAAAGCATCCGAGTCCTGGTTTGATATCTGTCATAGGCTGCTCTGTCATTACAATGATGCCACTTTGATATGTTGCCATCTGTAAAGAACAGCCACCTGTCTCCATCAATCATCATAACAGACCGATGAAAAAAGCCACAAACTGTCATTTCATGACAGCAGATAATGACCAACACAACTGTGCTTTCAGTATTCGTGAATAAACAGGTAATGACATGGCAGGTCATTTAAATCTGTCCTCGTGCGCATGTAATCTAATACCAGACAATGGCGAGTAAACCTCAGAGGCAATATCCTGGTGCGCAGGACGAGTTTGGAAAGAGACTGAGTTTGGGATTGACAACCGTGTTTACCAACAGGTGTGACTCTACAATTGTCCTGTTCGTACAACAGCTTGCAATTTCTATCTATCTATCTATCTATATACACACACACCATGGTCTGTCTTAATACTTGGATTTCATTGCAAATGCACACAGATCGAAGATTGCGCAGTGCATGCACAGAAACTTGTTGTCTCACAACTTTTATTAATAAAACAGCTTCTCAGAATTATATTTCTGAGCAACGAGGAGATAAAATCGCTGTTTTTGAAGTAACTAAACTCGCAGCTTCATTGTTTGTAGAGAGAGATGCACAGATGCAAGTAATTCACACATGTAATTATCCCTCTCTCTCTCTCTCAAAATGCCCATATTTGAGAAAAAAGTCGAGTAGTTTGCATCACTGGACATAGCTGTCGGTCATTTAACATTTCTATTGTAAAACAGTTGACTAATATTAAATGATTTGCAACTTCCATCTTACCTCGCTCTATTTCAATGTTAAACAGACACTTAGTGCTGGAATTCGTGCTCTGCCTCTGTGAACAGTAATATTTATATATTTATATATTTAATTTGATTGCCCATCTCTGAGTGCTGTTGGATCGCTGAGGCAGACCTCGTTGAAAATGTCACTTTTTTTAAAAAGCTTTTTGTTATCCTAACAATAAAAACGTTGTGAAATGGAAGGCAGTGGATCAGTGTGTTGGCCATTTCCAATTACTGGAGGGGAGTTTATTCCAAAATAAAAATAAAACTCAAGGCAGCAACAAGTTATTTTCAATATATATATATAACTCAAGCTTAAACAACTGATTTATTTGTGAACTTATGTTCAGCTATTCTTTTTAATAGTTAACGTCTAACTATTTTTACATTTTTCGGATCATCAGTCATCAAAGCTCTGTAAATATTACTCACAGACACTCAGATTTACTTTAAATTTCACCAAGCTGATTAATCGCATACAAAATAAAAGTTTAAGTTTGCCTAATAAATGTGTGTGTACTGTGTGTAATTATTATGTATATATAAACACACGTTAATGTATATATTTAAGAGAAATGTTTTTTTTATGTACAAAATATTTGTATTTATATATAATATAAATTATATAAAATTTATAATAAATATATATACTTGTAAATATTTCTTAAATAAATACAAGAATGTGTTTGTATTTATAAATACATAATAATTACACACAGTACACACACATATATTAGGTAAAGTCAAACTTTTATTTTGTATGCAATTAATCGCGATTAATCTTTTGACAGCCCTAATTTTGACGCAACAAAGTGGTTATATCTGGTGTGTAAGTTGTTTACTTATTTTTTTTAATTAGTCTTCCCATTAACACCATTATATTGTTTATTCAGACTGATTCGTGAATGCAAAACACGCACATTTACACAATTAACACAATTATCGCATAAACCATTCACACCCGAACATAACCAGTCATATCCAATCATATGTGACCCTGGACCACAAAACCAGTCTTATGCTGCACAGGTATAATTGCGGCAATAGCCAAAAATACATCGGATGGGTCAAATTTATTGATTTTCCTTTTATGCCAAAAATTATTAGGATATTAAGTTAAGATCATGTTCCATGAAGATATTTTGTAAATTTCCCACTGTAAATATATCAAAACATAACTTTTGATTAGTAATATGCATTGCTATGAACTTCATTTGGACATATTTAAAGGCGATTTTCTCAATATTTTAATTTTTTTGCACCCTCAGATTCCAGATTTTCAAATAGTTGTATCTTGGCCAAATATTGTCCTTTCTTAACTTTCTAAGCTTATTTATTAAGCTTTCAGTTGATGTATAAATCTCAATTTACACTTATGAATGGTTTTGTGGTCCAAGGACACATATTGCGATGGAGGCATTGCCTCTCACGTTACTTTCCCCCATTAATTCCCAATCCCCCCCCCCCCCCCCACCCCCCCCCACCCCCCCCACCAAACTCACTGCATGATTTTGTTAAAACTCAATGGGCTCAGGGGAGGCGAGAAAGAAGCGGATTCCTGTTATACCTTTATCTGATTGTGTCGTTGTTTTACAATATACACATACACTTTTTAATGTTGTATTTTGTAATATTGGTAATGTTTTATTTTTGTACTAGGACTTTCTCATCCAATACCTTGAGGAGACACTGCCTCCCTTGCCTCCTCAGAAGAAACGCCCCTGCTACGGTGGTTACAGCCCTGGCTTGCAGTAGTGGCTTCAGTATTAACAAATAACTGAATCAAGGCTTCTTTTCTATTCTATGTAACCATAGTGACAAGTGCGGTTCAGTTCACACTGCACAAGTTAACCAAGCTCTCTTTAAAAATGTGTGATTAAACTGTACTGGTAATTTTTAAGAGACAATGTTCTGTTATTTAATAGATAGATTGATAGATAGACAGTAGTGCATGCTGGGATAGCAGTCAGGAATGGCCTGCTGAATGACCTGAGTTACACTGAGTATAACTCAGTAGAATATAATGAAATATAACACCACTTCTTGTCACAGGTCAGCAACCAAGCCTGCTCGGGGACTGGCATTCCAAATGCCAAAGCCATTCATTATGAAAATGCTATGCATTGATTTGTCATACATTGTAAAACTCTATCAGAAGGGCAATTTTGAAATCTTTGCAGCAATGCCTCAACGGCTGTGGCATTAGCATTAATGCTATTCAATCGCTCTTGGTTTTCAGAGCAACTTGCCCAGGCCCTCTGAAACCAGAGACATGTTAAGCACTTCAGCACAGTCAATGAAATAAAATAAGACAGGATTGAGTATATTAGATAAGAATTATGATATATAAGCTGCGCTCTACTGCAAGACAGCTAATTAAATAAGAACATATTTGATAGCAACTGACAGTACGGCGTTCTCACCCAGGTCCCATCATTACTGTCAGAGAGAAAGAGGGAATTAGAAGGTGTATAAATACCATATGGTGTGTGCTGAATTGTCTTGCATTAATGTCAATTATATCCACTGCGAATACATCAAATGTTCCTAATTCTCATTTTTATCTGTTACCCAGCTACATACATACTCATCTACCAACACTTGTAAAGTATAAACTCTATGTCTGTACATACAAAATGCCCTGCAAAAAAAAACTAATGAATGAATGAATAAACAAACTGATGTTTATACAGATCTCTCCAACTGGCATACAAAACAATTATGGAAAGAATATTATGTAAACAAACAATTACAATATTGAATTGTTAGATTCAATGTCCTTCTTTAAACCTTTATCTTAATGGCCAATGATATATTTTTCTTTGATAGCTTAAGTCTTACTTTCTCTTCTCTCTCTACACACACAGACACATTGTTAATCTATATAAAGGGAAAGCCATGTACTTCTAATGACCACATTAAACAAAAGCTCAACCAAAAAGAGAAAATCATAAATAAATAAAGCTCATCCACTCTTTTCTAATGATCGTTTTAAAAGGAAGGCAGTGCAAAAACTGTTTATTCACAACTTGACTCTGTACAGCATCTTGTTGTCTTCAGAGCCATCTTTATCATTTGATTTTTGTGTAAACCTGCTTTGCCTCTCTCATTATTTACACTACATGCGCAAATCGGTAGGCGGGCCTAACAGGCAGGCGTTGATCTTCTCCGGCGGAGGCGGTGTTTAGCCACACTATTACATCATAGAGTGGCGCGTTCCACAACCGTCATTTTGCCAGATCGGCTTCAATATCAGCTGATTTTAGACTAACGAGAAAGTTTTGAGTTCTGAAACTTGATTAAGGGAATTTTAATTTTTCATGACTCCTTTAAGCTGAATAATGACATTACTGTCTTCAGTACAGCTGCTTATAGCTGAAGTGAACTTGTTTCATAATTGACACTTCGCAAGGAGTTTGAACAAACTGGACAGGAGAGTAGATTGCCGTTGGTGTTCAATCATGTTTATTTTGTGCTGTAAATAGTGAAAAAGAAGAGATGATTGGTTCAACCGCTTCGAACCGATGCAACCGATGCCGCTTCGAACTGTCAATTGGTAAACTTTACCTAGTTTTTGAACTGAACTGAATCAACTGACTTGAGCAAAATAATGACACTATTGTCTTCTTAAGGGGGTTAGTTCACCCAGCAAGGGTACTACCAAGTTCAAGGCTCAGAAAAGTACCAAGATGATTGATGAAAGAGTCCATGTGACATCAGTGGTCCAACTGTAATTTTATGAAGCTACGAGAATATTCTTTATTGCACATTTTCATCTCTACTGCATCACTTGTGGACGCACATTCACGAGAGTACCACGGCGTATGCGTGCGGCGGCGCCTGTGCTGACCCAGATGCGACATATGACGTTGAACACATGCGCCGTGCCTTGTTTACGTGCGGAGAAAGATGCACGCTGTATGAAAGCTATTTAAAATCTATTGATCTAGGTCAGCACTGCCACACGCATGCGTCGCGGTACTCTCATGAACGCGCGTCCACAAGTGATGCAGTAGAGACGAAAATGTGGAATGAAGTCATTATTTTTGTTTACTTTGAGCAAGAAAGTATTCTCGTAGTTTTGTACAATTTTGTACCACTGATGTTACATGGACTACTCTGTTGATCATCTTGGTACTCTTCTGAGCCTTGAACGTGGTAGTACCCTTGCTGTCTATGTCTATGAGAGCTCTCGGATTTAATCAAAAATATCTTAATTTGTGTTCCAAAGATGAACGAAGGTCTTACAGGTTTAGAACAACATGAGGGTGAGTAATTAATGACAGAATTTTCATTTTTGGATAAACTATCTCTTGAAACCTGCCTTGTAGCAGCATTTGGATTTGCATGATATTTGATGAAATTTGCATTATTGATTTTATTTCTTCCCTGTTTAATCTGCTTGGAAACTGTATTAAGCACTATATAAATAATGGTGACTTGGCTTAATTTTGCTCAGTGGATTGCTGTATGGAAAGGAGCTTTAAAAATATTCCATATTTATACATTTGACAAAAGATATAGGTGCATGTTATTCATTATTCATTGCATAAGCACAGTTTGAATGGTTAAAGTGTGGCACTTCAAAAAAGAACTGACTATATGATGTTAAGATTCCTGCTTTGCAAGTTTTGAGTTTATTTATATTGGTGTCACCAAGTTAAGTCGCAATATGTGCCTCCTACACACGGAATGGCCCCGTGGCTCCTCTATTGGTTATCATGGAGGGCAGCCTTTATCAATCAATTGAATAAACTGCTTTCATAGCATCTATTGAAAGACAACTCTGACAAGGGGCTAGAAGTGCCTCCACAGCAGTTTTTCCAGCAGCAGGGGGGGGGGAGTAAATAGTAAGAAAGGCAATAACATCAGCCTGGACAGCAGCGCAGCTCTGACACTGCTGTTTGCTTCAGTCTTTTCTCTACCTCAGTGATTCATTCCTCATCCTGATGGGCTCCAATTGACAGCAGTACATAAAAGTGGACCGCTGCTTCCTTTAACTTCTTTTCAATTTGTATTTCATTTATTTGTTTACAGACACAATAGTGATAGAAGACATGGGGCCTATTTTGCAATTAAGACTATATATCGAAACGTCTGAAGCGTTTGGATGTGGCACAATGCTCTGTGTTAAGATGAAAACCCTGTGGCTGAAAAAAGTAACCCACACAATTAAAGTAACACTGAGGGGTTGATACAGAGCCTGAGCTGAATTGTCAAATGGCCACCGGAGGCCTCTTAAAAAGAACAGTATTTCATATTCATATCTTCACCCAGAATGCACTTGTGTTTTTACACACGCTTCTGCAAAATTAGGCCTCTGGACATCATTCTGTCTTTATTATGTAAATTAATTTACGGTTGTTCTGAAAGTAGTAGCGTATGTATGTATTTAATTATTTATTTATTTTAGGGCTGTCAATCGATTAATCGTGATTAATCGCATACAAAATAAAAGTTTGAGTTTGCCTTATATATGTGTGTGTACTGTGTGTAATTATTATGTATATATAAATACACAAATTAATGTATATATTTAAGAGAAATATGTCATGTACAAAAATGTGTATTTATATATAATATAAATGATACAAAAAATATAATAAATACATATCCTTGTAAATGTTTCTTAAATATATACATGAATGTGTTTGTATTTATATATACATAATAATTACACACAGTACACATACATATATTAGGCAAAGTCAAACTTTTATTTTGTATGCGATTAATCGCGATTAATCTTTTGACGGCTCGTATTTAAATAATTAGTTATTTAATCTTATTTCGTTAAATACAGAATGGGTTATCCCTCTATCATTACTGTCAAAAAAGCCAAAACAAAAGAAGAAAAAATGTTAATTTCTCATCATAAGCCACCTTAAAGTATGCAAATTAAATATTTAGCAAGAACTGTATACTTTTATACAGCACAGTAATTTCTGCGTCTCCTGGGAAATTTCATCCTTGAATCTTTTCTACGACGCATATTCCTTCCAGACCACCCATGTTCCAATTAAACATTCAATATTCATTTTCTTAATATAGAATTTCAGTTTGCTGAAGCTGCATGACTAAGTAACTGGAGATTGTCTTGTGTGTTTATCAAGTCTTTTGATTCTGAGCTCTTCTGACTACTGATAGAGTTAAAAGCATGTTTTCACTTGAATTATTCATATTATAAGAATACGTCTGTACTTAAAAACAAATAACAGTATTAATTCGACTTGCATAACCATTTTCAATAATACAAGGAAATGCATTATTATTATCATTATTTAATTTATTTATTTTTAATAGGAAAATGTATTGTTATTATTAATATAACAACAACAGCAATACATTTTTAGAATTATTAACCGCATATTGTTATAAAATAATCATCATCATTTAATAATAATTTAATTACATAATAATCGTAAGTATTATTATTATTATTATGTCTCGTGTCTATTATTTTATAAATCAAAAGGCTTTTCATTGCTAGTTAAAATGCAAAATTAGAAGAAGGAAAAAAAAAAAAACTCCAGCTGGCACATTATGTAAAGGATCAACTTGTTCCTTATTTCTATTTTCACTTGAACTGCCCATCAGATTAAGATTTGTTAAAATGAGATTAATTTCCTGATAAACCCTCACAGTGAAGAAGTCATCAGGGTGCTTTAAATTTATTCCATGGGCAATTAAGTGCAGCGAAATTTCCTCAGCTAGGACTGATTTTGAGTGATAATGGCAGGTGAAGAGACAGATAATGAGCAGGCCAAGACACACGCGCTTACAGCTCTCTAAAATGACTTCCTGTGCTTTAACCCTGCAGTTATGAATCAACGTGTCTCGCACCGCTTCTCTGACACTCTCTACTCCAAAGAAAGAGTAGTCTCG
The DNA here is from genome assembly GCA_036247105.1 of Cirrhinus mrigala. Taxonomy (NCBI): domain Eukaryota; kingdom Metazoa; phylum Chordata; class Actinopteri; order Cypriniformes; family Cyprinidae; genus Cirrhinus; species Cirrhinus mrigala. The sequence goes on along the minus strand of CM070009.1, from coordinate 22,311,930 downwards.
CCAAGGACGAGATGAGAGAAGGATGAAACTTTAAAATGACTGATTGCTAACCGATATACAAACACAGCACAACAGAGCATATCGCAAGTGGAGAGGATCAACGTGTTTCGGTCCTGCAACAAACAAGCTCAAACTATCAGACGAGAAAACACATAAACGTCAATAACGACACATGCACACACACGCGCACGCACGGCAGTCTGCAAACACCGACGAACGTGGCACAATCGGTTACCTACCCACAAATACATCATCATCTTGAGCGAGGAGTCAGGGGCTCTCCGGGAGTGAGGAAACGCTTCCTTACTTAGCTTCTTTTAACTTCTCGAGCTCAGCTACGGAAACCCGGCTGAATCCTTCTTGTTTCCACTCTCTCAGGCTCACAGTTCTTTTGTATAATTTATTATATCACTATAATAGAGCTTATTAAAACTGACACTTGGAGGAAGAAGAAGCTACTTCACAAGATTTGAGATGCTTCTAGCAGTCTTGTTCTTGCTCTTCTTCTTCTTCTTTTTTTTTTGCTCTTTTTGCTTTTCCCCACTTGGTCCTCCTCACCCTTTCACTGACAACCCCTGCTTAGACGCCAATTCCTGACGTATCTATTTAATGAGAAGATCCGTGCACCAAGGAAGTCCAGTACAACTGTGCACTCAAAGTGCCAGAGAAAGAGAGAGAGAGGGAGAGAGAGAGAGAGAGAGAGAGTGATGGTGTAGGTTTCTCTAGTACAGGCTCCACAAGAAAGGTACGTGTACGTTAACGCACAGCTGATAGGACGATCCGAAAGAGATCTTCCCCCCGCAAAAAGGACTTTTCCCTCTAACAAAACGCTGCTCAGATCCTCAGACGCTGTCGTCCGGAAGCTGATGCGCAGGGGAAGACATCAGTGGGAAATCAAAAGACTCATCTTCTGTCCTGAGGGAAGGTAAGAAGACAACTGACCGAAAAAAATAAGCTTGCAACTTCCTCCAAAAAAAAAAAAAAAAAATACGGCAATCTCAGCTCTGAGAGATTCAAGTAAATTAAAAAAAAGCTGGAAAAGACGTCAAAGAAAAAAAAAAATACAGGTAAACTAAGATCAAAAATGGTACAACGGGATGAAAAATCCTTAATGTGGAGCTTGCACCTGACTCTGCAGCCTGGACAGGTTTTTTCCCCCCTCTTCTTCTCCTCCTCCTCGTCCGGAGTGAATGTGCTGGAGATAAAAGCAGCGTGTACTGGGGCCAAGGCCTTCCCGCTCGGGTTGCTCTGGCTCTGACGCACTGGCTGCCTCCTTACAGCACTTTTCTACAGCCATCTGCTGACTCTACCACGCTACTGCTACTGAGAGACCAGAAATGCAGCTAGCTAAAAAGCGCAGCTGTAACTATCTAGAAAAGTGCATGTGAAGCTAAAACTCATTACTGTTGTTTAGAAGAGGGATAGGGTTTTTTAATCAAGTGCAGGTATTAGAGAAACTCGAGAGTAACAGGAAACAAAAAAAAGGGAATCTGTTTGTAAATGGATTTCAAACCGAAAGGGGACAAAATGGAAATTTGAGCGAGGTCCGTTTTTTTGTTTTATGCGTGTGAGACACAAACGCAATGAGATTTGCCAGTGTATTTATGAGGGAAATTAAATTCTGTGGGAAATTTGAATATTAAATTCTCCTCAGGAAGCAATTTGACTCCCCTTTAAAAGGAAAACAATAAAAAAGAAAGTACAACCGTCACAACAAGGCAGAAAGAGAGTGTGAGGACAAATGATTAAGCTAAAGGCTCAGACTCAGGCTCACATACAGCAAATACACAAACACACACGTACTATATTAAAGCAATATGGCGGCATTAAAGTGATTTACCACAGGTGAGGGATTTTCTAAGGTATAACGCAAAGCATAGATGACACCAGTGCTCAAAAAATAAATTACATTTCTCAGTGATAACAAATGGAATAGGGTCATTCCTGTTAGACAGTGTCTTTTGAGCTTTAACTCATTAAAAACTTACTTAAGAGAACAATTTAAAGTATTTTATACATAGAGCATATTTATATATTATTTCTATATAGTATTAAATAGATAGATAGATATTTGTATTCTTATCCTAACAAAAAAACACTTTGTACACTTATTGATTGTTCATGACTTGTTTGTTCTGTTGTTACCTCAGCAAAAAGGATGTCACTTCCGGGAGAATGATGTCATTATGGAACTGGCTTCCGATATGTAAAGGGATATTAGGATGGACTAACAGGATGGAAAATTATATGTGACCCACAAAACCAGTCATAAGGGTCATTTTTTTGTAAATTGAAGCTGATTAAATAAGCTTTCCATTGATGTATGGTTTGTTAGGATAGGATAATATTTGTCCGAGATACTACTATTTAAAAATCTGGAATCTGAGGGTGCAAAAGAATCAAAATATTGAGAAAACTGCCTTTAAAGTGGAGCTTAAAGTCCAAATGAAGTTCTTAGCAATGCATATTACTAATCAAAAATTAAGTTTTGATATATTTACGGTAGGAAAATTACAAAATATCTTCATGGAACATGATCTTTACTTAATATCCTAATGATTTTTGGCATAAAAGAAAAATTGATCATTTTGACACATACAATGTATTTTTGGCTATTGCTACAAATATACCCGTGCTACTGGTGACTGGTTTTGTGGTCCAGGGTCACATCTTTATATATATGCACAGGAAAAACTTTTTTGGTTTTTAATAATTTCTATTTAAGAAAGAAAAACTAAAAAAGAAATTACAAATCTTAAATATTTTATTCAATATATTAAGAGACACAATATCTGCATGAAAATGTACTGCCTAGCAGGAATGATTGGCTTTGAACGCTGCTCATTTCATAACATTTTAGCATCTGAACTATCCAACGATAAAAAGGAATATAGCACACTTGCAACAAGACGATTAGAACAGAGAGATCCGGTCAATACTCTGAACAACATTCTGAAAACAAGAAATGACTGTTGACATATTAAACAAAGATAAATGGCAGGTACAATGTAAAGCCCATTGTTTGTGTGCCCGAGCAAAACGAACATACTTCAGCATACAATTTCGCTAAACCATTTTACTTCGGGGCAAGAAAGGTCTAATGGTCATGGGAACTGAGTGGCACTTACTGACATGTCCATTTACATGGAGCAGACCAATTCAGCTGCCGTCTCCTCGGTCCGATTGTGCTCTTTAACCCAATTAAAAAGCTACAAGTCTGAAGTAGTAGCTAAACAGTTAAAGCAGTAGTGCATCTCATTTGTTTAGATTATGACAAAGACATAACCTACAAAGAAAAGAAAAAAAGGTAGCAGGATGAAATCAGCCTAGTTCAATATTGATAATTATCATGATCAATTTCAAATTTTTATTTATTTCATATTTAAAGGCAGATTTTTATTTCTAAGTGAAAGTTGTAGAAACCAGACCTGTTAATTTTGGTTTTAAACTACTCTTTATGGTCAGAACATGACAAACAATTAACGTTTTTAAATTCCTTACACTTTTCCAGTCATTTTTTACCTTAACAAGATAAACATCTCACTAGAAAAAATAATTTCTTTGTCAGTTAATTTCTTGTAACTACATGGTTTATAGGTATTTGTTTGAAAAACAGTAGTCTAAATACATTTAGAATATTTGCACAAACACTATAGCTTAATCACAAAAAAACTGTAATTATATTCGATTACTTCTTTAAAACATGTCTAAATTAACCAGCCTGGCCTTATAACAAAAACATATCTGGGGGAACTTTTCCGCAAGATGAGAAATACGTACCAATACGTACATATCACTGCAGTTTCCAAGAGAAATGAACACTAGAGGCGGTAAAAAAGCAAGCACTTTTAATCGTTTTCGTGCACAGTTATGATTACAGCTCTATATGTTTCGCTTTCTGGTGTTCTGGAAATAATGCTGCATAATCAGATTATGCTACCAACACTGTATTTTTAATACAGTAAGGGTTTAGGATTGGGGTAGGTGTACACAACAGGGTAGCACAAATAGACACAACACCGAACGTAACAAGCTTGCTTGGTAGCTCAGGAGGCTACTTCTGATTGGGCTTTTGATTGAGTACTTCTGATTGGGCTGAGGCTGGAATTTAGCGAGTTTGAAGCAAAAGTATTTGATAGACGTGTACTATGTGTCAGGAGCATTCACTCAGTATCATTATCTCATTTTTGACCGAAATGGCTTTTAGCTGGTTTTGCATCTTAACTCTTCACATGAAAAATTGGAGAAAAAAAATAACATTTTGTAGATTCTAAAGTTAAATTCTTCTATGCTCTTAATTTTGAGAGTTCAAAATTAAGAGCTGAAACCCATGTTCTTAACTAAGAAAACTTAAGTCAGAAAAAAGTCTTGTGACTTGTACCTGAACTTTAAAGGGGGCTCAAGCCTCTTTTTATTTGTGGTATACTGTCTTAAGCTGCGGTCACACTAGACCTTGAGCATGCGAAATTCCCTCGGATGCTGCAACGGTCATGATATGACATCATGCTCTGCAGCGTCTTTTTAAAAAATTAAATTCAACACATGACAAATTACATGACTAAAACGTAAAAACATACAATCTACTACACTTTCCCGCTGCAGTTTTAAATTTATATTCTTTTCATTTAGCTAAGAGGTCCTGCTGTGACGTATCGATCTGCTGTTGGTCACATGGTGTCACGTAATGCGAATTCGCAGGTCAGAGTTCACCAAGCTTGAACTTTGGAACGCAGCAAAATGCAAAAACTTTTCGCACGGGCTTGCGTTTCCGGTCTGACGCATTCGCATGCGTATGAATGGAAGTCAATGGAACAAAAAGTGCAGTGTGACCGCGCCTTTAGTCTTAATTACATTCACAATGGTGCTTTGGGAAGCCAAACAAATTAGAATATAAACTAATAATAACAACAATGACAGTAAAGCATATAGTATATAGCAATAGTATATTGTAAAACAACTGTACTGCAAAATAAATGAAAATGAATATTTTATTGGTAATTATTTTTGCTTTACACTACAGTAGGGGATTTACAATACTTCTTTCCTGATTTCTAAACTTGAAAGAGTTATTTTTAATTTGGACTGCATTTAAACCACTAGCTATCAGCAATTTGTACTGCACTTTTAAGCTTTTATTTTGACGGAAACGACAGTAGAGCTTTTATTTTGATGGAAAACTCCAGCTTCAGTGAAAACAGGCTTAACGGATCTCACTACAAATCTAGTGAAATGCTGTAATCATCTGCCACAAAAATAAAGCAAGACTGGTGGCCGTTGCATTCCCAAATGCTCGCTAAACTCACAGTACATGGAATAAACCAGTTCACGGCATTCATTCACTGTGAAAGGAGATGTTCTGAGGTGCGAAAAATATCGGACCTGATCGCCTGAATGAACAGAAAACAGACTTGATGAAGGGATTAAGCCTGTGCTTTCGGTTTTAGTTTGTTTGACAGATACTGTGCAGAATGGCCCAAAACTAGGGCTGGCAAACGATTAATCATGATTATTCATGATTAATCGCATACAAAATAAAAGTTTAAGTTTGCCTAATATATGTTTGTGTACTGTGTGTAATTATTATGTATATATAAATACACACAAATTAAGGTATATATTTAAGAGAAATATGTTATTTATATTAATATATAAATATTTTTATTTATATATAATATAAATTCTATAAAATTATAATAAATACATATATTTGTAAATATTTCTAAAATATATACATGAATGTGCTTGTATTTATTTATATATACATAATAATTACACACAGTACACACACATAAAACTCAAACTTTTATTTTGTATGCGATTAATCGCGATTAATCGTTTGCCAGCCCTACCCAGAACACAACTTTAAAGACTTTTTATGTTAGAATACAAAGTTTAAATGATTTAAATAAGTAGTGCCGATTTCTTCTGGTTTTGGCGCATAAACATTTTATTAAACATTTATCTAACTCTAGTTATCGTTTTATCAAGAAAGGTTATATTGTGATAATTATCGTTATCGTTTTATCGCCCAGCCTTCCTTCTCAAATATTCTTCCAAAAGGCACTTCTGAAACAACTGTCCTCTGAGTAACACTTTACAATAAGGTTCCATTAGTTAACATTAGTTAAGGTATTAACTGCCATGAACAAACAATGAATAATACATTTGTTACAGGATTTATTAATCTTTGCTGATGTTAGTTAATAAAAATACAGTTGTTCATTGTTAGTTCATGTTAGTTCACAGTGCATTAACTAATGTTAACAAGTACAACTTGTGATTTTAATAATGCATTAGTAAATGCGGAAATTAACAAACTTAGATTAATAAATGCTGCAGGAGTATTGTTCATTCTTAGTTCATGTTAATTAATGTAGTTAACTAATGTTAACTAATGAAACTTATTGTGAAGTGTTACCGTCCTCTGACTCATGAGTCATTAATGAGACAGCAAAGAAATAAGAAAAGTGCTTTTCCAAGTGTCAAATAATAGTATTAATACTAATACTAATACTAATAATATGATTATAAATTTGCAGAGGCCAATGCTGATTTAGCAGTACATGTACTGTATAATCATTATTGATTTAGTCCACACTCACGGCTCTAATTTCATCGGAAATTAAAAATATATGTAGCATTACAAAACAAATAAAGCAAGTAGTTGCTAGGAAAATGAGAGTGATGTGTGTGTATAAATAGGAAGGTCTGTGCATTAATCATATCAGCCCTATCAGACTTAAAAACCCTTCAACAAACCATGATAAATTACAGCACTGAGAGGGGACTGCAGCACCTCCGCTCCTGCATGGTGTACATATCTCTCCCATGATCCTGCAGCGCTGCACATGCACATTGTGTGCTCTGTGAGCTCAAGGCAGAGCCGGCAGGACACATGGTCATCCCTCCACACAGATGTGGTGTTTTTGAAGAAGATGAAGATCTTTGGGAGGGTCTTCATCAGCAGTGAAGCTGACACCTTTGCTACCCTGGCTTTTCAGGCCAGTGAGTGAGCAGGAGGGTTTGAGAGCTACTATTAAAGTTTAATGAGAAGGCAAGGTAAGCTTTGTTGTATTTTTAATATGGACACAGCAGAGTATGAGGGAATAACAGGTTTCTGTATGAGAGTAAAATTGAAGGGTTTTTTTTTTTTGCCTATTGATTTAATATCATCATCTCCTCAGCTGGAGATGCTGAAATGAACATGAAGGATACACAAAAATTCATTCTGAAGTCATTGTGATGAAATAATTTGTCTTTACATGAATGAATCGCAGTTTTATGATCGCCATGGATTGATTAATTAAAAGGTCAATACCAACAACATCCAGAAGCACGATAGCGACACAAAACACGGACACAACGACAACCACACAAAGCAACGCTGAAGCATCACTTACCCTGAGCTGGTCCGTATCACAACTCATTGGTTGTCCTGGAATCTGTCAACAGAGACATACAAATTAGAGTAACACATTACACACCAAATACAGCACCTCCCTTCAGTAATTACAAGTCAATCATCGAGAGCGGGCTGAGGGGAGAGAAAATGAGATCTGTCAAAACTGAGGTTTGCAACATGGAACCATGCAAAAGGTGGTGAGAGCAGGGAATAAGACAGGCAAGACATCGTTCCCATGCTAGAAATGGTACACATAACAATATTTTCCTCTTTTTTTTTTCCTCAAATAATGAGAATGGTATAGAGCAAGTGGTTCTCAACTGGTTTTGCTTTAAGACACCGATTTTAGATTTGCATTCAAGTGGCAACCCAATACAATACCGGGATTGTTCTAAAGTAAACAAACATGTCCGTACTGAAAACATTTGAAATCAAATAATTTTAGGCTGGTTATACACAAAACCTGTTTGAATTTAAAGGGACAGTTCACCCAAAAATGAAAATTCTGTCATTAATTACTCACCCTCATGCTGTTGCAAAGGCGTAATACCTCTGTTCATCTTCAGAACACAAATTAAGACATTTTTGATGAGTTTACTGACCCTGCATAGACAGCAATGCAACTGACACGTTCAAGACCCAGAAAAGTAGTAAGAACGTCATTAAAATAGGAAGAGGAATGCACATGCATGCTTTCGTGAATGAGTGTCAAAGAGAATAAATTGTTGAATAAAGTTGTAATTTTTGTTTTCTGTGTGCACAAAAAGTATTCTCGTAGCTTCATAACATTACGGTTGAACCACTGATGTCACATGGACTGTTTTAACAATGTCCCTACTACCTTTCTGGGCCTTGAATGTGTCAGTTGTGTTGCTGTCTATGCAGGGTCAGAAAGCTCTTGGATTTTATCAAAAATATCTTAATTTGTGTTCTGAAGATGAACAAATGTCTTACGCCTTTGGAACAACATGAAGGTGAATAATTAATGACAGATTTTTTTCTTTTTGTGTGAACTGTCCCTTTAAGTATTATTTAGATTTAAAACAATTGATAATAAAGGTTTAAATCTGTAGTAAATTGCAATTTTGGTTTAAATCTGCATTAGTTAATATGAAGTTTTTCCACTGTAACATATCAATCTTATATGCATGTGTGAATGTATTAAAATATATTCACTTTCATATTACCATGAACTGCACATCACCAACAATATGCAGCTGAATTGAACTTTAAAACAGGTTTCATGGTCTCAGAAGGCAATAATTTACACACAAACATTGTGGTTTGCACAAACCATGTTTATCAAGCAATTTACATTTAAAGGAGAAGTTCACTTTCAGAACAAAAATGTACAGATAATGTACTCACCACCTTGTCATCTAAGATGTTCATGTCTTTCTGTCTTCAGCTGTGAGGAAATTAGTTTCTTAAGTAAAACATTTCAGGATTTCTCTTCATATAGTGGAGTTCAATAGTGCCTTCAGGTTTGAACTTCCAAAACCAGTTTCAATGCAGCTTCAAAGGACTCTAAACGGATCCCAGCCAGGGAAGAAGAGTCTTATTCTAGCGAAACAATCTGTTCGCTAGAATAAAAAACAAGTACATTTTATATATTTTTTTAACCTGAAATACTTGTCTTGTCTAGCTCTGTGATGCACATGCGTACTCTGTGTAATTCGGGTCAATACGGTTAGGGTATGTCGAAAAACTCCCATCTCATTTTCTCCTCCAACTTCAAAAGTGTCCTACATCACTGTTTTACCTTTTTTTGTAAAGGCCGTTTGACCTTCTTTGCACGTTCACTTGTAAACATTGGGTCGGTACTTCTACAGCGATGTAGGACGATTTTGAAGTTGGAGGAGAAAATGACATGGGAATAGGTTTTCAACCTACCCTAGCTAAGGTTTGAGGTTAAAAAGTATATAAATGGTCAATTATTTTAGAACATAACAGATCGTTTTGCTAGATAAGACCCTTCTTCCTCAGCTGGGATCGTTTAGAGCACTTCGAAGCTGTATTTTGCATTTTGGAAGTTTAAACTCGCAGGCACCGTAGAAGTCCACTATACAGAGAGAAATCCTGAAATGTTTTTCTCAAGAAACCTAATTTACGACTGAAGAAAGAAAGACATGAACATCTTGGATGACAAGGGGGTGAGTACATTATCTGTACATTTTCATTCTGGAAGTGAACTACTCCTTTAATGCACTCCTTTATATTAGTTTCATTCATGGATTTTAAGGATGAGGGGATGTCAGGCAACCTGTTCATGCCAGCATCTACTAGCTTCACAGATGATATCACAGAGTTTGACTGGATACGCAGCTTTTGATGAGCAATAACAAAAGATTACAGAAGCATTTTCTACTAACTTTGCTATATGAACTACACATGAGTATACTGTTTGAACAATACAAACGAATACAATCAGAAGACACATTTTTGGGTAACAAACCACCAGTTGAGAACCAGCGCTATAAAGAATCAAGTTGAATTCAATTGAGCAGAGTATTTCTACATGCCTTGATGCACAGAGTTTCTTACACACTAATCAATCATACTCAACCCTCAAAGAGTGGGGGGGTGGGGGTGGGGGAAGAAGAACATTTCTAATTTTGTTAATGCTTGTTGAGTGTTTGAAAGAGAACTACACAATTAAGAGATTAGGGTCTGGTTACGCTGAGAGGGTTCCTGGATATACCACTAATCTTTCCCTCATGCCTGCCGTCAATACATCCATAATGCACTGGCCAATCTTCATTTAAGAAATAGAATCTGTGTTACAAACGCTCTCTTCAAATGTAATGATATTAACAGTTCCACTTTCCTTTCAGCCTAAAACACTTAGCTGTTTTTCAAAGTGTGCTCATTTCCCATTAGCCAGGCCACTGAGTGAAGCCGAATAAGATTTTCATCATTTAGTAACTGGACAGAGCTGCAGAAAGACCCTAAAGAGGATTATGACCCACAGATAGAGGGAATAAAGGCCAGGGAAATTGCTTTGATTTGATATGATATGAGAAAAAATGGATGCATTAACCTTGTCACCTCAAAATATCTGCGTATCAAATTAGTAGTAAGACTTCCGCTGACAGTTACTCATTGCTTTTTGGCAAACCGCTCTCGACAGTAAAAACGGTGCACCTTTTATGGGGAAGTTTATATCATGTGCAAAGTTTTCAATTAATCGTAAAATAAATTTCAAATGCAGGAACCACATCAGCAATTTTTTTAATCGCACAGTTCAACAAAATGGCCATGAACGTTTTATACAAATGGATGCCATTTCCCTGTTAAAAAGAAGGGGAAAAAATAGGGCAGCACTAGGTTTTCTTGTAGGGCAGGAATTGTATTATTTAGCGCCGCTGACCTTAATGATGGCTCACTTGTTTTGGTAGCACTTTCCTTTCAGCCAACGGCCCCTAGCAGGTCGTTAGGAGAAGCTTCTCAATAGCTCTGGGGCACACAGCATGCTTCTGGATTCAGACCGCTGGCATACATTTTTATATATAGTCCTGTGCTGAAATCTGAAATTCAAACCATTTTTTCCCCTTCTCTGTTATTTTTAACAAGGACTGACAACTGCTGACATTCATGGTTTGTGTTTTTTTGTTATTACGTCATTATATTGTCGTCATGGCTGTCAATCAGTTAAAACATTTAAAGTAATTCATTTTTATACACTTAATGACATGATGTGCTGACTATTTCACACCAGTTTGTTTGTAGTATTTGCTCCCAAATGCAGATTATTTAGGACATTCACTGTGTCTGAAGAGTCAATCGCTGAGCTGACATTAAAAGTGAAATGAGAAATAAATATATTGTTTTATGTTGTTATATTGTTTTTTACAATGATAAATAAATTCTGGATGATAACAAGAAGCAGACAATTATTGTGAATGTATTGCTGACAACTGATCAGTCGCCAATGTAATAAATATTAAAAGTTGTATTGTTATAAAATTATGGCTCATTATGGCTGTCAATCAAATAAAATCTGATTTAAAAAAATTAAGTAATTCTTTAATCTTCAAGCAATAATAAATTAATATTACTATTATACTGTAGTACTTTAACACAAATAGTAGATATATAATTCTATATAATTCTATATATTATATATAATTACAATATAATTATAATTCACATGAAATTTGCTATACATACAAACATATATACATATACATATATGTGAGTGTGTCTAAGTGTGTGTGTTCCATGTGAACAATATTATGACTGATTTATACAATATCCAATGTCTGATACAGATAAATTAAAGAAGTCAAACAAAAAGGAATTCATGTATATTAGGGCTGTCAAATCGATTAATCGCATTCAACATAAAAGTTTGTTTACATAATATATGTGTGTGTTCTCTGTCTATTTGAATTCATATATAAAAAAACACACACATACATGTGTATATATATAAGCAATACATATATTATGTAAAAACATATATTATGTAAATATTGTTTTGGATGAGATTAATCGCAATTAATCAATTTGACAGGCCAAATATATATAGTATGTGTATATATATATATATATATATATATATATATATGTGTGTGTGTGTGTGTGTGTGTGTGTGTGTGTGTATGCAAATATGTACATATACATATATTATGTATATTATTGTTTTGGATGTGATTAATCACAATTAATCGATTTGACAGGCCTATATATATATATATATATATATATATATATATATATCATCTCATGATAATCTCATATATATATATCATTATCTCATTTTTGACCGAGATGGCTTTTAGCTGGTTTTGCATCTGAACTCTTCATTCATATATATTGTCAAATGGATTAATTGCGATTAATGTGTGTGTGTGTGTGTGTGTGTGTTCATGTGCGTGCGTATATATATATATAGTTCAGATGCAAAACCAGCTAAAAGCCATCTCGGTCAAAAATGAGATAATGATACTGAGTGAATGCTCCCGACACATATTACACATCCATCAAATACTTTTACTTCAAACTCGCTAAATTCGAGCATCAGCCCAATCAGAAGTACCAGTACTTACATAGAAACCTACACAAAGTAGCCAGAAAGAAATGCTAATTTTAAAGAAATACATCAGATGGATTTAGAGGCTTTTCCATCTGAACTCTTCATATATATATATTAGGGGTTCAACGATACATGTATTCGTACCGAACCGTCACGGTACGGGCATCTCGGTTCGGTGCTTGAGGCCTTACAATGAATACAGGCAATTCACCCTCAATCCAGAAGGGGGCGCCTGCAGTAAAGTAACTCTGTTTGATAACCGCCGGCAGAAGAACAGCGAATACCAGGAATTGCGCACTTGAAAACAAAGCCCACTAGACATTAACCTTTTGCTGATTCTGAACGCATCTCTCACTGACAAAGGAGTATAACGTTACTTTAAAGGCTTGCACACTCAACTGTCTGCGAAATGGAGCTTTGTGCTCTTGTATCCTACCTCTCTCATTCGGCACAAATCCAAATATTCCATAATATTTCCGTATTTGCAATGCATCCAAATGCTAAACTATTATTTGTTATGTATTATAGACTTGCTTGTGCTTCAGTCGCGTTCTAACGGTGACACAGTGAGGCGGGCGCGCTAATGTTTGGTTCACTGTGTTTTATTTTGATAAAGTATTTTTTATTTTGACAACTGCGCTGTCAAGTTAGCATAGCTAGCAGCCTGGAACTGATATGTTCTGTGTTTGTGCGCGCCGGCGCGATTACTTCAACTTCCCTCATACCAAGAAAATAACAAACAAAAAAGAAATAAAACGTCGCTTTCTGCCATTTCAGTTTCCTTTCTGTCATAAAACTGAACTGAAACTCCGCAAATATAGGCTACGTTACGTGTCGCAGAGTTTTTTTTCCCTTATCTATCAGTTAACTAAATTAAATATATTTCAAGTATTTATTTCTTGTATGTATATATGTACTGTAGATTTTATAGCCTTTATATAACATTAATTTGATATAATATTTAGTATTTTCACATATAGGTGGAAAAAACTGTAATTTGTACCAATGTCTGTTTAAAATAAATGAAAAGAAACCTAGCATAGTAGATTTTTTTTTTTTTTTTTTTTTCTGTTGTACCGAAATCGTATTGAACCGTGAACTTTGCACCTTGGTACGTACTGCACCTTGACATCTGTGTACCGTTACACCCCTAATATATATATATATATATATATATATATACATATACATATACACATACACATATTTCTTACATATGTACATATTATTGTTTTGGATGTGATTAATCGTGATTAATCAATTTGACAGGCCTAATGCATATACAGCACATATACAAAATAATAAAGGAATGTTACTAAATCTAAATGTATTAAAATATGTGTCATTCAAAGAATGTTTAATACTTTATAATTATAATTCATTAACAAATTGAATGTGCTAAATTGACAGTAATAATCTATGTATGAACTAAATCGCATGTGTTAAATCGAGTCTTACAGCTCACAGGGTGTAAATTGTTTCAAGTTTCTTTTTCAAAGCTTCTCAGGCACACACGATTCCACAAAAGCCACGGCATACTGCGTGGAGATGGCCTCAAACAGCTCCGAAGAGGCTCTTGTTCGGTAATGATACTTTCCAGATGAAATCAAGGGGAAAACCAACAATAGTAGCACAAACAGCCCTCCTCCTCATGAAAGGACAAAAGGACTCTCGAAGGGCTTGCTTATCCTTTACCTCTAATGGTCTGCTTCCCTCCTTTTCACTCAGAATACACACTCTCGCTCTCTCACTCGCTGACTTACGTAGAGTACTTGAGAGAGACAGACAGAGATGGAGGGTAATACTGAACTGTTGTGGCACAGAATTGCAGGATGGAGAGGTAAAGAAAGAGGGAGTGAGAGAGAGCAGGCCTAACTCAGTCCCTCAATGAGCTCTATAGGTCTTACACATGGAGTGAAAAAAAAAAAAAAAAGCAGAATGAAAAAATGTCAATAAGTAGCACTCTGCTGAGTACAAGCGGCAGAACACGGCCGAGCAGAATGACTTTATTAAGCTGACACAGAAGACTGCGCTCAGCCGGACCGATGGATAGAGGGGGAAGAGTGCAAGACAGGAAAGAAGAAAGCATAACAGAAAATCTGAAACTAAACAAAGGAAAGTCTGCATTGTGCTGCGATTGAAAATCAATTCTCTGATAAATCGGTGAGAACTTCGCCTGAGCCTCAGAGATGGAATTAAAACAGGACTGTTGGCACAGGTGCTATGCATTCCTGCACACGTAAAAATATTAGATCTAACAATGCTCACTAAGAAAAATTTGATAATAATTAAAAGCAGCACTTTAAATACATGTACAGCAAAGTTTTTCTGAATGCATTATAATAAAAAATTATCATTTACATGATAAACTGTTTCTTGTAAATTAACAACTTAGGAATTAATTCAATTAATATCAAAGCAGAATAGGATGTTCTTTTAGAATAATAACATTGATTAAATTTAAAAGTAAAACTTTCTGCAAAGTCTGTATATGTAAACCATCATAAATGTTTTCTGAATGCCTTAAAATAAATGTTATATTTTTCAAAATTAATTTCAAAATATTTCTTGTAAATTAGCACATCAAGAATATTTCAGTTAACTGTAAAGCAGGTTATTTACTCATTTGTTTTTATTTTATTTTATTAATTTATTTTATGAATTATTTCATTTAATTTTATTTTACTTTTTTGAAAGATTATATTAATTTTACATTGTCCTTTGTAAGGGATATCACTAAATGAATGAATGAATGAATGAATGAAAGAAATAAAGAAAATATTTAAGATTCTTATACTATACGTTAAATTTCCTTACTAAAAATATCCACAAAATCTAATTTTGACTACATCTTTTTTTTTTTCTTTTTTTTTTAGACAATACATTTCATATGTAATACAGTTTGAACCAAGTGCTACAAAATATTTAATACATATATATGTGTGTACTGTGGTTAACATTATTTATGATAACATTAAATTCCTTAAAATTTTTTACCATATTTACTATGAGGCATTAAGAATAATTTTATAAAGCATTACACCTGTGTTACTTTACTATCATTGATCCTATATCTGCTTTTTAAATTTATTTTTTATATTTCCTGTTCTTATTTTTATTTATTTCTTTAGTAAGGTTCACTCATTTAGTTGTTTTTGTAATTTTTAGTAGGTTTTGTTTACTATATCTATATAAATATAATCTATTAATTATCTATAAAATGTTATTTGTTTTAAAAAAAAAAAAAATGTTTAGTTTTTGTTATTTTACAACATTAAGTTAAACTACAGGATCAAAAAAGTTAATCAAAGTAGTCCTAAGACAAGAACGGGTATTGTTTTGGTTTTGGGAAAAATTTGATGAAAGGTTTTGATCCACTTCAATTGCTGACTACTGTATATAGGTTTATTTATTGTAAATTATATATATATTTGTAGTATGGTACTTTAATAACCCTGCTTTACGCATATAGATAAACCGACAGCTGACACATTTGCAGTATCATTTAACACTTGGCAGGAAGCACTTGAGTCATGGAATCATGACATCCTCCAGGGGATAAAACGTCCATAATAACATATAGCGATCCACTGATGTAAGAATGAAGATAAGTCCAAAATTGATGCCTGCAGTTCTCTGCACAGTTAAAATACAGCACTTTATTTCAATTAAAGCTATTGATGTTAGATCAAAGGTAATGCTAATAAAATGCTAACGGCATCTGTATTAGAAAAGCCATTTCAGCCCCTCTAAGCGTCGATGAATACATTTCTAAAATGTTTGGCTGAGAGAGAGAGAGAGAGAGGGAGAGAGCGAGAGAGAGAGAGAGAGAGAGAGAGAGAGCGCTATAGGTACTGCTAATTTATGCGCTGCTCTGAGGAATAATGAGAAAGGAGGGTGGGTGAAGGAAGTGAGAGCTGAGCCAGCAGAAATTCCCAATGCTGCAGTAGCTCTTCTGAATCCTGCACTTTCACAACACTAAGCTTATCAGAGAGAGTGGAGGGGAAGAGGCAGCCAGATCTAAGCCTTTTAAGACTCTTCATCAATATTAGAATATCTGGACTGGCAGGGCCTTCATACCTCGAGGTGCAAGGTACAGACTGCACTTTTGAGGACATCAGAGAGAAGTCTAGGTCTGCAGCTGATGTGGCCAAAGCTGTCGAGAGAAAACACGCAATTCCTCTACGCTGGAGGAATGCGACCGAAGAAGCACTTTATAATACAAGGCCTTAACCTCCACGGTCATTCAAGAGAAAATGCAGTCCAAATATTCAGATTAGTAGGCAACAATATAGGTTTTCAGTGACCAATAACTGTATTGAGGTGAAAAAACAAAAATGAAGGTATGCAACACATTTTGTAAGATGACCCTTTACAACATATTTAAAATTGTTTCTACACTCCCATATACTGTATGAATATGACTAGAGGCTAAATAAAAAAATGAATAAACTTTTATATAATAAACGCTTCAAACTTTAACACATTAACCTGCTATATAATAAAATAAAATATTTAAAAAACCTTCATGCAACAAAATAATTAAAACTAAGTCTCAACTAAAATGAATAAAAACTACATAGACGTGGATTAAAAAAACTGAATTACATCTGATCTAAAATATTATAGCGACTTACGACAATACTATTTATACTAAAATATGTATACGTAGATATTTTCTGTTTCAATTTATTCCAAAAATAGTGATGGGGAAAAAGGAAGGAAGGAAGTGACTACAAACCAGCATCACCAAATTAATTCACCCTCATATTTTGTATATTTCATTATTCTGGATCACTGAAGGGAAAAGAATGTTGCAATTGAGATAAAACTTGATTAGAAGATCACAAATTAAATTATGAATCATAAAAACTGTGGTAATTGTTTTTATGATTCATAACTTAATCTGTAACCTTCTAATATTCAGAAGTGATTATTAAAGTGACATCAAACACTAAAGTACAAATGGTGCTTCCTCATTGTCAATCCAAACTTGCAGAGAAGATTTCTTTTGAAATACTGATATTCTGCAACACCATAATTGCATACTTCACTGCATGTTTCGTGGCAGTTTCAAAGTAAAATGTCTAGAGAGTGGCGCTAAAACACACGATCAATACGTGACCGTGGCACGTTTTTATTACGTTGGTACAGGCACATATTGCTGTGTTTTTATTACGCTGCTTGTGGTATGTACTGCGGCTGTTCAGAATTCAAATATTCAAGGAGTGTGGCTAAAGAGTGTTGCCAAGTCCGCAGTTTTCTCTTTAACTTTTTCCCTTCACCTACTTTAACACTGTTGCTGCAGGTTATTTTTTATGTCCACGGGTTGAAGTGACCCAAATAATGTGATATTTAGCCCCTGGAATGCGAATTTTACCAGGGAAAATGGTAAACTTTACCGGAGGACTCCCTCCGAAATGCTGAATTTTGGGATAGTTTTGAGTAGCAATTGGGCGGGTTTTGTTGTGAAAACCTGGCAACCATGATGCTAAAGGTTAACGCTTTATAGTGTTGGAAATATTCCCTAACACCAAACTCAACTCTAAACCTACCCGATAGTGTTAATAAATGCAAAAGTGATATAAAAATGCATTTTTTGAGGCAGCTGTGCTATTTTAACTTTCTTATGCAGATTTGAGCTGTTTTGTCAAGCTGTATAGTTTCATGGGGTTCGCTCCGGAGCTCTTCATCACTTGATTGTATCACGTGAGCTACCAAGCAAACCTACTGAATTAGAAAATTCATGCATATGAAACTGCATGTGTGACGACAATGTTCAAAAGTATCAGTTTTCAAATTGCGCAGGATGTTAAAATAATTTTGAAGTCATGACATAATATTCTGCAAGTAATTGTGTGAAAGTTAGGCTTTATTAATCAAAACTGTACCTGTAAATCATACTTTGTGTGAAAAGGGATAAAAGTTGGAGTTTTACCACCTCTAGTTCATTTCAACTGGAAGTTGCAGAGATTCATACATATAGACACGTTTTTGTTTTTTTTTTTCAGTTTTGCAGAAATGTATACTGAGGAACATATTTTCAATGAGCTTATGTTGCAAATGATGCAGTCAATATAACAGGCAGGGTTTCAACTAAAAAAAGAAAAAGAAAAAGAAAAAGGCTGCATTCAGCGTTCATTAATCCATAGACCTTCATCAGCCAGGTCTGCAGGTTCACATAGCCTTCCGTGACACTGCCTCAAAAGAGATCAAACTCGCTGATGGATCCTGCTTTGTTCTTGGTGATCCACCACAATTACCCCAACTCTTCTTCTAGGCTCAGTTTGAACAAAATGGCAAAACAGAGGCCAATTTGCTTGCTGCTACCCTCCCCCCCCTAAACACACACCCACACGCTAGCTCAGAAACATACGCTGGGACTTCTGGGACCTCAAATGATCCTTCTCGTCAAATGAGCAATGTTCCTTATGTATACAGCTGGTAAACCGCCTGGCTGGTACGCTGAGGTTAATACCAATCCAACAAATTACACATGCAGTTGCTGGATTGTTTGGGGGGTAAACGGCATCTTTTGTTTTTGAATGACTTCTTTTTTATTCTCTACATTATTTTTTTCTCCTATCACTGCATGCTATAGAGAAGAGAAGGGGTAATTATACACATATAACTCATTGCTCATTGATACAGAAAATGTTTAGCTTAAAGGTTTGCAATTTTACTTTAAAGACTTCCTCCTGAAACATTCCTGAGATATTTTTACTTAAAGGGGTCATATGATGCGATTTTCCTTTGTCTTTGGAGTGTTACAAGCTATTCGAGCAAATGTAAGATCTGTAAAGTTGCAAAAATTAAAGCCTCAAACCCAAAGAGATATTCTTTATAAAAGTTAAGACTCAGCTACGCCTTCCTAAAACGGCTCATTCAAACACGCCCCCACATGTCTACATCACAGTGTGGGAAGATTTGCATAACACCGCTCAAATGTATATGTAAAGAAAGAAGGTGTAACTTTTATTCTCACTATAGTATTGTTGCAGTCGCCGCCATGTTGCGGAGACGCTGTGTGTTTTGTGAAAGCGAAAGTACTTTGTTTGGCCTTCCAAACGAGTACACAACTAGAAATCAGTGGTTAACTTATATTTACAACACTGTTCCAGAACAGTAAAACACAAATATTATATAGTGTGTGCAACACATTTTACAAGGGACTGTTTCCTGAACCTGGGAGAGTAGCCTACAATGCCAGCTGTGCACACTATAAAGTGGGGCAATTACAACTTTGCAAGGACAGTCTGATGCTTCTGACTCACAGCCTGTAAGTACATTTTCATATTTAAAGAATTTGCTACTGGCTATTTAAATGCAAGTTTTGAGCAGTGTAGAGTAGTGCTTGTTTGTCGTTTTTAAGATCACAAATGCAGACATGGCACAGCGCAACGCAACGCAACGCGACGCATAAAAAGGCAGTATGAGTCATTATAATCAGTAATTATGTCCTCATTGGATGCAACAAATGCCTCATTTATAATGGGTTTTATTATTTTTGTCTGGTGACGCCGGGACACGGCATCACAACATGGTAAGGGGCGTAACATTTCCGTCACACGCTTGAGGTATTTGGCCAATCACAACGCACTGAATAGCTGGCTAATCAGAGCACACCACACTTTTCAGAACGGTGACCTTTGCAAAAATCGACGCGTTTCAGAAAGGTGGGGCAGAAAGGAGCAACAATAATGTACAGTATGTGTAAAATAACGTGTTTTTTGAAACCTCAAACCGTGTAAAAACATTGCATAATGTTCTTTTTAGCAACATCATATGACCCCCTTAAATACCTCAAAACATCTGTAAATTTTTAACAAACTGTATATTATATTGGAAAAAGCTCTCCACTACTTTATAGATATAGTAATGGGGAAATATTCACATTTATTTTCTCCTATTGTTAAAGAAGATTTCTTTAAAAAAGGAATGCAAGAGACGATTACAGCATTGTCTTCAACATTTCAGTCTCAATATGCAGGGCACCCTTTGTCCCCATTATGGACAACTGGTTTTACGCAGTCAGAATGAACCATACTCTTATATTTAATTGAGGCTCTGATCCCCCAAACACTTAAAGGGGGGCTTGGGAATTAGAGTCGCCTCTCCCCGTGCCTGTTCCCCTCACTCCGCACGGCTCCAGATACTTTATTTTGACAGGCTGAGCAGAGAAATACCAGTACAGAATACATCAAGTTCTCAATTATTGGATTATCTCGAAGTGATATCATTACCACAGAACATTCTCTCCAATCATTGATTGCATTTTTCAATTTATTTCACGATTAATGCAAGTAGCCTGACCGAACAATTGTCTGATGAGTTCTGGAACCCCATCAATATATTCTCCAGGCCCACATGAGCAGTCTGTGTGCTTTATAGCTCGGGCAAAACATTTCTCATCCCTCCTGTCTCGTGTCTCTCAATTATTCTAAAGGACTACCAATCTCATCTAGCAGGTAGATAGACCATGTGAATGAGAATTACAATTTGCAATGCAAATACACTGAACTGAACTGCTATTTTATCACATGTCAGGGGAAGCTGCCTCGGGGAATGCTAATGCAGTTTGTCTTGCGGCCAGGCAAGTAGCTCTCTTTCACAAGTGCCTTAATCAAACAGTTATTCTGTATACCTCTGGAGAACACGTTAGTTCATTTTCTATTAGCACAATATCACAATTAAAGAAACACAGGGCTGGATGTCACATCATTTCTACTTTTGCCATCATTGCCATGTGGCAATTTCATAAACTGACCTCGCATGGACTTTCAATGATGTCCTTACTACTTTTCTGGGCCTTGAATGTGTCAATTGCGTTGCTGTCTATGCAGGGTCAGAAAGCTTTTGGATTTTATCAAAAATATCCTAATTTGTGTCTTCAGGTCTTTTAGGTTTGAAACGACATGAGGGTGAGTAATTAATGACAGAATTTTAATTTTTGTGTGAACTATCCCTTTAACTGCGATATAGTTTTCTGATATTTAATTCTTAATTAGGACAGTTCTGCTTTGTCAGAATGGTATTATTTAGTAACAGGGTTTTTCACTGAAGGCTACAGGTGCTAATTACAATGGTAAATCATTTATGCAGAGGCAGACAAATGGATGGCAGGGCACTGAGGGGCTGGCGGAAAGGTCTCAGTTACAAACGATGTGAGATAAATCATCTGCTCGCCATTTTCACACACATCATGCAATTATGCACTCAACACGTGAAATCTGCTTAATCTACTTCATTTACGCGATACATCGCAGAAACAACATCCCCAATGAATGGACAAAAAGACCCATGGCGTGGCCAGTGTCAGCATTCTGCAGAGTCTTTTGCAACTCTGTATCGAATGCAATGCTTATAATGCAGTGAATAATTATTCTGTATGGACGACTGTGGTGTTAGCAGGCAAGTGGCGAGCTCAGGCACACACCCCTCCCATAACTCAGACGCGAACAGCTTTCCGGAAGAAAGAAAAACTGCTGCTATGGCACAGCTTGGAGACTTCAGGATTTATTCGCCATTTTCTCCATCAATTATCCCATTTCTGTTGCAGTCAAATATACATGGATCGTGCCAAACTTTTAAAATGATTGGGATGGCACAGCACCATCGAAGTCACTAAGAAACCATCCAAAATGCAATAAGCCTCAGAGCCAGGAGTAAGTGCAAATGTGACAGTGCAAAAGACCCTGTCAGAGCATCTGAGCTATTCACCACTTAAATAAAACGATAATGATTTCAGGATGGGGTGTAAATGAAATCTGTATTCATTCATTTTTGTAACTTGTCAGTGGCACTTTTTTTAATTACAATACACATTCAACTTTCCTAATAACTTTACTCATATATTTTATCACTATAGCACGTACATATTTTTTTAAATATAATTTAACGTGTTCATTACTTCTGCTTGAATGAATACATGACACTAACTAACTGCAAGATCTATATTATCTTAGAACAGTACATTTATGCCATATGTGACCCTGGACTACAAAACCAGTCATAAGTAGCATGGGTATATTTATAGCAATAGCCAAAAACACATTGTATGGGTCAAACTTATCGATTTTACTTTTATTCCAGAAATCATTAGGGTATTAAGTAAAGATCATGTTCCATGAAGACATTTTGTAAATTTCCTACCATAAATATATTAAAATTTTATTTTTGAGTAGTAATATGCTTTACTAAGAACTTCATTTGGACAACTTTAAAGGTGATTTTCTCAATATTTTGATTTTTTTTTGTACCCTCAGATTCCAGATTTTCAAATAGTTGTATCTCAGCCAAATATTGTCCTATCCTAACAAAAATGTCAATGGAAAGCTTATTTATTCAGCTTTGATGTCAATTTTGATGTTTTTTTTAAATGTCATTTTTGATGTCAATATCAACACTTATGACTGGTTATGTGGTCTAGAGTCACATATTACTCTAATTTTAGCATTGAAACATTGATTTTCTGTTAAGCTGCGTTGAAATGTTATGTATCATGAAAAGTGCTATACAAATAAATGTGAACTGAAATGAACTGAATTAAACTTGACAACAATTGATCGTTCTCAAACTGCTTGATTGACAGGCGATCTGACCAATCATAGCGCCGAATCCGCCATTCTGTCTGACAAACACAAATCGGACAGGAGAGTAGATCAATTTCGGTGGACTTAAACTTGGCAAATTGTGTATACTGACATCTTTTCGCAGTTTAAATAAAATACATTCTGATGTTCATTCATGTTTTTTCGTGCTTTAAGTAAATAAGAAAAGAAAATCGGTTCACATGTCGATTGATCTAATAAGGCAATACAGTGATCTGTCACGACACATTAAAGAGCCACAAAAGGGTATTTATTGAATTTCTTAAAAAATGACAACATTTTAAAACTGAGACCTTGTTTCATACCAGAAGTAACCTGCTCTGTCCTGTCTGTCGGCGTGTTGTTAGTTTCCTCTTTGCTTCGCAATGTATTTTTTGACTGTGTTAAAATATGTGTAGTGTGAGAGCGGCATTGTTTGTCAGACATAGCAACAGCAACTAAGGAGCGAAGGGGCAATTATCTACATAATATACACAAAAAATTGGTGAAGGCTTTTAAAATTTTCACTCAGAAACTGCTAGTAAATTTTACAAATAATTAAGAAACAGGAGATAAAACCAAGCGACAACCTCCCCACTTTACAGCAGAAAAAAATATGTTTACAGCCTGGTACAAAAAGTGGTTTTGGTCTATATAGCTAATTTTGCCCTTCATGTCAACTGTGAGGGGGGTGAATTTTTTTTATAACTCATCCGTTTAATTTATATTAAGCCTTAAAATTGTGCATAATTTAGGGCGTGGTCACGTGAGTGACAGGTGGATTGCCGCTGCAGTCACCACCATCGTGCTAGGCACCACCCACATCCCGCCTCTTTGCCCATTTTCGTTTATCCGGGAGTGACGTGCAGTGACGTGATTCCAAGATGGCGACGGCCGACTCCTGCCCACTAAGAGCTTCAAAAATGCTCTTCAGAAACCTACGGGTGACGTCACGGACACTACGTCCATATTTTTTACAGTCTATGGGTAAAACACTAAATTAACTCTTTTCCCGCCAAACACAGAATTTTCCAGGTTTCACTGTTTTCACTGTTATATGTTAGGGGCGCTATTTCGCATCTCCTGTATAAGTCCAGAATGTCCTGATCGAAAACGCAGGCGAGGAAGATGCAGAAACGAGCAATCTCATATGAAAGCAAATGCATGTGAAAAATAATGCGATCATCAACAATAAACAGCATATAAATGAAAACTGTCTTATGTAACTGAGTGAAATGTCGATCGAGAAAGTAACTCAGGACTGTGCAAACTATGGAGGTGCTGATGGAAGTGACCTACTGCATCTTTGCTTTGATCATTGTACTGAATATGATCTAGATGTAGTATTTGATAAAAATGCAATTTTCTCAGCTTTTAGCTAAAAATTTAGCTTTTTTTATGAAACTTACAAGCATTCAAATGTTGATAAATATTAAAGGATAAAGCCATATAAAAAAAGATTTCTTTATTTTAACATGTTGATTGTTTGTATACTCATGCAACAAAATATTCTGGGGGCCATCCAAATTTTAGTGAAATTACCAAAAATGCTGCCGGTGGCTGGCAACTTTTTTAAAAAACGCTGGGAGGGAAATAGTTAAACATGAAATTTTGAAGAAAGACTGAAATAGTAATTTCTTGTAAAGCATACTCCATTGGAAATGCACAAACTGTTCTATGTATATGGTATATGCATGTGAAATCTGAAAACAAATTCGACTGTGCTGCAGGAAGTTATTATCTAACAAGAATGTGGAAATCTAAGAAAACATCTTGAAAGGTTTATAAAAAACATCTCAATCTGAATTACTCAAATAGTTATGTAAAGCCTTCTGCAAATTAACCTTTTATATCTCAGATGAAAGACTTTAATTTACGTGTTAACTTATGTGAACTAACATCACACAATTCAATTCAATTTAGTGATTAGATTTTCATATAAAACTGTTTTTTTTTCTTGACATAGTCGTCTGGTTTTATCACTTTGGCACTGAAAGATAATGTACTATGAAGCTGCTTTAAAACAGTTGTGAAATGCTTTACAAATGAAAATCAAAAACTACAAATAAAAGTGACTTGAAGGACCCACGCATTCAAAGCCTATGCCTAACCTCCTGACTTTCGAAGACCATATCTAATGAAATTATGCTGAAAACAATTATTGCATGTGAGTGCACCATCTAAGAAATCCTAACGTCTTTTCTGCTCTCGCCACTTCCATTCATTTATGCATATAAGACAAAGAGGAATGTTTCTCGGGAAGAACCCTTGATTAAAAGAGGAAGTAGAAATAATGATTAGTTGGGGTTCGGTCAATGCCAAGGGATTTAGATGTTTACAAAGGTGTCCACATCAGCCACATATGTGATCACTTACCAACACAGACAGAAAGTGCTTTCCCGGAAGAAGTAATTTCATAGCACTCATTTATTCATTACGTCCATAGCAACCTCTTAAGTGCATCCAAAGCTTTTTAGGCCAAGCAATGAATTGCGCTGGCAGTCACATGGCATCAGCATCGTTCAGTAATTCTGCCGGGTTACTGTGAGCCGCGGTCAAACAGGAGTGAGGCTACTGAGATTGGTGCCGCAGTTTCACTCCCAGCCAATGAGCACAGGCCATGACTTATGGAGCAATTTGCATGGCATTTGGAATGGATTGGAGGAAAAGAGCATTAACATTTCGTGATGCATTTCCTGCCATGAGTTCACCGGGCTTTTTTTTTTTTTTTACGTCGTAGCACATGCTCACTCGCTCACTCTCATACACCCACACTGTGATGCGCAATAAGGTTGATGCAAGCCTTGGTTGTCAGGAAAGTGTTACATGGCTGAGCCTCATCCTCTCTGGAGGCGACTTTGCAGAGCCACAAATTCAGCCATTGAGGCCTGCTGTCATGCTTGAGAGGGAAAATCAAGAAACATTTGGTTCTCCCTACACCCCTCTCCCCTTTTTGCTCCTGGAAATCCCACTTAAGAGAAACCACCGTAAAAGACTCAATTTACTCTTAAAGGTCAAATATCCAGTCACCACTGAGGAGGCTAATTAAGTGGCCTTCAAAGCTCTCCGAGTCCATCTGAATAGATAATATAACTGATTTGGTACGAGAGCTCCTTTGCACATGGAAAAAATGACTGCTATCTAGTTTGCATGCTGCTGACATTAAGTGTTCTCAATGGAATGAATCTTATGTCAAGCAAACATAATTATCATACGCTCTGCCATTAGAGCTTTATATCAGAAACCAAACAAAGAAATTGTATTTAAAAAAGCAGAATTTGTTATTTACTGGCATGGATTTAGAGCTGCCTAGATGCACTGTACAACAAGGATAAAAAAAGGAACAATTATGAAGGCCCTTAGAGCAATTTCAGTCTGAAGAACCATTGATCCACAACATAAATCCACGCAGCCCTGCTATCTCTCCACACACTCTAAGCAGAGGAAAAAATACTACCCATAATTTGAAGTAGTTAAACTAGATTTAAACTAAAAACCTGTTCCAGGGTTAACTTAAATGAACTCAAATGGAACTTTTGGAATCTTTTGAAGTGGCTCATTTCTGAATGAACCACTTCACTAAAATGAATCAAATAAATGTAAACAAAGTACAGTAGATTTTCTGTGAGCATTTTAGCACTTGTCTTCACTGTCTTTCATTCATTTGGCTGTAAAGCTGCGTGCAAGACAATACTACAAAAACTAGCATTTTGTTACACTGCACTGCTATCAGCTTTTATTTTGACATTTAAAGTGTCATGTTGGCCTCCCAGGAACTGCTCTAAGTTGGTTTGCCTCTCATCTTCAAAATAGAGTCTTTTCTGTTAAAATAGGAAACATTTTGTCACCAATAGCTTCTATTACCTGTGGGGTCCCTCAAGGTTCTGTTTTGGGAACAGTGTTATTTTCATTATATGGTTCTATTTTTGAAAAATATAGTATTTCATACCAGTTTTATGCTGACGACACCCAAATGTATTTGCTTATTAAATCTGGAGATGATACATTTGAATGTCTAAAAGACATAAAATGCTGGAAGAATGTAAACTTTCCTCAGTTAAATGAGAAAAAGACAGAAATTGTTATATTTGGCCCTAGTAACTATGCAAAAAATATCTAGCTCCTTTGTCATCCAATTTGCATACTTATGTTAAGAATTTAGGTTTTATTTTTGACACAGAGTTAAAGTTTGACAGATAAATTAATTCAGCTGTGAAGAATAGTTTCTTTCAGTTGTGAAAATATTGCTGTCTTATCTTTCAGTGATCTGGAGAAAGTAATTCATGCTTTAATTTCTTCACAACTTGATTATTGTAATGCTTTGTACCTGGGTGCAAGTCAGACTTCGCTTTCACGTCTTCAGCAGGTACAATATGCTGCAGCAAGGTTGCTGACTAACACAAGACAGAGGGATCGTATATCCCTTGTTCTGGCCTCTTTACACTGGCTACCTGTAGGATAAAGTATAAGTGGACTGGAGCCAAAATATATTTCTGAGCTTGTGAATTGTCATTGTTCACAGAGATCTAAGATCCCAAGACCAGCTGCTACCCCAAAGTTGTGGAATGGTTTATTAATATCTGTCAGATCGTTTGCCTCTGTAAACATGTTTAAAACCCATCTTAAGACATATTTGTTTGATGAGGCCTTAGATGCATTTATATGAGTTTATTTTTTATTATATTTATTTTGCTCTTGCTGTTTCTTTATCATCTCTCTATTTGCACTGTTTTTTGTAATTCCACAGCACTTTGGTACACTGCTTTTTAAGGTGCTTTATAAATACATTTTGATTAGATTTTTGATATTTTCAGATATTTTTGTTTTGAACTTGGGCCAATTTTGTTAGTTTTAGTTTTTTTGTACAGCAAAATAGTATTTAAACAATATCTAAATATCTAAATATCAGATTTATTTTTGTATTTGAGTTTTAGTCATTTCAGTACCTTAAAGGAGAAGCTCACTTTCAGAACAAAAATTTACAGATAATGTACTCACTCTGTTGTCATCCGAGATGTTCAAGCCTTTCTTCAGTCGTAAAGAAATTATGTTTTTTGAGAAAACATTTCAGGATTTCTCTCCATATAGTGGACTTATATGGTGCCTACGAGTTTGAACTTCCAAAATGCAGTTTAAATGCAGCTTCAAAGGGCTCTAAACAATCCCAGCCAAGAATTAAGGGTCTTATTTAGCAAAACGATCGGTCATTTTCTAAAAAATTATATGCTTTTTAACCTTTTTAACTCTGACATGCGCATGCAAACTCTGTGTAATCCGGGTCAATGCAGTTAGGGTATGTCGAAAAAAACCCCATCTCATTTTCTCCTCCAACTCCTCCAAGCTGTTTTACCTTTTTTTTGTAAAGGGCATTTGACCTTTTTTGCATTTTCACTTTGTAAACACTGGGTCGGTACTTCTGGAACAATGTAGGATGATTTTGAAGTAGGAGGAGAAAATGAGATGGGAGTTTTCCGACATACCCTAACTGTATTGACCCGGATTACACAGAGTACACATGCGCATGGCAGAGAATAGACAAGATGAGCATTTGAGGTTAAAAAGTATATAAATGTATATTTTTTTAGAAAATGACTGATCGTTTTGCTAGATAAGACCCTTATTCCTCAGCTGGGATCATTTAGAGCCCTCTGAAGCTGCATTTAAACTGCATTTTGGACGTTCAAACTCACAGGCACCACTGAACTCCATATGGAGTTAATTCCTGAAATGTCTTCCTTAAAAAACATAATTTCTTTACATCTGAAGAAAGAAAGACATGAACATCTTGTATGACAACAGGGTGAGTACATTATCTGTAAATTTTTGTCCTGGAAGTGAACTTCTCCATTAACTTCAACACTTAATTTCAGTTAGTTTCCAATGCATCATTTCTAATTTTTCATGTAATATTTAAATTTTACTATATTTTAGATTTATTAACTATTTTTAATTGTTTTTTTAGGTTTAATAAGCAAAATTTTACACAAGCAGATATGACCAGTATCTCCATTTTGCGTGCCTATAAAGCTGTGTGCAATACAAGATTACAAAAACTATTTTGACACGCCAAGTAGCATGATACTGAAAATGTTATTTAGTTTCGAACAGCTGTGCTATTGTCATGCTGAAAAATGCAGTCGCTACTTTTAGTTAGCCAACTCTCCAAAACACAGCGTGCATTACGCCACCATCTTTAGCTCCAAGCTAGCATTTGCCGCAGCGCACTGAAATTCTCAGTGAAGACGTCCTCCCTCTAGAGCAGCATTCTCTCCACCTCTCACCACCCCACACTGCTCTTTAGTGTCCGGATTGTCCACACTGCCATTTGGCCGACCGACCAGAGCCTGTCTCCTGCGGTGGGGGTGCGGCTCTTCCCTGGGCCGTAGGGGCTCAATTAACTGCAGAACAATGGTCGCACTTCTGCCTCCCGCAGCAAAGCTGCCAGAGCAGGAATGTGGGCTCTTTAATCTCTCTACCCTGGGCAGGCATTTCAGCTGCTGCAGCCTCCAGGACCCACGCATGCACCTCCAGATACCACGCAATGCACGCTATTACACATTCAAATCCATGTGGGTTGCACTGAGGGAATTCTTGTAAAACATGCCAGCTGTCTATGCACAAACCGGAGACTTGGATGGGCTATTTAAAATCAGAGATGAATATTGATTCTATTGATCGTGTCGTAGAATCTCAAACATAAATACAGCGGAGGATACTTCACCCGAACAGTGCGAGAGACAAATCATCCAAATGGGCTTCGCTTCTTTCGTATCATAAAATGCACAACAAAAGGGATTGTGGTTAATTACAGGAATATCTGCTGATGCTGTGTATTTTCTGACGAGGCTCGGTTTCTGCTACATTTGCGCTGGCAGATGATGTCATAAAGAACATGTGTGCTGCTGGCAGGTGATGTCATAAAGAGCCTGTTTGGTGGGTTGAAGTGGGTGTCAGCTTTTCTGCGGGTAGGAGTCTTAGAAAGTGCTTTCTGACAAGACTGCGAGTCTGTTTCTGGACACAAACACAAACGCTTGGATGTGGAAGGTGGAAAAACTCTCGCTCCGTGCTTGGCATTGCTATTAGAGTGCTGATATATATTTAATAGCTCACAAATTCCTCCCCGCATCCACTGTTCTGGAAGTCATGGGTCACTTTGGTCGCGTCAGCGATGATCTCCGCACCCGAGATGTACAATGCAGCCAGGGTCGCACAGCATGCTGCCCGCATTCTCCACCATCAAATTCTCCGGCAAGAAATAACTACCATGGGAATGGCCAGTTGTTGTTCAGCCATTCGCTGTAGCCAGCGTTCAATCACCTATAAAGAACATCTCCATAAAAAAAATCAGCCTCGCCACATCCATCCTCATCTCTGTAATGACAATTTCATCTCCACACCTTGCTTTCTTTAATGTTTCCCATCATAAAACCCCTCCAGCGTGTGAGAACTCCTGAAGCGGCATAAAGCTAACATGATGGTGGGCCGCATGCGCGTGTGACCCTAATTAAGAATCGAAAATTACCAGCCCATTCCTGCTTGTGCATGTCCAATAATCCCAAACGTAATATTCCATAAAAAGGGCTCCACACGACTTCCCGTCACCCCTGCACCCTCGCGATGTATGTCATCCCGCTTTTTATTTAAGAAGTCAATATACCATTGTACGACAGTAGACATTTCTGACACAAATTATGTTCACCGCTGGATGAGCCTCTCTTTTTCAATTCTTTATTGATTGTACCAGCTCATAAAAAAGAACGGAGGAGTGCGGGAGGTAGGAATTGGAAACGGGTGGACTGCTGACTGGGACTATTTTCTTTGTCTGGATAATAAAAATGCTACTTCAGGACTTAGAAGGTTAAGTTCTAATGAGTATTTTGGATTGCGTGCGCCCGTTTAATGGCCTCATAAAGCAATGCTTTGCTTGGCTAATAGAGGCAAGCTCACAGGCGAAAATTCCCCGCTTCTTTTTGTTAGGAGCTGCAAAAGTGCACCATGTGGGACGGATAAATAATTTCGAAGAGCGGGAATATGCCAATCATAAAACTCATTTGCTTGGCTGGACCGTGCGTTTTAGAATATTACCTCGTTAATGATGATCAGCATGTGATGTTTCAATGGGCTTCTAAAGAAGTTTGTGTGCAACGGTTGGTCCTGAATCATACTGGTCAAACACCCGATGACTTGTAAGATTATGGATGAGTTTTCTAAAGTGGGAAGAGCTCATTATCAGAAAAACTGCATAGAATCGCTCCTACTCATGCTTGCGCTATAGGGTTTGTCAGTTAGGTTCAACAAGAGTGTTGTGGGCAGGACAGCTCTATAACTGTATGGAGCGTATGCAGAAACATAGGGCTGAGCTGATACACCATTAAAGTTTAAATCAGGAGCCTGTGACATGCAATCAATCCCCCAGCCAAGCCACCCTCCACCTCCATCTGCCACAATCTTGCAATTAACTTGTCAAAATATTTAGCGCCAAAATGATGCATAAGAACCTATGCGTCGTGACATTCTGCTCTGCAGACACGGCGCATTAATAACCGTGAGAAAGTTTCGGTTTGCCGCAAGGAATACTTTACACAGTGCTTCCTCTCCAGGTTCAAATGACTCATCATAAAGGGGATTTACCCTCAGCAGCATTAGATTCGGAGAGGGCCAGAGCAGATGTATTGAGGTGGAAGGCATTGTGTCTTGATAAACTAGGATTACGCCACGGCATACCACACTGGAGAGAAAAAACGTCCCTTCGCGTACATTTGCCTGGAGGAATAGATGCAGAAATCAGTAAATCAATGGGTCTGGGTGACGTTAATGAAAATGAAAAACAAAACAAGCTTTCTTGATATGCATTTGAAGAATTGCACTAATAAAATATCATCCCTGCCCCGCACAGGCAAACAAGCAAGATATATAGCCTATGTTTCAATTATCTGCAAGATGTACTTAAAATCAATCGAATATTTATGATGATGACTTTCAAACCAGATTCGAATTTCCTGAAGGAAATACCAGCACTTGCAAGGCCACAAAGGATAAGTGTTGAAGTTCTAGATGTTTATGTTTTGGGTTTTGCTTCTGTGTAGTGAAATCTTACATTTCCTTTGTCAAGACACTAATCATGAGTTTTTTGTTTTTTTCAGCTGACTGTGTACAAATGTTCCATAACATAAATATATACAAGGACGACTATATCAATTAACTAAACAACTGTGGCTATAAATTATAATAAGGTATCAATTTCAAAGTGAATAGAGTGTGTATGGGCAAGTTACACATAAATTGTGTCAAATATAAATATTAAGATGCTATGCAAGCACTGCAATACATGGTAAGAGGACTCTAACAATTACTTTAATGAAATGCTCAAGCCATATATCTACCTTATTTTCCCCATAAGAGCTGGTGCGGCCATTTGTAAATTTTTATGGGTCTGGCTTCCGGTCTCATCCGCGTCCAGCTAATTTCATCTGTACAAAACAGCTTGTTTTGCTGCTTGATATTGCAAATTGTGTCTTGCCATATTACTTTTATGTATTATAATCATTATGAACACACTGGTTTGTAGTGCAAACAGTTTTACCATTTACTGCACGTTGTTATTCTTCTCATTATTTCCCTATAGTGGCTAATAAACAGGAAGCGTCGCCCATAGGCTTTCTAAAGAATAAGGTGGATAAGAAACTAAGCATTTTCATCTCTGAAAGTGATAAAAAGGTAACCACTGACTCAAAAATCAAAAACACACTTCTTCAGGGTTTTAGGCTTGTTCTAGCACCTTCCATCAGTCTTCCGACAGACAGTTCAACCCCCAGAAGCACCTGCCACTGAAATATGTCAATGCAGGTATGAAGAATTCAGGGTAAGATTTTTGAGAGGTGTCTGCAGAGATAGCACATTCTCTTAGAAGGCCAGCAGATAGAAGATCAATATTCCCACACAACTTTCTTGTGATTAATTTTTAATGGCCACAGGAACTTCTCCCTTATAAAATGTAAATGGCTTTAATGTTAAATGCAAAGGGAATGACACCTTGATCAGTCACCCTTTCCACTTGGTTTTCAGGAGATGGTGACCAGCAGAGTTGCTTGATGACATCTCTCTCTCCCTTCTCCCTCCAGAGAGCCTCAAAGTGCTTTGCACAACCTTCACCTCCTCCTTCACCACCTCCTCACAGCCACCCAAAAGAGGCTATTCCCTCTCTCCAACCACATCACACGCAGCTGTACAGCTATGCTACAGGTAATAGTGAGTTTGGCTGAAGTGGGTGGATATGTCTGAAGAAAAGAGATGGATCTTCTCCAGCTCCAAATATATTCTGTGGAGGCTGCTTGGAATCCAAAGTTTCCATCAAACTACAGCGACAGTTCAATGAAACAACAACCGATAGTGTTTCTTTTCTAAATTCCCACTTGACTTAATCTATTCGCTGACATTAATCTATTCAAAAGTTTAACAAAATCTGCAAAAATAAACTTTCTGCAGTAGGTGGTAAAACAGTAATCCATTCCTGGGCAATCCCCTATAAGATTCTCGACCTAAACTGCAAGGACAAAACAAGATTTTTCTATTGATATTGCTGTCAGGTTGACAGTTGAATATGTACGAATCATGGGTTGTAACAAAAGATTTCCACGTAAAACCGTATTTCTGTGCTTGTACATCTGCTTTCGTAGTAGCACACAAAGATCCCAAATGATATATCCCTGTCAACAAAAATAACAGCTTGTGTGAGGTTGGCATTTAAGCCTTTTTACAGTACCCAAAACGGTTGTTAAATCTGACCTATAGTGAGTTACCACTAGTAAGGTGCAGAATCCAAAATGTATTGATTTTACGTCCATTCCTTCAGAAAGGGGCCACATGAGAATATTCCAGCTCTTACAGCCAAAAAATAAATTAAGTCCTAATGATTTCACAGTAAAATCAGAGGAAAAGGCAGTAACTTATGAGAGTTCAGTTTAGGAGATTTGCTCAACAACAAGGTTTAATTTCAACTGAGGGCTCAATAATAAAAATAGTCAGTGTGAAAGATTCAGCCTGTAAACAGAATTTTCACATTTAAAAACACTGTGTTTGTTAATCCCTTGCAACTGGTTAATGACCTGTAAACATAAACATTTAAGTGACGTATTAAATTCCACATAAACTAAACAAATTAGTTTGTATTAGTTTTAAATCAGTTTATTATCTTTATTAGTCCAGAGGGGAAAAAGAATGTTGTAAAAATCATGTCACTATAACATTTAGCATACTTTGTGCATTTTACATTTTAGTTTTAGTACAGTTATTACTTTGATTGGTCAGCAGAACATACTTTTTGTTGAGAGCTGCAATTGTTAATGAAACGCATAAAAAGCTGACAGGTTTATGCCTAAAACTGTAAAATTTAAATTTAAACAATGACATACTGCAAGCATCAGCAATTGGAGAGCTGAGCATTTTTGTGATATGAAAACCACCATAAAATGACAGCTAAACCAATTTTTTCTAAAGTGAAAGTCGAATGGAAAACTTAGCTACTGTTCTACATTGCGATATCAAAATTAAACACAAAAATGCTGTGGATTTCAGAAATCTGGAAAAAAAAATGACAGAGGTTTTCATGACGAAAATAAAAGTACAAAACTACAACAATAACTCTCAAAACACCAACATACTTTAAAATGTTCTCTGCTTATGGCTATAGAAGAGACTGGTGCAACTTTTCCTGTGTTTTACTGAAGTAAATATTTCTCAGGTTAGTTTTGTTTTTGTAAGTCAAGTTGTGCAAAGCTACCTTAAAGGAGAAGTTCACTTCCAGAACAAAAATGTACAGATAATTTACTCACCCCTTGTCATCCAAGATGTTCATGTCTTTCTTTATTCAGTCAAGAAAGGAAAACATTTCAGGAATCATCTCCATATAGTGGACTTCAATGGTGCCCCCAAGTCTGAACGTCCAAAATGCAGTTTAAATGCAGCTTCAAAGGGCTCTAAAATAGGGTCTTATCTAGCAAAACGACTGGTCATTTTTGACACAATTTGACAATTAACATACTTTTTAAACTCAAACGCGATGCGCATGCGAACTCTGTATTTTCCGGTGCAAAACGGTCAGGGTATGTCGAAAAACTCCCAACTCATTTTCTCCTCCAACTTCAAAATCGTCCTACATCGCTGCAGAAGTACTGACCCAGTGTTTACAAAGTGAACGTCCAAAGAAGATCAAACGCCCTTTACAAAAAAAGGTAAAACAGCGAATGTAGGATGATTTTGAAGTTGGAGAAGAAAAAGAGATGGGAGTTTTTCGATATACCCTAACTGTATTGACCCTGATTACACAGAGTTCGCATGCGCATTGTAGGGAACAGACAAGACAAGCGTTTGAGGTTAAGAAGCATATAAATTGTCAATTTGTTTAGAAAATAACCAATCGTCTTGCTAGATAAGACCCTTCATCCTCGGCTGGGATCGTTTAGAGCCCTTTGAAGCTGAATTTAAACTGCATTTTGGATGTTCTGGAAGTAAACTTCTCCTTTAAAAGAATGACAATTTTGTCATTATTTACTCCCCCTCATGTCGTTTCAAACCAAGTTTCTTTCTTATGTTGAACATAAAAGATGATATTTTGACGAATGCTGTTAATCAAACAGTCCCCACTGACTTCCATAGTATTTCTTTCCCTACTATGGAAGTCAATGGGGACCAACAACTGTTTGGTTCTTAAAAATATCTTATTTTGTGTTCAAGAAACTCATACAGGTTTAGAACGACATGAGGGTGAGTAAATGATAACAAAATTGCCATTTTTGGGTGAACTATCCCTTTAATATCTTGTCTACAAAAAAGCTAAAATAGCTTGAACTAAAATGAAATAGCTTTTACAGCCAATAAACACATATAGCAGCATTTTTGTCACAAATGGGGCAGTTTATCACAAAAGAAACCATCAATAAACAGCCTATTATAGGCTTTCCAGCAAAATGTAAACAGTGAAATAATCATAAAAACATAAAATGCTTCATAAAACAACCTAAAATGTAAAAGGTTACATGAGAAATTGGCCAACAAATACTGCGATAAATAAACTGCTTACATTTAAAACATTTCAAATGCTTGCCTACTGACATTTACACAACAAAAATGAAATAAAATGACACATTTGTGAAATGTGAAACTAAATCCCATGTGACAATTAGTCCAAGTCTCCTCTATGAGGTAGCTTACCACCAGCCAGTACAAACCACAAACATTTTATGCCAAATTCCAGCATTCATCACCCCTCACAGGTGACTCACCAAACCGTTCGGTACCCGTTCCCCCAGCATCCGGGGAACATGATGTATCTGCTGTCTCCGTTCAGTTAATGAAAAAGAGCGGCCTGTCCCCTAGAACGCATGCTGGTGGGCATAATTGGATTGCAACTCGCCTGCAGTTTAGCCTCCTGCTTAAAGCCCCACTCCATGACAGAAAGCAGAAATAAGTGTGCGCTTTACGCTCTCTATTAGTTCGATTTATTCTGGGAGTTTTGTCTTATTGGGAAAGAGACACTTCAAAGGCACGGGTCTATGGAGGAGTCGTGCTATATAGAAAAAGCAGGTTACACCACGAGCCTGACAGAGAGTGTGTTAATTAATATAAACCTAAATAAAGGTAGAGAGGAGGATAATCTAATGGGTTTCAGAGGGATATTATGTTTATTCTAAGCGCAGAGGATGCAAAACCCCAGAGACGAACAGGTACGCGTGGTTATAGACAGAGACAGATGGATCACAGAGGCGCTCAGAAATTAGAACGGGGCCGGAGACAGAGGCCCGCTGCAGTTCCGGAGCTCTAAACGC
Source organism: Cirrhinus mrigala (assembly GCA_036247105.1). Lineage (NCBI taxonomy): Eukaryota > Metazoa > Chordata > Actinopteri > Cypriniformes > Cyprinidae > Cirrhinus > Cirrhinus mrigala. The sequence goes on along the minus strand of CM070009.1, from coordinate 22,275,078 downwards.
GGAGATGCCACGAGAAAAACCGTAAGCTTGCGTGCTGCCTGCGCTACCGTTAAAAAACACGTGAGGGATTACTGTACGCTGCATCCTGTTCTCTACATTCATCAATTCACGCAGGGGAAAGCAAAGAAATGACAGACAAATATATTATGATGTCAAACATCAAAGATTCTCTGCATAATTCCACCGGATTTCTGGTTAAGTACGGGATGAATTATTACAGCCTGAATTATGTGATTCCTCAGCACGTTACCCACAAGAGGTGAAAAAAAAAAAAAAATATATATATATATATATATTTCTGTATCTTTCCATAAATAGGCTACAAAATAGGTCCTGAATCTGTTGAAAAAGGAGTTGCTTAGCTCTCAAAAATATATACTGTTTAGTCTAACGTAAACATGAAATCAACGCTTATACTGAATTAATGCATCAAAATAATAAACTAAAGCAAAATAAATGTCAGAATGACTGTTTAGCTAATTATTCGGTATATCTTACATTTATTTATTTATTTAATCTTATATTTACCATAAGTTAAAGAAAAATTATCTGTTTGAAAATCCAGAACAGGGATGAACACCAAATCTGGAGCATATATTATATTATGCAATACTACACTACAACATAAAAACATGGGATTTGTATCTTGTACACTTGTAGAAAAAAAGGTTATGCATAGAGAGTATTTTCTGTGACATGGATATGTCGTCCTCTTTTTTCAATGTCATCAGCTTTTGCACATGAAATTTGATTCATGGTGATCAAGAGGCAGTTAAAACAAAAGCGCTTTGCTTTGTGTTGGTTGTTTCATCAACACTGGCATGCGGACAAGATTGCAGTTCTTTAATGTCATAGCAAGACACCAGTTCACTCTGTGCAATAAGCTATAATCAAATTACAGATTTCAATATCTGTCTCTAAATGATTAAAACATGTAAAAGAAGATTAACCGCGAGAAACCGTGAAAATTAACATTCCAAGAAAGATGCAAATTCCATTTGGATACATCATTCATCATTTGGGCAAACTCAGAAATATGTGCGTGGTGTGCACTTCCTGCTACCACAATCTGATTATGCCCAATAAATTCTGAAAACACTGAGGCAATATTAATCTCGTGGAACAATACTGTTTCAAATGCAGATTCTTGTAGATATTTCCTTTCTGCTAGTGGGTATCATGCAGTATTAATGAGACTGTATGTGTAATCATCACTGTATAACCGCACGCTGTACAGAAATTACAAGAATACATTTGTATAAGTAGAATAACTGATTTTAATCCAATCCATGGCTGCGGAACTGCAACACTAAAGAAAAAAGTTTGTGCTTTAAAGTTTAAAGGAACAGTCAGCTCAAACTCGTGCATCCCTGCCATATACGTATACTGCATACATTTAAAACACTGTGACTGAGATACTCACTTTTATGATACACAAGCATGTGTGACTCATACGTACATATGTGCACAATCTGAATCTGAGCAATTACCCACACACTGTACTGCCTTCAAATATAGTGATATCATGATACATGTGATACTTTTCACATCTTTTTTAATGCAGCTAGTCATATTATTTGGTTTGGTTTATTGTACTAGGCTTTTTACATTACACTTAACCCTAGGGTTAATCTCTTTAAAGGCCCTGGGTAAAGACAAGTTAACCCTGGGTTAAAGGTTGACACACAAAAAATCTGTCTTTATCAGAGCTTTCTTTTCAATATAATAAAAATGAATGTACATTGCTCAAATAAGCATCTCAAAGTATTATAAATACAATTTGTGTGAGGAAAAGACAGAAATACATCAATATTCAGCTGGATTTTTTCAACAAATTCGTTCAGTAAAACATTAACACCTACACTGTAAAAAATAAAAAACACAATTTGTTGAGTCAGCTTAAAATAATTTGTTACACCGCTGCCTTAAAATTTTAAGTTCAGTCAACTAAAATAAGTTTAGTCAACTTGAAATGTTAAGTTGTACTAAGTAACAACTTAGATATTTGTGTTTGCTAAACTTAACAGATGGGTAAGTAACCCAGCTGCCTTAAAATTTTAAGTTGATTCAACTCAAATATCTAAGTTGTCACTTAGTATAATTTAACATTTCAATTGGAATAAACTTTTTCTGAGTTGACTGAACTTAAAATTTTAAGGCAGCCAGGTTACAAATTATTTTAAGCTGACTCAGCAAATTGTTTTTTACAGTGTAGAACAAGATAACGCAGAGTTGCAGTATGTTAACCTATGGTTAATAACAAAATCTAAGAAGTCTAACATATGCACATTAGAAAATCATGCCTACAACATCTTGCAACACTCCAAAAGCATATTTATACATACAATTCACCTCAGTTTTCAGCTGAAATGAACGCTAGTTTTAAAACACCAACAATTTTTATTACTCGTCACATAAATTATGATTATGGGGCAGATTTATGAGTAATAACGACATGGTTCCTTGAAAAACACTTACTGTAGTGTATAATTTGCGAACGAATACATTTAATGGTTTCATAACGTAACTAGCTCCGTGTATGGCTTTTCTAACTGTAAACTTGCTTGGTAGCCCACCCAATAGAACAGCAATAGAACATTAATAGTTCATCCAAAAATGAAAATTCTGTCATTAATTATTCATACCTCATGTCATTTCAAACCCGTAAGACCTTTGTTTATTTTCGGATGCATTGGAAGATATGGAAGAGAAGAAATTGTTGAATAAAGTTATTTCTATTTTCTTTGCACACAAAAAGCATTCTCATAGCTTCATAAGAGTAAGGTTGAAACACTAACGACTTTATTCAACAATGTCTTCTCTTCCATGTAAATCTTTGACGCACGTTCATGAGAGTACCATGACGTATGTCGGCATTCTAACATAGAACATCCATCTCTCTTAGTTAATTTCCTGTATATTTTGGTTTAAAGTAAGAAGACTGAGGGAAAAAAATTGCAAGTCTTTCTCTCTGTCGATATCTTCAGACATGTTTACGATAGTCTCGCATAGCCAGACCTTCAGACTGACAGCAGAAGGTCTGGGAACTTGAATGGCCAAGGCCCGCCCAAGAGACCATATGACTGAGAGGTACAGCAACCAATCACGTTTTGTTTTGTGCCGTGTGATATTTAGGGGCGTAAAAATGTCGCCACAATTACAGACCAGTGTGTAAAATTCTCTGACATATTTTAAAGATTCTGTGCTGCAAACTTCACATTTTTTACATACTTTTGAAAATCCAGCACTTAGTTGATCCTGATTCTTCTTTCATGAGGGGGTTTGGCGCCATGTTTTTTTTTTTTTTGTTTCTGTTTCCAGGAGGAACATTTAAGAATGCTGTATGTTAAAGAATCCTGTATAATCAAAGGAATCCGATTATGACTTCGAATCTCCTGAAGTGTTTCCAAATAAGTGTGCCATATGCATCAGACGTTTAGCCAGCGTTCCCTGGCTGAGACTATATTTACAAAGACTGTTTTATGTACAGCATGCAACTTTTTTTGCATGTAAACAAAGTGCAGTGCGTCTGGGTTCTACTGTACGTCAGAACGCACAAAGCATTCTTGTAGCTTCATACCATTGCGGTTGAACCACTGATGTCACATAGACTATTTTAACAATGTCCTTACTACCTTTCTGGGCCTTAAGCGTGGTAGTTGCATTGCTATATATGCAGGGTCAAAAAGCTCTCAGATTTCATCAAAAATATCTTCATTTATGTTCCAAAGATGAATGAAGGTTTTACGGGTTTGGAACGACACAAGGGTGAGTAATTAATTACAAACTTTTCATTTTTGGCTGAACTATCTCTTTAACCTTTTAGCACCACTCACTGGAGATTTCACTTTGGAAGTGTCATAAAACTGGCAAGAAGTAATAGACTCTAATATAATTTAGCTGAAAGTTTCCAATGAGTTTGAGTTGGGGAAGTCCTTCTGGAGGAATGTACTTTATATGTACGTAATAAGTGAAAAAGAGGCTATATTTTCATTGAATTTATAATGGATTAAATCAACGTAAAAAGAACAAACTGAAAGAAACCCAAAAAATCCTTCCTTTCAACCTCCTTTGAATGTTTTTGTTCTTCCTTTCTATCATCTCCTTCCTGTACATTAGTGCTTCCCCTAGCATTTTAATGGCGGTGTTATTTCAAAAACTCAACCTATAAAAGGAAACATAATTAGACTAGGATTTCTAATTAGCTTGCCCTTCTTAGAATTGGATTCGGCTGCCTCTCCACACCCATTACGATGCGTAAGCTGAAAAAATGTCATCTCAATTTAAGAGGTAGCGTCAGCAGCTTGCACTTCATAGAGGCAGAGGAGCATTTTGCAAACCTCTCCCTTTGTTCTCTGACAGGTTTATTGGCAGGACTTTGACATGTTTAATCCTATCAGGAGATGGGCACGTTGGGGATTGAGCCTGTTTTATCTGCGAGACGAGGAATCTCCACCCCGTTAAGAGTCGGAGCCTGATCATCGTGGGGCCTCGGAGCTGTCATACTCGCAAGTTGCATCCTCATGCGCAGGAAATAAATAAATAAATATTTCATGATCCATCTTGGTCAGGATCAAGGTAATCTCATATCTTTCTTTCTCTCCCTGGATGTAAGCTGAGAGAACAATGGGAAATCAAAGTGAGCTGAAGTTGATTCACCTTGTGTCTTTCAAAGAAGTGAAAACTAGGTCTATATTTGTTATCCTTGTTTAACCTTTACACTTAAAACGTTGTTTTTTAAGCCCCCATGAAATTGCTTTGCGAATGACACTTTCTTTCCTGCGTTTCCTACTGAAACGGGCAGGTTTGTCTAAGTTTGGAGATAGATGACCTTAACTCTTGCAGTCTTTAAACTATTGGTTGCCTGCTGTATAACATTAGTGGTTGAAGTGGTCAAACTCTTGCCAGCCATGTGTCAGAAACAGCATCCCGAACAGCTGGATCACTCTCTGGTGTGGGAGCAGCTCGAACTCTGTAGCGGGTGGTGAAAGCAGCAATGCAATCAAGTAAGACTGACGATATCAGGTAAAAACCCCCCCTCACTCGTCCCATAGTGTACTCACAGCCATACCATCTGGAAGAAGGTTAAGGACTATTAAAGCCAAAATAACCAGACTAAAACGCAGTTTCATTCCACAAGCTGTCAGACTGCTCAATAACTCCATCTGACAACCCTCAAATGGACTGTCCATCCTCAACTCAAGTAGTAACACTACATAAACCCTAGACTACTTATTATGTCTTTACTTCACTGCAGTACATGAGGCAGTAACTTTTTCCATCTTTCACTGCATCCATTGTCAGCACTTTATCACAGTGTGTATTGCTTTGTAAGCCATTTTACATAACAACATATGGGTAGTTGGCATGAAATAGTTTTGAGGGTCCTGCGGTGTGACATGCTATACTTCATCTAACGCCATTTAGATTAGATGCATTCTGCCTAATTCTTTTATAATTATTATGCATGCCGCTTTTATGACCTCATACGAACTGAGAAGCTACATGCAATATTTGTACTTTTAAAAAATAATTTTCCACACCGCAGGATCATTTAAAATGAGCTAGTGAAGGCAAAAAGTGTTTAAAAATCATCTATTATATGCTGTAGCATGGTTCCAGATATATATGCAGTATATATAGAAATCTTGTTTGTCTTTACACCTATTTTTCTTTCTTTTCGTTTTTTTTTTTTTTTTACACTTGTCCTGTGAGGTCTAAGAAAAGATGTAACAGATGCTGTGTAAAATGCTATAGCCATGTCTAAAAGAAATAAAAATCAAAATCAAAATTGTACCATAGCATAGTACATTATTAACTATTTGCATTTTTATTTTATTTAAATAATAACTTTTTAAAAATACATTGATTCCAGTTGGATAGATTAGGAATAAAACTGTTAATTGTCAAAATGACATTTATTTAGTTAAAAAGTATGAAGATGGATAAAATAATATAACTGTGTAAGAAGCGAAATTAAATTAGCAAAAATGAACTAAAATAAATTGGATTCATTGATGATAAATATACAAACCTGATTAATTGATTATTTTGTAGAACACATTTAGTACTACTAGTACTACTGCAGAAATCTTACCTGTTTTTTATCAGTTTCCATTATTTTATTTCTGACAAACATGCATTACATTAAATGTATTAGTTTGTTGATGTTAAAACAGTCTAATTCAAAAAGATATAAATTTTACATGCAATTCAAATACATAAATCTTAAATTTAAACCTAAATATACTATTTCACTACAGTTTTAATCCCAAGTCTTATTGTTTTATGAAGCATTGCTTCTCAAGCTTTATCTTGTTCTAAGGTTGTATATTACAACAGAAATCAAACCAAAAATACTTAAAAACATTATTTTATTTATTTTTAGTGAAACTGTATGTATTTATTTATTTATTTTGTGTGTGTATAGTATGGAGGCCTGTTTCCGCCACTGATTAAATATTTTAACAAGATCATTGGGACTTCTTATCTCACATTTCTGACTCTTTTCCCTTGCAACTGTGAGTTTACATTTTTCACTTTTTTTTTTTTAGAATTGCGTGATAAAAACTACCAATTCTGACTTTTGTTCTCAGAATTGTGACATAAACTCGCAACTGTGAGTTATAAACTCAGAATTACTAGATAGAAACTTGCAAATCCAACATTTTTTCTCAGAATTGCGTGATATAAACTTGCGATTGTGAGTTATAAAGTCAGAATTCTGAGAAATAAACGCAATTCTAAGAAATAAAGTAAGAATTGTGTTTAAATCTCACAATTCTGACTTTAGAACTCGCAATTGTGAGTTTATATCACACAATTCTAAGAAAATAAATCAGAATTGTGAATTTGTATCTCACAATTCTGTCTTCATTTCTCAGAATGACTTTTTTTTATTCAGTGGTGGAAATAGGGTTCCATAGTATAGGTTTTTACATAATATTCACTCAAAAACAGATATAGAAATCTTAAGATTGATTTTTTTTTTTTTTACTTGACATATCCTCAAAGCTCAACCATTGATGTAGGACAAGACACAGCGACCAGAGATATCCGTCTGAAAGTGTACGGCTGTTTTTTTTTACCGCCGCTGATAGGAATCTAATCTTGACTATCCCTTTTACACGATTGCTGATTTATTGATAAATATCCTTTAGGGGACTATGAATTGACTGGATAAAGTATGGGGTCAAAGGTCACCCATTCACAGCACTATATCTCCATATCGACAGGTTCAGTATAGTCGCATGATTGATATAAGAGCCTCCATTGAGCAATGACTCCTGACAACCACTCAAAACTGTGTTGTCAAAGCTATTTCATTATTAAACGTCCTATCTAAAATCATCAAGTCTAATTTGCGCCTTTTAGCAGCCGAACCTCTCTCTTTGACCTGTCCTTGCAGAAGTTACAGAATAACTGTTCCCGTATCGCTTTATAAAAGGCATGGCAGGGCGCGTTCCCGCTGATTGCAATGAATAATGCCCACGGGTATTTGCTAAATCTATGCAAACCTTCCGACACAGTGTATTCATCAAGATGTCAGACGTTGAAGGACAGATGTGGGGAACAACACCGTAAGAGTCGTCTGATAGGTGCGTGTGGAAATCACCGCATACAGTCTGAACGCCTTGATCAGAAGTGTGGGGAGGCAGCCAGAGCCCATTCGCATCCCACACCTTCAAACACAGAGCACCTGTCTCTTCACTTTACTATAAGAAACGTACCCTGACATCTGAGGTGACTTTCAAAGACTTGAAAGGTAAAACGGAGTCTCTGCGCATGGCTCAACTGCTAAGTGGCTCCCTCAGACAGGGAGGAACGTCTGATACGCAGCAAGAAAAAACCTTGACTCTGCACTGAAGATGAACGTTTTTTCACATTTTGAAGACACATGCTCAGTAAAGACTGCACTGTGGATTTTTTCATGTTGCGAAAGTGAAAATAGGTAGATAAACAAAATAGAATTAAAGGGACAAATATTTACTTACTAGCACATATTATACATCACTTAGTCCCGGTCCTTAAATCTGATTGGCCAAGCGGCATTCCAAGAACAACAACAAAACTGAACTGGGACTTTTCATTGTTTTCAGCACACCGCTTGTCTGTTTTTGCAAGATTTAGGTTTTGACTTCTTTTAGAACTATTTCCACAGCCAACAACTTTTTGTTTCTAGAACATACACAATCCAGCATAAATGATTAGTAGACGGGACAGGAAGATTAGTAAATATAAATATACCCTATGTAATAAATATTAATATCATTTATATTGGGGGTCGACCGATATGTGTTTTTCAGGGCCAATGCCGATACCTATTATCAGATCAAGTAGACCGATAATAGATATTTTTAACCGATATATGTCTAAAATGTGTAAAAATGAAAATTAATGTCAAAATTAAGATTGACAAGGACTCAGACAAAAGCTTTCTTTAAATGCTTTTAAATTATTTTATCGGCAAATCGGTTTTGAAAATGACCAAAACCGATAACCATAAAAATGCTTAATATCGGCACTGGTAACTGGCCAGGCTGATAAACGGTTGACTCATAATTTATATATAAATTTTACCATAGTTACATATCCACTAAACTACCATTTACAAGTCAGTAAAATATTTGCAAATGAAGTCTCTTATGTTCAACCAAGGCTGAATTTATTTGTTTAAAAATACAGTGATGCTGTAAAATATTGTTACAATTTAAAAGAACTGTTTTTTATTTTAATATATTTTAAAATGAAATTTTCAAATTTAATTTCTATGATGGTACAGATGAATTTTCAGCAGCCATCACTCCAGTCTTCAGTGTCAAATGATCCTTCAGAAATCATGCTAATATGCTAATTGTGGTGCTCAAGAAACTTATTATTATTAATTTATTATCAATTGTCAAATCTTATTATTATCAATGTTGAAAACAGAAGTGCTGCTTAACATTTTTGTTGAAACCACAATACTTTTTCTTCAGGATTCTTTGCCAAATAGAAGGTTCAAAAGAATATGACCGCACTTTCTGTAGATAGATAAATAGATAGATAAATAGAGAGATTCTTAAAATTCTTAAAATTACGAGACATAAAATGGCATCGTAATATATAAAGTCAGAGCTTTTTTCTTTTTATGCTGTTCTGCACTTTGAAATGCACTTCCATATATAATATCATCCGACACATTTTATTTAAGTCCCTTTAATGGAAAGGACGGTCAAAGATGAAACAGAAAACCACACAGAGAAGTGGAGGGATGTGATCTGAAAATGACCTGAGCTGTATTCGAACTCAGGTCGCCTACAGAAAAGCGCTAGCGTAACAAATAAAGGAGCGCAAGCACTACCCGCCCAGCCACATCTCCTACTGAGAGACACTTGTGAGTTCACCTCAGAAAGTAACCACAGCCAACAAACACAAAACTTTTTGAGGAATTTTAAGGCACACAGACTGACAGTCTGTCAAAAACAGCTCTCAGGCAATACATGTGGCAATGCTGTATATACAATAATGGCCGCCGGGTTAGACTTTGGCTTGGCTCATTTTGGAATATCTCCGGCTCTTCAGACCGAAGAAATTGAAACTAGCAGTACAGGTGGCCAACATCTATTATGTAGAGAGATGCAGATGGAGACGGTGAGCTGCCTGAGAGAGTGCATTGTAGGGGTTTAGACAGAGACTTGTCTATCCACTGGGAGAAAATCCTGCCTGCTCTGACAATGACAGAGTGACAACATGAGATTCCATGGCAGGCTTGACAGTTCAGCTGACTGCTGTGCACTCTAACGTAATGTAAATTCTGCCAAGGAAATGACTAAATAACTGCAGCCGAGTGTGCGGAATTGAAGGAAGCTTAATGTGCGTGCGCGTGGCTTTCCCCATCCCTTCTTCTTTTTTCCATAATGGCAGTGATGATGGTTATATGGGATAGATAATAGACATTATAATAACATGCTGCTGGATAATCCAGGCATGCTGCAGGGGGGAAAAAAAGAAACATCTGTACCAAGACGGGCAGAATTGATATGAAAATATTCACTTTTTCTAGCGTAATTACAATGGCAGAGACACGGGCCAGCTTTGCAAAGGTCACCGGGCTGTCCTCAAGCTCATGTTGAGTGTTTGTCACGCTTAGATGCTAGCAGAATACATCAAAAGCAGCTGGTTTTGACAGTCCAAGGCAGGATGCCATTACTAGGCGAAGCGGTCAAACGGAACTGTGAAAAAAATACTCGATTCATTACGCCGGAATGTGGCTTACAAGTGATGCGTTCTCCACGACGTGTGGAGAAATTCTGGATGCAGGGAACGGATGTCATGGTAACACTTTCTTTTACGGTTTCTTAACTAGTTGCTTATTAGCATGCATATTACTAGAATATTAGCCATTTACTAAGCACATATTAATGCCTTATTCTACATGACCTTAATCTACATCCCTAATCCTACCCAATACCTAAACTTAACAACTACCTTACTAACTATTAATAAGCAGTAAATTAGGATTTTTTGGAGGGAAAAGTATAGTTAATAGTGAATAAGTGTTCCCTATTCTAAAGTGTTACCGATGTCATTTCTGGGGCTGGGGAGCCCAAATGGAGAACGGGCATGGTAATGCACTTATCATACATAGCAGTGGTTCTCAACTGGATCTGCTGTAGAACCCAAGTGGCTATCTAAAACAGTCTCACAACTGTTTAGAATGTAAAAATGAAATTAAAGTCAACTCTTTCCCCACCAAAGACGAGAATTTACGTCTTTCTGTATTTTCACTGTTATACACTTGAGGGCACTATCTTCTGAACAAGATCAGAATCTCAAAAAAAAAAAAAAAAAAAAAAACAGGATGATGCAGAAATGAGCGATCTCATATGTAAGCGGATGCAATAAACATCATATAAATCAAAACTGCCTAATGAACCAAGTGAAATGTCGATCCAGGACGTGGTAAAGGACTGTGAAGCTTTGGGGGTGCTGAGGGAAGTGATCTACTGCATCTATGCTTTGATCATTGTACTGAATATGGTCCAGATGTAGCCTCTGATAAAAACACAATTTTCTCAGTTTTTTCTCAAAATGTTGCTTTTTTTAAATTAAATTTCTACATTCAAGTGTTGATTAAAAAAAAGAACAGTTGAAGCCAGAATAAAACTGTTTGTTGTTGTTGTTTAAAAGTAGAGGCTCTGTTCTTTATTTTGATATATTGCGTGTTCAGATATTCATACAACAAAACTGCAGTGAAAATGTAGTGAAAATGATCAAGAAACAAGAAAGATTATGTTTTGAATAGAGAGTAAATAAATGATGACAATTTTATGTTATTAATCTGTTAATAACATCATTTCCATTATTTATTTTAGAAATTAAACTGGCAACTTTATGTCATCCATGAATAAAAGCAGTTTTTTTATGACCACTGGGCTAAATATTAGATTAGAAAAATTACAAAAATACAAAATTTAAATTTGACAGATAAATGTACTTCAGAATATCATAATGTATGATGGTACACACATCCATTGAATAAAAAAAAAAAAATGAATGCATAAAAATAGGACTTTTTTTTTTCCTTTTTACTGTCCCAACTATATCCTAACGTTTAGCCATATTTTTCCCTGTTGCAAGAGAACCACATATACATAAAATATATAAAATAATAGTAAATATATAATACAGTAGATGTTTTAATCCCAGAGTAAAAAAAAAAAAAAATTTAAATAATAAACCGTAACTAGCTCCATCACCCTGTTTTTATGCGCATTTTGAAGTATCGCATCAGAAACGAGAGATGGAGATGCCAAAATTCATTAAAAAAAACTTAATTTGCAAAAAAGTTTTTACGCTTGCTTGAGGTGGTTTTTGAATTGTGCAAAAAAGAGTTAATGCGAATAATGGGAGATGGAAACAGATTCTGCGAATAAATACCTCCACACTCACCAAAAAAGGCATGTGACTTTGCGCTATGGGATGGGATAACTTGACTAACCAGTGGACCGATCTCATTGCACAGCATCTGAAATGTTGTTATGGTCATTCTGTATATTTCTGTATAATTGCCTCCCAGAACTGTCTTACATCACTGCATTCCCAAACAGAGAGCATCCTCCTCTGAAACGAGTGACTGCATTTATTGTTTCGTCATCATAATTTAATATATGTGACCCTGGACCACAAAACCAGTCTTATGTTGCACGGGTATAATTGTGGCAATAGCCAAAAATACATCGGATGGGTCAAATTTAACGATTTTCCTTTTATGCCAAAAATCATTAGGATATTATGTAAAGATCATGTTCCATGAAGATATTTTATAAATTTCCCACCGCAAAACTTCATTTTTGATTAGTAATATGCATTGCTATGAACTTCATTTGAACAACTTTAAAGTAGATTTTCTCATATTTAGATTTTTTTGCACCCTCAGATTCCAGATTTTCAAATAGTTGTATCTCAGCCAAATATTGTCAACAATACATCAACGGAAAGCTTATTTATTCAGCTTTCAGATGATGTATAAATCTCAATTTCGAGAACACTTATGACTGGTTTTGTGGTCCAGGGTCACATAAACTGTATGAAAATTATTATATTCAGTGTCTTCTCCTACTTTTCTTAGTGATATTTAGTGCCAGTTTATCAGAAAGTGACAGTTTTGTTCTCTTCGACTCGTTGGATGGAAACAGAGCTTATTCGCAAATATTTTATGCAATATTCCACTATTAAATTCACAACTTTGGATGGAAACCCGGCTACTGTAACAAACAAGAATTTGATTGTAAGATACAAAATTACATAACTGAAACTATTCACACTGAGGCAAAAACAGGCTTCCATTAATAAATTTAGCCATAGTTTTTTCTCTGTTGTCCTCGACGCTGTCATTCCTGACCTTTTACCCATTTTTGGGTTGCAACATACCACTGAAAAAGAACCACTGATGTAGACCTCATGAAAAATGACCAAGCTGAGGCCGAGAATTCTGGGTTAGACTAATCAAGCTTAATACAAAGCCACAGCTTTGGCAGGACACCAGAGCCCCAGCGAAAGAGATGGCTGGCCAGTGACAGCGTGATTCACCTTTGATCTTTACTCAAATGCCAGAGTGTCCATCAGTAGCTCCATTACTATCCACTGGACACAGTGACACGGCAGACAGCTGCCAATTACAGCGCAGCCCGAGGCTAAGAGTGCAGGCCACTAACCATGTGGCACGAACTCTACAGGATCAGACCTGCACAGGACGCTGCTGAGGTTTGGCTGGATAACTGGGCTGAGGCATGTTTGGAGTGTGCAGAAACAGGGCCGGTACAGAAACATCACATCTGATTTGAACCATCAGCCATCGCCATTTGTCCTACGCTGGGCTCGGGTTCAGAGGTGCTTCTCCTCCCTCAGAATCGGACATTGCATTTCACGCTTGTTAGCTTGACCTTTCGGATCCGCTTACGGCTAAAGAGCTAGCAGTCATGGAAATCGAGCAAGCCATCAAGAGAAATACCATAAAGCCTTTAATACTTGTGTCAAAGACTGAAGTTATGTTTCTCTGACCTTCCACTTCCCAGATGCATGTTGCTCAAAGGCATAAAAATCGGCATCCGTGTCTATGTATTCATATTAAAAAAAAAAAACTGTTATTAGCTGTTACTGTATAAAACTGGTGTCGGTGTTTTACAGCACAAAAGACGAAAGGCTGTTTCAGTTCGGCTAACCCTTTGCTGTACGCACACACGTTTGTGCAGCGACTGCACAATATCAAGAGACCTCTGGGTAAACGCTATAAAAGTAGGTTCAAAACAACAGTTTAACATTGAAAATATGTGCACAAGACACCAATAACATTTGACTGATTCACATAAGGCATAAAATGTTGATGAATCCCTTAGCATCAATGTCACAGAGGTAAAATGTGAACATAAAGTGTTGAGTTATCAGCAGACATTTTAATGGGAGCCATCTCAGGGTGTTAACCTTGTTGACACCAACTATATTATGGATTTTTCCAGAGGATAAAACAGAAAATGAGAAATTTGCAAGAGGTCATATTAAATGCATACAGTATGTGAATGGAGGTGGAGGTGGAACACTGGAGGTGTTGTTTGTCCCACAGGAATGAGCTCCGACACCAAGATTATGGTACCAAGACGAAAAGCATTGAGGCCACAGGCATGTGTTTTACAACAGTGAAAGTACAGTAGGTATGTGTCCATGAATAACAGTCATATACACAGCTTAGCAATCATTATACAAAAATATTTGACCTTAATGCCACAACCGAATTAAGTTTTCTAAAAAGCTGAATAATATAAGTGTAAACCTTCCGATTACACTCCCCACGCTCGCTCTGAGCGAGATTCGAACCAGCATTTCCAGCATGGGAGTCAGGCACCTGCACAGCTCTTACCAGCTAGCTTCCACTGCACTCACCCCCATCACTCCCATCCGGGTCACGGCACCAATGCAACCCCTCCGGTTCTACTCCCCTCACTTGCTCTGAGCAGGACTCGAACCAGCATTTACAGCATGGGAGGTGGGAGTACTAACAAGGACGGTAGAGGCTGCGGTCTCTAGCGTCTGTCGCCAGTGCGCCTCTTGAGATCAGGGGGAGTGAGGTTTTATTTAAATATTTATTTAAATATTTGAGGTCAGTATTGATGTTTTTGAAATTTCTAATGCTCACCAAGGCTGCATTTCTACAGTAAAAAAGTTATATTGTGAAATATTATTGGAGTTTACAAAACTGTTTTCTATGTTAATATATTTTAAAATGTAATTTATTTCTGTGATGCAATGCTGAATTTTCAGCATCATTACTCCAGTCTTCAGAGTCACATGATCCTTCAGAAATCATTCTAAAATGCTGATCTGGTGTTCAAGAAAGATCATATTTTTCAAATAAGAAGTTAAAAGATCAGCATTTATTTGAATCAGAAATCTTTTGTAACATTATGCATGTCTTTTCTGTCATTTTAAACCATTTCATACTGGCCCCAAACTTTCAACACAGCAAAATACTGATTTTTTTTTTTTTCTGAATGCACTAAACATCATAGCCTTTAAGGGCAAGTTCACAAAAGCACTAACCGTGACAAGGGTGCTTTGGTTCTTTGTACAGAAAACAATGCTCAAGGTGAGACCAAAGGTCTGGAAAACAGTGATTCACAGAAAGTTCAAGGCTGACTTTATGAAGCCAGTATTTGTTAGACATGTACAATGAAACCTTCCCAGACAGCAAGGCGTGCTCTGGATTTCTTGAAGAATGGCTAAAGGTAAACTATTGAACGAAAACCCAACGCTTCCTACTTTAAGTCAGAAAACAATACATCGAATAATAATATGATGCGATTTCATGTTTTCCTTTCTCTTTGGAGTGTTACAAGCTGTTTGTGCATATATAACATCTGTAAAGTTGCAAAGATTAAAGTCTCAAACCCAAAGAGATATTCTTTATAAAAGACTCAGCCATGCCTTCCTAAAACAGCTCATTCAAACACGCCGCCACATGTCTACATCACAGTGTGGGAAGATTTGCATAATACCGCCCAAATGTATACACAATGAAAGAAGGCGCACTTTCATTCGCACTGTAATGTTGTTGCTGCCACCATGTTGTGGAGACGCTGTGTGTTTCGTTGTGAAAGCAAAAGTGCTTTGTTTCCAATGAGTACACAACTAGAAATCAGTGGTTAACTTATATTTACAACATTGTTACATAACAGTACAATGCAAATATTTTACGTAGGACTATTTCCTGAACCTGGGAGAGTATCCTAGAATGTCTGCCGCTTCTGACTCACAGCCTGTAAGTACGTTTTCATATTTAAAGAATTTGCTACCGGCTATTTAAACACGGGTTTTGAGCAGTGTAGTGTTTGTTTGTTGTTTTTATGATCACAAATGCAGACATGGTGTTATGTTTACGCAACGTGATGCGACGCAATGCTTAAAAAGACAGTATGAGTCATTATAATCAGTAATTACTGTATGTCCTCACTGGATCCAACAAATGCCTCATTTACAATGGGTTTTATTGTCTTTGTCTCGTTGCTCTGGGACATCACAACATATTAAGGGGCGTAACATTTCAGCCAATCACAACGCATTGTATAGCTGGCTAATCAGAGCACACTGTGCTTTTCAGAACGATGAGCTTTGTAAAAATCAACGCGTTCCAGAAAAGCGGGGCAGAGAAGAGCAACAATAATGTACAGTATGTGGAAAATAATGTGTTTTTTGAACCTCAAACCGCGTAAACACATTAAATTACACCAAATACACAAAATAATGTTCTTTAAACAACACCATTTGACCCCTTTAATTCTATGGGAAAAAGCTGCTCAAACATTCGACCTAACCTTTTGTGTTTTAAGCAAAAAGGAAAATAATACAGGTATGGAAAAACATGAGAAGTTCAATTCTGCACCTTACTTGCATTATTAATAAAAAATTGTAGCATTTAAAAAAATAAACAATAAGTAAACAGTAAAACAGATGTCTACTGCACTGCAAAGAAGCCCATCTTTTGACTCACAGCCTCTGCAATCTATGCAGTCTTTATCTTCGTAATCTCAGGATGAAATGGGAAATATTTGTACAAAAGTAACTAAAAACATTACACTGCAGCCGTCTGTGGTATAAATTCTAGGTTCTTCTGCATAGGCCGGACACGTTCGGAAAACAAAAACAGAATCAATGTATTTCAAGTGGTTTTGGGTTTCATAGTGACAGGCTTAGCATGAACTGCGATCCAAACTCTGAAACCAATGCATTTTAAAAGGCTGTTGAGGAGGAGCAGAAATGAAAGAAAATGCCCAACTTTTACACAACTAATGAGATGAAGCTAATGGCCTAATGGCAACCGCTGAGGCTGTGTGGTTGTTTTAAAATGAAAAATAAATGAGAAGCCCTGCATATACAGAATCGCGGAAACGTAATGAGTCTCTGATATGCTTTTTGAGGCATAGCTTCTCTATAATTTGCACCTCATGCAGTAGCATTAAAATCATTCATCAACTTTTTCTTTTTTTCCCCCTTTTATTCTTTTTTTCTGCCGTAACAACTTAAAGAGCAAAACACAAAGCACTGATATTTAAGCTTTGCATGAATGTGTTTGCCTGAGGGGAGGTTGCGTGCCTTAAATTCTCCATATTCATGAGAACAGATTGTTTGCATGTCAGAATCTATAATCCTTATCACAGATATCTCTTTCCTATCCACTGAATACAGATTTTGAACTTGTTTCTATGAATTTCAGGTAAAATCATCATTACTTTCTTTGAGCACAAAAAAAAGAATAATTTCTTTTGAATATCTCTTCCCAATTTTTTACACATACGCATACAAATGTAAAATAAATAATTAATAATTTAAAAAATAAATAATCATTAAAATAAAAAATCATTAAAATCATAAAAAGTAATCAAACCTCAGATCCAAAGGCAGACAACCTTGGTAGAAAGTTTAAATTTCTGGTCCCTTTTGAAATGATAACAAACCATGACTCTTAAGTATAATGTCCATGAATATATTTCACTATGTGTAATGCATCATTTTAATGAGGATTGTCATTTTTTTTTTATCAATAACACACACAGGGGGAGTAAGATGTACAGAGATATTTTGGGCTGGTGATGGAGGGAGTACATGTAAGCCTGTGGAGAATCTAAAACTGTCAGCCTTCAGTATGGTGGAGCACTTGATATTCAGCCACAGTGACTGTCAATCTTCCCCACAGAGAGATCGATAAATGACTACGAAGAGAAGGAAAACTTTACCCCGGGCTAGTGAATAATCAATATCTCTGTAGGTCTGCCTAATTAAACTGCCACATTAATATATCTTTCAGTGAAATGTACCAAAGAATGTCTATGCAAATGTGAAAGCCGTAAAGATAAAAATGTGCTTCTTGAAATATAATATTAGTTTTGAATATGGATATTTATGAGAGGACATTAAAGGCACTTGCATCTAAATGTCAACACCTTGCTTGGTGTGCTTGTTTTATTTGATTAAATATATATATATAAAAGTACTGCATTTCAAATGCTTTTTCATATATATATATATATATATATATATATGAAAATATATATACACACACACACAATTCATTGAAGGACTTGTCAGACAGATTCAAAACATTTATTTATTGAGGGAACAGTTCATACAAATAATCTGTTTGTGAATTGGACTACGCTCCTAGAACACTGACTCACTAAAATGAATGTTTATAAGAGTCATTTGTATGCAAATGGGACTATACTATTCAAACTGCTTGTGTTTGATTCATAAAATAATAAACTCATAAGAGTCAAATGTTTGCAAACATTGTTGGCCATTAACTCATTACAGAAATATTATTACTTCCCCTGGTAACTAGTAGAGTAACTAATTACTAATAAAATTTAATATGTAATATTACAGTTACCATCCAAAAAATAGGCTAGTCACTAGTTACTTTTTTGTCACAATCACTAACTATCACTATCATCCCTATCATTATTATTTTTATTACTGTTGTCATGCGTGTACGCATGTGACCTCACCAACGCAGCAAGCTAGCTTCGTCGGAAGATGGAGATGCCCATATTACATAGTGGCTGGAAATACAGCCATTATTTTAATTTTGTAGGGAGAAAAGATAACAAAAACATCAATGTCACACAATGTAAAGTGTGTAGTGGTAGAAAGACTTTGTCTATTGCGAATCTTAACTTGTTTGGTTCTACCTGCTTGAGTCCTGTTGCAGATTTTACTACCCTGATAGCACACGCACATCTCGGAGAAGTCTATTTGATGTCTGGATTTACATCTGCAAAACATCTGCAAGATGTAATTTGCTCATCTGCAATACGTCTATTGGACGTTTCCTATCAGATGTCAAATAGACGTCTATTAGATGTCTTTAAGATGTTTATGATTTAGAAATGATTTAGTAAAACTGACATCTTACAGATGTCTGCCAGACATTTGTACACAGCAGATGCTTTCCAGATCAAGAGATCTTTAAGAGAGAGTTGTTTAAAATATTCTCATTTCATTCTCAACAGTTTGAGCCAGTTGTACTCTTCATTTATCTTTAACTTTTAATGGATTCAGAAGCTGCAAAAATTATGCAATTACCAAGTTTTTTGGGCAACACGTTCTCAATCCCAAGTCGCCACACAGTGACGCCTCATCAGGACATCTTGGCATCGCGGGCCCCTTTTGACGCTCAAGGTACCCCTTTAGTGTCATTTATTAATGCACAGGGTACCCTTTTAGCATCACTTTTCGATGTGCAGGCTCCTCCATTGTTTTTAGTTGCTTGCCTTAATTTAATAATCTGCATGCATAAAAACAGAAATAAAACAGAAATAATTTTATATAAATTAACACTTTCACTGGAGCACCTAACCTGACCCCTGCCCTAAACTGTCCTGTAAAAAGCAGTATAAAAGCATTACAAACAAGTTGTGTTGCATTCCAAGTCCTCTGAAGCCATATGATATCTTTATGCAAAGAGAGTAAAACATAAGGTTTAATCCTTTAGGTTAACTGTTAAATACAACCCAGCACTGGGTAAAATAGGGATAAATTGGGTCAAGCTGGGTCAAAACAATCCAGTTGCTGGGTTTGTCCATATTTTACCCAGCACTAAATGTCAACACCTTGCTTGGTGTGCTTGTTTTATTTGATTAAATATATATATATAAAAGTACTGCATTTCAAATGCTTTTTAACCCAGCATTTTATAGAGTGCAGAATCTGAGCTTTACGGCCGATGGAGACGGTGGTCGCGTCTGTTCCTCTCACTAAGCAATCGTTTTGCCTTGGATAACTTGTAATATAAATATTTTGGAATAAATTATGACTGTAGTTGTATCTGCCTGATATATCCTGTGTTTTATTGACAAATGGTAGGTTTAGGGGGAGGGGTTGGGTTACGTGCCCATAAATGTGTAAACAGTGTAATGTAAATAAAACTGTTGTGACTATTTACATTGAAAAAACACACCCTAACATATATGCAATAATTGCAATATTATTACCCAAAACATAATTTAATTATAACGATTAAAATTCCCAATGCCTTTTTTCTTCAGCATACTGACGCCAATGGTTTCTTATTTAAAGCAACAGAGGACCCTACTCATCAAAAAATTACGGCAAAGGGTCCTGACCAAGCGTCAAAATGTGAGGGGTTGGGAATGAGAATGTGTTGTTTTGGGGTGTAATGGAAAATGTAATTAGTAGCGTAATTAATTACTGTTGGCTTGGAGTATTCAGTAATATAATATCACTTTTGAAAGGTGTAACTAGTAATGAGTAATATATTACATTTTTGGAGAAACTAGCCCAACACTGTTTGCGAATCAGACTACACATTAGCAAATTTTTAATTCACTAGAATAAATCGGCTCTTAAAGGAGAAGTCCACTTCCAGAACAAAAATTGACGGATAATGTACTCACCCCTTGTCATCCAAGATGTTCATGTCTTTCTTTCTTCAGTCGTAAAGAAATTATGTTGTTTTGAGGTAAACGTTTCAAGATTTTTCTCCATATAATGGGCTGATATGGTGCCCCGATTTTGAACTTCAAAAATGCAGTTTAAATGTGGCCTCAAATGATCCCAAATGCGGTTGTAAATAATCCCAGCCAAGGAAGAAGGGTCTTAACTAGCGAAACGATCGTTTCATAAAAATAATACAATTTATAAACTTTTTAATGTCAAATACTTTGAAGCCGCATTTAAACTGCCTTTTTGAAGTTCAAAATCGGGGCACCATGCCAGTCCATTATATGGAGAAAAATCCTGAAATGTTTCCCTCAAAAAACATAATTTCTTTACGACTGATGAAAGAAAGACATGAACATCTTGGATGACAAGGGGGTGAGTACATTATCTGTACATTTTTGTTCTGGAAGTGCACTTCTGCTTTAATAATCAGTTGTTCGCAAATTGTGCACTGCATGTTTTTGATTCACTAAAAAAAAAAAAAAAAAAAAAAAGTGAATTAGGCTATACTATGCAGTGTTTATATTTGAGCCTGCAAGAACAATTGAACAGACAAGAAGTTTCTTGTCACTATTTTGCAGCACACTGTCTTTCTTTCATCACATTCAATGCAGACTGCAAACTCACACCCACAACAGAACAAA
The DNA here is from genome assembly GCA_036247105.1 of Cirrhinus mrigala. Taxonomy (NCBI): domain Eukaryota; kingdom Metazoa; phylum Chordata; class Actinopteri; order Cypriniformes; family Cyprinidae; genus Cirrhinus; species Cirrhinus mrigala. Next base: position 22,253,941 of record CM070009.1, on the reverse strand, counting down.
AAGGCAAAATACTGCTTTGCAAAAGCTCCAGCAGAAGGCTATGTCATTTCTGTAATTCTTTTCCCTGATAAACAGAACAGCATGATTGTGACATCACTTTATGGAAAGGATCAAAGCTTGTAACACTTCAAGAGTCTATTTCCGTTTATTTTCATGCATGTCCAACCTCCAGAGTGCTTTCTAGCACCTCTGGATTGAGCATGTGGCTTTTGGCCCCAGATTAGCATAGAAGAAGGAAGCATTAATATATAATTTATTGATGAGGCTACAATATGCGGCTGAAGTGGACTGGAGCGTGGAGAAATCCCTCAAAACTCCCTTACGTCTGCAATATGCACACGCCGCCATGTCTTCATTTACACACTTCATACATACTAATACGTCTTCTATTTTCTCCCAAAGCCTAGTTTATGGCAGTGGACGAAGCAGAGAGAATGTGGCCGGCTCTGTAACTAGCACTGGAGGGAGAGATTTCCACGGGGGAAAAGTGCAGAACAGGAATCAAGCATGACTGAAGCCCTTAATGCAAGAGCTGCTGAAGAAACCCATCTAGTCACCCTACTGAAAGCACATTTTTTTCTGGGCCTAAACAAGGTCGTTTATAGTGTCCCAGAAAGTGACAATGAAGGAAGAGCATCCTTTTAAGGAACAACGTGTTGGGGGGTTTACACCAAATGCTGTTCTCTCACAGAACGCACAAATTCTCCTTTCACAGATTTGTAATTCACAAAAAACATTCCTCCTTTTGTCCTTGCCTTAGTTCAGACGACTTAAAAGGAACTGCCGAGCGGAGGTTCTGAAGTTTAATTTCAGAGGACAAGGCAGGGGGGAAAAAAAAAAAATCTGATGCTGCGTTTAATTCTGGGATGAGTGGATTTTTTCATTTCATGGCCGATAAGATCAGAGAACAGGTGAGGCTAGCTCTCGATCTTTTCCAGGCAAACACCAATCAATTCCCATTAATAGACCAGGGTGTAGGTACAATTTCACGACTGATGAGAGCGATATCCCTGGCCGAGAGGGTCGTCTGGCTGACCAAACTGTTCCCCGCTAGTCCGTTTGCTGGATTAGTTGCCAATTTGGGCTCTGACTTTGGTGCTAAATAACGGGCGAGAAGCTCCACTGATAGAAAAGCACTCACTTTCTATTAGATGAAAGCAAGGCATCATAATCGTACATAATCGTACAGTGACATAAAGGAAAGAACGAATGATGCAGCAACATGACGAGTAAGGATAAGTATAAAGAAAAGAAAAAGGAACTAGTGAGCTGCCTACAGAAGAAGCATCAGTCACACTTTATTTTAAGGTCCAGTTCTCGCTATTAACAAACTATTAACTACAGCCTTTGCCTAATTTGCTGCTTATTAAAAGTAGTAGTTAAGTTCAGGTATTAGGGATGTAGAATATGGTCATGCAGAATAGGTGCTTTATAAGTACTAATAAACAGCTAATATGTTAACAATAGGCATGCTAATAAGTAACTAGTTAATAGTGAGAATTGTTCCCTACACTAAAGTGTTACCGAAGCATCTTAATGCAACATATGCGACATGAAGGCGGTTTCAAGGGGAAGCCATTAGGGATGCGCAGATATTAAAAATTCAGGCCAATACAATAATTATTTTCATTTTAAATTAGTAATTAGTAAATTGTTTTAAATTAGTAATTAAATTTGTGCATCACAACATGAATGGAAAAATGGATTGGATTAGATTTAACAGTGTTATTCAATTATTAGTGCTTTTAAAAAGGCAGTATTGTTATTGCAAACAAAAATAAATGAAACTATTAACAATTTTTAATAATTGAAACAAAGCTAAAGTAATATAAATATCAGAGTTAATAGGAAAACATTAGATTATGAGTTAATAGTAATATAGAGTTAATAGTAATGTTAGAGTGCATTTCAGGAGAAATTAAACTTTAAACTAATTTAAAAAGTGGCCTTGGTAACTGGCTGAAATAATTTGAATAAGTGAAGCTGAAGTTGAAATAAATAAATAAATAAATAAATATTAAAATTAAAAATAATGAGAAAAGCACATAATTAAAACTTAAATGTAAAGTAAAGTAATAAAGTAATAAAGTAAAGTAATAAAGTAATAATTTAATATCGACCATTTTATGTTGGTCTATGTACCAGAATATGCATCCTCAGAATCTTAATTATGTTGCCTCTTAAGACATCTTATTTTTATCAAATCTGAAAAGCAGCACTGCATATAACCTTCACAGGGACGACAATCCCAAAATGCACTTTGACAAAAAAAAAAACACTTACGGAAATTTTACTTTTACTTTCAGCACTGTATATAAACATCAAACAAAGTTCAGTACAAAATAAAAAGTATTATTTTACCAATTATTTGTGTGTCCTGTGTGCTGTGTTTTATGCTAATAAGAATATCGGTAACATTTTACAACAAGGTTCATTAGTCAACATGAACTAAGAATAAACAACTTCTACAGCATTTTTTAATCTTAGTTAATGGTAATTTCAGCATTTACTCATGCATTATTAAAATCAAAAGTTGGGTTTGTTAACATTAGTTAATGCACTGTGAAATAACATGAACTAACAATTAATTACAGTATTTTTATTAACTAACATTAACAAAGATTAATAAATAGTGCAGTATTGTTCATTCATGTTAGTTAATACATTAACTAATGTTAACAAACAACACTATACTGAATATAATTTGGTTAGTTTCGTAATACGTTTCCACTGAACTCAACTGAGAGTTAAGCTGTCTATGTAAGTAGTAGGCAGTGAGGCTGCTTACTAGGTTATGCTATAAAAAAAAGGGAACAAGAGAAAAAGATATGTCTATTTTAGGCTAGGAGCAAAGCCCTCATTTATAAAACTCCCTTGTTTATCAAAACACGCACTTGCTACGGCAAACCAACGCACGGTTGCAGTGAGAGATCCGTGGCAGGCAGCACCCGGTGGCATCGCTCGGTCTGCCCGCTAGCCTCCGACTTCACCCCCTGCCTCTTCCTCCTCCATTAGCGCACTGAGGAGAGAGTTATAGAATCCTCCCCCACAATAGGCTTTGCTGCAAACCTGTCTGTTAGCGAGCTAAATGGCGAGCGAGATACCGTAAAGAGGAGAAAATATCAGGTAATTGATTAGAGGCGCAGGGACTGAGCCTTCATTTGTGAAAGTGCTGCCGGGTTCAGAATCCACATCCCGCTGCCTCTCCTTATTTCGTGGAGAATGGGAACTCATGAGCAATTGATACACTCCGTTAGCTCTTATCATGGTGAGTGTGATCGGATGTAGCCTGAGGGATACTTTATACAGTTTAACACTGGGACATAAAAAGGTAATGTTCTCTGTGAGGAGCTGGATTAACTGGTGAAGGCACTACACACTCCTGATATGTGCTGAGGAAAGAGGAAGAGGGAAAAAAAAACAACAACAACAAGCATGCCGTCACTTTCTCATCTGAGGTTGTCGGTTATGCCCAATGAGTTGAGCGCGGGTGCAATAAAGCAAGTCTACAAGAAATGCTTTGCTGTTTATTGAGTGCCATCTGGTGCATCAAAATAAGTGGGCAAATTAACTAAGACTAAAGATTTTGCGCATTGGTGCTAACAGCTGATATTTTACCTTCCTCTGAATCTAATCCAAAACAAGCCTTTTAAGAATGAAAATACGGTCCATTTGTTTTATAGCTGTGCCACTGTGTAGCAAGTTAATTATTTATTTATTAATTTATTTACTTTGTTTTGCACTGCCATGCACAATTTGCTAAGTAATATATATTTTTAAAGACTCTGGCACATAGAACCTGGATGCACTGCGCTTTGTTTACAAGCAGAGGAAGATGCATACTGCAGATAAAACTGTCTCCGTACAAACGATGAACGTTCCACGTCACCATGCCGGCGCCTGCTTCAGAACGTTTTGTGGTACTTTAGTGAACGGGTACTGAAAACCGACATGGATGAGAAGAATTTTTTTTATTAAGTCGTTATCTGTGTTATGCACAAAACGTATTATCATAGCTTCATAAAAGTACGGTTGAACCACTGATGTCACGTGGGCTATTTTAAAGGGGTCATCGAATGCCCATTTACCACAAGCTGATATGATTCTTTAGGGTCTTAATGAGAAGTCTATAACATACTTTGGTTAAAATTTCTCAGTGGTAGTGTAAAACAACACCCGTTTTACCTTGCCAAAATCAGCTCTGTTCAGAGCGAGACGTTCTATTGCATGTTCCTTTAAATGCTAATGAGCTCTGCTCACCCCACCCTACTCTACTGTGGGGTGATGAGCCGGTCTGTTTACTTTAGCTACATTTAGCCACAAAACTACCGCATTATTAAGAAAGGCGATTTGCAAAGATGCATAAAAACCCTTATACTCACTTCTGCTGTAGGTGAAGCTGGATCATTACCATGATTCACGCAAACATAGACGCATTTATGTAGATCGCCAGGCGCATTTCCTTCGCATGAGCTCACATGTCAGGAGTAAATGATAACTGCTATGATCATTATTACATCCAACAACAAAACACCTCAATCACTCAATCAGAGACATTCTTGTCTTCCCCAGCACCGTAGTCAACACAATGGCGGTTGGAGTCAAACTGTTCACAGCTCAATCAGGGCTGGTCTAAGGTAAGACGGTCATGTCAATCAACTATCGTGGGAGTGGCCTTTGTTGGTGTGATTTGAAACAGGGGATATTTCTTATAAAAATTTAAAAAATACCACTGGGTGAATTTTTATTGTAATAGAGTGTTTGTGTACACACACTGCCAACACACACTTATGTTCAAACAACATGTAAAAGTGAGTTTTGCATCCGATGACCCTTTCTGGGCCAGATTTCATAAAAAATATCTTAACTTTTGTTCTGAAGATGAACAAAGGTCTTACAGGTTTAAAACAACATGAGGGTGAGTAATTTTTGACAGAATTTTCATTTTTGGGTAAACTGTCCCTTTAATACTTTTATTCACAAAAAAGAACAGTGAATTGATCAAAAGTAAAAATTATTTGTAAAACTGTAAAACTCTTTACTATTTTAGAACTATTTCAGAACTAAAACATCGGACATAATGATTGAATGGTTACACTGCGACATTAAGATTCAGCCGCATCTGCTAAATGAAAAGAAACCTGCATGTTTGCAATAATGAGGAAGAAAACACTTGAGTCTTATAAAGGCTATGGAGTTACCAATAGCCCTCCTGGTTCATAGTGTGACACAATGACAATCAGACAGCAATCAAGTGGATCCCTCTGCAGTAATTTGAATATTTTATTGAGACTTTGTGTTAAACACTGACTGGCACTTACTAAATAGTTTAGATGCATTTAAAAGGGACATTGGATGCAAAAATCTCTTTCGGGGTTGTGTCCACACACTGTCTTGGCAGTGTCTCCTGCCTCAGCCAGTTGTACGCTGTCCGCCATTTTCTCTGCAAACAGCTGTAGAGGCAACATCTCGCAAGCAATGCAGGTGTTTTGTAGTTGGATATAAGCGTGAACTTAAAAGTCTTTTCTCCTGACATTGGAGACACTGAGGATTGGTTTTGTTTTTGATGGTAACGCACCACCGATTTTGAATAGAAATATTACCAAACGTTAGGAGTAGACACTTTGACAATATGCCAATGATAACAGTAAAGAGAAAAGAATGATCCAACCGCATTTCAGCGCACATGATTAACCGCTCACATGTGACGCACACATATCGCCAGGCGCCATTCACACAGAATGTGCTTTTGTCTTGACAAAGATGTGACGCGGGCAGTGGAATAAGAAAAACATGCAAGAACAAGGGAATTGACTTCTTTTAACGCGAGCGCCGCATTTTTATAATGCCGTTTCATGCAAGAGACACGAGTGCAACATTCAAACGCGTCCATGTTTACATAGAAAAAAACAATAGAAAAGCAGCGCAATCTAATAAAAAACCTGTAAAGAACTTCTACAGTATGTCTGATATTTCATGTTTGCATCATGGTGACAGGCTGAACGCTCCTGTTCACTATTTTCACACAACATTTATAGTTAATAATAGTCTACTGGTATTTTGTCTTAAGTCATTTTGAATTTGAATTACCTTTACTTTTGAGATTTTCCTGAAGCATTTTTCTCATATTATTTCTGAACATATAATATGTATAAGACAAGTTTGTACAAGATGTAGCTGTAGTTCAAGCATCTTTTCTGCAAAGATATTTAACAAGTGATTTGTTTAACATTTACATTTACACATGTTGACTTCATGTGTGTTGCAACTGGAATAGAATTTTCTTTAACTAAAGGGTTAATAAAGAAAAAGTTACCAGAATCATGTTGTAGTTACATTTTCAAGTTTCAAAAATCGTAAAAAAAAAAAAATGAGAATCGGTCAAATGTTCTGAAAAAAATTGAGATTTACATTTTTTGCCATTTTGCCCAGCCCTAACCAAAGAAAACACAACAAAAAAACAGAAGAGAGGGGTGGAGTGAGCAGTAGCTCATTATCATTTAAAGAGACATGCACCAAAAGGGTCGCTGTGAACAGAGCTGTTTTTGACAAGCTAAAAAAGGTGTTGTTTAACACAACCGTTGAAGAATTTGAACCAAATTATGTTTTAGACATTTCATGAAGACCCCAAAGAATCATACCGACTTGTGGAAAATGGGCATCTGATGTCCCCTTTAATTTTTAAGTAGAATGCTTATTGTATTAATCATTTCTTATAAAGATAATTTAGATATTTCATACAATGTAAAAAAAAAAAAGCTGTAAATAAAGATGTTTAAAATATGTTTTAGAAGAAAATACTATTTCAGTCTTTCTACTTTAAAATGTGAGGTTTAACTCAATCTGGTGCTGGATGTTACTACATAATTATATTTACTACCAATTTATGCATAAAAATAGTTTCTTTTTGTTCCTTTTTTAAGAGTATGCTTTTAAAGCCATGTGTGTAAGGAACACCAAGTACTAGTTGTTCTTCTTTAAAATCTACAAGGCTTCAAAAGACTTGGAATATAAAATCATTGGGGCTACTTTACTTTTATTATGCATTTTGATCTGTCATTATAATCAGTCCTTGTATAAAGGTTGTAGAAAACATTTTCAACATGTGTTTCACAGAAAACAACAAGAGTGTATGGGTTTGGAACAAAATGAGAGTAAATAAATGAGAGTTAAATTTTCATATTTGGATCAGCTATCCCTTTAAACTGTTCACATTAACATTGCTGTATCCCATCAGAGCCCAGGATCGCGCCGGAGGACATCAAACTGTGATTCTACCTTCTCAGTGAATCCCATTTATGTGGTTTGATAACGGTGAGTTTAAATTTAATGTTGTTGAATGGAGCAAGTAGATTCTTCTTCTAAAAGATAAAAGTGGATGACAAAAGGCTTTTTATGACATTCAAGGAAAGGGAAAAAGGCAGCCTTTGCTTTTTTACTTCTGCCAAAGCTGGTCTAAATGAAAGCCATATGCTGAGCGCTCTGAAAAAAACAAAATTCTCTCATAACACAACTGAAAACACCTTGTAAAAACAGCGTCCCATGTCCAAAACAGGAAATTAGCAACATTTAGTTCCGCTGCCAAAACATACTGTACACCACAGGCAATATATATCTGCGAACTGGACCGTGTTTGTCTAGATTGCAGTATGAGATCTCGTGTGATTTGTGCTGCTTGCTACAAGGACCCTAAAGTCCAAAAGCAGCAGCGAATGCAGGTTGAACTGGAAAGGTCACATGCATTTAGGTGACATATCACTCAACCCCTCCACCTGCCTCCCTCAACAAATGGCCTCCAATCCTGCTCCTCTATGCAAATGACTCCCAGCTTGAATTATTCAAAAATGAACATTTACATAATGTTCAGTCGTAAACTAGAGAAGAACATCAATGAATTTACTGCATGGTTGGGTACTGCTCATGCTTACAAATACCCAGGCAGGAAATAAAGCACAGATTAATTGAATTGAAGGAAGATTGGAGGATATTTTTCATTTGTCACGATGATAGAATAATTACCAGTCTAATCTTCAAAGGAAGCAAATGTTATGGGAAGGGAAAAAACAAATGATGCATTCATTATCAGTGAATGATAATATTGTGCGTAATTCTTCTGCCGCGAACGCGTCGATATCAAAACCGTACAATTATTTTTTTGCTGATGTGAGTCGGATCAATACAGCATTGATTATAAGCGTAAACATTAAATTAATTAGATCTGGTTCAGCAGAAAATTTGACCCTAAAGTCTCATAAATTATCAATATCAATAAATGCATATATGCAAAAACACGAGAAACGTGAGGGGGGAAAATATCACAACGTGCTATTTCTGCTGGGGAATAGAAATGAATATGTTGACCTAGATATAATATTACATTTAGTACTTAAATTAAAACTTAATGAACACTTACATTACTCTCATTAAAACAGTAATAAACGCAAACAAATATATATAAGCATGCAACTATATACTATATTTCTGACACTTAATAGACCAATATGTTGGCCAAAATATTATATTAGTCTGTCTTTTATAATTATTATATAAAGACAGGGGTTGAATACTGCTGTTTTGAATAAATAAATTAATTAAAAGAGTATACAAAGGCTATTTGCTCGACAGCTGTGGCCATAAACGCAAGTCTCAGACGTGAAAGGCTAATTATTAATATTGCGCTTTTGTTACGCTAAATGACAGCAGTGCTTTACCTCCTGAGGTTTCTCAATGTGTCTGCCTTAACCTAACATCGCCAGACTCAACAAAGGTTGCTATGATGGCAAAAAATAGATTGCTTATTGAAATTTTTCTAGTGGAAAATTCGACAGCCGGCTCTAAATTTGCTTCTTTCATTCCCAATGGCTCCTTCTCTCCCTGTCCAAAAAAAAATTGTGCATGCAGCAGTTTTTCTTGAAGCATAGGCTGAGGACATCAGTTCTACCAGCAGCCAGTTTCAGCGCACATTGATTTAATCTTAGTGTTTCGGAGGAGCTCTGGAGGTCAAATGCAAGTCATTTAAAAACTCGCCAATGTAACGTGATGTAATATTTGGTTAACGGAGGAACACGCCACGGCCCATAGGGTGCATTAATGCGATTTCTCGTGCTTTCCAAGATCTATTCACACACAGTTGTTTTCCTTCAGGCTTCAGTGTTATGTATTTCGCACACACTAAAACAGCACTTCTCTATTCACTACGGATGGGAAACCAGTAGGTTACAATATTCATAAGCACATTCAGTCTCTAAAACCCATAAATGGTTTGGCTTGTAGTTTCAAGAGACTCTTTAAAAGCTCATATTTGACTTGCATAGAGCCATTTAGCGGTAAATATACAACGACTCTAATCTCCACCAAAGCACACCAGGACAAACACTAGAACCTTCTTGTTAAAACCATCTCATATAAACAAACCCGGCTCGTAAAAACCACTTCACTCCACGCTAATAAACAAAAGGACTGCTCAGCCGACTATATAAATGATGTACCAAAATTATGCAAATGGACAACAGTAAGTAGAATTCCCTTCGGTGTGGAAGCGCCGCATATTTAGATTCATTGAAGGCTGCGTTCAAACGGCGAAATTCAAGCTCTTTCACGCTCTATCCTTAAGCGAATTTACTTCATTAATCATGCCGGTATGATCTCATTTCTTCTGCTGCCCTGGCTGTAAAACATATTGTTAATCTGGAAGGCATCCAATGTTGCAATCAATACATCAACCTAGATTTATTAATGATAAATCAATACTTGTAATATTTTCTTATTCTAATGTATTCGCCTGGCTACGATCCAAAGCTAGGGTGATGGAAATATGCAAATGAAGCAATGCCGGTAGAAATCTTTTAATATGGTGTCTAAATATGGCGTTAGAAAGCTTATTCACCCCCAAAAACTAAGAAATTAAGCAAAGAGACATTCTGGATGAATGCCTTTCCCTTTCAAATGAAAAAGTTAAAAGATGCTAGCACTTTTTGAAATGCTGGCCTTATTCAATAATGTATCCTTTAATAATCTGCTGTCTTACCACAGCAACTAGAGCATCTATAACAAGTTCACTTCAAGGGGAATAAGCTTGTATAAAAAATGAACGAGGGGAAGAATAAAAAAAAAAAAGAAAAAGAAAAAAAGTTACCCAAAAAAGATTTCACCGCTTCAGCATAATTGCTGATCTTCACGATACTGTGATGAAGAAAATGGCATTCCCAAATGACCGGTCTAAGAGCAGAAATAAGGGAGAAAAAACTAATTAACTGCATCTTGTTCAGGAATCTGTCAGCACAGCTACTTGCTGCCCCCTCCTGGATGAAAATACATCAACGCTTGATGTGAAATGGGTCACATATATAAGCATGCACACATTTGTAATTCCTTTTACTGCAGTTCCCCCTCATTCAGCACAACCTCTATGTTTTGCTACCTCTCCTCATTTAACTCTATGTTGTCAGGACGGCATTCAAAGGAAGTGAGCTGCATTTTTGTTCAAATGTTTTGATTTATTCTTATATGTGCACTAAATCTAGAATATTAAAGTGTGACCTGCAACCCATTTTAGGTAACAGAGACAACGCTGGTACCTTCCAAAGGTAGCACCAAACTCTCAGTTAATAAATGAAGTTTTTAAAGAAGACATTTATTTGATAAAAAAAACGGCAAAAACAGTCATAGTGTGAAGTATTATTTCAATTTTTTCATTTTTTAATATGTTTTAACATGTAATTTATTCTTACTTAATTTAGTGTCTTACACTGATAAAAAAAAAAATGATTCTGAGGGAAAGTAAATATAAATGAAAACAGAAAAACATCATTTCTACATGAAAATTTAGTTCAAGCAATAATTTAAAAAACAAAAAGTAAATTCTATATTAGTACTCAATTCATGCTTGCAGAAATTAAAGCATAAATATTAACGTTATAAAATTAAGTAAAACCTACTCAACTTTTCTGATACTGGTTTCCCATCATGCACCGAGGCATTCGGTTTATTTTTGCTTTTTTCCAGCTGCATTTAGACTGTTTTATCATTGTTTTTATTGTTAGGTTTAGTAACTTGCAATTTTGTTATATCTGGATTCTGGTTTACATTCTACTTAAAATGACACGTTCATACTCAAAAATGAGCCACAGAATATTGCCGTCATTGTGTATTGCGTATCAAGTATTGAAGTTCGGGTGATTGCTGCATTACTAATTATGATACAGTATCTACACAATATCTATTGTATTATTTACTTAGATGTTTCTGAGTAATGCATACACTTCAAAACCATGGTTTAATTCAATGCTATATTGAGTCAAATCAAAGTATTGCCAAGTGAGCTTTAACTAAATAAAATTACTCAAACTTTTACTGGCCAAGCTTAAGTTACTTATTTTCTTTGTTAAATTTACTTACGTTACAGTAAGTACAGTACATTTTACTTGACAGTAACAGAGTAGTAGCAGTAAAATTTACTTAAAATGTGTTACGAAGATTTTATCAAGTAAATCCGGCAAGTTTTTTTTTTTCAGTGTCACATGATCCTTCAGAAATAATTCTAATATGCAAGAGACATTATTATCAATGGTGAAAACAGCTTAATATTTTTGTGGAAACCATGTTAGTGATTCTTTGATGAATATAAAAGTGCAGAAGAACAGCATTTATTTGCAACAGATTTTTTCTGTTCAAAAGTAAAACTTTTTACTGACACATTTGACCAATGTAATGTATCTTTGTTGAAAAAAAAATATATTTTAAAGGGATAGTTCAATCAAAATCCATTGTGGTACTCTCGTGAACATGTGTTGAAGAAATTGTCGAATAAAGTGTTTATTTCCGTTAAATTTGCGTGAAAACAAAAAAAGTATTCTCATAGCCTCATAACATTACATTTGATCCACTGACGTCACATGGACTATTTTAACAATGTCCTTACTACCTCTTTGGGCCTTGAATGTGTCAGTCGCATCTACGCAGGGTCAGAAAGCTCTCAGATTTCATTAAAAATATCTTGATTTGTGTTCTGAAGTTGAACAAAGGTCTTACGGGTTTGGAAAGACATAAGGGTGATGTAATTAATGACAGAACTTTAATTTTTGGGTGAACTATCTTTTTAAAAAACAAAAAAATCTTACTGACCCCAAACTTTTGAACAGTAGTGAAATTCCTGAAAGAAACCATAATTATACTAGACACATTGTGAGTTTGCTAAAACAATTGCTATTGTAGCTTGTTTATTGTTTCCCAATAAACAACCTGTCCTAAGTGATGTCATCAGAAAAGGAAAGTTGTTTCAGAGAAAGTGAAAGTAACATTTTCAAATACGCTAATGAATCATTCATAATATAAACAGGAAGGTGCACTAAGTAAATAGGTTATTGATGTTGCGTTAAATAATGAAGACATCTGACTGAAAGCACATTAATTGATCGCAGAGGGTAGTATTTTGAAATCCTATATAAAACACAACTGACTGTTGATTGCAAACAGCAAGCCGCCATATAAATTATGTATTGTGGAGTTTTGAGGTTGTGTAATTTCAAGTTTCCTAAACTTCAGACATAGACACACGCCCCTTCATCGTCCAGAGCAATACTGATGGACCTGTCACGCTACACGGCAGCGGAAGAAAGAGGATATTCGGTCATTCAATGCAACATCATGCATGGAAGGAGACAAATTAAACTTCAGGAACACAACATGTTGCCTACTATTCACAAAAACAGCATGTGACCTGCCTGCATATCTCAAATAATAGCTTTATTTTTAAAAGCACACTCACCGTTGGGCAAACAAATCACAGACCAATTAATTGTTCAATATTTGGTCAATTTTAGATTATCAGCACTAGCTGATTTCAATGAATAGAAGACATAGTGCTCCCGAAGTTTAATTTGACTGAACAACAAAAGTGTTTCAGTCCCAAAATCTGCTTATAGCCAATAAATAATTATTTCCTTTTTTTCCTTTTTTAAGTGATTTTTGCATATGGTATATATCTGAGTTTTGTAATTAAAAAAGTATTATCAATTTTTCAGCATTATATCAGACACCTCCAGAAAATCAGTTAAGCACATATTTTAGTACATACATGTGACCCTGGAAACCAGTCATAAGGGTCATTTTTTTTTAAATTGAGATTATACATCATCTAAAAGAATAAACATGCTTTCAATTGATGTATGGTTTGTTAGGACAGGACAATATTTGTTCGAGATACAACTATTTGAAAATCTGAAATCAAAATATTGAAAAAAAATCACCTTTGAAGTTCTTAGCAATGCATATTACTAACCAAAATTGAGTTTTGATATATTTACGGTAGGAAATGTGCAAAATATTTTCATGGAACATGATGTTTACTTAATATCCTAATGATTTTTAGCATAAAAGAAAAAATGATCATTTTGACCCATACAATGTATTTCTGGCTATTGCTACAAATATACCCATGCTAGTTAAGACTGTGTTTAAAATGCTAAAATTAAAATACATTCCTCAATAACTTTTACATTTAAAATAAATGAATGAGATGTAATATAATATAAAACGATATGAAAAAATACAACTTAGTAATGTCACGCATGATGTGCGTACATAAATGATCAAACGGCACTTTGATCTAGCGTTTACTGTGCTGAATAAAATGAGCTCATTTCTTTATTTTAGCACTGGCTAGGGCTGTGTACATTCAAACACACACAGGAATGATTCATAAAAACAAATTGTTTTAAACCATGGGAGGAAATGCAGGAGGAAAAAATAAAAAATTCCCCGTTTGGAAGCCATTGCCGAAGGACTTCCCAGGAGACTGCAGGAGAGCAGCTAGTGGAATGAGTTGCCACAGTCATGCTGCACTGCTGCAGTGCTCTCTACAACTTTTCTCTAATAAAAGCAGAGGCGAAGAAACCCACCGAGGGCCCCCTGGCTCCGCCACCGTTGGGAAACTAATGCTCCATTCTCATCTGCGCTAGCGATGGAGCTCAGGTGCACGGCATCAGCCCAAACGTACACAAGCCCCGTTCCTTTATATTGACAGCAATTCTATGATCGCGTGATCTAAATTACTATTGTACAGCCCATATATATAGTCCTCCACAAGCAGCGCCTCGAGATGGAAGGTAGGGACTAGCGCTTTCGCCGGCGTAGACTATAAATGGGGTTGAGTTGTAAGTCAACTTGTAGCCGTTCAGACGGGGCTTGTTGGTCGTTGACTGAAGCTGAATGCCAGACGAGATTGGAAAATGCTTTACTCGGCTTCGGCCACCCATTCCCGCTCTTGCTGGACTGATTGCGAAACGCGAAAAAGGCATTGTCTGAAAATGTCTCTCTGACTGCAGCGCCGGTGATTGTCGCTCGCGCCCAATTTCAGCACTGGGGGTATATTGATTTTGGCTGTATTGCCTGATGCAATGCAATACAGTTTTCAAAAGTGCACCTCGATTCCAATTTTAGGGCTTGGACCGCTGCTTATATGGGCTATGTTTTACACTGCAGCTGGCGGGCCCGTCTCATCTCGGTAGAGACAGATGGTTCTCGCTCTTCTCTGATTGTCTGCTGTGTCCCACCATCAGTCAGGCGCTCGCCCCCTCCACCCACCGCCGAAAGTCCACTCTCCATCAGATGAAAGAGTTAAAGGGGAAGGAAGTGTCTGGCAAATAGAAAATCCTCCCATTTCACTGGAGGGTAGAATTCATTACCCTCCTGTCCATGCTCATTTGCAGAGGAATAAAATAATGGGTGTGGAGAAACAGGCCGCAGCAGCATGGATTAAGCTGTTCATCACAACGCTCCGTACCTGCTGATGCAACTGAGAGTGATGTTGCATATCATTTTAAAAATGGACTTTCGCCTGACGCCGTTTGGAGACCGTCTATTTGTAAAGGTTCGAGACAGGAGCCGTGCGAATTTCGATTCGCCGCATCGAGCGACTAGCTTGCGAGATGTAATTACGTGAAGTTCACTAACATCCCGAGGGTGGCGTTGGTAATCAGTAAGCGAAAGAAACACACAAAAAGACCTTTTCCCCAGGCCAGCGCTGCTGAATAGTGTAAGACAATAAACGTTTTTTGTTGTCGAAGATGCATTTACTTCTGTTCACCCAACAAAACAAGTTCTCCGAGTGAGGATGAACGCTCGGTTTGGCAGTCCCATCCTCAGGGATTTTTCCACCTGAAGAGAAGCTAAATGGATTGCAACATGTGCCCTTTTGAGAGGCAGCGCACTACATGCGCAGCACCGACTGAAAACGAAAACAGCGACTACGTGTTACGTAAATGACCGTAATCACTAGTGCTCAGAGTCACGCTTCGCATTTGCAGAGTGGATGAAAGCGCACAGAAAACCTTAGGGAGGAAGAAAAATCTCCACTGTCGTCTCAAGCTATATTGTATCACACAAGTGTCTGGTTTTTGGCAGAGTTGTTTAACTGCAGATAGCACACCGGCTCTGTTTAGTTGACATTTAGTTGCTAGCCTAGGCTATAGACCCTGCCATTATCTGCAACACTGCTAGCTGATGGCAGAGTAATTGAAAAAGTGGTTACTTTCGAGAAGAGACGTGTGCCGGCACTTAAACGAGAGCACGGCTACCGGAGCGATTGCCGGCCGCCTGTGAACCTTGACCCGGAGCATTACGCGAGATAACAAGCAAAGCACTAAGGAGATTGTACACGGCCAAGACCAGAAATTTAGGCATTATGTTGTGTTAATGAAATTGGAGGCCTGTGGTAAATAAATTAGTTTCAAGCCTTCAAGGGATAGTTCACCCAAAAACTACAACTCTTATTATTTACTCACCCTCAGGTCATTCCAAGCCTGTACGACTGCAGTTAAACGAAAAAGATGTTTTTAATAATACCTTTTTTTTGTAAAAACAATAAAAGTCAAAGCCCAGTGTTGTTTTGGACCTCACTGACTTTCACTGCATGGGCAAAAACTGATAAAACATCATCTTTTCTGTTTCACAGACAAGATTTTTGGGTCAACTGTCCCATGATTAGCGCCATTCCAAAACGGCGGTTTAAGGTGGTTATATGGACACCAGGAATGAGCAGAGCTCTGTGGAGGTGTTTTTGAGGCCCGGGTTAATTGGCTCCCTGTTCCGAGTGGTCATTCCAATGATCCTGATCTCTATTGATGGTTCGCGCCTGGCTCAGGGGGGCCTTTTGTTCGCAACAATCTCAGCCACATAGATCCCGCACATTAATCTTTGTGTTCTTTTCGCCTCCAGACAACAATAGAGAGTAAGAAAAGTGTTGTTACGGGCGCTTCACTAGCTTTATTTTCACTCTCCGCCAGTATTACAGTGTCTGTGTGTGTGTGTGTTGCGCAGTGGCTGGGCGTAATGGAATGCATTGCGTGCCTGGTGAGAAATTACCGCTCTGAGCCCGACCACACCGGCAGCTCTCTCTGCCTCACAGCGCCACTGGCCAGAGGTTTTCATTAAGCAATGCTTCAGATCTTCTATTCCTCATGATATTTCTGACATTTTACCACCATTTCTCTTCTCTTATTACCCAAAGGAAAACGGAAGAGGGGAAAAAAAAAAAAAAAACGAGGTAGGGGTTATTAGGTTTTTCCTTTTTTCTCTGCTTCGCACAAGTACAACCTGGACCTGTGTTTGCATAAAACCTTATCAAATACGGCTGTCTTCTGTTTGATTCCTCTATTAGCACTGGGTATGGCTCAGATCAGCTGGCGCTGGCCCGCATGACCCAGTCAACATGCATGGAGAATGAGCGAATTTTACTGACTAGGGCTGAATGCAGGCGTTTAGAGTAAATCAATACATAATTTCACAGACAGAATGCAATGAGATTAGGTTTATTATCTTTGTAATGAGTAATTTGGGGTTGAGTGAAACATTTTGGTGTGGTTCATAATGAACGTTGCAGAGATGGCTGTACAGCTCACCATGCAATATTCATCTGAAGCATTCGTGGCAAGATGTGCAAATTCACAAAAGAGGTCCTGAATTAAATATGCAATGCGAAGAGCAAAACAGCAACTAAACAGCTTGGCGGTATCAGGGGCTCTAATTACGCAGGGGATCTCACGCTACAACGTAATGGAAATATTAGCCGACCAATTTACATATTATGAACGATGGCATCAATATTCTCGGTTTAAATTTCATCGGCTTTCTTCAGAAAGTTTAATTAATATAGCGTGACAAATCAATCACAGTTTTTATTTTTAATAAATTAAAAAAAAAAACTAATCAGCCTGGCCCATGAATATTAATTGGGTGCCCTTAGTCAAAATGCAACTATAATCATTTACTGATTTACTGAAAATACAGATATGGTCACTAGACTTATTATTAGGGTTGTTAGTATTACGTTCAAATAACGATTTAATCCAAACCAATTCAATTTTTTTTTAACAATTCATAATTATTTCCAAAAATATGCTGAAGACTAATAAAAACTCAAGAGAACATTTGCACTACAGTCGAATATTTGCAAAACAATGCATTAGGTCATGTAATCACAGTTTCAAGATTTTAAATTTGCATAAGAAATTAATGTACATTTATAATTGATTTAATGTTAAAATAAAGGATAATATCATGTTGGTAAAGTAACATAAATAGACATTAAGTAGACTGTTGAATATGTGCAACAGATTGGCATTTAATCAGAAAATTTACTGCAATAATTATGATAAATATAGCTGCAAAAGCAATTACTGAGGTTCAAGAGCTTTAAGGCACATATGGAAAAACTACATTATGTAGCAAGCTTTTTTTTTTTTTTTTTTTTGCCAATACAGGTAAATTACCATAAAAATAATATTTTGTAACGTTTATGACTTTTATAGTGCCAGCTGTCGACCGATCTCCAAAACTTTGCACGCTTGTTTAAAATCACCTGTTGCATATGCTCGGCAGGTTTTGTGAAGTTTTGAGTTTTCCTTTAGGCTTTATAGGATTTGGGGTAAATTCGGGCAGGCCCCTTTTCTAAACGACCCCATTATAGCTTCCCAAACGGTAAATTTCAACATTTTTTTTTGATAATTATTGACCAAGAGAGTCCAGAGAATTGTACTGTACTTTTTTTTCCAGATTGAGTGAAAAAACTATGACTAGTTCGCAAAAGTAGTTTTTTTCACATCTTCTCAATCATTTAACACATGATTTGTTTGACAGCAGATCATTTTTAATAGCACCACCAAGTGGCCAAGCTCCACGATTTCTGTCCTGCGACCTTAGTTTGAGCTCTTACATAAGTGTTCTGAGTTTGGCGAAGATATCTCATTCTGTTCAGGAGTTATAGGCATTTCACTAAAAGTGGCCCTCCGCTTTCGAAAGTTTTGCCGTCCCTTTGTGACGGTAAATTTAAAGTTCGACTTTTTTTGATAATTATTAATATTCGCTCTCCAGAGAATCTTCCTGCACTGGTTTGGTTCCAATCAGGTGAAAACCTAGGACTAAGTAGGTTTTGCAAAGAATCCAAAATACCCGAAAATTTCACCAGGCTCATGATCTAATCTGAGGTGTGCGTTTTGTCCGGCGTGAGCCAAGGATTCCAATGACATAAGACACTTGAGCCCCCAACTGACGGTTTAGGAGTTATCAGCGATTTCATACTTTTGTGCACTGTAGCGCCCCTGTCAGGCCTCGGTCTGCTCAGCCAGTTTTACGTGAAGATTGCTGATTCGTGACCATTCTAACAATTACAATAGGGTTTCTGCACTACGCTCTTGAACCCCTAACAAAATAAAAACTGCCATGTATAGGGGAATAATGACCATTTTCAAATCAAGCAGCATCACAGAATTATCAATTATATATTAACTGTATTCATAAACATATTTTAACAGTAATTCAAGTTTATTGTATATTTTAAAAATGCAATTAGGGATAAAAAATAACAAATTAACATTTCATTTATTTGATTTATTTTTTTTTAATTTGGATGCAATGCATGATGCAGAAATCCTGCATGCTCAATGTCTGTGCTAAAGCATACATGCATTTTGATACATGAATGCATTTTACGCTGCTGTTTATTAGGATTACCATTTGTAGATGTTTGCATTTGCTTAATGCAATGGTTTCCAAAGGCTTCTGTTCTGCTTGTTTGTTTTTATTGGGGGGGGGTTACAGTTTTTTTCATAACATTTCAATTTAAGCAAACTTAAGCCTTTAAAATACAATGAATACTGCCCAAAAGTGGGTGGGAACAAAATGTCCAAAAGTTTCTACACCCCTGGTTTCAAGTAAAGTTACTAAACAGCAAAGTACTGATACTCCGGGAAGGTAAGGTCAAAACCAAAACCACAGATACAGTCTGCTGCTGAAAATAACTGGTGTGAAAAGTATGATCATTGCAGAGGTTGGTATGTGATGTGAATTTGTCTCTACCTCATGTCTCACTTTCAGAAGAGTGCGTGCCTGCTGCTTAGGTTGGAGCTGAAGACCAGCCTCAGACGAGAGCTCCTCTCACAGGCCTCTAGCGCAAAGTTGCAGCTCCTGCATTATGTATAGATGGAGTGGATTTATGGCCTAAATGTGCATTTGTGGGTGTAAAAGGAGGATAGCGCAGACTAAAAGCAGCCAAAGAGCAGAACACATCAAGCGCGCATTTTATTTGAGTGAGGGCAAGTTCACACTGACACGGTCGCAAGTAAATCATATCTACATATCTAATTACTGAGATTATCTGTTCAGAAATCTAATGATTGGCCTTGCTGTCTATGAAGACAGCATGCTAATTGTCACTGTAGTACCTCATAAGTTACTGACAGTACATACACAGCAACTTACAAATCAGCCCACATTTAATTTCAATAGAGTTTGTTGATAGCATGTTGCTAAGCTAACAGTGCAACCTTCTATGTATAAAAATATGGACCACAAAACCAGTTATAAGGGTCATTTATAATTTGAAATTGACATTTATACATCATCTGAGCTGAATAAATAAGCTTTCCACTGATGTATGGTTTGTTAGGATAGGTCAATATTTGGCCGAGATACAACCATTTGAAAATCTGGAATCTGAGGGTGCAAAAAAATCAAAATATTGAGAAAATCGCCTTTAAAGTTGTCCAAATGAAGTTCTTAGCAATGCATATTACCAATCCAAAATTAAGTTTTGATATATTAACAGTAGTAAACTTACAAAATATCTTAATGGAACATGATCTTTACTTAATATCCTAATGATTTTTGACATAAAAGAAAAATTGATCATTTTGACCAATACAATGTATTTTTGGCTATTGCTACAAATATACCCGTGCTACTTAAGACTGGTTTTGTGGTCCAAGGTCACATATGTATCAAAGACTGAGTAAATAAATCATTTTTAAATTTTTAATTAATATTTTTTTTTACTATTGAATGAAATACTTGTTTATTTATCATTTATTTATCCTCAACCTTTTATTTTTTTACAAAGCAATCGCAGTGCATTCTGGGATGGTTTTCACAACAAATGATAAATGTTTTGCTGTCTTATAATTTTGACAAAAAACAAGGTATGTGTTGAGGTAGAATAATTAACATAACTTTTGGAAAAGCATTAATGTAAAAAACATGCATATGACGCTTTAAAATAGCAGTTCACTATGGTTTAGAACAGAGAAAATATTGGTCGGACCTTATTTAATTCTTACCTTCAGGCAAAGCACAAAAAGCCTTAAATATCTTGATAAAATACTTTAAATGTAATAAATTTAACAGGTGTTCATAAACTATAAATTAAATTCACAGGATAAGCACACTAGTCACTGTTTAAAGAAGTACACCGACACTGTACGCGAGTCCGACCAAAGCACGGCCTGAGAATTTCATAACTGAGTTTCGCAACATCTTATACAACAATTTCAGACTGCTGCATTTCCCCGCTTTATGAAATGACTGCACCGCATGACGTAAATACAGGCTTTCCCTAAAGAGAGAGTGTAATCCATGAGGCAAGACCTCGGTGGATCAAAAGCGCACGAACAGAGCAAACGCCTTCTTCTGACAAGATTTTTTTTGCTGCAGAGAGCTTACGGGTTTATCATTCATCTGTTCTTGTCGGTTTCTCCACAGCGCTGGCTCCCTCTCGGTCCTCACGCAGAGAGCTGCAGGAGCCGCTCTCAAATTTATCCTATAGTGCCATCTGATGGTGTATAGAGCGACGGAGAGTCACGCTGATAGCGAAGCTCTCTGCCGCTGAGCAGACTGCTAAAAACAGCCTCTCTCTCGCTTCCTTTTTCTCGGCTAACTACCAAGACTTCCTCTATTCTAATGGACTGTGCCCCATTAGCATAATCCCTTTTGGCATCTGTAGAGAAGCAGCTATAGAAATGCAAAAAAGACTGTAAATAAATAACTGGGCTGCCCTCTTTTCCTTTACCCAGAGTGGCACTGACACCATCAGGATTCACTCCGTACCACCTTGAAGTCGAGCTCTCGACTTCAAAGACAACAGTGTCGCTCGACTCGCTCCCTCTCTTTCTTCAGCACTTCCTTCCTCTCAAACACACTCTGCTCATCAGCCGGTGCTCCTGGTAGATTCTCTCTCTTTCTCTTCCCCCCACAGAGAGAGGGGGGCTCTTGGTAAAATAAAGGCAGTTTAACAATTCTCCCAGGTCTGCTCTGATGTCTTGCTGACACTTCAAATGGGCCTCTTTCATCTCCTTCCGCAGTACTTATCCTGCATCATCCCTTCTTCATCCCCTCTCTCCACTTAATCCACCTGTTGTGAAGAACTTCCTCACATCATTTGCTTATCTGCCGGGGGTTCTGCGACATCTTATCACAGGCTGCGACTTGAGTGTGATGCTAATGGTTGTTTAAGAAGATAGATCTATCTATCTATCTATCTATCCATCTATCTATCTATCTATCTATCTATCTATCTAATCCTCCTAATTTAGTAAACATTAGAACAAATTGAGTGAACAATTTATGAGATTTATGATTAAGCATATGGGTTCACATACTGTAAATGAATGAATCAAATGAAAGAATGGAATTAATCTATCCATCCATTCATCTATCTACTTAATCCATCCATCCATTCCAAATATCCATTCATATATAATTTTTTTTCAGTAGAACATCAGATGAAATTTAATGAGCAATCTATAAAATCCATGTTTAATTGTATGAATACATAAAATCTGAAAAAAGTAATATAAATATATCTGATTGATCTGAATAAATATCAAATCAAATGTAATGACCAATTCAAATTCATGATTAATCATATGGTTCATATGATATGGTCGATCAAATCTATCTATCTATCTATCTATCTATCTATCTATCTATCTATCTATCTATCTTTTTAACTTAGTAAACATTAGGTGAACATTTTATGAATTTTATAATTAGAAATATGGGTTCACATGCTCAAAATTAATTAATCAAAATAAAGAATTCAAATTATTGGTAACTAACACTTTACAGTAAGCATCCATTAGTTAATGTTAGATAATGTATTAACACTAACAAACAATGCGCAATACATTACAATATTTATTAATCTGTTAATGTCAGTTAATAAAAATACAGGTGTTTATTGTTTGTTCATGTTAGTTCACAGTGCATTAACTAATATTAACAAACACAACTTTTGATTTTAATAATGCATTAGTATATGCTGAAATTAAAATGAATTAAGATTAATAAATGCTATCTATCTATCTATCTATG